>OY728162.1:1100012270-1101214770 GCA_963277665.1 Viscum album | reverse complement strand
AAGCTAAATGAAGATTATGAAGATAAACTTATGTTAGTTGAGGATGAGAAGAACCCCCTCATCAAGAAGTGTTTATAAATGGAGGTGATATTGAAAACTTAGGAATCACCACATGATGAAACTTACCATATTGATGGGAAAAGAGATTTTTCCACTCATTTTTTTATTATGAGTTATTAATCATATAAGATCATGGTATAATCCTATAATAAAATGGAATCATCCTAAAAAAATAAGGAATCACATAACCATAAAACTATCATGTGTATTAATGTTGTTTCAAGTGTTGGTACTGAATTCAAACCAAACTACCAGACATTATTTATGGTTAAAAATACTGATAAACCCACCACATCAATTGTGGATGTGAAAAAATCTTTAATAGATTTTCCCCATGAAATTTCCAATAGAGAAGTGGCTCTACTCAATAACAGAATGTTTCATAATATATGAAATCTATACATACTACACCCCAAAAGAAGATAATAAGGCTCACATGCTATTTTTGGTGCTGATGGATGTCTGCATAAAAGGAATTAGAATGTTGAAATAACATGTACATTTGGTAAAATAATATATGTACTAAATTTATGAGGATAAAGGTTAATGAAAAGATAAAACATGCACTATAGAAGAGAAATCCACAAGAAAATAACGGTAACATGTCATCCTTGGGATGTGAAAAAACAAGAATAAATTTAACAAATCTATTACCCATAAGAAAAATGATAGATCATCACCTATATAAATGGTAGAAATAAATATTTCAAGAAAATTACTTCCCCTGGGAAAAAAGACGGCTCATTTTAAAAAAGTATAACAATAACATGTATCTAGACAGAATACAGATCAAGGTGAAAGATATCAGTTTATTGTATTTTTTTGGTGCAATGAAATGTATGGGAACAGATCATACAGTTTTTGGTAAAATTTTTAATTAATAGTAAACATGTATGAATCAAGGGGGAGTCGTGATGAAAATATGAGTACAAAATCTAATTGAAAATAACTTATTACTATATCTATAAAATTGCATCAAGGAAAAAAATAATATTCTAAAATAAGTTTTTGGAAATGTAGTTTAGAAGGACACAAAGATGAGAATTCCATAACAAGATTGCAAGGTGATATTCACTATGCTGGGAAGGTGAAGAATATAAATAGAATAAAAGTGGCATGTCAAGTGAAGATTATGAGAAGACATAGAATGTTATGAAAGAATTCCTAGTTATTTAGATTAAGCAACTAAAATGGGATAAGAAATTAGAGGAATTTGAAGAACATTAAAAATAAAAATGTAGGAAAGTTATTTACAAAAACTAAGGTAAAAAAATTATCCCATAAAAAACTAATGAAAATTCAATTGAGATTGGGAGAAATGAATAGAAAATTATGAGAGGAAGTTCTTATCCAAAATGTTAATCCTAATGAAAAAGAATGTTCCTCATAATTATCCTATATATGCATAAGATTTATCACTTAAATTCAATGAATTGAAGGAGATGGATGCATACCTTAAGGGGGAGAATTGATGAGATTATGCTCTTAAATATTCAAAAAATAGTGAATGTCAATTATTTAAACAAATTTAAAAAATTGGAAAATGAGGATTCTGTATTTCATTTAAAAATACATTTTTTAAAAACTCCAAAAAATATTTTGGAGAATTTCTAAGTAGGATTTCACATGAATGGTAGTTTTTGGGAAGTATAGAAAACCCTTGTTGTATCTCACTTGTTTTTTTATATTGGGTTATCTTAATTAAACATAGAGTTTATTATCTACAGGATCTTTTCTAAGTGAACCATGTGATATCATTTCTCTCTCATAACTATGATTATCATGTGGAAAACCCCCCACTTATCATTTTAATTTTATTATAAAAGGGGGATAAATTTTTTTGCATACGTATTAACATTTTAATATGTGATGTTATATTGAAAAAAATACAAATAAGGATATTTTTGATCCCAGAGTTTCATTTTTTTCAATGACGTGTTAATATTTGTTTGGTGAGTTTGGATGAACTGTTGATTCTTAGAAACTTTTTATGGATTCAATTAATGTAATTGGATGTCACGATCCAGAAATTTTCCATGTTATAATTTTAGGATTGTTGAAGTGATCTTAAATACAAATAAATGTGTAAGTGAGGAAATATTTTATATTAAAATTTTAAAGAAAAAGAATAATTAGAAGGACATTCGATATTTTACTATTTCATAAGGAATTCATAGAAGGTCTTGTAAAATGTATTTAAAATTTTCATGAAGACTCATTAAGAAGGAATATTAGTTGAACAAAGATTTTGAGTTTTGTATTTGGATATATTTTTATACATAGATATTTTTAATTATAATTTATTATTACATCCTTAATAAAAAATAAGGGCCAACCCACATGCCATCCTAGGACAGGCACAATCAAGGGCACCAGTATGGCCCAAAGTTTAACCAAACCCAAGGGATCCATCACAATATATCCCATGGGTGGTATAGAATCATTTTATGTAATATTTACCTCTTAGTATAAGAGGGACCATGTATAAGTCCCATAGAGAGTGCACCTGAAAGATTCACAGGTTAGGCCAGAAGCCTACTGGGACAAAGACCATTTTGTGTGAGCATGGTTATGTGGGTGTCAATCCTTTATAGTTGTGGATTTTTGTGAAAGATAAGAGGAAACAATAATCGAAAACAACCTAAACCAAAGAAAATTATAATGTTGTACTCAACCATCATTTGATACTATTCCCATACCTTTAATGATCTAGACATTTCATGATCCAATCAACCTGTTTCATATGAATAATCTCTTTATCCTCACCCATCATTTTCTACCTTATCCTTAGCCAGTGATCCGGAGCATTGAATGAGATTTCAAAAACATCATCAATCAAATAAATAGTCTTCATGTTTTTTTGGAGAGTAATATTTTGGAAAGATAAGATGAAGTATTACCATTGATTTAAACTATTTATTACATGCAAGTGATTGGTTTGAAGAATGGGCCACTGGTGAATACAAAACAATGTTTTAGAAGTAATTTTATGCAGGCACCTTTGATGGGGTCATTAGAATATAAAATTAGGAGCATTCACGTGAATTCAAAAACATGAAATCACATAAGATAGTATTCCATGAAATATATCATAATATATTTTGAGGAAATAAAATATCTTCCGCGGTTCATAAATATTGGTGACATGTTATATTACTCAAAGGCTTGATGTAACATAAAGTATGGATTATAGGTGGTGAATTTCAAGGTGATTCTTACTAGTAAAATGAGAAGAAGAAACCCCAAGAGTGCATTCAAATCTACTTGAGAGTGCTCTCAGTTTTTTGATGAAAATATTGCCACCATGAATCTATTTCTAGATTGAATAGATAATTAATCCTCATTATATTATTTTGTGAAGGTGAAGGAGATATTGCAAGAATTTTGACTTGTGTCTATCTCAATAAAAGTCATCACAAATAACTGGTTCCAGGAACCCCTTTATGTTTTTAGAAACCCCTTTGAGACACAGCAGGACAGTGTCACCCACACTATGTTTTTCAAAGAATAAAATTATCATAGAATAATATTTCTGTATTCATATATACTATTTGTGTGATGGAATATTGAGAGGATTAAAATGTGTTTCTCTTTCACGAAGAGAAATATAATTCATGTGCACTCACATGTATTATGGGAGGTACATGAAATGTTTTCATTTGGTTGTGCCTGAGGTCACATAAAGGTAGTTAGTGCACACAAATAGTAAACACCAGTTTTCATGAAGGAAGGTAGTGAAATAATGTACAATAATTTCATGCAATTGAAGTGATAAAAAAAGTGAATTTTGTGTTGCATACTTACATGAATACATGAAATAATTGAGTAACCCCAAAATAATAGATAATTTGATATTCATATAAATTTACAATTAATATTATATGTTCTAGGGGTTTTATTGAAAATACAATGAATTGTATCACACATTCAAGAGGGTTTAGAATTCAATAATAAGTGTATTATGTTGGTGAAAGACTATTCATTCATAAAATATCGAATAAATTTTTGTGCATTTCTTTCACATATTTAAGTGAGGTCGAGAATTCAGTAAAAGCAATAATCATCCCAAGCATAGTTTCGAGAAGAAAACTAATCAAATAAAGGTTATCAGAAACATGTGAGAAACACCACCAATCTTTTCAATGGAACTTGAGTAGGTACATGATCAAGTTTGATTCTTCATGCTTATAGAGGAAGATCATCATATCATACTATTGTGGATTAGCCTGCAATAAATGAAGAAGTCGCTTAGTTGGAGCTAAGAGTCATTGGAGTCTTCTCGGTGGAGACAAGAGAAGGAGTCTCTCAGTAGGAGTATGAGGAAGAAGTATCTCAGCAGTATCCGGGAGTATGAGAGTGTTGGGGGGTATATCCAACCAATGAAGTAGAGTTTAATTTTTGGTGGGTATAACTATAATCAACTAGAGGATCAACTACATGGATCCATAACCAGTTTATTCCTTACCCAATGTAATCATTGATAGTATTATAGTGGAGAATCCATGCTATAGGGAATAACCAACATGGAAAGGAGGAGGTATTTGTAACGAACCTTGTAAATAATGTATTCTTCTCTTTATCTTATTACTACTACACATTAGGTGAGATTAAGATATACTTTTGATTGGATCATGAACCTTAATATGTTCAATAGGTTTAATTAAAAAATAAAATGAAATCATAAAAAGAATCTACTGATTCACCACTCCTCACTCCATGGCAAATATGACAGTAGTAACTATAACAATGTTATGTATAGACCTTATTTCATGTCTATAATGTAATGTGTGTACCTTATTTCATGTCAATAATGATATGTGTTGAACTTATTACATAGAGTTATGTGTGAACTTAATTTCATGTTCAAAATGTTATGTGTGGACTTTGTTTCATCTCCATAAGTTTATTAAAGGGCTTGATTTCATATAATTAATTTAATGAGTGAACATGTTTCTATTTATTCATGTACAGAATGTTAGAATATTATGTGTATGCCACAATTCCATGTCTTATGAAAATGTTATTCTCTCATGTCTTATGTTATTTGATTCCTATATGATTAATGTCTTATGAACTACCAATATTTATACCATGACTCAAGATTATGATCTTTGATATATAGGGTATGGTTTTCAAATGTTAATCTCATGTTCCCACACCCTTATACTCATGTAATATTTATTTCTACCTTTTTAAACCATATTGGACATATGATCTCACCCTTTATCATGCCTCCTTTCCCAAGGTTATGAATAAAGGTATTATGTATGATATATATATAAGGAGGGTGATGGTTATAAATAACATAGTGGGAGATGATGTAGTTAACTTTTGAACTAGTTATTTAGGTGTCCATGTTTCCAAAGACATTAAACCTATATGGTCATCATGTGTGTATTTTTTTAATGCAATGAATAATCATCTATTAAGATGTAATATATAGGTATGAATATCCCATTTAACTATATTTGAAATCAAAGTGAGGGTTTAGTTATCCTTTGGAAACTAAGATTAGAAAATTTTAGTGAGAATCCTTGGGATAATTCTATGTATATGATAACATTTTAATGTTTTGGAAATGAAGATATTATGTGGTTAAACTAGAAATGAATCCCACTATAGAGACTATAAGTGGAAGTTGTTTTGAAAAAAATGTACCATGGGGAAATAACATTGAAAAAGGTTCATTAAGCTTGACTCAAGCTTTACTTGGTACATAAAAATGGGCTTTACTATGCACCTGGTTTGACACTCCCAGGGGGATATGCTTTTTTTAATCCACTGTTTCTTTATGAATCTTTATAAAGTATTTTAATAGAAAATTATCATGAATAAAAAATTTTAAACCCAAGGTTTCATATATTGAAAATTTTTAATCTATTTATCATGATTATTTGGTTTTTCTACTATGATCAATGTTGCACATACTATACTTTTTAGTTTTATTTAATGGATGGAACCGAAAGGAATTGGTTGAGAATTGAATACGATGGAAAATGTTTAATGATAATTCAAATGGTATGATTACTATAGTAAAGGATTTTTTGATTATCCCTAGTCAGTTATCATAATATATGATTAATATCATGCATATTGACCAACTCTCAGACTTACTAAATAAGATATTGATATTGTTTTTTGAGAGATTGGGTGGTGGAAACCATTGAGGAATGATGATAAGGTTTCTTATATGTCATGAATTTGAGAAGAAGAACTCAAGGGAATGACTCAAAGATATGGGATTATATTTTATTTTTGGAGAAGAAGGATATTGAGTATGTACATTCCATAGGAATTGAAAAGTGCAGTTAATGAAATGGATGATGAAAATGGTTTCCCTAAGGTATCATAGATAGTTTAAATTTTTAAATGTGTAATGTATGTAAATTATGAAAAACAATGTCCTGCAAGAAAATCTCATGATGAGGATCAACATGGTTTTATGAGTAAAGGTTATTCTACATATTATAAAGATACTAAAATTGAAAAATGAATGGATGGATGTATTAAAGAATAAGATAATGAAGCCTAGTTAATCATTTATAATGGAAGTGGAATTATTGAAATGTTTATGTATTAGGATTTTATATTTATGTTTTAGATGAATTTTTATCAATAGTTTTATGGTAACAATAATAAGGGAATATATAAGGATTTTTTAGTAGTAGTTTTTCTATAATGATGTGAATGAATATGTTGAATAGTGATGACAACCAGGAAAAGTGATTTAGTAGTAAGCTGACATTTTTGAGAATACGTGATTAAAGGAAAGAGAACCCATAATATGTTTATGATATGGAGATAATAATTAGATTAATTGATGTTTGATTGTGTTACTGAAAATTGGATAGTATTGATATATTTGGATCTTATTAGTGACTTATATAAAAGTAGTTTATGATATCTTTTAATGTGTTTAAATTTTGTTAGAATATATTTTATAATATGAAGTATTATTTAAGGAATAAGGAAGGAGTTAATTTTTTTATGTAATGAAAGTTTTCATTACAGTTTTATGATAATTCAGGTTATTACTATGTTTCAATATAATATTTAATCAAGATATTCACATATTTTTTTGTGACATTATATTCTACCTTATATTAATTAGGGGATTAATGTTATGATGATTTTTGAAATTTTTTAACCCTCTTTATAATTTTTTTTATTTAAAAATTCATTACGAACATTTTAGAGGAACCTAAACGTTAGCCATTTTTTGGAATGGATTTAGTTGAACTTCGAGTATAATTGTTAAGGATTTAGATTTTAACTTATGAATTATTCATATTGGATAACTTGCTATAAAAATTTTAGTTTTGGTAAATATCTAGAGAGAGTAGGAATGAATTTTCATTATTTTATAGATAATATGATATATTAGAAGTTAATTTTCAAGATTCAAGCATAAAAAAACTCATCATTATTTCATGGAGAAAGAGATGAAGTGGGAATTGATCAAAGCACAACCAAAGGATGATATTTTTCTTTTTAAAGGGAAAGAAATAAAGTAATTTTTTTTCACATTATCAATGTTTTAATTAAATGAATCCCTCAAGTGTAGGAAAAGTATTTTGATATAAACTTTTATCCTTTTACTTTAACTTAAGATAAATCAATGGTAATTTAGCTCATCCCACATCTATGGTTTTGTGGTTCGTAACATTATCATGACTGTGTTATCGATTAGTCTCTATTAGTCCTTGGGATATAGTTTTATCCTCCATGTCCATATTTTAACTACCCACCAATGTTCTCACTATATGGAAACATAGTTACGAATTACATAAGGAACCCTTTATATTTCTAACTTTCCCTTTTTATAAGATGTTTTGTTATTCATTTTTATGATGTGGGTTTCTAGAAAGAAATTTTCAAATGTTAAACTTTTCATGACCGAGTGGAATGTTGGGATAGAAATTAATTTTATGGGGGGAATAATATAACACCTCTATATTTTATGACATAGATTTTTTGAAATGTGTTTAATCTCTTTGATATCTTACTAAAATGAGTTGATGTGGTCACTCTCAAATGATGTGTGTTTTTTAGTTTTTTAGGTACAATATAGTTGCCGACCCAGGTCATCTTTTAATGGAGGAAGTAATTAATACAACATATCAAACGTATTTTGGAAAAAAAATAAAATTAACACTATACTTGAATGTAAGGGGTGGTTGTTAATCATTTATAAAACTAGAAGAAGTATGATGGAAGATGATTGAATTTTTTTCTTTTTGAAATGATATTGAGAAAATGCAGTAAGAATTTTTTTTAGAAAATATTTTATAAGGTGTAATAGATCTAACTCTACCTATTAAATTACATATTAATCATTATAATTTAATTTAAAATCCCCTTAATTTTGATCCCCTAATTTTTTTTACCCCCGAACCATATTATAAATAACTTAACCATAATGATGAAATGAATTAAATCATAGGCTAGCTTTAGAAAGTGAATTTATAGCACCCTTCATTGATTTATGTTATAAAGATAACTTATGGTCAGTTATAAATTAATGAAAATATCCATTTGGTTAATTAAGATGGATTAAAATAAGGGATTAAATTTAAACTCTATAAATTGATATCATGTTTTCTATTTTACTGATTAATATTTCACTCTCATAATTCAAAAAATTCTCAACATCGCATGTTTATTTTAATTGTTAAATTTATTTATTAATTTATTTTAAATTAAAAAATAATTTTATATATCATATTATTTTAATTATAGTATCTCATTGATTCAAAATATATAAATGAAGAAGGTAATAGGTAGATCAATTACTAATAAAACTACTCTTACATGGGTGGTGTAGTCATCATAGAAACAAATTCATTTTCAGTGGTTTAGAAAGGGTATAACACAATCACGTTTATAACAAGAGTTCCATACTAAATGATTGAATTAAATAAGAAGAAATTGAACAAAATAGAAGAAATAGAAGAGAAAATATGATGCTTGTTGAAAGAACAAAAAAAATCAACAAATAAGAGGAAAATAAGACCATTTTTAGAAGATCCAATCTTGATTGAATCCCTCCTCCAATGGATAAGATAATTGGTAGAGAACCACTTTTACTCTACTACCAATTATATAAGGCACATAAAACCCTCTCAAAATGAGAAAAACACTAATTAATATAGTGTATGGGAGTCTAGGTTATAAGAGTTTTCAAGTGTGAATGGGGAAATTCGTCTAAATATTTTATTCCAACTTTAGACCCCTTTCTACCACCAAATTCATGAAACATATGTCCTTATAAAAGTATTATTTGTGAGGATTTTCATCCTCTATCCACTTTCCAAATTTGATACCCATCCAAGCCCAAATATAGATGATATGTCCCAAAATATGAAGTGGTGTCCAATCTGAAGAGTCTAATAAATATTTGAATTCATGGCATATTTACTCCACTAAAATGCATGATCCATCTCAGATACCCTAAATATAAGTTATGTCCCATTGAGTGAGGAATACTGTTACAAAATTTTAAGTTCAAATAATATACACAAAAAATTATGGTTGAAATACTACAGTGCCATTTAAAGGTAAAAACTATAATTTTAATCAAATTTTAAAATGAATGATATAATACCAAATATTTTATATATGAATATATTTAACACAATGTGAAGAAATTACTTCATTTATGATTAATAAAATATTGAATAAAATTGTGTTTTATCAACTCCCCCACACTTACCCTTTTTCACTCCTAGACAAAACCTTATATCAAGAAATCTAGAAAATTGTGGCAAGATGTTATTATTTATATATCTAAATCAACAGTGGAAATATAGGCAATATAGGCATCAAATCATGTGTCAATATCAATAATTTTAAAAAATTTGTCTCCTAAATTGTATCAAACTAAAATCCAGTGAGATTAAAGACACTAATCATATATAAAAAAGTAATGGGTCTACCATGCCATTAATTCCCCATGTGTGTGTTCCAACCAATTAAAGATCATATCTATACATTAATTTAGTATATTTAGGTCAAGTAAAAAAATTATTATTATATGGTCTAATGCACCAAACATGTTCTTCATTCTTTTTCAATCAAATTTCAAGACCCAATCAGTTAAGCATTATCGAAAGTCAAACCTTAAGATCCCGACCTAGATATCCCCACATGTTGAACATTTTATCACTCCAATATTTATTAATATAATATATATTATTTTTTATTTTTTTAAATTTTTCTGATTTATTTTTTTAGGAAATAAAAGGTTTGGATATTTGGTACACACACCTTGGTCAATTTGGTACCATAATGAAACTGATCGGAATATAAATAGACATATGGAACAACCATGGATATAAGACAAATTATGTTTACCTAAAAATGATATTGCATCAATTGGGTAGATAAAAATTCACAAGTCATGGTTGCATGAAATGTTTTATAGAGAAATAAATGAAACAATTTTCCATGAACAAATATCATAAAGAATGTTGATAAAATCTAAAAGGTTTTATAATGACACAACTAATCATATCATTGACGACTTACATTTGTATAAAAATAAACCCTTAATAATGAAATCATTATCATTATTATCTTGACACCAATGAATTTTGAAAAAATTAATTTTCTATAAGTTTCATATCTAAATTACCATGTTACGTTATGTTTTTTTATTGTTTTTATTGTTTTATTTTTTTAAATTAACAAAAACACAAAAATGAAAAACTAAATAATCTACCCAAAAAATGCCCCCCCCAATTAAAATATTTCATTATCCTGAATGAGAACCTATGATATAATATATTCATATGAAATATATAATTTTAAATAGGCAAAATAATATAAACGTGAAAGGGTTATGAAGATAATAATATTTGCAAATGATGATGGGGTTTTGAAGTGTGATGAAATCAACTGTATAGGTAGGAATTCCCTCAACTTATTTCTTAAAACATTCCATAGTGACTATAAATATCCTATTTGTGTACTCTTATACAATATCCATATAACCATAAAGAAAAATACCAGATATAAAATAAGGACTTAACCATATAGAATGCAACTTACCAAGAATCAGCTTCAGTCATGATCTGTATAGAAGGGATTTCTCTCCAACATGAAACTCCATTTTTTTGATCATTTTATTATGATCCTATTTTGATATTTCTTTTTAGATCCTTTAGTTCCCATATAATGACAATTGAATCTCCTCTAACTCTTGAATTTTTAGCATTCATTGAATTCCATCATTTGATAAATCCATGTTGCATTTATTTATAGCCAAATAAGCCTGATGCTCAACCTCCATGGGGGGATGATAGGATTTATAAAAGATGTTCTAGTAGGGGGACATCAAATGGGATTTTTGAATTCAATATTATAGACCCATAATTCATTATCCAAGCACATTCTTTAATTATTCCAATTCGGCTGCATGATTTTCCCCAAAATTTGTTTCAACCCCAATTTGAAACCCTATCATACAAGTTGTTTGGGGGTGGTATAAAGTAGAAGTTTTATATGTCACCCCATACTTAAGAAGTTCAGAAAAAAATTCTGAGTGTGAGAGTGTTTCCCTTGATCACTGATGATATCCTTTGGTACTCCAAACCTGCAAAAAATAGTTTCCATATCAAATTCGACTACAACATGAAAATCATCTTTCCTGGTATCCCTGGACTCCTAAAATTGGATAACTTAATCAAATAAAACAAAAATATACAAAAAAATGAACATTGATAATGAACAATAAAATCAATGCCCCATACAATAAAAATATTACATAATAGTATGGTTTTTTGGAGCATCCTATATCTCTTGAAATGTTTCTAGTGTGTTGTCTACAAGATCACAACATAAAAAACATATAATCATCATGTAATAAGATAATCCAATATAATTTAATCTCTATGATTTTCCTACCTTTAATTTGGGATATAATATATCCTCCACATGAAAGTGTATAGTAGAAATTCATAACAAAATCAAACTCATGATCATGAACAAACCTCCAAATAACATGATCACTACACATGAACCAGAGGTGGGGATTATCCCACACATAAATCCTAGACCCAGTCTTTAATTTTCTGAATTGATATTTCATTAAATTTATTGAAATTTCAGTGGAAATAAGTTAGTTAACTAAATCATCATACCAAGAATGTATACTTGAGAGTGAATACATATTCTCATTAGGGAATGTGTCTCGAAGTGGTACCCGGTTCCAAGTGTTAGTCTCTAGTGTTTGAGTAATCCTACTCTTGTGGTCCACCACCAAGTTTTTTGACCCCTTATTTTACTTTATCTCAATATAAAATTCTTAAATAAGAACCATCCATCAAATTAGCCAAATATTCGCATCCGACTTCTTTAAAATTCACCTCAGACCTTCATGGTTAGAAAAAACAACTACATTAGAGGCCCAAAAATAATAATAGAATTGATATATCATAAATATAATGATAATAAACTCCTTTTCCATTGTCGTGTAGTTTTATTAGTCCAAATCCAATGTCCTCATAGAATATGAAATCACATGTGATCATACCTCCACCCTCTATGATAAGACAACTCCAACTGTGAAGTTTAAAGAATCACACATAAGTTCAAATGGATGGTCCCACCATGGGAGTTGTTTGATCAGAAGAGTTTCCAAAAACTTCTTAGCTCATCAAATGATACCCTTCATAATTCATCATAAATGAATTCAATATCTTTTTGATGAAATCGAGATAAGGGTAGAGATATCGTACTAAAATCTATGATGAAGAATCAATAAAATCATGTATTCCCAAGGAATGATCCAACATCACGAACACCTAAAGGATATAGAAAAGATTAAATAATATCTACATTATATATATATCAACATCTATTACATAATCTGATACTATATTCCCTATGATAATTCCATGATATACCATTAAATGACACATTTCAAAGTTCAAACCCATATTTTTTTTCAGTATAATGATTCAAAAACATTCCCAAAATAAAGATACATTCATCAAATGAAGATCCATTCACTTTAAAAGAATCCATAAATACCTCTAAATAGGTCTCAATGAAATCTGAAAAAAATACTCCTCAAGCATCTCTGAAAGGTATCTGGGGAATTGAAAAGTCCCAATGGCACAGTTCTGTAGGAAAATTTACCAAATAGGCAAGTGAATGTTGTATTCTCCTGAGCCTCTATAGCTATAAGAACCTAAAAATATCTAGAAAATCCATCCAATAAACAATAGTGTGTCTTACCAACTAGCGTCTCAATCATTTTATCAATAAAAGTGAGGGGGAATGGTTTTGTGAGAGTATTGATTTAGTTGCCTATAACAAATACACACACACCAACTGTTTTTACCCACATTGGAACTAACCATTCCCCCTCATATCTAACAACAGTAACACCACTTTTCTTAGGAAAAACCTGAATAGGACTCACCCTTTGGGAATATGAAATGGGATAAATGATACCTGCCTCGAGAAATTTCTTAACTTCTTTTTAAACAAATTAACGAATATTTAAATTAAGTATCCATTGTGGCTGCCTAACCAGTTTATCCCCGTCATCCAAGAGAACCTTATGCATGAAAATAGAGAGGCTAATACCTAATATGATGACCATGGTTGACCTAATATCTCTAATGTACTCCCTTAATATAATCAAATGTTTTTATTCATATTAAAAAAGGTTATTGTTATCAATTGTAATAGGTAATATCTCCCACTCAGAATGTATGAGTATTTTAGATTTGCTGGAAATGACTTGAGTTCCACTAAAGGGGGTGTTGTACGGATGGATACATTGAAGGAACATAAATATGTGTAAAATAAAAATTAGTATCATAATATAAATTATCAAAATTAGAGAATAATTCATTAAATCCATTAACATACTAAAAAACCATGTCATAATCATTATTAACATGATATAAATAAGTTTATGTATACACTTTAAAATCAAACCCTAGAGAGTTTTGTGCACTATAAATAGGATTACATGTGTTATTAAACATCAAAGTAGAACCTGAATTTATAATCTCTATAATCCTAAGATAGTAAAAATCCATGGGATTTTTATATGGTGGTTCAAAATTAGATATAAAAAAAGTAGAATGGTACTCTGAGGGTTTCTTTATGGAGTCTATAACGTTAAATATCACAAATTAATCTCCAAACTCCATATAAAGTGTACCCTCATGGACATTTATGATCATTTTTTTAGTTTTGAGGTAGGGTCTACCTTAGATAATGGGATAATGAGAATTTACCTGATCATCCTCCATGTTAACCACATAGAAATATTCTAGAAAAATCATGTATCTTACCTGAACAAGCACATCCTCAACGACTCTCGCTGGATATTTTGTAGATCCATTCTCTAACTATGACACTACTCTTATCGACTTCAACTCACTCACTTATAAATAAGTGAATACAGAGTGATTAATCTTATATATGGAGGATACCATATCACATAAGTAATTAGAAAAGTGTAACTCCCCTATGATGTGTGGGATTGTGAATGTCCATAGATCCTTTCACTTTATTGGTATTTCTAGAGTTACTATAATGAGTGTTGACATAGTCCTTCCATGATTGATCTTCTTATTTACCTTAACCCATCCTCTATTAGTACAAAGTTATTTTAAGAATGTTTAATTCATGGGATTTTCATAATGGCTTCAATAAGGCGCATGTTGATCTCAACACACTTAAATGTTTCTAAAACCACTTTTTTCATTGCCTCATCATTCATATTCTTGGTTTGAACAACTTTATTTGTAAATTAAATAGGGTTAGGAAGATTAATATCAATATTTTTCTTGATTTTTTATTTTTCCATGTACTTATCATCATTTGGTCTTGAATGGAGATTCCTCATAGTTGTGGTGAATCCTGGTGGAATGGTAGGTATAGATGTATCATTTGTTCTCTTATGACTTCTCAATGTGATAAAACTAAAATTTTCTTCAGTATATAGAGTAGGTTAGGAAGGAATGTTTATGGAGTTTTTACCTACCAATTCATAGAGGGAGTTGGGAATCTAGCTCATTTGTGTCTTCAACTCCCTAACTTCAAACCTTAACTCTTTAATTCATTCTATTCATTAAGAATAATTATTTTAAAGGTAAAATATATTAGAATCTACCATTTGTGGAGAATTAAATTTTTTTGACTTGTGGATTCATAGGTTTTAAATATCATTTTGGGTTATTGGAATCCATGTTGGTAAGGTAGAGGTTATGTTAATTTTTGTTGAAAATTGGATCATTGTTATTGTCCAAAGCCATAACTCTTGTCTGATTGATCCTTCCACCTTTGGTTGTATGTTGGTGGAAAGGAATTGTTCTTATTTTTGGTATGTGGTTTCTGTTTCTAATGATATGGTATCCTAGGGAATACAGCTACATAATACTCTATCTCTTATAATTTAGGGAAATAGTCAGTTGGGTGGTCTGTTTCAGTGAAAATTCTGCAAAGAATCATAGGAGTGGGTTGGGATGTATTTTGATCCAAATCAATATACCTAAAAATAGAAGTAAATTTTTCCAAATTGGTATTAATTAAATTATTTTCAATAGAATATGGACTTACCTAATGTACTCCTCTAACTTTTGTAGTTCCATGATCAGAAATGTTTTGGGAGTTTTTTTTATCTTATCAATCAACACATGTGAAACTACTAGTGTTTTTCAACCAATGCCCCTCTATCTGTAGCATCCACAATTATCATATCCATATGTGTGAGGATTTCATATAAGTATTGGATGACTATTTTCTCCATGATTTGGTGATGTGGACAGCTTACACAGAATTTCTTGAATCACTCCCAGTACTCATAAATTGACTCCCCTTATTCTTGATTGATCCATGATATATCATTTCAAATGTAAGTGTTTCTTGATTATTGAAACAATCTATGAAAGAAAATATGTTTCAAATAATTCCAACATGTTAAATCATTAGGTTTTAATTAATACATCAAATCCTTTATAGTTCCATTAAGAGAAAATGAGAATTCTCTTAGTTTGATTTGATCTTCAGATAAATTTGTTGGTTTAATTTTTTATCATAAAACATTGAATTATTTAAGGTTTTTGTTAGGGTACTCATCATAAAATCCCTGAAATTTTGGAATATTTTGAATTAACACATATTTCTGTTCAAATTCCAATTATAGAGTTGGATATGAAATGTATGTAGATTGATAATAAATATCAGGTGCAACCAACATTAAAATGGTCTTATTATGTTCATTATTATTATTTTCATCCATTGGATCTAGTTTAATATTAATTTTAGATGATATTTCTATTTCTATATTCCTAGAGTGGAGGAATTCACCAGTTGGGTAAATGTCGACACTTCCCATATACCGAGACTATCTGATTCGAGCTCTATGGTTTTGTTCAATCCTGTGGTCTAGATCAAAGAGTTCCTCGGGATAATACCCAATAATAAATCATAGATATTAATAATTGTATATCATAATATCATTAGAATATGTTTCAAATTATGGTCTAATAGAGAAGAAAAGAGAGAGAAGAAAAAAAGAAAAAAATTTGAGAAATGGGAAAAAATAAATGAGAAAGAAGAGAAAAAAGGATAACATAAAAGTAAAAAAATAACTATAGTTACTTTAATAAATTAATTTCATTCTCATCAATGATTCCAATTTTAAATTCGTTATTGTGGGGGATCTCAAATGATTTTTATTTTTTGGTTTTTTATATGAGAGTGGCTGACCAAGGTTGTCTCTCAATAGAGAAAGTAATTAAGGAAACATATTAAAGGTATTTTGAAAATAAAATAAAATAAACACAGTAATTAAAAGGATTGGGTTTTTGTTTATCTTTTAAAAAACTAGAAGAATTATGCTAGAAGAAGATTTTTTTTTCGTTGTTTTATTTTTGAAGTGTAATTGAGAAAATTCAATGATAAGATTATTTTTTAGAAAATATTTTAGAATTCATAATCAATATAACTATACCTCTTCAATTAGTTATTAAAAATTATCATTTAATTTAACATCACCTTAATTACGATCCTCTAAATTGTTAACCCCGGAACTATGTAAGAATTAACTTAACCAAAATGATAAAATCAATTAAACCCTAGTTTATTTTGGAACGTGAAATTTTAGCACCCTTCTTATATTGATGTTATAAGTATAGCTTATGATAAGTGGTAAATTAAGAAACATATCAATTCAGTAAATGGGGTTGAATTTATTTTAGGATATAATTTGATCCCATGGGTTATGTTTTACTGATTAAGAATACACTCTCACAATTGACTTAACTCCCAACCTAACATGTTTGTTGTTAATTGTTATATTTCATTATTAGTTTATATTAAATAAAAAAATAAATTCATATATCATTATAATTTAATTATAGTTTCACATTAATTAAAAATAAATAAATGAATAAGGTAATTGGTAGACAAATTACTAAGAATAATACTTTTCCATGGGTGGAGTAGCCATCATAGAAAATAATTGCATTATTAAAGGTTTAGAAAGGGTATAACCCAAAAATGTTTCTAATCTTGAGTTCTCGACCAAATAATTGAATAAACTAAGAATACAATTGAAAACAATTGAATAAATAGAAGATAAACTAAGAATTTTATTACATGAAAAAAACATTATAACAAAGAAGAGGAAAAGAAGATCATTTTGGAAGAGATACTAACTTGATAGATCCCCTCCTACAATGGAGAATTGAATTGTAAATTCACCACTTATCCTATTCTCCCAATTTTATAATTCATGTCCAACAATATACAAATGAGAAAAACACCAATTTATAGAGTGTAGGGGAGGTTAGGTTATGATAGATTTGAATTGTGAATGGAGAAATTCAGCCAAATATTTTAAGCCAACATTCAATGCGTTGTTAACCACAAAA
Organism: Viscum album; assembly: GCA_963277665.1. Taxonomy (NCBI): domain Eukaryota; kingdom Viridiplantae; phylum Streptophyta; class Magnoliopsida; order Santalales; family Viscaceae; genus Viscum; species Viscum album. Next base: position 1,101,196,810 of record OY728162.1, on the reverse strand, counting down.
ACTGGTGGACCAGTTGTCCTTTTAGAAGGATTATTTGTGTGTAATTGGGCCCTCTTTCTACTATCAAACTTTTATACCCATAATTTTTTGAATATAGATGATATGTTTCAGAAGGTGAAGTGGTTTCCAATATGGAGAGTCTAGAACACATTTGAATTCATGGCCCATTTACTCTACTCCAATGCATTATAGAGCTCGTATGTCTTAATTAAAAGTTGTATTCCATTGGGTATGAAACACTTTTTAAAATTTTCAGTATGACTAATACACAGAACAATACTTATGGCCGAAATTCTATAGTGCATTTAATAGAAAAAATTGTTATTTTCATAAAAATTTGAAATGAATGATCTAATTCCAAATATTTTATAAATAAGCATATTAAAAAACATGTGAGGAAATTATGTCATTTATTATCAATAAAATATTCAAAAAATTTTGTTTTATCACTTGCGTTACACACAACACCGAGTTTATATGAAACAAAAAGTATTATAAAAGTATTATTAATTAATATGATAGTAATCGTCTTACTGTTGGAATAGAGGGTATTAATAAGAATAACCTAATTATGAAAATAAATGGTTTCTATATATATAACAAATTTTTTATTTATTAAATAATTATAAATGAAAATAAAAACTAGTCAAAAATAAAGGAATGTCTTCTGAAAAACTGTATTTTTTTAAAATAATTTCATCAGGATTTGGTGCACTTATTTTAAAATTAAAATTTGAAAATTTTATAAAATTTATTTTAAGAAATAAAAAATAAATTTTTAAATTCATAATTTCAAAATTATATTAGATATTTTTTTTAATTTTTTTAAAAGATTATTTTTTAATCAATTGTGAAAAATACTGATTTTTACTAAAACGATTCATTTATTTTAATGAATTTACAAAGTTAATAATTATTTTAAAATGGTTTTAAAAGTATCATTAGTTTAATTATATTATTATTAATCCAATTTATGTCATTAGAATAAATTTCATGTATACTATTTCTATACAAATTTTCATAACAAGAAAAGTTTCTATAGAAAGATGCATTTTTCATCATGCTTGTGAGTTTTATTTTAAATTAAATTCTATCTATTAAATGATATGAATTAGGTAAAATTGATTCCATATTTATAATAATAATAATTATTATTATATAATAAGTCTAACTTAAGTTGTTACCATAACTAATACTGAAAAAAACAATGATTAATTACCTCAATTAAGGGTAACATGAGTTTATCAGGGATAAAACTAAAAAGATAAGGTTAAAAAATGAACGAACACTTGCATAATTTATATTTTATGGTAATATATCAACTTTATAAGATTTAAATATTTAATATATGGTAATTTTTAATATTTTTCCTTAGGAATGAATTTATCATTTTGGATCCTTTGGGAAATTCCCAAGTAGTTTTTTTCAAGCGGGTTCCTTCCCCACTTATGAAGGACCTCTCCTCTCCTATCCTATCCTCTCCTCTCCTATCCTCTCCAATTCTCTCCTCTATACACTCCAATATCCAATTACTTCCAAAAATAACTACAAGAAACCATTAATTAAATCCCTCCACATGACCTAGATCCCCTTATTAGATAAAAAATAAATCCTTGGATGTGTTTTGATGCAAACCTAGAGAGGTTGCCCGAAGAAGTGGTAACAAGTTTTAACGAGCGTTTTTATTTTATTTTCTATTCCACATCAATTAATTATTATTAAACTAGGATGATATAAAAACTTTTTTATATTTATTATGTTTATATATATTTATGTTAAGTTTATTTCCTATATCAATTTCATATTTCCTCAAAAGGGAAATGAAATCATTGATCGTGTGTACAAAAGACTGTTGCCTCACAAACCTATATAATTCATTTTCCATAACCGCCTAACAAATATTATTATAATGATATATTTAAATTATATATAATATATTTTTCATATTATTATACTTATGTAATTATATTATCACATCTAATTTATTACATTCCATTCCATCAAGGATACGATAACATCCCTCATTTGTGTGATAGACTACTGCCTCACAAATCGATGTGATTTGTTTTCACATAAGCTTTGAAAAAAAAGATAATAAGGGTAAATTTAATGAATACATGTTATATATATAACATACACTACTGGAAATTTATGTTATACCAACGGTTGAAAACCGTTGGTATATGGTGGAGAACCGTTGGTATAAATTATACAAACGATTTTAGAAACCATAGCCCAGTAAGCTGTGAAAATAGACATATACCAATGGTTTGAGATAAACAATTGGTATATGTGAATAAATCTACTCTATAACAAGAGTTTTATGAAACCGTTGTCAAAGAGTTCTTATACAACACATATTCCAACAGTTTCAAAACTGTTGGCATATCTTTTTTAGTCTTCCATTCACCCCTATACCAAAATTTTAAACCGTTGGTAAAGTTATTGTACCAATGGTTTAGAACCACTGGTAAAACAAAAACATACAAAACCTATACCAATGGTTTAAAACCGTTGGTATAGACTTTTCTGTACAATTCGCACAACACCCTGCTCTGTGTGTTGCCGTGTGAATTGTACAGAATACATATAATGCAATACGTAATGAGGATACATAATTAAAAACTGATAATTAGAAGGATACATAATTTAATAATCAATTATGAATACAATAAATTGAAAACTGAATACATAATTATATGTGATACAGAGCTAAGAATACAAAAAAATTGCATTTTTTATAACACATACATGATTGAATTTATAAATTATAAGCTTATAACCCAAAATAAGGAAATGAATAAATGAATTCAATAAAACAAAAATATAATGTCATTGTTTGGGGCGGGTGTCTTTGAACTTAGTGATGATGATAATGGGTGTGTATCAAGGATCTTTGGTGACTTATGGAATATAGTTGTCCTTGGCATATTAAATGTCATGGGTTTTTGAATTGGGGTATAAGTTCCTCACATGATAAGTGGATTGTGTGAAACTGGGCCATGGATCATTGTGCTAAAGTATCAACACAATCTGAATACATTTGGTCGGTTTTCCATATCCCAGTTGTTTTTACTTAAAATGATGTTCATTTTAAACAAAAGGGCGATAGTTAGAGTGATACTGGTCACACCGTGCATCAGATTGAGGTGGGGTTGACTCGTACATGTCACATATGACCAATGTATCGTTTTCCTAATGTATCAATACAATCTGAATTCGTTTGGTTGGTTTTTCATATGCTAGTTGTTGTTTTCACTTAAAATGTTGTCCAATTCAAATAAAAGTGTGACAAATTGAGTGGTACCAGCCACACCTGGCCTCAGATTGAGGCTCAGTTGACTTGTACACATCATAAATGACCCATGGATTGTTTTGGTAATGTATAAACACAATCCTAATACGTTTGGATAGCTTATGCATATCAATTGTTTTTACTTAAAATAGTGTCCATTTTAAAAAGAGAGAGACACATAGAGTGCTACCAGCCACACCGTGCCTCTAATTGAGGTGGGGTTGACTTGTACATGTCAAAGATGACCAATGGATCATTTTAAAAATGTATCAACACAATCTGAAGGGGTTTAGGTTGGTCTTTAATATGCCAGTTGTTGTTTCCATTTAAAATATTGATCATTTCAAATAAAGGTGAGACACTTTGAGTTGTACCGGCCACACCGCTCCTCAGATTGAGTCGATTTTGACTCGTACACATCAAAAATGCTTCATGGATATTTTTCCTAAAGTATCAACAGAAACAGAATATGTTTGGTCCATTTTGCGTATGCCATTTATTGTTTTCACTTAAAATGATGTCCATTTTAAACAAAAGACAGACATTTAGAGTGTTATCGGCCACACCGTGCCACAAATTGATGCGGGGTAAACTCTTACACGTCAAAAATGTCCCATGGATAATTTTACTAAAGTATCAAAACAATACGAATGAGTTTGGTTGGTTTTCCGTATGCCAGTTGATGTTTTCACTTAAAATGTTGTGCATTTCAAAAAAAAAGTGAGACACTTTGAGTAGTACCAGCCACACTACACCTCAAATTGATGCAAGGTTGAGACTTACATGTCACATATGACCAATGGATCATTTTTCTAAAGTATCAAAACAATACGAATACGTTTTGTTTCCGTATGCCAGTTGTTTTTACTTAAAACAATGTCCATTTTAAACAAAATAGAGACACTATGAGTGATACCGGCCACACCGTGCCTCTTATTGATGCAAGGTTGACTCATACACATCACATATGACTCATGGATAATTTTCCAAAAGTATCAACACAATATGAATGTGTTTGGTCAGTTTTCCGTATGCCGATTTTTGTTTTCACTTAAAATGATGTCCATTTTAAACAAAATAGAGACATTTAGAGTGGTACCGGCCACACTATGCCTCAGATTGATGTGGGGTTGACTTTTACTTGTCCAAAATGTCTGATAGATCATTTTTCTAATGTATCAATACAATCCGAATGCATTTGGTTGGTTTTCCATATGCCAGTTGTTTTTTTCACTTAAAATGATGTCCATTTTAATCAAAAGAAAGACATTTAAAGTGGTAACAGCCACACCATGCCTTGGATTGATGTGAGGTTGACTCTGACACGTCAAAAATGTCCCATGTATATTTTTGCTAATGTATCAACACAATCATAAAATGTTTGGTCGGCTTTTCATATGCCAGTTGTTTTTACATAAAACATTGTCCATTTTAAACAAAAGAGAGACCCATAGAGTGGTACCACCCACAACATGCCTCAAATTGATGTGGAGTTGACTCTTAAATGTCACAAATGCCCCATGGATCATTTTACTAAAGTATAAACATAATTAGAATGCGTTTTGTTTGTTATTCATATTCCAGTTGTTTTCACTTAAAATGTTGATCATTTCAAATAAAGGTGAGACACTTTGAGTGGTACCAGCCACACCGTGCCTCAGATTGATGCGGGTTTGACTCTTACACATCAAAAAATTTCCCATGTATCGTTGTACAAAAGTATGAAAAAAATTCAAATACGTTTGGTCTATTTTCCGTATGTCAGTTGTTGTTTTCACTAAAAATTTTGTCCATTTGAAATAAAAGTGAGACACTTTCAGTGGTACTGGCCACACAGTTTCTCAGATTGAGGTGGGGTTGAGTCGTACACATCAAATATGACCCATGTATTTTTTTACTAATGTATCAACAGAATCCAAATATGTTTGGTCAGTTTTCTGTATACCAGTTGTTTTTACATAAAAGGGTGTCCATTTTAAACAAAAGAGAGACACATTGAGTGATACAAGCCACACCATGCCTCAGATTGAGGATGGGTTGACTCGTACACATCAAATTTGACTCATTGATCATTTTCCTAAAGTATCAACACAATTTGAATGCGTTTGGGCTGTTTTCTATATGCCAGTTGTTGTTTTCACTTAAAATGATGTCCATTTTAAACAAAAGAGAGACATTTCTATACATGTCAAAAATGGCTCATGGATCATTTTTCTAAAGTATCAACACAATCCGAATGCGTTTGGTTGGTTTTACGTATGCCAGTTTTTGTTTTCAATTAAAATGATGTCCATTTTAAACAAAAGGGAGACATTTAGAGTGGTACCAGCCACACCGTGCCTCAGATTGATTCGGGGTTGAGTCATACACATCAAAAATGTCACATGGATCGTTTCCCTAAAGTATCAACACAATTCTAATGCATTTGGTTGGTTTTCTGTATTCCAGTTGTTCTTTTCACTTAAAATGATGTCCATTTTAAACAAAAGAGATACATTTAGGGTGGTAACGACCACAACGCGCCTTATATTGATGCGGGGTTGACTCCTACATATTGAAAATGTCCCATGGATCGTTTTAATAAAGTATCAACACAATCCAAATATGTTTGTTTAGTGTTCCGTATACCAGTTGTTTTTATTTAAAACATTGTCCATTTTAAATAAAAGAGAGACACTTAGAGTGGTTCCAGAAAAACCATGCCATGGATTGATGCGGGGTTGACTTGTACACGTCACAAATCTGCCATGGATCATTATACTAATGTATCAACACAATCCAAATGTGTTTGGTTGGTTTTCTGTATGCCAGTTGTTGTTTTCACTTAAAATGTTGATCATTTCAAATAAAGTTGGGACACTATGAGTGGGACCGGCCACACCGTGCCTCATATTGATGTGGGTTTGACTCTTACACATCAAAAATTTCCCATGGATTGTTGTGTTAGAGTATCAACAGAATCCGAATACGTTTGGTTTGTATTCCGTATGTCAGTTGTTGTTTTCACATAAAATTTTGTCCATTTCAAATAATAGTGAGACACTTTGAGTGGTATTGGCCACACCGTGCCTCAGATTGAGGAAGGGTTGAGTCATACATGTAACATCTAACCCATGGATCATTTTCATAAAGAATCAACACAATCTAAATATTTTTTGTCGGTTCTCTGTATGCTAGTTTTTTTACTTAAAAGGGTGTCCATTTTAATCAAAAGAGAGACACTTTGAGTGATTCCGGCCACACCATGCCTCAGATTGAGATAGGGTTGACTCGTATACATCACATAGGACTCATGGATCGTTTTCCTAAAGTATAAACACAATCCTAATGCGTTTGGTCAGTTTTCGGAATGCTAGTTAGGGGAATCGTACAACAAAAGTGATAATAACTTATAATAAAACTATAGAAATTGTGCAGGATGTGAATCCCTTGGTGCATGGTTAGGGAAAATCATGCACATTGTTTCTAATATATATCCCTATATGGTTGGTTGATACCTTGTGGGATGGACTTAAATTTTTTACTAACCGTGAGGCATAGTGTTTTCCTACGCCGACTAGGGTTTCAAGCTCTGAACAAGCCCCAGAAGCCCCATAAACCATTATAACGTCATTAGGCTTCCATATTTGGTAAAAAATAAAAAGTTACACTGAATTCAAAAGTATCCGTACCAGAGTAAAAAACCGGGTTAAAAAATAAAGAGTCATACTGAATTCAAAAATGTAATGGATCAATCTGCCCCTGATCACCAACACCATCACCACTGTCATCAACTGCCTCATCCTTACCACCATCTCTATCCTCATCATCGTCCTCGTCATCGTCCCCATGCTCATCCTCGACCCCATCCTTGCCCTCAGCCCATCCTCGCCCTTGTCCTCATCCTCATCCTTTCCCTCATCCTCTTCAGCATCCTCATCACCACCAGGAATGTCATCATCTCGACCTCCACTAGAACTTCTGCCTAGTGCATTGGATAATGCACCCATCAATGAAACATATGCCTGAAAAGCTGCACTGGCCTCTGGTAGAAGTTATAAAGACAATTCTTTGATCAGTTTCATAAATTCTTTCTCCCTAGTTTGAAACTATTCTTCCAACTATGTTACCAATTAATTAGACTATCTTGCATGCTCATTGACCTTTTTCAACTCAGTGGTACTAGAATGGATACCTAGAGAGGACCAATACCTCATTGGAACTATATTATTAACAGGTCTTCTGTGTACTCGACAAGAGTGCTCATCTCCCAAAACCTGATATAAATGATCTTGTGGCCCTAAATTGTCAGGATCATAGGCATCAAGGGCGTCTAAAGAAGCCTGTTAAAATTTTAATAGATTTATAAATTTAAAAATAGATATCAAACTTTGAAATAATCAAATTAAAACTTACAATCTTTTCTTCTGTCGGTTCATTAACCGCAGTTCCATCTTTTTTCCTTCTACTCAAGAATAACAATTTTTCTCGAGGGAGACATCCTTCAATATTTAATTTATGTTTCTGAGATGACATTAAAACAATATAAAGTGAAAGTATAATTATATATTCAATATTCAATAAATCACATAATTTAAGTAGGAAACAATAAAAATGGAAAGTCCTAAAGAATAATTATAAACCACTATAGTGTACCTACTGCCTCTCATGATCTGACATAGTAGTGCACCCGAAAGTGTGGAGGTATTGCTTTGAATCAATATTTTTTTTTGTTTTTTTAGAAGATTCCTAAATAATGTTTAATAATAAATAAGATAATATTAATTCAAAATATGAAAACCGTTATTTCTATACCTCAAATGGGATTAATACCTTAAATTTGGAAGTCGCCCAATGGGTAATCATTTGGAAATATTTCTCTATTGGGTAGTCATCCACGAAAGGTACTGTCTCCAACTCCATACCCACTATATCACACCAACCAACATACAACTCATGCTTATAAGTTCTCCAAAGCTCTCTTAACTCCTTTAAACATGATGGTCATGCAAAATCGTCATCAGGGAAGTTAAACCGAAGATAAAACCCAATAGATTAATTCATATAAATACAAAAAAATGATATATTAAATCCAATAGATTTCTTTACCCATATTTGTGCCCATGCATTATCCTTGACTTCGTGTGGCAGGTGTTTCCAAAAGAGAGGGCTGACCGGAATGATGTCAGAGTATTTGGATAGCGTCACCAAAAAACCCCGACATTCTTGCCCAAGTTTATCAATCATCTGTCCATCATCATTGTATTAAACCATCAACTATGTCTAGTGGTTCCATACCGCACGCAAGCGAGTACGCCCCCTCCCGGACCTCTTATCAGTAGATGAATCTGTTATTAAAGAAAAAAAATATCAGTAGAAGTTATAATAAAAATAAAATTTGGTATAAAAATTTGTTAGAGTTATATAAATATAACTGTGGTAGTCAGATCAATGGGCATCGCTGGATGTGTAGAATCTAAAGGATTATCCTGAACAAGTGGAGTGTCCCTCAGTGTACGCTCCTCAGCCACATATTGTGTCAGAGCAGGAGTCGAAGAAGGTGGAATATAATAGCTCGGAGATAATGAAAAAGAATCCAAAGATGATGGAATAGATGTCTGGACAAATGGTAGTGTAAACATCAGAGGCCTAAATATCCCATGTGTCCCTAATGACACACTAGGATCAAAATGGGGTGTAGAACATACGCCTGTGGTAGGGGCATAGTCCAATCGGGTACGACCAGTGGATCGTCTAACTCTTGCACCACGAGCCCTCATACCACCGACCTCAGTACTAGGACCACTAGATGATCATATAACTCTGACACCACCCCCTACCACCAGACTCTGTACTAGGAGCAATATCAGGCTCCTCGTCGGATATCTCTCATCTAGGGGGTGGATCCTGAAAACAAGTTTAACACAAAAGGAAACACAATATATTATAAGTTATTGAAATATATATATTTTAAATAAAGTATGCACAATATGTATGAGTAGAGGAAAAACCATCTGTGTCATGCAAGGATTATTTTCTGACAACATTTTCCGCCGCATCTTGTCAATGGGTGCCATTTTCTGCAATGAAAACAAGTATGGAAGTAATTAGGAACTGATAACTAATGTGTAACCCAAAAAAGCAAATATATAAAATCCATTCTGATAAAAAAAACATGAAGAAACAATAGATTTATGGTGGTTTGAAGGTAAGTACTAGGGTACAAACTATGAATGATGTAGGTGAAAAATGTTGGTGAGAACACGATTGTATGATTCTATATATTTCCCACCACAACATTGGGTTCACAATCAACTCTAACAATTAAGCTGTTGGAGTCATCAAAAGTAATAAACAGATTGCTTCCAATTGCAGTAGGGATAGTGTCAACTTCATCATCACCATCATCAAAAACACGTATGGGATTTACTTCAATAATTACACCGAATTTAGGATCATGATGATCTTTGACATAAAAAACTTGTTTCACTATTGATGCCAATACATATGGTTCATCAGTGGTAAGAGTGTGAGTCATGTCAATAACTCAAAATCCACAATCATCAATAAAGGTGCCTTGCCTGATTATTGAATCAAACCGTTGTCATTTCATCATCATGATGTGACCATGTGAGTAATAATCCAAAATTATTATTTTCTCCATGAATCCATAATAAGCTACATTTTTTAGAACGCGGTATATTATCTGATGAACTGGCATAATAGTCTGTTGTGGCAGTTAGCATAACACCATCATGCTGTTTTCTCATGATTCATGCTCTTTCAGTGATAATAAATTTGTATCCATTGATCAGATGTAATTTACAAGCATGAACCATGGTATTAGGACCAAAATCCAAAGCTCTTATTTTCTTAGAAATAGACTCTGCAGAAAAAATCGATACCTGAAATATAAACAAACAGTAAACTTAATTAAATATTATTTTTATTTAATTATTACAGAAATATTTATACCTTCAATTTCAACCAAGAAGAAATCCATTTTCTATGAAAGGTCTCTTTCCTTCTCAAAGATAAATAATGATGCTTTCTATATATCAATTCTCTATTGTCCCTATAGATAAAAATAATTATAGTTTAACAAATATTTAAAATTACAAGAGATAATATAAGAGACACATGTGCAATTTACTTACTTGATATACTCATGGAACAAATCACAATTTAACAACACTATGCAATGTGCCATCTCTCGCTCTTCAAGGCTTAATATCATCAACATATATCATCCTAAAATTCCTCCTGTCTAAGGAAGTGATGGAAAATTGGGTTCAATTTGCTCATACTGTTCTTCTTCATTTCTCATTGGTCTGTTTATTCTCGTAATAAGATTAGGCAAATACATTGAGCATAAATCCATACATTTCTGATCCAGGTAACCATTTTCAATAGAACCTTCAGGATAATTTCTGTTCCAAACATATGATTTCAATGTTTACATGTTTCATTCAGTTGGATATATCCAATGGAAATCCATAGGTCCTCCAATAAGTATTTTTATCGGACGATGGATATTCAGATGCAGCAAGAATGTAAAAATGATAGAGGGAATAATTTCTCTAACTCACACAATATTAATGGTGTCTTTGCCAACGGTTTTTGCAAGAAGGATTTTGACAACTTCTTAGCATGAAGATCTCCAAAAAAATAGCACAACCGAATAACTGAGACTCTTACATTATTAGACAAGAGATAATATATTTCTATTAGAATCTACTCATGAAAAAGGACGTGATAATCATGAGTCTTAAAATATTTCAGCTTCAACTCTTTTCTATTGACCCATTTTGATATATTTCTTAAATAGCCATCAGGAACGTTAACAGTCTCTAGAACTTCCATAAATTGTCTTTTTCAGTAGGTGTCATCACATAAGAAGCACATCGATCTTGCCATTTATTTTCATTGATATATAAAGGATGCAATTCTGTTCTGATCCCCCAATCTACCATGTCATGCCGAGATTATAAGTCATCTTTTGTCTTCCCCTAAACATTTAGATGAATCGAAAGCAACATTTCACAAATATTCTTTTCAATTTTCATTATGTCTAAGCAATGAAGTTACAAGTTGGTTGACCAATATGAAAACTAAAATAATATACACTTCTTCTTTCAATTTTAATAGGTATCATTGGAAGCATTTTTCCTCTTTCTAGATTTCATTACACCCTTCCCAAATGAATAAATTAAATCTTTCAATTCATTAAGCACAACAGCTCTAGATATACGCTAAGGTGGATCTCCAGTATCCATGGTATTGTAAAATATTCAATGACTGTTTCTATATGGATGGTTCATTGGAAAGAATCATCGATGTCCCATAAAACTAAAACTATGACGATATTTTAGTCTTCTCGATCGAGTATTTTTCATAAAAATAGGACATGGAAATTTTCCTTTTGTGCCCCATCCATACATCATTGCATAAGTATGGAAATCATTGATTATATACATAAGCACAACACACATCTGAAATATTTCTTTCGAACATGAATCATATGGGGGAACACCCACATCCCAAAGAAGTTTCAACTATTTTATTAAAGGTTTCAAGTATACATCTATATCATTTCTAGGATCAAAAGGGCCAAAAATCAGTATAATCAAGAAAGTGTAAGTCTTTTTCATACACAACCACGTGGGAAGGTTATAAATGTGTATGAAAACAGGCCATGTGATGTGAGAAGTAAGAATATGCCCAAATAGATTAAAACCATCACATGAAAGACCCAATATCACATTACGAACATCGGCTACAAAATCAGGATATCAAGCATCAAATCTCTTCCATGAAAATCCATCTGCAGGGTGAACCAACTCTTCCTTATTATTTTTTCTCTCGGTGTCATGCCATCACATTTTTACTGATATTTCATTAGACATGAAAAGGTTCTATAATATGGGGATCAATGGAATGTGATACATTACTTTTGGTGGCACATGAGATGGTGTTCCATCATATTTTGGCTTCCATCGAGAGGTTCCACATTTGATACAATCATTTCATTCAGTAGTTTCCTCCAAAAATAAGCTGCAATCATTCGAGAAAGCATGAATTTATTTTTTGAGAATCCAATTTTATCAACTAACTTCCATGCTATATAGTTTTTTGAGGGAATATTTGCATCATCTGGAAGTAAGTCCTTCAAGAAGGTAAGAATGTAATCGATTTCAGCATTTGAAATTCAATACATAGTTTTCCCATGAAACAATCAGATTAAAAATTCCATCTTTTTCATTTTACCACATTGCTGATATACTGGAGTCATCACAAAATCATTCAATTTTTTCACCCTATCGACATCATCATTTTCATTGGACGCATCATGTGTTCTTGTATCGAAATCTTGTTAGCTGGACATCTGTTCCTTCTCATGATACTGAATAAATGGAAACTGATCATATATAAAACCCTCCAATTCAGTCCTATCATTTCGATCATCAAAATTTTGAGATTCCATTTATCTCCATTGTGATACCACACATAATAGTTCGTTTGGAAACCATATTTGGTTATATGATAGATAACTACTTCATGACTCAACCAATGTCTTCCAACACAATTAGAACATGGTCAGTATATATGACCACTATCTAAAGCCTTTTTAAATGAAAAATCTAAAAATATGATAATCATATTAAGCAACACAACAGAATACCGTGTACATAAGAAAATAAGATACATAATTTCTAATGCCTACATTAAAGGATTGCCCAGTAAGATATTCGAAGTGGATCAAAGAATACATAATCTTTAATGGTCTTTTTGGGAGTACATGATTTTTAAACTTTAACTTCTTTAGGGAGATCAGGATGAGGCGTAGGATGAGTATCAAATCAAAAGTAGTTATGGCCTCATCAAGTTTCACCTTAACCATGGATTAATGGATCTTAGGTTTGGGGCCATATATTATAGGTTGGTAGGGTGTATTCAATGAATCATGTCCCAATTGATTTTAGAGAGGGAACATCAATAGTTATAGGTATGGAGTTGATTAGAAACACATATAAAAAGGATATCCAAGAATTGTGACATCCCAAACCAGGATGCCACTCATTAGTTCGATGAACCCAGATGGCCACATGACCTCAAGCACATCTACAAAAATTCCAAATGTTATTTAGTAATAGTAAAATCCTTTGGTGTGTATAGGGGAGACTATTTCCTCATTACTGAAGTTGCACAATTTTAATATTATCAATTAAAAAGTAGAAGAAAGATAACAATGGGAAAATATAGGAAATGGATGAAAATAACCAAATCAGTAATACCAACTAATAAGAGAATCATAAAATTATTGATGGTAATGTATGTCATGTATCAAGAAGAAAAAAAAAGTTTCAATTAGTAGGAAGTAGTACTATGGAAGAGGCTCAATAAATTCTAAAATTCAACCTAGATTCTGGAGCTACAACCCAATAATCTACTACATGATCCATACTATGTCATGTGAGTAGTCATGCATATGTAAAATGGTGATTCCCCTTATATAAACATATAATCATGTAGTCTATCTGGGTACCCAATGGCATCTTAAACAATGTGTGTGATACAATTCATGTAGGTGACCACCAAGAGGTCTATAACAATCCAGTCTATTTATATACCATTTTAATATAATGATATGATAAATTAAAGTGACAACTTAAAATCTAAAAGGGTTTTCTATGGTTCTGGAGAAAAACTCTAAAAGGGTTTTCTAGGTTAAATAAAAACAGAAAAAATAGATACACATCAAAATCAAAACTTAAGACTAAAATATTAGATAGATAACAATAAAAATAAGGTACCACTTAAGAAAATAGCTAATTTGGGATGGTTCGGATGAAATTTCTACAGCTTGGATGGGGAAAGCTGAGATTCCAACCGTTCGGATGGAGGAACCGAGATGAACCAAAGAGAGGTGATGTCCGAATGGGGGAGAGGTGCTCTGATCACAGGGGAGAGGTGATGTCCGAATGGGGTAGAGGTGCTCGATCGCGGCAGAGAGGTTCTGTCAAATTAGCGTTGTGTCCGAATGGGAGAGAGGAGAAGGGGAAAATGGGTTTATTGGAGAAAACCTTTACTAATGGTTTTTAGAAACCATTGGTAAAGGGGGGAAATTTATACCCCTTTACAAACAGTTCTAGTGAACCATTGGTAAGGAGTGTCCTGCACCAGGTTTTACCAACAGTTTAAGAAAACCGTTGGTAAAACTCATATATACCAATGGTTTAAGAAAAATGTTGGTATATAAGTGTTGAAAAAACCCTTATTATAGTAGTGATAATATTTATTATTTATAGATAAATAATTATTTAACTTTCTTTCATTCTATCCATAAAAAGATGGTAACAACATTCATGCATATTTTCAGCATGACATCTCCATGAACGATGAATTTCATCATTATGTATATAAATTTTATAAATGATATTAAAATTTTATATAGTGAAAATATATGATATTTATTTCATTATAAACATTATTTATATGATTTAATTATGATCAATGTACAAGGAATTGAACTAATTCACCAAAACTCTCATGAAAAACTAAACAATTAACCCCTAGAAATGATGATTTTTAATAAGAAATTATTAATAAAATGGGGTTGAAACATTTTAATTGGATCATATATGGTATAATAATTATTTATATGACTCTATAATAGATTTATAATAAATTTAAATTTATTTTTCATGAGTCTAGAGTGCTTTCATAGAAAGGTGAACATGTGGTAAGGGATTTTTGTCTCATTTTTTATTTCTTTGAGAAACATGCTATATTCACCACTTTTTTATTTTATGTGGTGAAAATATTACCCATTAATTTATTTTGTAATTATTATCATTAAAATTATGGTTATTTACATATCAATTTTAGGATCCATCTTTCAAGGGGTTTGTGAAAGGATACCAAAGTAGTAATTGCTATTTTTTATAATCTCATTATTTATCTGGATTGTCCCAGATTAAGATTCTAATAATGAATTTTCATGATATAACTCCAAAAAATTCTAATGTATTTTATTGTCCTCTATTTATTTCTTGAGAATATATGTTTTAATTTCATTTTCATTTCTTTAATTTCTCTGGATTCAAAAATAATATTTAAGTAAAAAATTCATTATTTCTCTATTCGATAGAAAAACCTTTTTCTTCTATATCCATATTTTATAAAAATGTTTAAAGAATATTTGTAATATTATTTTATGATTGTTTAAATAAATATTTACCCATCATTGATTTTTTTAAAAATTTATTAAAATGAATCATTTTTTAATTTCTGAAGAAAAGATCTTTTGACTTTTTTAATCATAACATACATGAAATATTTATTTTAAGAAATATTAAATTAATATAATTCTATGCCATCATGACCAATAAATTATTTAATTATAAAATTATTTATTTCCATGGTTATTTAAAATGAAATTTATTTTTATTTTTTTTGAATTTTTAGTTTTAAAAAATGATTTCAAAATGAAGAGCTGATTTTCATCAAGAAATTAATGGAGTGATATTTCAAAAATAATTTTCTATATAAGATTACATACTTTAATGTTACTCATGATTTAATGGGGATATGATCGAAGTATACTGTTTTTATTATTTCTTTGAATGTTTTATGATTATGATGACCATATTTTTATGAAACGTATTTCTTTTCCACGGGATATACAATGATAAAATTCATATGAGACCTTATTATTTTTTTCTATGGGTTATAATATGATAAAATTATTATGAAACCTATTTATTTTACATATGTTATACTATGATGAAATATTTATGAAACTCATTTTTTTGTATTGGGTTTTAGGTATTTTTTATGATCTTGTGGCACATTGATGTATTATTTTCATTATGTGATGGGTGGGACCTATATATTCTTCCAATGAAATGGGTATATATGGATAAATCATGAGTTAATTATTCTATTTCCATACTTCATTTTAGGTTCATAATGTTATGTGTTGACCTATTTTCATGCTTATAAGGTTATGTGGGGACCACTTTCTTGTCTATAATGTTCTTTGTGGACCTGCTTTCATGTCCATAAGGTTATGCACGAACCTGATTTCATATTCATAATGTTATTTTGGACCTATTCTCATGTCCATAAGATTATGAGAGTTCCTGATTTATAACCTTAAATTAGTTATCCTGTTTATATTTAAACATGTTCACAATGATTTAATCTTATGTGTGTGACATAATTCTATGTGTTATGCCAATTTTTTTCTCTCATGGCTCATGTGCTTTGATTCTTGTATGATTCATGTATTATAAACTACCAATATATTGGAATTAACTCATGATTTTGATATTTGATATATAGGGTATGGTTTTCAAATGTTATGCACATTTTTCCATGCCCTTATACTCATGGCATATTTATTTCTACATTGTTTACAATTACTGGGTATCTGAGATAACCATTTATTTTATTTCCTTTCTATAGGTTATGAAGAAATATATTATCTATGATATATCTAATAAGGTATCTAGTTATGAAGAATATTGGGTCATATTATTTAGTTGACTTATGAACCAATTGTTTATGTATCCTTGTTTCCAAAGACACTAAACATATATTGTACCCAGGTGTGTATTTTAGTAATGTAATGTTCATTTTTCTACTAATCTGTAATATCCATGTACGAAAATCATAGGTATCTATATACAAATCCTTCACTAGATCATAACAACACTTTAAATAGTGACCTTGAGATAGATTTAATTCTATTTATAGGATGTGACCCACAGTTAGGAGAGGTAAGGAAATGTATTGAGTTTTTGATGTTTTTTTATGGTCAAAAAATAGTATTGATTAGTAATATAAAGTATAATTATCTTACCCAATATGTCCGCAGCTACTAGGATCCCGTGATTTGATGTTTTATAATTTATTGATGTTCAAAATCCTTCTTTAGAAAATGATTAATTATTTGTGAACTAATATGTTTAGATGATTTATTTAGGAAATTAATTTGAGTTTGGTTTTAAAAATGGAAATCCAATGTTATTACCCAGGTTATCTATAGAATTAATATTTTTTACTCTGGTTGTTTTTATGATACACTGCATGAATATTTTTATAGGTGTATATGTGGAATCATCATAATGCATGCACATGCATCTGTGTACATCTATATATACATTTTGAGATGATTCATGGAACTTCCCCTTCAAATTTTGGTTTTGAACATGTATAAATTACTATTTGTTTTTTCTTAAAATATGAAAACGTAATATTCTATTATATATATTTTCAAACTACCATGACATGATTTTATCTTTTAAGTGTTTGAATAGACCAGTAGGTCATGACCAACTGGCCAGTTATGCTCATGCCTATTTAATTTTTAAATTTCTAAGGTTATCTAGTTTTTTATGGAAATAACTATTTGGTATTTGAACCATGGTCAATATCAGGTTCCTAGTTCAAGAAGATGTTAGGGGGAGGGGGACTAGTGTAGAGTATTCACATCCACATAATGATGTTTATAATATATATTTTTAGTATTTTTTATTTATTTCTATATATTAGTTGTATCTTCCTTTATCACTCCCTTATCATAATCTATATCCAGTCCTTCCTTGATTTGTTATGTTTTGTTTCTTTTTATTTTATATTGGGTGCTTGGATTTATCTTTTTTCACTAGGAGAAATTATTCCCATTAACACTCATTTATTCCCTTGGCACATGTCATCGACCCAATAGGATTGGGAACGCCTATCTGGTAAATCTCTGATCAGATTTTGTGTGTCACCAGTTATAGAGGGTTGGGAATAATAAGTACTCTTATTTAGAATCATTGAAGGTATTTCATACCTATGCCCATCTTTTTAATCTAAAAAGGTTTTTCTAAGTTTTCAATTTAAATTGATTTATATCCTGATCCACCACATCAGATGATACCCAGGATTATCCCTACAGACCCAGTGGTGAAGTAATTTCTGTTTCGGATCTTATCCTTAGGGTCTTTTTTTTCATTTTTGGATTTTGGTAGATGTTTATAGACAATTTTATTTTTTTGGCGTAATCATTTAATAAATTTATTGTTGTTATTTTGGTGATTATGTTTTTAATGTAAATGTATCTGGAAAAAATTAGGATTTTTTTTTATCATTGTATGAATATTTTTATCATTCCATGAATTGTTTCCCATATCTTTTGGTTCTTCTAGGACTTATAGGATTGTCCTGAATTTGAATATCTAGGAGTGAAACAACTCTTAATATAGCGTGGATACCTAATAAATGGACCCTCTTGGTGACTTTTGTCTTTAATCCTCTTTTTTTTTGTTTTTTATAGTTTTTTTACTCTATTTGATGAGATATTTCTTTGTCCTCACCCCTCCCAACAATGTTCATAGTGTTTTGGTTAGCCTGGATCATGGGTTTTGTGAAATATTTTCATATAAATCCTGACCAAACCATAATTATTTTATTTTAGTATTATGTTTGTTGGAGTTCAGGGTGTTCCTTGTTTTATGTTATTTTTTAGGTAAGTAAGTCTCACTATTTTTGATTATTTTGGTTGATGGATTAAGATCACTGATGATGATAATCTCTACCTATGTTATTTGGTTTATTTCTTTGAGAATGATCACATTATAAAATTCATTGGTTTCAGGTGTTCATTGTTATTAATGGAATGTGGGTGTTACTTCCTTTATCTTTGAGTTTTGGGATCATGTATTGATTAGTAGTTTATCCTTGTTTCTTATCTTGATCAACTGAACCTCTTGGTAATTTATTGGGTATAAATCCTTATGGAGAGGTGTATTATCACCCATTTAACTTGGATGGAACTATTATTTTCATTATTTTTGAGTCCATTTTTTAATATATCTTTAATGGTGATTTTTTACAGGATATTTGGAGTTTGAGGGATAGGATTTGTTATTGTATGGTTTGTGTGCACAATTTTCTAAACCATGTGGCTGCTGTGTGGAAGGACCTATAATTTTAATAGAGATGAATTTCATGGTTAGAAGACAATTATCTAAACCATGAGAATGCTACTGTGTTGTGTTCTTGGTTCCTTGTAATTGGGGCCCGGTGGAAATAAAGCTTGCCAAACTGGGTGACCAAACTATGTGCAGTGTCCTAATTCATTAAAAAGGGATATTTCATTTTTTACAACTTCATTTTTACCAAAAAAGTCACCCAATCCCACTCATTTGGACCGTGTGACCCATAAGGGGGTTCATGCCATGTTTCTCGTCAACCCGTGGAGAATCCTTGGATATTCTTAAATTTTTTTGTGTGATTATTCAAGGTAATCCCTCTGGATCACTTCATTCTTCATGGTTTCTCTCCTTAATCTCTTTTTCTCTAACACTAATATGATTTTGTGACCATGGGTTCCTTATAGATCAATTTTAACTTATTTTTCTTGGTTTTAGTGGGTTTCTATTATTTTTCAATGGCTTATTGGATCCTCGAGAGGTGGGTGATCACTGTTTCTAATGTATGATATGAGTTATGAGGTGGGTTGTCCTATTCATGGCATATTAATTTTAAAAATATGATTGATTATGGTTTTGAGTATATTATTTATGTGTTTTATAAATTATATTAAGTATATCAAGTAGATTTCTTAGAATGTATATGGGTCCTCTTTATTTTTAATGAAATTTATAGTCATTTCTCTATGTTTAGAATTTTTTAATATTATTTTTTAAATTCATACATTTCATGTGTTTTTAGAAATTCTTAGTTGAAAATTTAAATATTTTAATTGAATTATAATCTGTATTTTGGTGTGGGGAACCTTGTTTTATAATTTTTTTAGTGGATAAATTCGTGAGTGTCCTTAATCTAAATTTTTAACTAGATTTCTTAAAATGAACACCCCTCTTGAAATATGGCCCTTTTATTTTGAAATTGTATGTGATTGATTATTTGACTTGGATAATGCTTGGTGTAGGGACATATGCATTGCTATATGATTTTGATAGAAATTGGGGAATTTTTGTGTGAGTTAATTGTAATATCATATTAATTAGATTAGATGGATATACATACATCAATGGTGGTGAATTATAGTTTAAAAAACCGTTAAATTAAATAACACACAAACCTATTAAAGTAAATTTATCGGAATCAGAATCAATCCTATTATCAGTGTAACTAAATTTGAACTAGAATATGTAAGATTATATCAGAGTAAAAGAATCATAATCCCAATGGATATGATTAATATCAAGGTATTTTTTATTTTATTATAAATTACACTGAAGGAACAAGTTGTATAGAAAGAATAGTATAGAGAATAACTTTCTATAACATGCATATCAGAATAGAAACTTATGGAAACAAGAAATAAAATAACTATTTAAAAGTAAGAATTGATTATAAGATATATTAATAATATACACCTCCTTTAACCTTATGACTAGGGTAGTTAATAACCTTGAATAAATTTATCCACAATTTTATAGTTACTAAAATGTTTGTCTTTACTTATGATGAAATAGCTCAATATGATAATTAGAATAGCTCTACCATCCTATCCATGTCATTTTAATGATATAATGATTACTGTTTGTCTTCCTAGTCCTAGAATCCCTTGATCTAATGGATCATATTTACAATCTTCTTATCCTGATAATCCCTCAATCCTAACAATTATCAAACAAAATTACAAAAGAAAATGTTCACAAGGAAACAAACCTGATAAGGATTCCTTATAACTACCAACTCTCTATATAATTACAAAGAATAAGAATGATTATTTCATTCTTAGAAATCCTTAGATGACTTCAGTTGTGAATGAAATAAACCAGCTCTAAATTTTTCAAAATAATAACTATTAATATGTGAAGCTCCAAGGATCATATTTCTGAGTTTTTTGCAACAACCTTAGACAACTAGCACTTGACAGCTCATTTGTAACTGAATTTCCAACATCATATTGATTAAACCCATTATAATGTTCAATATATTCCTTATGATAGAAATAATTCTTTTTATTTTGATTTTAAACGTAGGATAGTCTTATGGAATTCCTTTTCAATTTTCAATAGAATAATCCTTATGAGATCCATTCTGATGTATCAGTATCAGTATCAGTCTGATAGTCATGACTTTTTCTAGTATGATAAAAAATAAAAATGTCTATCTCCATGTTTGACTAAAGGTAATTCTAATGTATCAGACACATTCTCAATCTGATTTTCATAATGAAAAATAGTATGTTTATATTCATAATAAAATATAGATTTTTATATATATGGTAGAAGATAATGTTTCTATAGAAACATAATAAAACTATTGGTATATAACCAGTTATTACACATGTTTTAAGAATGTTTTTTTTGATTTTGAAAACTAAAGGATTGTACAATTAAGAATTAATAATTTTGACCAAAAATCCCTCTATTTTTAGAAACCACAAAACATAAATGAAAAATAACTTGAAAAACTTACATCCCTCGATTATTTTAATAACTTTTTATTCAGATTTATTTTTGGAAACATAACTTTCCAAAGTTTTTAACTCTTCTATATACATTATTTAATACAATTAATATCATTAGAATAGTTCTTCCATAAATAAATCTTCTCCCACATAGGAAAATTTCTCCCACTAAGGATAATATTTCTTCCAGTTTTGATATAATGTTCACCCCTTTTAAATAAATAATCCCCTAAATATATAATTCCCCCACTTAATATATAATTCCTCCCTTTGTGAGTATAATAATTTGTTGGAAATTTTTCCAATTCATATTCAATCCAAATCAGTAACTATATCAAAACTTTTATTGACTCCAATTTATCACTAAATATATTCTGAATAAGCTGGATTCTTTCCTCAAGGTTTGGAAAGTATGGAATTTTCCTGTCTAATCTTATTCAGACATGAAAAATATAATCAATAGCTTTTTGAGCTATCATTTCCACAGAGTCTGATTGATTGGGATCAACCTCAATAGGTTTTTTACTGGTTCCAACATCAACTTAGTTGCCTTTATTATCATATTTCTTTAAAAAATTCATCATATTAATGTTCAATTATTTCAAAATATTTATCAAATTTGGATTTTTCAAATTCTTTGTTCTATGAAAATTGATCATTTTCTTCTATCTTGGATGGAGATTTTAGTTTTTTTCTAATGATCATTCTTCCTCTTCAGAACTTAATGATTTTTCTTCCTTATCATTATTCACGTGTAAAACTAATGAGGATGAAGATGATTTTTATGATTTATTATTAGAGTGAGTTTCATCATCATTTTCTACCCCATTATCTTTTTATTCCTCCTCTTCTTCTTCAACTTAAATGTTTTCTTTTACTTCTTTATATTCATCACCATATTCTTCTTTTCTTTATCTAAATTTTCCATAACCTTATTTATCAAATTCCTTATCATGATCTTTTTCTGACTATCTCACCATTCTCAAGATTCCCTTTCCAACTATCTCTGGTATGGATTGTTTTTCAGAACTAATTGGGGCTGATTTTTCAATAACCACTTTTTTATTTCCATTATCAAAAATAGAATGGATCTTGGCCGGTATGACAAATGTTTTTGTGAATACTATCCCATATTTTGGATTAATTTCATTGGTATGGGAAGTAGGAAGAACGAAATTCCTAAAATCACATTAAATTTCTTTCAAAATACTTTCCATAATATGAAATTCTTGTGGCCTTTTTATTTTATTCTTTTTTATCTCATCTTCCTCAAGTTCTTCTACATATTGAATCTTTAAGACCCTGGCTTCAATGGAGTCGATTATAATCTTTGGATTCTAAGAATTTTTCTAAACTTTATGTTTCATCATTTCTTCAAATATTTATTATGAAATATTCTTTTCTTTATTTATATTTTTTGGAAGATAAGTATCAACCTTTATTTTCTTTTTCAAAAAAATATCCATAGATTTTCTTGATGGGTAGGAATTTATGGAAGCCCCATCAACTTTATCTAAATACACATTTGATTTGGTATCACAAACTAATCTCATTCTGAACATCATATCGTCACTCATAAAGGAAATATTCTCCATATTTGGATATGATGAGTTTTACACAATGAATATCTATATACACTTTACACCCAACTTACAGATAAATTTTGGAAACATAATTATATTTGAATTCATTTAATAGGTTTTAATATTATCCATTTTGATAAATATAAACAAAAAATTTATCCATCTTCCTTATCTTGATAAGATGATCCAAAACAAAGACATATGATACTTTCAAAGTATCTTAGAATACATTTCTTGGAGTCAAGTACTCTTTCTTCCATAAGGAAATGAATCTGTTTTCTAGATTCAGGTGGGATACGTTCCTAAACATTTCATATTCTGAAAACAAGGAAACATTAGCTTTATTTTTGGTGAAATTTTTGAGATTTTTAAGAAGCTTATGAGAAGGAAAATATGATTCAACTTTTAAAGGAACTCCAACTAAATTAGAAATTAATCTTAAAGACAATTTATACCTCTTCCCAAATATTGTGAAAGAAAACCTATATTAAAAAACCTATTTAATAAAATAAATAGATATATAAAACTCTAAAAAACTTATGAAAAATAAATATTTAAATCCTTATTTAGTTTTTCAACACATACTGATTCCAAACCATGAAAATAATTGATCTTATTGAGTGTTGAATCATATTTATCATACAAAAAAAATTCAGAAACCTTTACTAGAAGAAATATGAGTTAGAAAAATATTCATTGGTTTCCATCAGATCTAGATTCTGAAATCGAAGATCAAAAAAAAAACTTTTAAACTCAAGTCTTTGAAGGGTGTAGAATCTCGGGGCGAAAAAAATAAGAGAACAGATATGGGACACGGGGTAACCCACCCTTATATAGGAACTGGGAGTAATAGTTCCACATCTCTAAGATAACCAGCAATTGAGATTAAAAACCATTATGATATAACGTTTAATATTTAGCTGAAGAAATGTTTAAAATAATTTTTGAACTCTTGATGTTTTAATGGTTTTATCAGTTTAAGGATCATTCCAATTTGAAAATTGTTATTTTTATTTTAAAAAAACAAGGTTTTATAAAAAATAAAAGTATAACAACAAAAATTATAAACTAAAGTAATTAAAATTGGAAAAAACAAAAAAATAATAGAGGAGTACCTTTTGGTGTAGAAAGATGTATTAATATGATTAACCTGTTCTTTTTGAATTTATAAACATATTTTGATGGTTTTATAATAAAATTAAATTTAAATTTTTTTTAAATAAAATATGATTAAAGATGTTTTATGAAATTAAATATGATTGTGATTTTTTTTAAAATAAATTTTTTTAATCAAAATCTTTTGATGATGGAAATTTTTTAACACTTTCCGAGTAGGGAAAATAAATTAAGAATTTTGACTCTGAAAATTTAATAACAATAATTTAGTCCTAAAAAATCATTAAGATAAAAGTTATAGAGAAACAAACAATTTTAGAAAACAAAAACTTTATGAAAAAGAATTATTTTTGAGAAAATCAAAAACCATATGATCTCCCCCTATGAAAAGGAGTGTACTAATGAAATGATATGGGTCGAGAAGAAGTATATATGAATTACCATTTTATGTAGATCATTCCTAGGTTGAGTTTGATATATTAAAATCTATCAGAACTAAGAGGTTTAATTAAAATTTCATTATATTGTTCTTGGGTTATAAAGAATTATAAATTTATCTCTTCATTAAAATAAAACTTTTTAAAAAAGATCTTTTCCAAGAATAACAGTGTTATATATTCCAACAATCTATCCTTGAACATGATCTCCAAAAGTTAATTTTCAACCTTCTATCTTGATTATCTTATTAAATAAATATTTTTCTCCAGTTTTGTGACAAGAACATCCACTATATATTTACCAAATGTTTTTGTTTTTTCTACTATCTTTGTTATCATGAAAACAAAAAAATTAATTTTTTGGAACCCAAATCTTCTTCGGCTTGGTAATGTAAGAAAAAAACTATTTGGTAACAAGATTTTTTTAGAAAAATAACTTTTGTGAAATCCTAGCGATTTTACCCCATTTATGTAACAATTTTTCTTCCAATTAGCAACACTTTGTAACTTAGTAAAAAAGGGAAAAATTAGGAATAAATTAATTATTCGTAAACAAACTGTTTAGATAAACCATTCCTGAACTATTACCATGAGGACTAATTTTTTTTTTACATTTTATGAAAATTTTCTTTACCAATGGTAAAATATGATAAAATTTTCCTCAAACATGATATTTAATTTTTGAATTCGATAACTAAATTTTTAGCCTAACCAATATTAGTTTTAGAACTAATTTTTTCTTGTAAAACATTTTTCTTAAAAAAAATTTCTAAATATTTTGAAATAGTATATTTTTACAAATAGTTTATTCAATATATTTAGTAAAATGTGATATTTAATTTGTCAGAATAGTAAATCTACAATCTATATTAGTAATTTTATCTTTAGCATTATCAAGTTACTTACAAAAATTAAATTTTTTAGTTGTTAATAATTTTATAATCGGAAACTTCATCATAGTTGTGTAATAAATTATTTTATGCTGAAGAATATTCTTCATCCAAAGATGTAAAATTTTTCTCATCATGATAATTTTAATTTAAATACATATTTATTTAGAGCTTCACCAGTTTTTTCCTTATCCATTAGCCATTTATTTAACAAGGGTAACTTAGAAGAAAACTGCTCTTAATTGGTAACTTTAATTTTATTATGTTTTTTAGAAGAATCTCTACAATTAGCACTCCATGTGTTAAAAGATTTCAAGAAATCATTTCCTTCATATTTGTAGAAATTTTTTGAATTTATTTCTAAATTATTTTATTTCCAATTTTTATTTTTCAGTATGGAAAAATCAGGTCAGATATGTCTTTCTTTATTATATTCATAGAAACTGACCTCCGAATCTTTCTTGTCACATTTATCCTAATGAATTTTCTTATATTGGTATTGAAAATCTTGATTTCTAAAAATATTATTCATCCTTACAACTAGATTATCGAATTCATTCTTTGAATATTCTGATGTACTAGAATCTGAATGAACAACAAATTTCTTCTTCCATGAATATTTACCATCTTTCTCACCAGATTGAACATTAGGAAGTACAGTAGATGGTTTAGAAAAAGAAACACCACGATTTTTATTTTTCTTTTTCACAGCATAATTTTTATGTTTTCCCTCATGATTTATAAGGGTTCTAATAAAATAATCAATATTAATATTAGTTAAATTCCTTTTATTTTCAACAACATTTATTTTTTATTCCCACTCCTTGGGAATAATATCAATAATATTTTCCACAAGAATATCATCATCAAGAATTTTTTCTCTAAGAGACTGTAAACTATTTATGACAGTAAAAAATCTTTGATTCATCTTGGTGACTGACTGTCCACGAAGAAATTAAAATTCTTGGTAATTGTCTCTAATAATATCTCTTCTAGTTTTAATAAGTTTTAATGTGCCAAAATGAGTAACATCCAATTGACTCTACATACTATTAGCTACTTCACAATAAGATATATGACTATAGAAATTCCTTGTTAGAGAACAAATTAAATTATTTATAACTTTTTAATTTAGTCGATATTCTAACATGTCATCATTTTTAAAAGTAGAAAAATCATTATCTATAATCTTTTAATTTTTAGTTAATATCAAAAAGTTATCAAATCCTGTGTTGATCACAAAAGTCATCATTATATCTATCTAATATTCATAGTCATTCCCAACAAATATAGGTCATCTACATGGATTCAAATTTTTGAGAGAACACAAAATTGTACCTTCCTTATTTAAAAAAATACTATTTTCTATGGGTACACATTAGTGGAACAATGTTTATAAACTAAAATTTTATCTCAAAAAATAAACAAATTATAGTAAGAAAGGAAAGTAAAAACTCAAAAAGTTTATGATTAGTATAATCCTAATCTGATACCAAATATATGATCATAATAAATTTTTTATAAGAATATACTTACAAGAGGCTTTGAATTGTAATATAAGAAACCTTTAAACATTTTAACACACACACCTCTTAAAGAAAATTTATTAGACTCAGACTGAGTCCAATTATCAGAGCAACAAAATCAGAATCAGAATACATTAGATTATATCTGAGTAAAATAATCGTAATCACAATGGATATGATTAATATCAATGTATTTTATATCATATTATAAATTAAATTTATAAAACCAATTGTATTGAAAGAATATTATAGAGTCTATCTTTCAATAACATGCATAGTAGAATAAAATCTAGTAAAAAACTAATATGATAACTATATAAAATTTAGAATGACTTATAAGATATATTAAAAATAATTACCTCTTTTAACATTAAGATTAAGGTAGTCAATAACATTTAATAAAGCTATCCATAGTTTTATTCTTAGGGTAAATTATTGATTTCCATACCAGGAAATACCACGATATAATGATGATAATATATCTATATTCATATGCCTAAAACCCCTTGATACGATGATTAATGTCTTTTTTCCTTGCACCAGAATCCCTCGACCTAATAGATCAGATTCTCCATCTTAATATCCCTATAATACCTTGATCATAATAATGATCAGACATGATTAAAAAAAGAAAATTTTTGTAAGGAAAGTACCTAGATAAGGATTCATTATAACTACCAACTCTCTAAATAATTACAAAGACTAAGAACGATACGTTCACGCTTAGAAATATTTAGATGAAATTAGTTGCAAATGAAATCAACTAGCTCCTAAATTTTCAAATGACTCACTATTTATAGTTGAATCTCCTACGGTCATATTTTTGAGTTTGTTTCAATGAAATTATATAGCTGGATCCTGAAAAATCATTTTTAACTGAATTTTCTATGTTGAATTGATTAAAAACATTACAATGTTAAAGATATTACTTATGATATATATAAGAAATTTTTATTACAATTATAAAAATTGGTTAGTCCTATGGACTTCTTTATAAATTATCAATATGATAATCCTTATGAAATTCTGTTCAATGTTTTGGTACTAGAATCAGCCTGATAGTTATGACTTTTGTTAGTACGATAGACAAGAAAAAAAGTGTAACTCCTAGACTAATTAATGGTATGTTTGATGTATTAGACACATCCTCAATCTTATAATCATTATGAAGAATAGTAGTTTTATATTCATAATACATTATAACTTTTTCTATGTATGGTAAATCTCTACAAAAACATACTAAAACTCATTGAATATAAAAAATTTAGTAAACCTGTCTTAAGAATGTATTTTTTTTTCAAAACTAAAGGAATTGAAAATTAAGAAGTAATAATTCTGACTCAATAGTGATCATAGGTGATAAGTTTTCTTATTTTTAAATGAATTTTATTGATATGTAATATTTGTTTTTCTCTGTGCAAATTTTGAATCATGTAAACCTTGGTTGTCTATATGGGAAGACTACGTAAACATCTTATACTAGATCAAAATCAAACTCTGGATAGAGACCCCAAAATATTTTTTATTCTACTAATACGATTCACCCCTCAGTTAAACAAGTAAGGGAAATACTAGGTGTTTGGGAAGGTTTATTTTAATCTACAAACAGTATTGATTATTTATACCACATGAAATTGACAATCTAGTTCTTTCTATGGATCCTAGGTTCCCATAATGTGACGGTTTATAAATTATTTATGTTCAAAAGTTTTATTTATTAAATTATTAATTGTTTAAAAACTACTATAATTAAATTGTTTCTTTAGGAAACATGTGTACAGTTTTGAAAATGGAAATCTAATGTTTCTACCCATTTTAAGCAATGAAAAAAAATGTTTTACTTTTTTTTGTATTATAATACACTCTATTAATGTATATAAAGGTGTATATATGGAATACTGATTATGTACTCAAATTAATGTTCATGATAACTTGAATATTTTTCATATATATATATATAGAGCAAAAATTCATGGAATTCTCCATTTAAATTTCCCATTTTCAAAAGTATTCTTACTATATTTTTGTCTCAAAATATGAAAACATATTTTCTTAATATACCTTTTTTAAATTATAATGATAGTGTTTTGTCATTAAAATACATGCTTGGACTGATTGGTGGTTACCTACTAAGAAATTATGCCCATGCCTACATCAATTTGAGGATTCTCAGGTTAACTGTTTGTATAAATGAGACTATTTGGAATATATCTCATTGTTGATATCAGGTTCATGGTTTAGAATGATAGTCGTGGATAGTGGGGATACTATGATTCCACATCATGATGGTTGTCATAGTCTGTTTTAGTTTCTTTTATTTATTTATGTATCTTATTTTTATGAGACCTTATGGCTCTCTACCTGTGCTTTGTAGCTAATCCATATTTAATTTTTTAAGTTTTTT
The DNA here is from genome assembly GCA_963277665.1 of Viscum album. NCBI lineage: Eukaryota > Viridiplantae > Streptophyta > Magnoliopsida > Santalales > Viscaceae > Viscum > Viscum album. The sequence continues at coordinate 1,101,167,138 of OY728162.1, read as the reverse complement.
TCCTTTATTTTTTCTTGTATTGGGATTTATCTTTGTTCATCAGGAAATATAATTCCCAGTTTTACTCGTTGATTCCCTGGTCACTTGTCACTAGTCTAGGAGGATCGAGATCACTTTTCAAGTTAGTTATAGATTTTAACAAGTTCTCAATTTAGGCGGAAGCTCTGGCTAGTTTGTGATATTATCTATAACTTTTTAAGTATTCATATACCATAACATAGTTCCTTTATTCATTATAAAATTTTGGATAATAGAATCAATACTATAAATTACTTTTTTTATTATCACCCACATAGTGTCCTCCACATGCTAATGAATGATAATGGTAAATAATTGAATTCTTTTCTTCTATTGGAATATACATTCCAAAGAATCCATTTGCCCCTTTTTAAAATAATTGAAGTCCCCCAATTGAAGAATTTCATAAATCAATAATCAATGTATTATTTTATTCCCAATAGGTTTCCCTTTTCATAATACCAAATACATTGTAATTAAAAATATATAAAAACCATGAATTTCCCCTTATTTGGATTACAACAAATAGTTTATTTAAAAATTATGAATTTCAGAAAAATTAATAATATTTGAAGTCTCTCGATATTTGGAAATTTTATTCCATATAATTTTCATCTATTTTCATATCTATAATTTCAAAATAAATCTTCTATATCAGTATATCCCAATACATAAAAATAAGTTTAAAATATTTCATAGTTAGAAAATAATTACCTAAATGGTCTCTGTACACAACCAAATTTCTTCTAGTTAGGTATGATATGAATTTATCCATAATATACACAACAATTAAAAGATCCTTTTCAATTGTTGGAAATTTTTATTGAGATCTATTCAACAAATTTCTAGAATACTAGATAACTTTCCACTTTTTATCCTTTATTTTTTTAAAAACCCTCACAACATAATTTATTTACTTATACATAACATCAAAAGGTAAAATATAGTATTGTCTGACGAATAATGATGATGAAATGATATCATTTCCCATCCTATTAGAGGCTTCCATGTCCTCCATTTGAAAGATAAATGAGTTATCTTTCCTTAATATAAAAACCATGGTTTATAAATTATGGAAAAATATATGATTGATCCTATAGAATCATGCATTTATTAAAAACATCACACTACCATGATTGAGTTAAGTGGTTATAGAGTGTAAGTGAATTTATTTTTCCCTTAGATTACCTTAATTAATTTAAATTTCTTATCTTATAGTAATTCCTTTGTTTACCAAGAAATGGATGTTTTCTTAATTTAATACCAGGTCATCCACTTCAAAATTTCTTACTACCATTTCTAAATTTTGTTTGGAATCCCTCTAATAAAAATAAAACAACATGAAAAAAGAATAATGAAAATTTTAAGGATATTCTAAACTATATCTGAGGTAATTGGAATTAAAAAACACTTAAATATTATTTGAGATATTCCCAATCCAAATGGAATAATATTATGGAAAAGAGCAATAGTGGAATATAAATTTCAGCTTCTCTTAGTCTTATGATGTTTTATAAAATATGTTGTAACCAAAAAAATCATCTAATTGAAAAAATTAATAGTTCCCTAATAATATTTCTAATATTTGATATATTAAATTAAATTGGAAATATTTACTTCATATATTTTATTTTGTTTTCTATAATATATAAATAAACTTTATCCAATCACATTTTTTATTTATATCAACCCTAAATTGTTATTTTTAATGTAATGATTCTTCAATTATTTGGTACAACATGAATTGGGACTACCCAATAGTTGTCTGTGATGGTGAATATTATAACAATATATAATATTTTATACACCTCATCTCTAATTAAATTATTCATGTTTGGTATATGTCTTATATGATACTATACTAATGATTTAGCTTATAATTCTATAAGGATTATTTTCATGTGCACCACATGACTAGTTCTCCTGTTATTATATATATACCTTGTTATAAAATTTTATGAGTTTTTAAATCTTCTAATAAAAACCCTTCTATTAAATTGTGTTATTAAATTAAAATGATTAGATTCAGTGTATTATTGTTTCCAAAAAATGAACATCTCAAATTTGACACTAGTACCTTCAGCTAATTTTTTGGGGGTTTGAACGTATATAAGTAAAACACTTTTTCACGGTTCTAAATCCTCACTGGGCACCTAAAATGTTTCCCTTAAATTTATTTTAAATTATGAAAATTCTCTCTTCATTATTCTCTTGTTAATGATAAACTTATACTAATACTATACATTTGTTAAAATATAAAGTATTAAAATAGAGTTTATGTTTCATATTATTAGATTATATCAACTTAAAAATAATCATTCATTATAATTGGATGCTTGGTATATTGGAAAACACTAGGAAACTCCTTATATTTTACCACTCAAAAATTATATTTCTTTGGAGGAACATCTATCATTGATCTTCAAAGAACTAAAAAGGCCTAAACAAGATGATGGTACATTTTTGTCTCTCTTCATGTTATGTATTATATAATAAATGGGTAAATTTATGTTTAAAATCCTCATCATTAAGTATTTAATCACCCCTAATGGTATTGTTATTGATTTATCAACTAACTTAATGCCACTGTAGTTTTTTTAATATTTATCATACCCAAATCTTTGAATACCATGAGTGGTTTTAGTTCTATGATTATTATTAGATCTACAACATATATGAATGAATTATTCCCTTCAAAATCTATGTAAAATTTTAAAATCCCTAGATATTTCATTTGTTAAGGAATTTTCCATTTGGATAATAGCACTATACTCCTCCATGCATAGCATTATAGCATAATCATCCAATACATTATTGTTTTAAATTAAGTTCATCATAAAGTTTTTAAATTTGGTAATTTTTTTATAAATGTTATTAAAGTGGGATGTGAATAAAAATCATTTAAAATAACTCCACAGAACACATAAATTGATGGTCTCTATTCTAGTCCAATTATTTATCTCTTTGAAAAAAATGAACTTTATGTTCGTAATTATTTAAACCATATTCCAAGAACAAAACAATTACCATCACTTTATCTTCATTCCTTTTTAAAATTATTAAATTTTCTTCATAATTAGTCAAACATTTCTCACTTTCATTATGTTATGTTTTTCATTTTTCACTCTTTTATGCTCTCGATTTTTTTCCTTGAATTCATTATCCTTATATTCCATTATAATTTTTTTATTGAAACCTATATTTCAGTTCTTATATTTATATACATTACTACTTACTTTGTATTATCTACAATAGTTATTAGTAATTACCCTTATCTGCTACAGTTCTTTCTGTAGATAGTTATCAGACACGATATTCCAGTTTATGAATGATATATTAGGGGTTCCCCAAAAAACAATTATACCATTTACCAATAATTTTTCTCATTTACATTAAACGAGAATCTATATTCTATGATCACTTATATTCTATTTTATGTGTATTTTCTAGAATTATTTCATAATTTTTCCTAAAACATTATCTAAATATAATGCACTAGAAGGTTTCATTTTATTTCCTTATTGATACATGGGTTAATAAAGTTATTACATGTTAGTAAATATGATCATTGGTTCTAATGAAAAATAATTAATATTTATTTAATAAATATTAACTATCCCAATTTAATCGACTAACTCAGTATCTGACCAAATTCATACCTTGGGATAAAAATAATATTATAGAATCAATAGAACCATTGGAAAATTATTCGGAGGTCATTCACCAAGGGAAATGTACAATTTTACAATTTTCAAAGGATAGGGGCTCAAAAAATCAAAAACTCATAAAGGATTTCAAGTAGGAAAACAAGAATAATTAAATTCTCAACACCTTAAGGAAATATTTTCCATCAAAAAGGGGAAAAACATAGTATCTATTTGATAATCCCACAAACTTACATCATTCATGAAATAAGCACACTACCACATGTGATATTCCAGCATCAAAAGTCTATTGTATGTATGCATTCCAAATTGATCCTACTTGGGAATGAATCCCTTTACCAATGCATGGATGAGGACAAATATATATGAGATTCTCCTTCTACATCATCACCAATTATCCTCAACCCATCAAAATGAGAGATTCCTACCCACATAAAACTCTCACCATGAAACTAAATATGTTTTCCCACTCAATAACAATTATCCTCCTGTGGACATAATTAATAAAACCAATGTAAACTGACAAGACAATCTGTCAACATCATCTAGATTTGGTTTATTCACCCAGTTAATTTTCGAGGGCACCACACTCCCTACATTAAAGGGGAACCCCCAAGGATATCGTTCACTGATAATCATACTCCATCAACAACCACTCTCGAGCATCTCAACAAGAGCACCACACCACATCATGAGAGACCCTCATTACAATTTCTAAATAGAATCCACACATACAAATTATCATAGACACGTTTAGTGAATAAGGGTACATCATCCCTCTCATATTTTTTCATGAACAGTTATCGAGACAACACATCTACACCATTGACCTATGTTAGGTCCTTGAACATTGAAAACTAACCAATCCATAAACTTTATAACATGAAGTAAAGGACAAAGAGAGTTAAAAAATTTGTGCTAAAACTAGAAAAATGTCCAGACAGAATCATATATATATATATACCTTCCAGACACTCAACCAACAATGAATTCCACACCTAAAAATAGAGTTTATGAAAACTAGAAAAACCAATTCTATTCCTCCCAATACTCTCAACTACTGAACTTTCATGGTCCAACACATCATCTGCCTAGTGAAAATGAAGGTCCAATTCTAAGGTAATAACATAAAAATATATGTATGGATTTATTCACTAAAAATATCAAATAATATTGTAGTAAAACCACTAAAAATGTTCATCAAAAACCCTTAAAAGATGTTATTTCCAAGGATTCAATGATTATTTCCTTGCTTACATTGAGAACATCACTAAGGAAAAAAGGGAAAATTCATTATCCTTTTGAAATATGAATAATCCTTTGGAAATTGTTGAATATAAATTCAAACCCACCATCCCTTGAATGGATTTAAAAAATCCGTCAAGGAATAGTCTTGTTCACTAGATAGGTATCACTCCAAATAATGTGTATTGTAATCTAACTACACAAATAAAAGACACCTCACGACATATTCCTCTAATAAAAACTCAACCAAGTGTGATTTCCCATCACCACGACAACAACACTGAGACCCATCCTGATATTATAGAATTCAAAGGGAACTTCCTACTAACACAAACTATCTCCACCATAATAAATGATGTTGAATTATTATCTCTATGAGATGCCTCTAGACCCACTACACTAGTTGATAGGAACTATGGGGATCTCTAACACCCCAATATTTAACACAAAATTGATAAAAAATTCCTAGGTTGTTAAAAACACACACACTCTAATAAAAATTTATAGAACACACCTAGGCCATTTCAGGGTTTTATTATCTTGTCTATCTGCAACCCATGCCAATGGGAAATAATCCAAAAGATAATCATATATCATCTTCCTGGAATCTATGAGATAAAAAATTAGTAAAATGGGTAACCCACACATGTAAAGGGAGAAATCATATAATTAGGGTTTCCAAGACTCGCATCAAAGTCACCATACTATTTTCTCTCTAATTAAAAAATCATATTAGGAAACATTATCCTAGACCATGGATCATGCTAAGAAAAACACAGATACAAGAAATTTAAAATAATCATCATAGTGATACAAAATCACATCAATCATTAATCGATTGTGAGGATCCCACACCTCTTTGAGTGTCTAAATACTATCCATGGGGATACCAGCCACACCAATGTTGAATCCTCACCATAATAAATCTCCATAGTAGGAGGAACCATTCCCTATATCTGGGGGATACTGACTCATTTATAATTTTTTGGGACCACACCCCAATAGGACTAAGGGATTACCAAACCCATGCTTGATCATACAGGGGAAACCTTCCCCTAACATGGGGAAACATGCTTCATGGATGGTATTCATGGACCATGTAACATTGTGGTATTAAAAACTCACATTTATGGAAGATCAACAAATTATCTCTTATATATACAATCTAATGAAGAAATAAAATAAAAACCCATCCAACAAGTAGATATTAACCCCATTACATTATTGGGGACCCAATCATTGTTAGGATCTAGGGGTTACTAATACTATTACCTAATGAATGATCCATTCCCTGATAATGGTAGACACAAATCATATATCTTTGGGGGGATAATAAAATCCATGAAATCATATAGGGGACCTATAACTCACTTAAAGAAACCTCATTTGAGGGAGTACAAACCCCAATAGAGGATCTCACAACCCTCCTTATCACTTTAGATAAGCGATACCAAACTCCACAGATAATGGATAATTTTCCACTACTAAGCTTAGTGGGATACCAGAACCTATATAAATAAGGAATTAACCACTAGAATATTTAAAATAGATCCTATCAGAAATTAAACACATCCGTGAGTGGTCCTGGGGGTCTCTTCATTTGCAAAAGGTTCAATTTGTACCTATATAGAAATCATTTATGTGATGGAAAACAATATCACTATTTCATAGTGTCAACATCTCGATATGACGCCATGCAATTAATTTAACAAATTCATAAACCACTACATGATTCATAGACCTACAAATGTTTTTCCTTATGACCAATATTATGTTTTGAAGTTATTCACCCAGATTATTAGAGTCCTTGTATAGGAATGCATTAGTCACTAGACCTCAGCTAGGTTCCCACGTTTTGATAATAATCCTACGAACCACAAGCAATGCATTCGAACATGTACTCAACCAAACTCATGATAAACCTATATTTGAACTCTATCCCTATACAATACATTCCCTAAAACCACATTATCAAAACCCAACCCACCGAGGCCCCACCTGGACCGACAGTAGGCTAAGTGTTAAACTGAGGCCCACCTTTAATAGTCCAGGGGATAGAAACTAGAACATATTAGGCATATAAATCAAATTGGTGTCCTTATTCTAAAAATATTATAGAAATATACATGAATATTTCCAACCAATAAAATGATTCATAATAGTGCAAGACATAATTAATTAGCTAAAATGTAAAATATGCATGAGTACCTTATAAGAGACGTTGAGAAGAGGGAAACAACGTCATTTATTTTGAAATATAAACCCTTCAAGCTCCTGAGTCCCCCTCCCAGCTCCACCAAGTTCTACCTCTATAGTATCGAGTCCTAAAATCCACAAATCTATACTTCTTATGAACTAACACAATATTTGTGGGCTTGGAGTTAACGTAGATTTGATTATAATAATACCTAGTAGGACGCCCCAAAAATAAATGCACATTATGACCGTAGATTATCATGAAAATAAGGACAATTCATAAAACCAATCTGCACAATCTAATGGAAACCTATACAAGGAAGAGGAAATAAGAAAACTCTCAGACTCAATGTCCACCAAATCTAGTAGGGTGACCTGAGTCAACCACAACTACTCACTTGATGTGAGCCTGTTGTGGGTCACTCACAAATTTTTTTTTGAAACCAAGAACATATAGCAAGAGCGGGACTCAAATTTTATCCATATAATATAGTGTTTTTTGTGTTTCAATATTATTTTGGGGTTCACTTTTCAACGAAATAGTAAGTAAATGTTTTTGGTTTTAAATTCAATTAAGGATGTAGTGGTCCAGTCTAGGATTATTGCCTTATTCACCTAATGAATCATTATTCATTTGGTTTATAATCTCCCACCAAAAAATTTAATCCAACTGATTACTTATATCATGAAATTTCATTTTAGATAAATAAACAAAACAATCATGGTATTCCCCACCCTTTCCTAGCCTAGTATTTGTATATATCCATTTATACATGAATTACCCCCACTATCTTTTATCACATCCCGTGGAATTAATCCAAGAGACTTTTGTTTTCAATTCCTAAAATAAGAAAAAGTAATTAAAATATATTTAGTATAAACCTATACAAAAAAACAATTAACATCAACAGAGGAGTTAGTAAGCATTGAAAAATTAAAATTCATCAAAAGGGGAGGTGATGGGTCTCTATGGCTGAACTATAAAGGGTTTAGTGTGCCAACACTATATTATTACAAAATAGAAATTAAATAAAATTATTTTTGGCTATCAATGATTTTAATCTCTTATATAGATTAATTATTTCCTCTTTCATAGTGCTCGACTATACAGGTTTAGTTAATTTTAGGGGCACATGCTTATTTATTGAATTCAGTAATTTCAGCATGGGGTATGTTTAATTATATCTTGATGGTTGACACATGTCTTAGAGGAAGGTTTTGGATAAATTCTTAAATCCACTGGTACTCTTCCATGGTCCATCATAATATCCTTTTTAAAGGTGGATTGTTCTTGTGCTTCACAATATTTGGAAAATGAAAATGTGCTTCGTCTTTTAATTGTGGGTTGTGCTATTTTAAATGGCACCTGGGATGAATTATTTTACCCACAAGAAATCATTTATGCTAGTATCTACACTTTGATTCTTCCATCATTGGCCAGTGAAGGCCAATACTTTCTTTTTTTTAGTGGCACTACATCATCTTAGTAGAATGAATTTTCCTTCTTACCTCAAGCTTGTAATTGAAACCCACCAGTGGATCTATTTAATTGTGATGAGATTTTTAAACACTAGAATTGATGAAAATTATTTTTTTCCAGATGGGAGCTTAGTCCATTGGTTCACATCTTTGGTGATTATAGAAAGAATTATCCTTTTAAAAAAAGTGGAATGCCAGATCTCCCTCAAAATTTGTACAAGAAAGGCTTCTTTTCCTGTGGTGCACTTGACTGGATCTCACCCTAAATCTTTTTGGATCTCAAAATGAAGTGGATTACTACCAGGATTATCCTAATAGAGTGGCTTCACTCCATCATCATGTCAGATCATGGGGTGGTAGTAGTGGATGAAATTGGTTTGGTAGGTGGCACCATATTTCTCCTCAAGGTGGTAGATAAATGGAGGTGAAAATTTTTAGAGTATCACCCAATCCTTGGATCTGCGTTAAGAATTTTTCAAGACAGATATTTCTCTATAGGGGAAGTAGATTCTTTGGATTTTTAATGGTATATTAGAAGGTAGATAAATATTAGGGAAGGTGGGAAATCATTTTTGTAATCATGCTTACTATGAAGACCAAGGGAAATGTGCTTATTGTGCGATAGTAGTTGAAAAGAAAGGGACTATAGGTATTCATACCACAAGAATAGTGGCGTAGTAAATGAATTTTGTTCATGTGGACACATGTTTTTGTGTTTGTGGAAATTTTAAGCACCTAGTAAGCTAAAGGAATTCATGGTAGGTAGACTTACCGTGATACTATGGTGTGGTGTGGTGTGCTGGTTACCATTAGTAGTGTTCAAGGTAGGTTGAAGGAACTATCACCATGCCTACCATATGAAAACAGCTGCATATAGGAGCATCATATGGTCGACACCTGTAGTAAGCATAGTGACCAAGGATGTCAAGGTGACTCTTATCCTTTGTAATATTCTAACATGAAAATGATTATATTCTTTATTAGAGTGGTATTAATTTTCACCCTAATAACTCAAAAGGAAAAACTTTCCTTAAACACGGGTTCACAATTTCTATCAAAATATATATACATAAATAAACACTTTTTTTAAATCCAATTTCAAATAATGTTCTCTTTCAAAAACTCAATCTAAACTAATACCAATCTTGTATTTGAACAACAATGTTAGACATTTTAAATGAATAAAAGGAAGTAAATTTTGAAAATTATATCTCACACCACTCCCCTACACCTACACTGTTGCAATTTCAATAAATATGAGCAATGAATTTTATTTATTAAAAAATAAAAAGAAAGAATTTTTATCCCACCTAATAAAATTTAACAAAAAAAGAATTGAGAACACCCAATATAATTCAACGGTTAATTATTTGGACTCATTTATAAATCAAACCACTTCCTTACTTAAATAAAATCAATGTTAGGTTAGTGAGAGGATTGAATTATATTTAAGTTGAATCAATATTTTTAAAATAATTACCTCTATTTACCCTTATTTATTATGTTCCCCCATACCAATGTTATGATTTTACATATTATTGATACCACATAAATGAATGTGTTATAAGTCAATTTCCCCTATTTCTATGGGCTCAATATTCCCCACACCAAAATTCACTCATTTTTAACAAGACCCTTTTGAAATTTATTTTTCCTTACCATAATATTTTGGATGGAACTATGAAAAGAACATATTAAGATGAAATTATTTAATTATGAAAACACTCCCAGTTCACTTTCCTTAGAGATCCATTGTGGGTTCCCAATTGACAATTTTTATTCCATGTTCAATGTAATTTTATAATTTTCGTTTAGCTGTGTGGTCTCACAAAGTTTATGTTACCTCAGATAAATTTAAAAATTCCAGTTTCTTAATGTTATAAAATCTAATCCACTTAAAACATTCACTCACACTCTATCTCCTAATTCTAAGAATAAACATCAATGAAGGTAGTTATTAACTCAATCAGTAACCACTTAAAGTATTAAAATTTTAAAATCAGTGAATTCTTCTAATTCTATAATAGTTTTTTCAAACCAGTAAGTGTGTAAATTATGTTCATGAAATAGATAAAACGTAAAATAAAAATCATGCAACAGATTAATGTACAGAATTTTATTTCCAAAAAGGGGGTTTTACTTAGTTATAGAATATGGTTGATCTATTCCTCCAAATATTACTATAAGAATGTCCCAGTTTAATTTCTATATGCATTTTTTTAAATATAGTTCAAAATAAATAGGTAGAATAAAATAAATGGAAGAGAAAACTTAGAAGTACTTATTTTTAATAGTAGGGAGGAGTCTAGAATCCCTGGAAATTTCTTTAGAAAAGTCCTCATAGTGTTTCTTTTATTGTTGGTAATTCAAATTGAATGGTTTTTGTGAATGTTATCCTTCAATTTCAACTACACCAAAATAATTATAAATTATTTTTTATGGTCCAATAAATTTTAAATGAAGCTTACCAGGGAAAAGTTTCATCCTTAAAGAAAATATTTGTACATTGTCTCTAATTGAAAATTTTATTTTATGGATCAACTTGTATTGGGAATATCTTGTCTTCTATTTTTACTATAGCGAGTTCTCATGTGCCACTATCATAAATTCCTCAAGCTCCACTAATTATAGTTTTCTTTATTCTTAATATTTTATAATCTTCATGTTTACTTATTTGAAAGTACAGTATTCTTTATGTTGCACCTCAATAGAAAAGTAAAAATGTCTACCATAAACTGTTTGGTATGAAGACATACCTAATAGGGTATTTTAGGTAGTTCTATATTCCCATAGTGCATATTATAGCTTCTTACTATAATCCTTGCAGTTGGGTTGTACTACCATTTCCAAGATCCTTTTAACGTATTTTTTGGAGACCTCTACTAGTACATTTTTCTATGGGTGTTTTTAAATGTAGGTTTTATATTTAACTCCATATTTATTGTAAGAATTATTACCTTATTCACTAATTACATCTTGAGTTATTTCAAACCTACAAAATATATTTTTCTGTATAAATTTTATTAATTTTTTTGTGCTATCAGCCTGAGTTTATTTTTCCTCAATCCATTTAGATGCATAGTCTATTGGTAACAAGATGTAGGAAAATCCAACTAAAATGGGTAATGGTTCCATGAATTCATTCAATATACATCAAATATTAGACAAAAAATAAATATTCTTTTTGTATAATTTCTAGTTTTTTTGGGAATTTCATGAGTAAACATCAATTTCAAGCATTTTTTTAAAAAACTCATATGAATTTTCAAAAATGAAAGGGTAAAATAACCCATCTGTCAAAATTTTCATAGCGGTTATTTATGGTCCAAAATATAATCTACATGGAATTCAGTAAAATAAATTTCAAAATGTATTTCTTCCCTAGAAATTCATCTTCTAACGATTTGATCATTTCAAATTTTCCATAAATAAGATTGTTTATAAACATATTTTTTGATTTCTATTTTAATTTAGTAGTTTGGTTCATAGATAACCAATAAGGCACCTTAGCTATGATAAATTGTTTTACTATGTCATCAGAATTGGGAAATTAGGAAAGGTTGTATAAATGTTCACTTGGGAAGGAATCATCCAAACTAGTCTTTGGAACTTGTTATACCTCAACATATTCAAGTATCTTACTCATTTGGTCATCCACTATATTTCTACAGTCCTTCTTTTACTTTATTTAATGTTCAAGCTCTTGCAGTAAAATATCCATCTTAATAGTCAGGTCTTTTTATCAGTATTCTTAATTAAATATTTTAAATCAACATGATAAGAATAGACTATTACCTTACTTCCTAAGAGATAAGAGTCGATGTTTTCTAAGGCTACCATAATATACACAATCCCCTTTTATGTTGTAGTGTATTTAATCTGGGAAATGTCTAGGGGTTGTCAAAAGTAATCTAACGCTCCTATAATTTTATCAATTTTTTGTCATAACACAGCCTTGAACTCTCTATTGGAAACAACACATACTATCTAAAAGGGGGGACACCAATTTAGTGTGAAGATAAAGAGGGTTGTGTGTGAACATTATTTAAATATTTCAAAGGTTATACTTTCTAAATCATCCAATAAATAATAAATTTCTTTCTCGATTATGTTATTTTGGAGAAAATAAAATTTTCTACAGTTCCTAATAGATCTTATATAAAATCCAATATGGCCCAAAAATGTTCTAATCTTCTTGACAGTCGTGGGATTGGTTAGGGATGAAATTAAATATACTTTGGCTTTAACAACTTCAATTCCATCTTTAGAAATCAAATGGACCAAAAAATTACCATTTCCCACCATAAAATGGAATTGTTTAAAATTAAAAACCATTTTTTTCAATACATCTTTGTAAAACCTTTTCCAAATATTTTAGTCAATTTTTAAATAATGGTCCACATATAGTTAATTCATCATGTAATACCTCTAAAAAATTCTTAATTAGGTCTAAAAAGATACCTACCATGAAACATTGAAATGTAACTAGGGTATTGAAGAGACCAAATTAAATCCTTTAGTCAAAAAATATACCAAAAGGGACATGTAAATGTTGTCTTACCTTCATAATAGATAGTAATGGGAACTTAAAAATACTAATAAAAACCATCAAGGAAACAATAATGTACTTTCCTAGCTAATTTTCCCATAATTTTGTCTTTAAGGGTTATGGGGTTATAGTATTTTCGATTCGTTTGGTTTAAAATCATATAGTTTATAAAAAAATCCAACAATTATTTATTCAAGTGGGTACCGATTAATTTTTTTAATTTTCACAATTGTGTAACCATTTTTTTGGGAACAACATTAATGGGGCTCACCCATTAAGAGTCTGATATGGGATAGATTATTTCACATTAAAATAGTCTTTATACTTTCTTTTTTGCCTACATTTATAAGGTTTGGGTTGAGACTTATTTAGGGTTATCTCACATACTTGGATTCTTCTTCCAAAACAATTCTATACACATAGGTGGTAGGGATAATTATTAAAATATATCCCAAAATCCATCTTATTTCTGTAACATTATTTTTCAAGATATTCAATAGATTATTTTAATGGTATGGTTCTATGTTGTTAACAATTATGACTAGCAGTTTCTCATCTTCTTTTAAAAAACATATTTAAAGTTGAATCCCATCAACTTTAATTCTTATTCCAGGGGTTTTCTATAGATTTTTTTTCATTTCAATATTCTCCATGATGACCACCTACACATGTAAGGAAGAATTAATAGTTTCATATTTTAATAATTGGTCAAAATAAATCGTATCAATTTATATGAATTGATAAATAGCTGAAATGTTCTACATATTGAATTCACTTTAAAAAATATATTTTTCTAGAAGGTTGGATGCTTACAAAGATTATCCTTCTCTAATTATGTCATCAAATATCTCAATTTTATCCCTAGAGGAATAGGTATGTCAACGATATTTTATTGTGAAAAAATAATGTTATTCAGTTAGTTGTTTATTTGAATCAATATTGTTTAATTATACCATCTCCTCAACAAATGTAATGTAAAGGGTGCCTTAACTAAAATATATGATGGTTTTTTTAGTATTTAAGAAGTTTCTTCCTTGAATAATGGTAGAATGATATTTACCTTTTCCTTCTTACATGTTAATAATGTATAAATTAGCAGTAAATGGGTAACCTTTTAAACACACTAAGAAATCTACAAGGAAACCTACTAGATATTAAGTGGATCTATTGGAAAGTTGTAAAACCAAATGGTTGTTTTTATGTTCTCCCATCTGTAAATAAGAATTAATGGAATAAGGCATTACATTAATTAAAGATCCCAAGTGACAAATTGCATTGGAGAAAGTGAACATACCAATTGTGTCAGGAATAGAAAAAGTACTCAGATCATGGAATTTTGGGGAGATTTTAAGGGTGATAAGTGTAGAAACATTATTACCAAGTCAAAACACTTCATGTAATTTTAATCTCCTTCTATCAGTGTAAATTTCCTTAAGGAATTTTTCATACCATGGAATCTGGTGAAGGGATTTTAGCATGGGGATATTTATTTCCACTTTATTGAAATATTTCTTCATCTCTTTCTATAGTGATTCTTCCTTGGGTTTTCTTGGTTCTTTTATTATCATAGAGAAGGGAGGATTGGGTTTCTATATATCTTCAATGGTTTTTATTTTATCTTTTTATGGATCTTTTCATGTATCTTCCTTATGTGCTTTTTCCAAGGTAGATTATTGATGCTGTTTACATTCAATTTCAATTTCAAAGTGTAATATTTTACTATTTTCCTGTTCTAATCCACTTCTTAATGTAATGAAACTAATTATTCACTTAGGGGTTGTATTTTTCTGAGCATGAATTTTACCCTATTCTAGATTTACCATTTTATTCAGAGTCTTCAGGTGTGGGATGAATTATCCATTTAATTATTTTAATTGTAATACATGATTGATGAGGGTGGTATTTTATTTATATTTATATTATATTACCTCTCCAATAATGTCTTTTATAATGGTTATTATGGTTTTACATTATGTTATCTTATATATGGTTGCTAATTATATCTCTGGAAGGGAGGGGGATGAAAATAATCCTATTAAAATTTTGTTCTTTGAGTCTTCTGGATCCCAGATCAAAATTTATGAGTATTTATTTCTCTAAATCCTTGGTTTAAACTTGGTTAGTTATGTAATTTCCTCTAGAACATGTAATAACAACAACAATTACTTTAATTTGAGGGAATCCATCAGTTGAATGATCCTTCTAATAGCATATTTGGAAGGCCCTTGGGGGTGTGGTGGTTGATGATTCCTGTAATTTTTTTATATAAACTTATCACAAAGTAAGTTAATTCTTCAATTTTATTTTTTAAAAAGGTTTATTTAGAGATTTTTACCTAATGTACTCTTATGGATGTGGTTCTAGTACTAAAATTTTGATAATTTCATGAGATCCTTTTTTTTAAGTTCTCTTACCATAACTAGTGACTTATCAATTAGTGCCCCTACAGAAGAAGCATCAAGTATGTTCCAATAAGTATCCATCAATCATTAGTTGAGAAAGACCAAGAAGTGATGTTTTTTAAATGGATGGTGTTGGAAGGATGTGGTTAGTTTCATGAAACTATATAAAAATTCAAAAAGATTTTATATAGATTCTTGTTTGATTCCATAAATTTTCTTTTATTTTTCATAACTCCCATAAGAAGGAAATAATTTCTATAGGAACATATTATGTATATCCTCCCATTGGTTGAATTCTATAGGCTAAATATTAAAGATACACACCTTTATTTCTACTATAAGTGAGAAGGGGAATGTCTCCCAGTTGATTTGATCCTCAGTGAATCCTTAGGTTGTAAAATTGTTAAAAAATTATTTAAAATATATTATATTTCCATTGGGGTCTTCAACAAATATCCCATGAAACGTAGGCAGGATCCCAATCATTCCAGTTTTAAGTTCACAATTTTTTTGATAATTTATTTATAATTTATAGTTGTTAATAATGAAATGTGGTCCATATATTTCTCTCAATGTCTTATTAACTTGAGCTAGATCACCCTCCATATCTTCACTTTCTATTATATATTTTGAGGATCATGATTCTGAAGAGGGATAATTAGTTAATGTAATAGTTAAAAAACTCGATTTCTTCTTGATATATGTTCCTTAATGTTTCAATTCATTCCAATACAGTTCTACAAAACTTTGGAACAAAGATAATGAGGATGGAAGAAATGGATCTGGGCATTTGAAAACATTTTCTATAAAAAATCTAAACAAAACACTGGATTTCCCAAAAATGGTACCAAGTTTGATGCATGCCTATCACAGGGCACTCAAAAAACAAATTGTTAACCTGAGAAAATTTAGTATGAGTAGGACAAATATTTACTCTAGAGTATATAGCTTTGTATGTGTGTTTCAATATTTTTTTGCAGATCAATTTTTAAGGAATGTGTATATAAACATGGGTGATTTTGAAATAAAATAAGTAGGTACTAAAATAGTATAATATTATTACCTTATTCACCAATTGAATCATTATTCATTTGGTTCCTAATGTCCACTCATCAATTGAATCCAACATATTACTTGCATTAGTGAATTTTTAGTTTAGATAAAGAAACATAATGATCATTGTATTTGCTACCCTTTCTTATCCTGGTATCTAGATATTGATATTTACACTCGAATTACCCCCATTGTATGCTGTATCATGTAGTGGAATTAATCCAGGTGGATTGTGTGTTAAATTCCTTATACCAGTAGAATAAATTAAAACATAATTAGAAGATACATCTACTGAAAAAACCATTATGTTCTACAAAGTAGTTAGTATTAATTTAAAAATTAGAATATATCAACATTGGTTGAAGGGATTATCCTTGGATTAACCTGATAGGGTTTATTTTTCCATCATTAGAGTATTATAAAAATAGAAATTAAATAACAAGATTCACATATGGTAGTTTTTAGGATCTCCCTTATAGAGTAATTTATTCATCTTCTATAATGTTTGGCTACCCAGGTTCATGCCATGTGATGGGAACATGATTCTTCATTGAATTTTGTAATTTCTATAGGGAGTAGTATTAATTTCTTCTTTATGGTTTACACATGTCAATGAGGAAGGGTCAGGTGTAATTATACAAGGAATTAGTTCTCTTCCACAATCCATCCCAATATCCTTTTTAAAGGTGGACTAATCCAGTTCCTCATAATAGAGGATAAAGGAAAATGGACCCAAACTTTTAATTTTTGGCCTTCTTATTTTCGATGGATTTTGGGATGAATTATTTGACCTACAATACATCATTTCTTCCAGTGTCTACAGGTGTATTCTCCCATCATTATTTGGAGAAGGATAATTATTTATTTTTTATCGGTGTTTCGTCTTCTCAGCAAAATGGATTTTACTACGTACTTCATGATCAAAATTGACAACATATAGTGGATTTATTTAATGGTGATGAGGTTTAAAATCACTCAACTCGATTATAATTACCTTATTTAATATATATGGGATATGGGTTCTTTTCATATGGATTTTGTGTCAACAAGAATCATTATCCTTTGTGATAGATTGGAATTACAGAGCTTCATCAAAAGTTATGTTGGAAGGGCGGATTTGCTCAAGGAAATCTTGACTGGATCTGACCTTAAGTTGGTGTGGAGATAATATTTGAGTGGAATAATTCCATGATTTTTTTTATGAGTGGTTTCACTCCATCATCATCTCATAACCATGGGTGGTAGTAGAAGGTGGCATTAGCTGGGTAGGTGGTGCGATGTTTCTCCTCAGGGCGGTAGATAAATGGTTGTGGAGATATTTAGAGCTTCACCCTATCCTTGGAACTCCTTCAAGAATTATTCAAGACAAATATTTTTATTTAAGAGATGTAGATTCTTTGGTTTTGTAATGGTATCTTAGAAGGTAGAGGTGTGGCAGGGTTGATGGGAAAATCTTGCGGTAAGTAAGCTTACCGTGTAGATTATGGTCAGTGTGCATACAATTAGATGGTGGATGGAATGGAAGGGACCATGTTAGGTATTCATAACATGATAATAGTGGATGATAAATGATTTTTTTCATATGTAAATATTTTTGTGTGTTTGCAAAAAATTTAAGCACATGGTCCACTGTTGGTATAAAAGGTTTGTAGACTTATCAAGAGAATGTGGTTTGGTAAGTTGTGAAGGTTATAATGAGTAGTGATCATGGTATGATAAGACATTATCACCATTAATATTGTGAGAAATTAAATTCATGTAGGGGTATCATACAATAAGCACCTATGGTAAGCATAGTGACTGTGGATGTCAAGGCCACTTCTAGACATTGTAATTTTCTAACTTGAAAAGATTTATATTCTTTCTCAGTTTAATATTAATTAACACCCTAATAACTCAAAAAGAAACAATTTCCTTATTAATGGATCAATAATTGTTATCAAAATATGTATACATCAATAAATACCATATTAAAATCCAATTTATAATTAACTTATAATTTCAAAAAGTCAGCATAAACTAATATCAACCTAGAAATTTAACTACAATGTGGCTGGTATTTTCAATGAATAAAATCCAATAAATGTTGAATGTTATAGCTCACATCACCACTTAGCCACATTAAGGGGACACCTCAAACTGGTCCCATTCCTCAAGGTAAAACACCTCGTTGCTCATTACCCATGAAAAAAATACCAAAATTCATTAGTCTGAGAATGGGCGAAGAACATCTTCACACAACCTCCACACTCCCTATGGATCTGGTAATATCCCTTGAAAAAATATGATACACCCCACCATGAACCAAAATATCCTCCCTTAAACCAAACTACCCTCCCTTGAACCACCACCAACCTGTAAGGTGGGTAACTGAAACAACTCACATGCCATTTTTCTTTCAATGAGGCCCCATGTTGCACATAGATCATAAAATCACATAACCAACAACTCTTATTTCTCTCGATAATTAGAAATTTTGTACTTGAACTGAACTAAGGGGAAAAGTTCACACCTCATAAAACTAGATTAAAAAGGTGAAGATCCTAGATAAAAACACAAAAGATAAGAACCCAGTGTTTTAGACATACTCAAGTGGTTAAAGGAAATAATTCGTCAAACTATTAATTATTGTTTGAACCTTATCCTCTCTAGAAGGTGTGATGAGAGGAGAATAATAGAAACACCACATTCTTTTCATGAATCTACATGCATGAACCATCCATAGAGGAAAACTATTTCCACCACCAAACAATGTGATCCAAGATCCTTCCTGGGATACCCACACCTCAATTGTACATGAAACCTAGATAAGGGAGTATGGACCTCATAAACTATTCCATGACTTTCTAACAACCACTACCAACTCAAAAAAACCAATGAAACAATGTCGAGGATCCATTACCATGCCAAGGGTGAGATCATCTATGAAGAGTATGGTAACTAGACCTGAAAAACTAGCTCACACCTCACGAGATTAGGCTCAATGAAAACATAGCCTATCATGTAGGACCCTTTCCCTATTCTACTAGGGGATTTATACTTTTTAAATTGAATGGAACTACTCACTACTTGACCTAGAAAGTAGGATGAGAGAGAGTATCTAAATCCAAAATCATGCATCTACCACTATATAGGCCTTGAATCAAACACTGTAGTGAAAGGGACAATATATGATGCACCAAAAATGGTTCTCCATCTCCCTAGATGATAACCTGATATGAAAAATTAGAGATAGATATAGAGAGATAATATATCTACCATACAAATTAATAATTTACAATGAGTTAATATTGACTATATAGTGTCGGTCTATCTTCTCTATCATCTGAGCCCTAAGAAACATTCACCAAAACCAACATTAGGGTGTATGTGGAGATAGATAGAATCCATCAAGAGTCATACATAGAAATAAGACTTTCTAAACTACTCTACTGTGAAATGGGTACCACTAACTCTTAGCCAAACATCAGCATCCACAACCCTCCATACCCTAATAATCCTAATCCACCACCAACTCTTAGAGAGTAACAAACTATTAAAACATGAAATGGTCCCCAAACTGAAATCTAAACACACCTTAGTAAAGAATATATCCCTAACACCTAATCCGCCCAAATATATGGAACCTTTCATCATATATAAGGGATTAAAATATTTAAATAATCCCAATTAATATTACCAAAAAACTAAAATAGTGTAAATGATACAATAATTTTACTCTATGTTGAATGTTAATAAAAATAGACTCCTCTTATGTCAATATATTATTTTATGTTTCTAAGAATTTTATACCCAAAAGATGGGGAAGCAAACAGAAAGAACTGGGAGTACATAGTATGTACACACGAACACTGGACTTAGGTGTGTTCTTTCCTAATAAAAGTGGTGTCTCTACCCTACACATCATTTAGGGTACACGTGAACCCATCCATATATCCTATACATATATGTGTAGTGTTACTCACTATAGTGTCTAAAGGTACATTCCATGTCCGTCACAACGTGTGTGGTTGTCCACATAGCCCGACCCCATGTCACGATTCTGAGGGTCCTACTCAGAAAGTACATATGGATAAAACAATGTGTGGACCCCATATCCAACCCAAGATTCAAAAACTCACTTAAAAGTGTGTGTTCCTAGGAATAAATGTCATGTAGTTAGAAATTCTAGACATTGGAATACAGAAAATGAACTAATTTACAAAAAACATTTCAGATTTGATCCGATGAAAAATGAAAGAGAAAACTCATGTATTATTAATCCCAAAACAAAATTACATGAAAAAATAGGATATAAAATAGGATAAAACCAAAATAATAAGTCTTACCTCATTGGGAATTTCTTGAGATTCATTATTCTTCATTTATGCTTTCTTATTCATGGTCACTAGTGAATGATCACATCATTAAACTCTCCAGGATGATATCTTCATGATCACCTTTCCTGTATCACCTCTCTTTAATCTATGTTTCCCTAAAACAAGGAAGGTGGAATGCTACATTCTCATACAATGGAGGATAGAGAAATGTTACGGGTTGACAAAAAAACAATTTATTTTAAAACAGAAACCCATTTAATCAGATTGGCATGAGACTGATGTCTGAATGGATATTACGTCTTGCCAAAGAAAATACCTTGACTAAATACTCAAATACTATTCCATAATATCCATATAGAGCTTCATTTTAGATAGATAAAAATTTGATCCCAAGAAAAGAAATTAATATTTAATTAATAAATATTAAATATCATAATTTAATCACCAGAATCGGAATCCTGCCAAATTTATACCCTTGGGTAAACACCATATTTTAGATTCAATGAAACCATCATAATTTTTTGAGGTCATTATAATATGTAAATTGATGATTTTACCCATTAAAAAGGTTGTGGGATCTGAAACTCTAAAAAATGAAAAGGATTTGTTATGGAAAAATAGAAATAATTAAACCTATCATCATACCACGGTTAGAGGTAGGGTTTTCATAGTTGGTTTTTACACTTAATGTGAGTTTTTGAGAATAAATGATATTAATTATTATTCCCATGTTTACTCATGCCTTATTTCATTATTTTATGGGACATCATTCGGAGTGAGTGGGTGAAGATGATTTTTATGGGGAGAGATTATGGACAACCTTCCTAGAGTGATAGCTAATGGTCTAGACAATGTTTTGTGACCACCCCTGGGTAAGAGGAGATACTATGAGATTGATGTGATTAAGTTGATGTCTATAAACAGGTTTTTACTAAGAGGAGATTTATGGTAGAGTGACCTAACATAATTATGAAGGGATATTCTTGAATATTATATGGGTTATGATTGAGTAATTGATGAAAGGATGTTTATTGAGTGTGAAGGAACTATAATTTCCCAATATGGTTATGAGATTTTTGACTGAAACATCCTTTTAGTATATAGAGAAATCATATAGGTATGAGATTCATTGTGGTTTGGTTGGAACCTGATGTCTTAGTGTGTCATATTGGATAATTTGTTTCTTATAAATAAATAAAACATCATATATCTCAGGAACATTTTCTATAGTCCAACTAGTGGTTTACAACGAGTTTTATACTCACACCCTACATAAGAATCTTGATGCATTTACAAAATTCATTTCTAGGAACCTAGCCAAGAGAAAGGTCCCAGCTGGGTAGATAGAGGTGGATGAGATTGAGGTGATTCTGGGACATACTCTAAGTTATTTTATTGTGATTCATCAATTGTTATTTATTTACTTTTTTGAATTGTATATGTATTGACCCACCACTTTTTTTGTGTCTCTTTTTACATGAGATATAGGTTATTATATTACATTTAATATTTCATTTTGGTGATTTTATCTACTTTTTACACTATGATAATTATTGTGATTTATTTTTATTGTTACCTTTACAACATGTGTTTAGATGGTTATCTGACTGCAAGGGTATAAGATCCCCATAGTATGGTCTAAAACCTTATTGGTATTCAACATCCTTTTATGTATAAGGAAACAAACACAATGTCATGTGTCCCATTATCTCAGACCTGGTGATCTGGGTTGGAAAATAAAAAAATGTTATTAAATCCCTATTTCATTTCATTTACAATTTGGTTCTTAGAAGAATGAGATAGGAAGGTCAGAAATCAAGAAGACATATTTTTATTATGATTGTATGACACTTGTATAGTTTTCCATCAATTTACTAGGGATGTGAGATTTTATCCAACATGTTGTGATGTTATAGTTTCATATAGTTATTATATATTTTTCTGTTTTTTATAGTTTATGGTATTTTCATCAAGACAGATTAGAAAGAGTGGGTGAGTCCATGGATCATGTACAGTAATGAAGCCTCTAATGGCATGCTACTTATTTCTTGTGATTTATGTTGGATTGAAGTAATTAAATGCCAAAAAGATTACATTTGGTATTTTCCTAAATATATTCTTGGGGACATCAATTTGATTTAACCAAATAATTTTATCTTTATATTTATTAGGATTGTGACTAACATGGAGGTTCCAAAGACCCAATCATTAGCCTTAGGTGAGTACTCATGGGTTAGGCCTAGCGGTCAGGGGTCGACATATGCAATTTTTTTCGTAGGCTAGTTTCTTGTATATGTACCTATTATTATATTAAATAATGTTGATTTTGTGTTATAAAAGATGTTTTTGAGTATCTTTTTTTCATTTTATATAATTAAACCGCAAAAAAGCCTTATGATTCCACCTATGGAATAGGTATAGGATGTCTAAGAAGAGCATAATTTTCCTTTAATATATTAAGATATATAATAGCGAGAATATGAGAAATATTGGGATTCAACTATAGTATTAAATTTTTTGGGATACTCCAACAACGAGTTTTTTAATTAGTACATGGTGGTAACGACTCCCATCAGGGAGGGCCTATGATGATGGATTTTTCCAGGATTTCAATCGATAACACCCTAAATAAATTTGTGGTGTGGCTAGTCTGTAGGAGGTTAAAGAATGGATTAATATACTTAAGGAGATATTTTAGCTGATAGATATTCCTGATGATTAGGGAGTGAAGTTGGTTGTGTAAATGCTACCATGACCTATCATAAGGGTGCAGGTCATGATAATTTAGGCTCTAAGGCATGAAGGTCTATTGTGGGAATCTTTTAAGAATTATTTTTTCTAGAAGTTCTTTCTCGAAATTTTGAGGATGTATTGATATCCTAATTTTATAGATATCAAAAAATGGACAATGCTTTGAAATGATTACTCATCCTATTTTAGGGAGGTGATCCATTTTGTACAACTATTGGCTAGCAATTAGGACTATAAGACCAGAAGGTTTTAGAGAAGCATTTTACTAGGCATGAGGCACTCGATATTGAAATTGTACATGATAACTAACTCTAATTTACATTTCAAGGATCATTTTACTAATATGAGATTTGTGGATGATAGTGTACCAACTCTCTTTCCATGTCTTGGTAAGATAGGTAGCAACCTCTTGAGTGGAACTGTTGGTACCCCTTCCAGTGGTAGGAAGAGGAGATCTAAGAAGATTTAATAAGGGGGTGAGATGCATTCAGGGCATGAAAGGGGTTATTATATTCCTATCATAGTAGGAGTTACACTGAGATATTATCTGTGTAATTGGATTAAACATTTCCAATGTACATGCCTGAATCCACCGAGGGACTTCCAAAAATGTAGTAAAATGGGGAACCTCTAACAATTCTATAGGAGGATGTCTCAGTTGATTTCAGGAAGGGTATCAGGAAATATGTGGGCCTTAAGGTATTAGATATGTGGAACCCTAAATAATATCTAGATTATATTTTGAAGGTTAGGATGTAGATCTGATTTGGGTCCAACACACATTCGCAACAGATGACACCTCAGTGATTAATCATGTAAGTGATCCACAGATTGTAGGGGTAAGGGAATGGATCCAATTAAAAATGATTTTTTTTAATTTTAGGTTGAGTTAAGGATAAAAAAAATGAGGGTCTTTCAATTATTGGTATATTTTTCATCAACTTAAATATTTTAGATTCTTTATTTTATCTCAGTCCTTATCATTACTTTATTTTTTTCTAAGATTTATCTTTGTTGGGGTTATCTATAAAATTATTCTTTGGGTTTATATAAATTGATACAAATTTTAGGAAAAATTTAGATCATGCTTATAATTTCTTGACATGTTTCATTGTGGTGGCAGGATACATGAATATATGGGATTTTATAGTCTCAGATATAATGAGTTTTGATTTCATTTTTTTGGATGGATTGTTTGACGCACATTCAAGATCCCATTGACTACAACTCACGGTGAGTGTATTTTACCTCCCTTGTGATATAGTATTATTTTATAGTAGGAGAGTGGGATGCAAAGGTAGGTAGATCTAGAATTTATTTCATCTAGATAAAATCCATTACAGTACAGATGGTAGGTTTTTTTTTCAAATAAAATTTGATGGTCCCAAACACATTTACTCTAGTGGTGTACACATTTTTTGGTTGTTTTTATAGATGATTAGTTGTGACTTCCTCAAGATAGGGGGATTTAATTTGTTATTTAAATCATTCTAGTTTCATAACAAATATTTATTTCCCCTTATCATAAGGAATTTTCCAATATGATGGAGTTTAAGGAAAATCTCAAGGATATTGAGGAGATATTAATTATTCTCCAGAATTCCAATAATTAGTTTTATTTAGTTTTATTCACCAATAAGGTTGATGGTGGACTCATTTTTTTAATTTGTTAATAGAATTTTATTTAATTTATAATGATGAATAGATATCCTTTTCCAAGGATTGATGACTTGTTTGAACAGTTGAGGGGAGCTCAATGAATCTTCAAGATTGGAATCTGATTATGTTACCCTCAATTATGGTTTAAAGTAAAGGATGAACTAAATAAGTTTTTAAGAGTAAATATTAAATATGAAGTATATTATTACCTTGTGATGTATTTCGGTCCAACAATTTGACATGTAGTGTTCATGGAAATCATAAATAAATTTTTTCACCCCTATACGGACTCTGTCATCATACTATTTTGATGAAATCATGGTATATTGATGGATTCAGGAGTCACATGTAGATAACCTTGAGATAGCATTGAAAATTATTCAGGAACACTAAATTTTTTAATAATATTTACATGGTTCACTCTGGGATTCAACAAGATCCCATTCTTGGGAACATGATCTCAGAGGCAAGGGTCTCAGTTGACCCATAGAAGGCAGAGGTAGTGATGTCTTTATATTTTTCTATGAATGTATTCTAGATATTATTTTTCCTTATATTTCTTATGTATTATTGTATGTTTATTATGGAATTCTCTCATGTAGATGTTCATATTAGTTTTTTGAACAAGAATGAGTCCAAGTACGAGTGGACTACATGGTGAAAGGATACCATTGATGAAATAAATGAAAGGTTAACATCCACTTAGATTTTGATTCTTTCAAACCTATGGTTTATCTACATGGTATTTTTTATTTTCTAAATAATAAATCTTATAGTTATTATAATGTAGAGGTTTCGGGTGGTCACTTATGGTTCCCATTATCAATGAACTCACAAGAACAACTACACAACCCAAGATTTATTTTTAGAAACTTTGGTTTATGCCTAGAAGTATTGGAACCATTATCTATTTGGTGATATATTTTTCATCTATATGGACCACATGAGATTTTAACATATGTTACCCTAGTGAGACCCAAATCCAATTAAGAGGCATTATGTCAAGTACTTACATATATTTAACTTCGAGAAAAAATATGTCCTACGAAAGGGGAATGTCATCAGGTATTTTTAGAGTGGAAAGATCTAGGAGTAAGGAATTCTAACATATGAAGAGGAGTGGAAGATAATGAGAATTAATTTTAACTAGAATATGGAATGTTAATTGAATGAGTTTTAGTGGATTTTTATCTTTTTACTATTATAACTTTTTTGGTAGACTGAGTTAAGGCTATCCATGGATCTGATTTAGATTTTATTGTGATGGAGTAATGGTTTATAAAAGATGTTCACATATAAGGTTGGAATTGGGATAGATATGATGTATTTTTTCCATGGTAGAGTGGTGGTCCATACTTTTATGAGGGAAGAATAGGTGAGGGAGTCCCATACCTCATGATAGATATTTCATCAAGGCTTGAGTAAGATGTATCACTACATCTAGTGATGTTTCTAGTGGCTGGGTATGAGGAATGATATTTCCAGGTTTTTCACATGTTACCTACCCTATTAGAGGATAAAGTCATATCACCAATGACTATGTGGGTTACACTATCCCCTTACAGTAATATTATAGAATTGGTATGAGGTGACCATGACCATAATCATAAGACTACCCTAAACCTTGATAGGACGTGATGCAGTGTGGGTGGAAGTTGATCAGTTGATGAAGGTTTCACATTTCTTACCCATTCATGAGATTAGGTCTGTTGACGAGTTGGTCATGTTGTATATGCGGGAGATAATGAAGTTTCATGGTATACATATGATAATAGTATCATATTGAGATATAGACATTACATTAAGATTCTAGAAGGGGTTAGAGAAGGACATAGAGTATCATTTGAAAATGACTATGATATATCACCCATATATGGATATTCAGTTTAAAAAAATGATAAAGATAATGGTGAATTTTCTCAGGGTGGGTGTACTTGATTTTGGAAGATCATGGGATGAATATATGGGATTATATATGTTTTAATACAACAACATCTACCAAGATTCAATCCCAATATATCCCCTTGGGAGTCTCTTTATAGAATACTTTGCCGCTCACTATTTTATTGGTTAGAGGTGGGAGAGTCTGTAGTGATTGGATCAAGATTGGTCCAGGAAACCACATAATGGGTGAAGTTGATCTTGAAGGGGTTGGTTACCACTCAGAAAAGGAAGTTTTTTGTCAACTAAAGGGTATAGACCTTGGAATTTTTCATGGGAGATAGAATATTCTTGCAAGTATCACCTATTTTGGGGAACCAGTAGTTGAGGAGGTAGGGATAGATCGTGTCACGATATGTTGGTATGTTAAAAATTATGAATCTTATTGGGATGATGTATTACTGGTTGGATATACCCTCACAACATTGAGGTATACACAATTTTTTTCATGAGTTATAGATTCATAACTATGTTCCATATCTTGTAATCAATTATAATGATGTTGAGATAGTGGTATATGCTTTCTATGAGCAGTTCCCAATGCAGATAGTGTATAAATTTATTCATCCAAGGCGCTTAGAGATAATTATTGAGGATGATAATCCGGTAAAGGTAGAGTTCATAATCATATAAAATTTAAAGGCAAATAATATCTTAAATTTATGTTTATTCAAATGAATTGTGATGATATTTGGTATTTTTAGGGGTTTAAGGTATCTTAAGAGTAGGTTTTGGAGAATCAAAATGGGTCTAGAGTTCAAATTCGGCCCCCAGTGGTTAATCAAAGCCTTACACCTAGAAGATTCAACAAGAATTTATTAATATAGTGGAGGTCATATTCCTTGAGTTGGAAACATTATGACCCTCAATAGATGAACTATGATTCATACAGGAATGGGGCTATCATTCCACGAACCCTAGGTTGCAATGAGACCGTATTTTTGTGGTTTTTCATAAAAATGGGTAGTTTTGAAATTTTTACTTGGATCCCATTTAATATTTATTATTCATCATCCCTAATCCCTACATGATTTTGGATAACTTTAAGGAATATACATGGTGATTTAATCTCTTTCTCTCCCATCTCTTTCCATTTTTAAGGATTGTTCATTGTGGACATTCTCTTTTGGTGAGTTTATGCCCTAGAAATATCCTTCTTCATCAATTTCCTTGTTTCTATTTTCTAAACCCAAAATATGAGTATTTGAGGATTTTTAGGTTATATTATTATTGGTCTTGAATATTGGGTTTATCTTGTTTAAAACTCTTTGTTAGGATTTATGTAGGAATTCCTTAACATGATACCTCTTTCTTATAAATTTATATGTATTTCCTTACTTATCAGTATGTGTATAGAAATATGGAATTAATATTTTTTTAATTGAAGTGATTGGGTAGGTCTTTATGGTTGTGGATAAATTCTTAGTGTGGGATTTTGAGTGAGATTGCTTATGAAGGATGGAATCTAGCCATGAACCATGGTTAGGTATGGAGTAATCTTAGTGGGTGTCTGGGACTAAGGTGAGATGATGTAATGACATATTAATTTTTATTATTCCTATTGTTTCCTGTCGATTTTTAGATTATTTATTGGGTACATTGATTATGTGGAATTATTATGATGAGGTTTATGTTGGGAGATTATGGCTAGTCTTCCTAGAGTGATATATAATTATTGAAACCAATCTATATGACCACCCTAAGTAATAAGGGATGGTTTAAGACTGATGGGATGATGGTGATCCTGGTGAAACTAGCTTGAGTGAGTGAGTTGGTAGATAGAGTGACCTGTACTGATTTAGATATGATTTTAGGTCACTTGAGATAGTTTCAGACTGTGTACTTTATATGAGATTGGGTATTGAGTGAGAAGGCATTGTCATTGTTCTGAATGAATCTGAAGATTCCAAATGAAATTTCATTCTCACAGGGAGTTTAAGATAGTAGGTTTGGGATTCATGGCATATTGTTTAGTTCACAATGACCTAGTTGTTGTTTTTGTTTAATCATTCTTTTATTTCTTTCAATGTATACACATTTATAAATCAATTTCACCTATACTAAGGCCCCATTGGTGGTGTCTACTTGGTTATATTCACACCCTAGATAAGAATCTATATGTTTATGAGAAAATCATGGTTAGGGATCCAAATAAGGTCAAGGTACCTATAAAGGACTTACAAATAGATGGAGGTAGATGATATTAAGGCTATGTCATGTGGAACTTTGAGATCTTTTGTGTGTGTGTTGACTCAGTTATTTTTTTCTTTTATACAGTGTATTTGTATCAGTATTCCACATGTTGGTGTCCCTTTTGACATGAGATACTAGTTATTTAATTCCATTTGATATTGTCTTTTATTTTTGTAACCTTCTACTTTTTTATGATTATGGTGTGACTATTTATCACTATTACTTTTATTGGATGTGTATAGACGGTTATCTACTACTAAGGGAACAACCTCCCCATGATATGTTCAAATTCCTCACCCCTATTTTATAACCTCTTGTGTGTGGGGAGGAATGCATGAGTTCATGTGGCCCTCATAAATGGACTTGGTGATCTTGATTGGGGCATCACACATGGTCACTTCATAGTGTGATATATGGTTAGTTATTATTCATGTTAAGTTGGTGATTTCATCATGGATGATTTCATGAAATTCCATTGCAGGTTTAACCTATGATGTGTATAGTCCATGGTAAAGTTGGTTCTTCATTTTGCTCATTTTTACATCTTCACTCATGGTCAGATGATCATTCTTTCATGGTCAGATATAAAAACTTCCTGGTTTCACATGAAATTTCTTGGAGGTGATTGTTAATTTATAATTTGTTCTAAAATATTAAATAACTACAGGATTGGCTACTAAAACCATATTATATTTCACTAAAAATGTACACATGATACAAAAATCCACCACATGGGAAGATACAACTGAGATTTAGGGAGGTCAAAAGTAATAAAGTCCATGTGCATCTATCATCACAAGATTCACCCCCTCCACTGTAAGAGCACTCATATTGGGGAAAAATATCCTCTTGTGAAGCCATACCTTCGAGACCAAGAAATAAAAAACCTTGTTTCCCTCCCTCTGAGTGTGAATAACATTAATCTGATTACTCAAAACACCCATGCATCTCTGAATAATATGTGAGATCAACCAATGGATGGTACTTGGTCCATGAAGAAAATTAAGTAGAGTGATGCAATTTTTTTCACCTCCATAAAATTTATATTATCTTGTCTGCATAAGTGAAGACCTATGAAAAATTCCAAAGCCTCTGCCTAGAGTGAGTAACCATTTCTATAAGTTGTTGAAAATTCCAGGGATAAAACCTCTCATTTATTTTTTCACCACATCACCTCCCCTTATGAGGCCTAAACTGAATGAACTTTCAGTGTTGAGTTTAAAGCCTAAGATAGGAGGTTCCCAATAGATCCACCACCCCTTCCTGCTGTATAGTGTGGGATAAATGTGAGACCTACTTGTTAGAATATGTCGAAGAGAAGGGGAAGTATCCCAATTTTTTATGAGAGAGGTCAGGTCAAACACCAGCGACTTGGTCCTGAGGGTTATGATCCATTCCAAGTATTGAACACCTTTAGTATGTGCAGTATTCCTCACCTTCTAGATGCTCCAGCATCATGCTAAAAGGATCAAGGATTGGGATTTCTTTTCCACTCCCTCAGTATCGGCTCCTAAACACTAGTAGTACAGAAAATTAAACCCCTACTCATGCTGAATAGAGATTTCGGTGAAGTCCCCAATCTCTGACCATACTACGCGTGACCACATCCCTTCGAAGAATATGTGTTCAGTGTTTTCCTCATTTTGGTTCCTACAACATGGACATGTCGATAGTATTGTTATTCCAAGCCTCTTGATTTTCTCCTCAGTAGGTAAAGCCCGATTCCAGATTCTCCAACAAAGAATGTTTAACTTTATTGGGGGATATTTAGACCATAACATATCTCCCAATCTGTCATCAACCCCAGAATACAACAACACCCTTATTTTATCCATCATCGTGAAACCACCTGATGTAGATTTAGAAAAAATGCTCAAGTCAGGATCAATATTCATCTCGACGAGATAAAATAATTTCAACTAATACTTATCCAAGGTTTCATTTATGAAAGTTGGATGTATAGAAGTGAATTTGAAAGAGATGTCCAGGACCAGATAGTCTAAAAAAACGAGCCTCGAGCCAACCCAATTTTGATGCCAGTATGAAATATCCCCTCTACTTACAATCCAGTGGGTATTATTTTAGAGGAGAGTGATATGGGGTTGAATGATAGAACATATAGAGAAGTAGACACCTCTTGGAATGGTCAAGTCGTCTTTGGTCTTCATATCCATGAACCTATCCCAAAGGGCTTGTCCCTAAAGGACCTCCCAAACCAAACATTCATTCATGCATTGAATCATGTCAAAGAGATTCTTAACATTAACACCTTCCTCCCAAACAGGCCTGACCATTCTTCCCCATGAGGCCCAGTGTTGTTTTCCCTCTAAATGAGCATCCTAGAGGAAAAAATATAGACCCTTATCAATGTGGGATATAAATATATTTGGAACATTTCAAGTCAATAGAGTATAAATGTGAATAGAACAAATAACACTATTTACCAGAGTAATTATTCTACCAAAATAGAGGCACATGTTCTTCGAATTGATGTTCTTCCCGACGATCTTCTATACAGTTTTATCAAAATGGTGAATTCAGGGTCTAGGCAATGATATGGATTCACCCACGTAATACATACGGAAGCTCTTCATTTTCATGTCAATTATTAGTAATGAGATAGGAAGACCTTAGGTCCGAGTATATCTTTGATAGATAAACATTGATTTTGTATCAATTGATAATCTAGCCGCACCACTTACAATAATCATCAATAAATTTATTGATTAACCAAACTAATTTCATGTTGTCATTAGAAAAAATAATTGTATCATCAGTAAACATAATATGTGAGATAGAACATGTATGGATCCTCCATCATTAAGACAAGACCATTCCCCTTAATACTTCCCTATTGATGAGTTGACTAAGAAAGTCTTGGAAAATAATAAATATGATAGGGGACGAGGGAATCCTTAACATAGACCTTTAATAGCCTTGAAGAATCCAAAATTTATCCTCAATAATTAAATAAAGAGCTAAGAGGAGATGAAACACCTCAACAATAAGTACCCCATAGAGAGAATCCAATTTGGTTAAGCACTTCGAGGATAAAATTCCAATCAACCCAGTCATAGGCTTTATCTACATACAACTTTAATTCCAAGTTTGATCTGAGCACCTTGTTATTGATATCACTTACCACTTCACAGGACAAAGAAATTTCTCTTTGGATAATCCCCCCTTAATGAAAACTTGTTATTCCTCCAATATCCAATGATGGAGGAGTGATGATATTATTCAATTAATCACCCCTAAAATCTATTTTAATGGAAAATTACACATGATTACTAGATGGTAGGGTTGAAAGTATGATTGGTTCTTTATCTTAGGGATCAACACTATTGTGGTGGCACAAGACACCTGTCGAAGACACCCCCCTCTGAATAAATCCTGGACAGCATACACCAAATCATCTTTGATCAGATCCCATGTGACTATATAGAATGTTCTAGAGAAACCATTAGGCCTTGATAGGTTTTTCAAGTTGATCCCTTTCATAGCCTCATAAACCTTCTCTTCATTAGGAATGTACTCAAAGAAAATATTATGTTTGGAAGTCACCTTGAGAGGGACCGCATCAAAAATGTCATCGGATCCTTATGGGTAACCACCTTGCTTACTTGGATTGGGGCCTAATAGCATTGCTTTTAAAATGGTACTCTTCCATACAGACAACCACATCTTTATCATCTGATTAGGTTCCATCCTCTAGCCTTATATTAGGTCTTATGGTCTGCCTCTTCTCTTTGATACAAGCATGGGAAATGGTGGTATTCCTATATCCTTTTCATATCCATTTATCTTTTGACAATTCACGCACTGACCATTCCTTTCTTAAAAGCATATCTTCCAGATTATCTCTTTTTCTAACAATCTCACTAAACACCTTCTCATTCTAGCACTTCTCTAGAATAATTTCAAGCTTTTAAATTTCACCCTTGTCCACCACCAAGTCCTGGAAATGGGGAATGCGATTTCTAGTCTAGTATTATAGATCATATTTAATCCTTTGGAGTGTTTTATACAGGCTAATAAAAGACACTCCATACACTGGTCTAGACCAAGATTCACTCACATTCTCATGGTAACTTGAAATTTTAACCCACTAATTGGATATAAAGAAATAGGTACCTCCTTCCCTCCTGGTATATAGAGTCACTAAAATGGAGAATGGCCTAAAAGACTATGAATTAGGTGCAATAAATTTTCTTCTGCGAAATATATAATGGAATGGTTGTTGGAAAGGTAGAAATCCAAACAACACCATGAGTGAAGGTTCTATTATTGATTTGTTTCTCCCCAAGTAAAGGGGTCACCATTATACCCCATATAAAGATGGTATCACCTTTCCATGGAGGAAAAAATGAATGGTTGTATTTCCAAGGAAATTCACCTTTCCCTTTCTTCTCCTTTATATCAGCGAAAATATTTAAATCCACACCCTAACACCATGGGGATCCCCCTGAGCAGATGGAACCAAGAACGTTATATAAGAATTATCTAACCTGGCTATCACAAATTCCATAAACAATAGTAAATAAAAGATAATCATCATCGATATAAATTTTAGTAAAGATAAACCGGTCTGAGGCATCGATGAGAGCCACAAAGAATCTATAATTCCTGAAGAGCCATATGTGGTGGTTCTGGGGGTTGGCCTGTAGATAGTTGTGAATCCTTATCCTCAGCGCAATGTCTGAAATTTTTGAGAATCTTTTCTTGGGTTTCAGACTGCAACTAAAGAGATATATCTAGAATTAACTTCATTGGAAATAAAATCTGTCTTCACCTGGGTTCCTAGGCCCCAACTATTCTGTAGTAGCACCTTAATCATTAGAATAGGATGTGCCTAGTGTTGGAGCCAGGTGACATGGAACTCTAAAGATGATAAGAAGAGTAGGCAAAAATGATCTTAATCTGGGATATGGTACACATTCTTTTTAATTTTTTCAATGGGGAAGGAACTTTGGTTCATGGTATATCATATCATTCCCAACTTTTGGTTTTACTAACATATAGGAAAGATAGATAAATTTATTTCACTTTTTCTCAACTCTATATTGATACCCCGAGATATCATTATATTGTGGATGCCTCTTGGAACAAATCGGTTTTTGGTTCTTTATAGACTCACATGCATAACAAATTATGATACCTAAAGGAAGATCTCAATTCCTTGATCAGCCAGAAACCATTTTTCTTCTAGGATATCGATGAAATTAAATTAGATATAGATATTCTTGAAGCCCTCATGAAATATCCCTAGGATGATCATGTACTTGGAGAGCTTTATATTAAGAAGGATATTATGGTGCATCTAATTCTTAGGCATGACCAACTGGCACAAGAACAAGCTAGGATGAAATGGATTCATGAGGTTGACTGCAATAAAATTTATTTTCAAGCCTGTATGAGAGAAAAACACCACCCTTTAAGGCTTAATATCATTATTGGGGATATTTCAAAAACAGACAATGTGGAAGAGGTGGGCGCCATGTATTTTTCTAATTTCAAAGAGCTTCTCATGGATCCCAATCCTCACATTCCTGATGGTTACCCAGGTGGCTATGAAGAGATCATGAGTGTTATTCCTCACTTAGTATCTACCAAGGATAATGTGTTTTTTAGAACATAAAAAATGAGTAGGAGGTGTGTGAGGTGATGAGATACTATAACCCATAGAGCGACATAGATCTAGATGGATTCCCAAGTTTATTCTACAGAGGATATTGGAGTCTGGTTGGTTCTGGTATAGTGAAGGTTGTCTAAAACAAATTCGCATTGGTGTTCTTACTCATGTTTTAAGAATAGATACCTTAGTTCTAGTTCCAAAATCTAAAGATCCCACATCGATCCTTCATTATAGATCAATAATGTTGTGGAAATTCTCTGACAAATTGCTGGCTAGTTTCATAAAAAACTGGCTTACTTCTCATTTATCGTGTCACATTTCTCTTGAGTAGGATGGGTTTATCAAAGGAAGGTCGATTCTTGGGATGATTTCTTTGGCTCAGGATCTGATCATTGACTTCAACTAAAAAAATCAAGTTTTGAACATGGTTATTGAACTTGAAATGGATAAACAATATGATCAAGTATAATGGAGCTTCATTCTCAAAGTTCTCACCAACATGGACTTTTCTCCCTATACCATGGATATTATTTTCAGATGATTTATTTATTCTTGGTTATCTATCTCTATTTGTGTTAATATTCGTGGTTTCTTCAAGTCGGTTCATAGCCTTAGGTAGGGATATCATCTTTCTCCTTTTATTTTTATTCTTGTGTAGGATTTTCTAAGTCACTTTATTAATAGAACCATTGAGATAGTCACCACGTTTACTTATATATGTCAGATGAATCAAAACCAAATCTCACATGTTATGTATGAAGATGACACTATTTTATTTGTGAATACCAATAAGAGATCATTCATTAGAATTTGTAGAGTTCCTGAAGACATTAGTAAATAGAGCATAAAATTAATCAATCACTCAATGATGGAAAACTCCTTCTTGGGAAAATCCATAGTTTCCTTGAAAGAAAGATCTGGGACCTCCAAAACCAAATCCTTGGTGACTAAAACTGATACCGAGATAGACAAGGTGACCTCGGGAAAATAGATCCAATAAGAAAGAGCAGGCATGTGGAGAAAATCTCTGTAGGAAAAATAGGTTCGAGAAGATAAATCGATCTGGCGATTTCCACATGAGGGAAACGAGGGAGAGGATCCACCTTTATAGGACTCTAAAAGGCCACAAGAGATGCACCAAATCCACCTAAGTGGATGAATCTGGTTGGGAAGATATGATCGATAGAGCTGCAATGGTTGAATCGAAGGTGGAAAATGACCGCGCATGAGGTGCGTTGTAAATCATAGTATTTACAGTATTGTCTTCTTGAATGGACCGAAGGCCTTCTTTTTTATTGATTTTTGATAACCCCACATTCAAGGGATGTGGGGGAACCCTTACAAGGGTCGTATTCTTAGAGATTACATGACCCATAGTTCTTTAAGAAATATACAGGCTATACATGAAACTCCTCCCCCCAGCTTCTTCATCATGATATCGACTTTCCACCTTCACATGGTTGTTCGACTATGATTCTTGTGTAAGAACAAGCTGGTCCCGATGGAAATTCTATACCCTATATTTCTGAAAAATCCACTTAGATTCTGCTCTGGTGAATGTGCCTTCTACAAATCCCCATCCAGAATTTGCTGTTTATAGCGTTTATCTAATCATTTAAGCATAATTTTCTAGTGGCTGAAGGGACTTGAGGTGGCTCGAAGGCCTTGAGGTGCCCCAAAATCCTTACTCTCCCGAAGGCCTTGGGTGGACTGAAGGCCTTAAAGGACCCGAGGTCCAAACTGGTGGCCCGAAAGCTAAAACAAATGAATAGTTCTGGATATTATGGTACCAAACAGTACATGCTACTGTACATACTACAATAACTCATTTTTATTTTAATTAGTATTCCTGAATGACATTACTATTTTTTCGTACTTTCTATGTCAACTTAAAAAATTTATTTTATGGACATACATCTCTTTTTCATTAAGATTATTGTATCTCCTCTATAAGGGAATATTTAAAATATGAACATTCCCTGTTGTTTTGATAAAAACCCGTAATTAATACCCAATGGGTATTTTTTACCACTACCAAGTATAATTTTCATATATTCAAT
This sequence comes from Viscum album, assembly GCA_963277665.1. Classification (NCBI taxonomy): domain Eukaryota; kingdom Viridiplantae; phylum Streptophyta; class Magnoliopsida; order Santalales; family Viscaceae; genus Viscum; species Viscum album. Next base: position 1,101,129,973 of record OY728162.1, on the reverse strand, counting down.
AATTATAACTAAATTATAGTCAACGTTTTTAGTGAAAATAAATGGTGTGACCAAAAATGAGGCAGTTGATTAAAATAATTGTTTTCTAGGTCTCCATGTGGAGAACATAACTCTTTTGAGTCTATCAACCCAATTTAAAATAATGATAACTTGATTGACTACTTCTAAGAATCAATTTAAAAAAACTATACTTCCCTTTATTTAGGTAATCCTAAATATTATTTATTAAATATGTAATGGTAACTATCCATCACCTCCTGTAACCCAATATACATATTTGAATCCATTTTTTTAGAAAATATAAATCCATCTCATAGAAAAATATCCAAAATACACAGTAATAGGTCTTTATTGTCACAATATGACTCCACTAAAACCCTAGAGGGGTTTTACTAATGTTGAGTGTGATCATTGAGTCATACGTACAATTCGATCTATCTTTGATTCGAACACTAAGGGTTAAGAAATAACATAGAATTCATTACCCTTTTAAACCCTAATAAAACAAAAAAATATTCCAATCAGTACCAAAATGACTCTTTTAATAAATAACTCCCACAAAATCAATTGGAGTTATATGTCAACTCATAAGCCCACAATCAAATATATCATGCACTTTAACCCCTCAATGTCTCTGATGAATCCTACAGAATCTACACAAGATACCCAAATAATAATCAAAATCTCCATTATGTTATCTAGTAAAACTAACTCCAAACCAAACTATAGGGGGTGAGAATTTATGAAAACTATGAAGGATCATACTCCTAAAAAAATAGATTTAATGTGATAGAAACATATTGGTTTAGTCATGTGTCTAATAAAACAAGTCAAGGAAAAGAATAAGTAAATGTTTATATAACCAAAAAAATTTATATCCCCCATCATATTAACCAAAAACTCTCACCCTTTTCCACAATTATTTTTCTAATCCCGTAAAAAGTGATATAAATTAGAAAGAGACAAATCACATCGCATAAAAATAAAAACCTTTGATAATGAATAAAACTATTCAAAAGATATAAATAATAAATCCCCATAAATAATAACTCTATCCTAGTTATAAACATACAATTACATCATATTGAGAATTAATGGATAAAGAACCTACAAAAATAATAGAAATATTAATATCAAGAGATAATATTCATCATAAATAACAACCAAGGAAAAAATAAATTGATAATGGAAACATCATAAATTAAAATGAAATAATTAACATCTGGATAAGGGATAAAGTCCAAAAAACATTTACATATCAGTATTTATCTTTTTGACTATATAGTTATTTTTTCTAGAACAATCCCCTTACTACGTGTTCCAAAAATAAGTGAGTAATAACAAGTAAAACTCCCACAACTACCAATTATTTAAACCACTGCATAGCACATTTCCACTTCATGTATTAAGAACATTTACACTTATAAAATACCATTTCATGCCACTTCCACATTTTAACCACTTAACCATATTCAAAATACCATGTCATCACAACTTTGGAAACAAAATCAAATTATTACTGTCACTATACAATATAAATAATGAAAAATAATAATAAAACTATATAAATCAATTTTCCAAAACACATCCCACCTCTATAACATATTCATAGGAAATAAGAGAGTCATATAAAAAAAACTTATTACAATTTCAATTACCTTCGTATTTTATTAAACAACACAACTCTCACTCTTTTATAGTTATCTAACAATATACAACACATAGTTTCCTTATAAATAAGACTTATGAATAATGAACGAAAAACCCAACATACATCGATAAAACTAGACCATCAATACTCTTTAAGACTTGAAATTACCCCAACATTTTCTACAAATAACCAATATTGAAAATACCACTTTTATCATGTCATCCAAATATAGTACCTCAATATCTACCCTCTCACATGAAAATTTTAAAAAAATAAAGAAAAATGAATGAGTTTTTTAATCATAAAAAAACCCAATAAATAAATTTACATCAATTATTCAATTAACCCATAATAAATTCCTATATTCCCAGAATACTTCCTAAGTGAATCACTAAAAAAATGATCAAATAACATGAAAAAAAAAGTTTCTCAAAGAGACTCATTGAAATAATCCAAGAGAACAAAATTTCGATGATAAATAACGAAAATTTAGAAGAAATAATATTATTTTAATACATTTATTTTAATTTCATATGACAGGATATGTGTCTAGATTTTCCTACCTCAATCTGACACCTAAATCTGAAATCAATGGTTTCTTAAATCTATTGCCCGAAGGTTATAATTTTTATCCACATGATGAGTATATAAGTAAATATTTAATTCCTATATTACATAGGTATAATCCCAATATCTTACCAAGTATGTCACCCATGTTTATATAGGAATATCAATAATTCCTCATAAGTCACCTAAAGTTGAGAGAAAAATAATAAAACTATAAGTAATGGATGAATTTATTCTAGGGTTTTAATGATGTTACTAAACCTCGGTACATAACAAAAGGAATTATAAAACATATTCAATAAAATAAAAATAAATTAAAAACCCAATAATAAAAAATAATAAAATTAAAATTCTATTTTAAAAAGTTGGTAATATTTAGATCAAACAAGAATTGATGAATTCAAGTATCCTTTAGTATTCACCTATAATGACAAACAATATTTCCTTAGAGGATACTATTCATATAAAATTTATTATATTCACTACTGTAATGAAAATTATTGAATAAGGAGTGAGAAATACTCTAAAGAATATATCAAATGAGTAAAAATAAAAATCTCTCTTGGAAGAGGAAGGCTTGAGGACACTAAACACCACATTTTCTTTATATTTTTTGAATGAATTATAATACCCATTATCCATGTTATTTATAAGGATATGGGAATACAATGTCTTATAAGGAGGCCAAATTCATATAAAAACAAATTAGGGGTAATGAATAGCCATAAATGGTCATTTTGAGTATTAAGTAGCCTCCAAAAGTGTCTTAAGTTCCAAAACACCTTTAGAGGGGCATTAATAAGACTCCCAATATGTTAAATCTAATGAAGGATGTTCTTAAAAAGAATATCATCATGACATTCCTAAATTTTTACATGTAATTAGCCTTATAACCCCATTTTTTAAATCCGAATCACTATTCCCAAGCAGGATTCACTATTTCTCCATGTTTATATTTTAATAATATAAATAAATATTTTTTTATTATAATTCCATATTAAATTATTCATGTAGGTATTTAAAATGTGAACATTAAGATATATTTTTTATAACAAAAATAAATATCTTTAAACAACAACTAATCACATAGTTCAAAAATCCCAAATCACTATTAGTATTCTCTAAAGTGTGAACCTAAGAGCCCTTTTAAAGTGGTAAATAATTATAAACCCCTTCATAATAATAAACTAAGATAGGTTTCTATAAAAATTTTATATATATCCAAATTATAATTTTTTTTTGGTTTGATCTAATACACCACATGTCAATTACAAAAGTTCCCTTATCCTTGACGTAATGATTAGGAACAAGACACAAATATTTTCAATCATATATAACATATCTCTTTTCTCAATTCTCAAACTGAAAAATACTTATAAAATTAATTCTCCTGTAATTATATTAGAATGTTTATGAACTTAATTAGTCAAAATTTAATTATGTTCGTTGATGCCAGAACCTATCATATGGGTGGACACATCATACCATGGTTAATCAAATCCCTCCACTTAATTATTATCATACCCAACATCATTCTATTAATAACAATTGTCGAATTGGATCAGATAGGTATAAATGTATGAAACCTAAACAATTGGGAAACTATTTGAAAACCTCAAGTTAAAGTATCTATATCCAATGTTCACTTCAGTAACAACAAAGACAAATATAAGTCAATCCATATGGTGTACTTGAAGTGGGTTAATACAAATAAAATTTTATACAATTATATCTATTAGTGATCAATTTGTATCTCTATACATGTTATTGTACTTATAATGATCTTAACATATGATCACAACTCAATATGATTACGATTGATCGGGGAAAACATTTTAACTCATATATTCCATGGGTTTATAATCATGTCATCTTTCATGTTTACGCAACAAACATAAATTAATGATAGTGTATTACTCTTAATTTATATGACATAATACAACATTTACCTTAGAAGTCAACACTGAAAATGACTTTCGGGAATAAAAAATAATAATATCCCACTCTCACCAAATTTAGTCACCCATGTATCAAATACTAAGAGAATTAGTGTGTATTTAATGACTTTTTTGGATAATGGGGGTTATTAAGGGATCCATAAAATTATCATATGTAGGAATTTTACACATATTAATATACCTATATCAATTATCTCTAAAATGAGATAAAATTAATGAGGAATAGGTGTAGACCATTGATGGGACTTGGGACCCTTATATTTCACAACCGCTGCACTATTATCCCAAGAGAGTTCTATTGAATGCATGATACTTGGTACAACCCTTAGTTTATTCAAGAAATTATTTATCCATATAACTTATTTAAAAATATTAAATATTTTAATATATTTATCTTTTATTATAGAATCAGTTACATTCTATATATTATATCTTTTCTTACATACCACTCCACTATTCAAAAAAAAAATTCCCAACTCAGATCTAAATTTATCTTTGTTAGTTTGGAAACTATCATTGATGAATCCATTTATAATGAGATATTTATCAATTACAAAGGCTAACAATATATCTTTAGTTATTCTCACATACTTAATAATATTGTTAATGGATACCCAAAAAAATTCATAAGGATTTTACTAGTATCTAGTCATCATACTTAATGCATAAGATTCATTAGGATGAGTATAAAACATAGAATACATGATGACCCAATTGAAAAATCATATGAAATTATAACCATGCATTCTTATTATTCTGTAGTATAGGGAAACTAGGTTTTTGAAAGAACTGTTCCATGTAAAATTAGTAAGGAAACCTTTTTAGAGTTTTCCATGCCAATCCTTTTTAACACTGCCAACACATGTGTCCTTACAAAGGAAAACAACTCATTTATATCTATCTCTGTAGTTATTAATACCCAATATCTACAATGTATCACCAGTGTATTATACTGAGAATAAATTTTCTAACAAATTCATCATTGATTTTAACATTGAGGAAATATTTATGAAGGGAAGTATTACATTTACATATAATTCCATAAATAAAACAATACTCCCACCCACACATTTATATAAAAAAAATTTCAAATTAATTTTTGATAACGTAAAACTCCTTGATAGATTCATCAAAAATAATATTAGAACTCCAAGAATATTTCTTCAAATCATACAAGGATTGTTGTAGCTATCAAATCTATGTAGCATTTACTAGATCCTAAAAACCTTCATATTTTATTATTTATATATGATTGAATAAATTAACATAAATTGATGTGGTTTTATGATTAATTTTATATATATCATAATCATAATATGCTACTATATATGAAAAAATCATTTATATTTGATCATATTCTCTGAATAAAATATTTCCTCATAACCAATACTATGGTTTTTGTAAACCTTTAGATACCATGTGAGTTTTATAGATAGATAATCTATTATATATTTTATTTTTTGTGTGAAAGACCCGCTTTAATCCAATGGGGTTTTCATCTTCAGGTGGAATACATGGTTTCAAACCTAAATAGTATAGATGGATTAAATTTTAGATTCCATTCCTATTATTCATTTATCCCATGAAATACTATTGGTAAGATTTTAGATAATATTGTATGATAGTTTCATCAACTTTATCTTAAATTATATGTACATATCTCTTAGGATCCTAAAACATCTAAAAGATCTTATTGGTTTTTCTGTATACCAAGTATATTCATTTCTAACAACCCTTTTATGTCTCCAAATCTTCTATATAAGAAATAAAATTATCTTATTAATCCTTAACATCATCAAGTTGAAATTTAATTCCACTAATTAGTTTTTAAATATATTATCTTTCTATAATGAGGGAGTATAATGTAACAAACACTTTTTTCTCTGATAAATTATATAAATAATAATCCACTATCTCTCTTGGTTAACAAATAAATAGAAATTTACTTGATTTGGTTTCAATTTTAATTATGGTGATATTTCTAACAGATTCCCCACAACCCTACTTCTTCATAAAATAAAAATTAAAGTGTTACACAGTCAATATCTCATGTTTAGTCTTTTAAAAAGTCTTTAATGAAACATATTTTAGAATAAATCAAGTAGTTTTTAGAGAATAACCCAAAATCAAATAGAAATTTTTGAAGGAATACAAAATTTATTGAACCATGATTGAAATAGATCAATTCATTTTTCTATATAGAAAATTCAACTATGGTGTACAAAATGGAGTTAGTTATGATACCATACCACAATATACAAAATAAACATAAAATTATTGACTCAAATATTCTTCACCCAGATCATATCAAAGTGTTTTAATATTTTTACAAGTTTACTTTTTTACTTTATTTTTTAAATTTAAAATATTTTAAAAGATTAATACTTTTGTTTAATAACATAAACATACACATACCTAAAGTGGTAATCAGTAAATATGATTGTGTTCTAGAATCCACCATGATCTAATTTACATAAATAACTACATACATAAATATATATGAGTTATAAAAACCCCTTAGCTAATTTCCCTTTAGATTGAGAAGGGGGTTTGGTCACTTTTTCTAATAAAAATATTTTACATACATAATATGATTTATAATCAATTTAATCTAGTAATATATCATAATGGAGTCATTATATGAAATTAATATTTTTATGACCTATGAGATAATTCTGAAGGTAAGTATAATCCCAATTATTTATTTTTACCTTCATATTCTTTAAAATATATATGGTATTTCCAAGATCCAATATATATAACGCATTAAAAATGTCATAAAAACCAAACAAAATCATCCATATAAATAAGAAAACATTTGTTCTTTTAAAAAATGAAAATCCTACCCTATTTAGGAAGTATATAAATAAATATTTATGTGTATAGATAGTACATGATAATAATGTTATATAATAATGATTATATACTAAGAAGATATAGATTCTATATCTACATATATAATGTTAAAAATATTTATTTATTCTCTATTGATATGTCCACTTCTCCCTTAATGAACTTCATCTATACACTGAAAATATATATATTACAATAATTATTTTATACACATCTGATATCTAATACCCATGTTGAAGAGTTATAGAAATTGATTTCGATAACAAAAATAAATGATGTAATAAAACAATGACTACATTACTTAATAAGAATCCCTAGGAACTGAGGATAATTCCTTATCCAATGCCTAATTTCTTTGTAAAAGAATTAATTTATATCATTTGGAATGATAAATTTATAAGGTTTTAATGTATATAATAACAATTTGTGATTTACGATCATTTTATTATTATTTTCATTAACCTTACCATTTCCCTTATTTTTATCCCGGCTAGGGTGTGACATTTTTAGGTCTTATTTATTATTATAAACATATTAATAAGATATATTATAGTGAAGTAAATCATATCCATATTGAAAATAATAATAAACTAATTAAAGATCTCAAAGTGATTTTCAAACCGTATATATTGTTATCTCTTTATTGAGAGGAAACCCCAAATTCTAAATATTATTTGTGAGACCAAACATTTTGATCACATGGGTTTAAACAAGGGTTACATCAGACATATTTCTCTAGAAAAATGATTTTATTTCCTCATAGTATTCAATTCTATCTTACAATTTATTGATCTATTTTAGGTGTTCAAAAATATTAAATACCTCCATTGATTCATGTTACATCTAAAACATAGGAATAAGGGGAGCTTATATTGACCAAGATATATCTAATTAATCTTCCTCTTTTTTTATAATAATCCTTATTAGTTTGTGTAAAATTGATAGTAAGTTCAACTAGGACATATTTATCTAAAGCATACATTTTTCCCATGTTAGAGAATTATTATCTAATTATGATAACAATCAATGAGTTTATTTACATTTAATTTTTCATTCCCAAGGATTGTTCTCAATGAAAATTTTGATTTATCGTCTGATTCTAGGAAAATTTACAATAATTGGTTTTCCTTTATTATTATAAGGTATGTAATTATTCAATGTGGTCATTTACTAAATATAGTCCTACTAAATAATAATGTTCACTATTATAAACATAGTGGTCCAATATCTATATTTATAAATTTGTTAACTCAATTAAGATAGTCTTTTAAGCCATGTATATTTAAGTAAAAAAATCTTTTTAATTGAATCAAATAAAACTCTTGGATTTTCTAGTTAGCATTATCTCACTTAATTCATCTCATAAATATTTTCAACACCAGGACTCTATGTAAAAATCTAATTTAGTTACATATTCATGTGTTACAAACACATTCCTGAAGGATAAATATTACCCTTTTCACCTAAAACAAAAATATATTATTTATTCTTGGATAAGGACAACCCATCTAATTGAACAACCAAGGTATTAATGGATATGATTCATATTGGAAGGAATCCAACACTTAAATATTTTATGACGGATTTTAAATATATTTACACCATTAAAATTGTATATATCACATAAATAACCTTTATGATTGTATTCATAGTAATTATATAGTAATTAACACATACACACTCAAGAAATCATATTCATATTTATTATTTAATTAATTCCTATTGTATCTCATATAATGTTTACAGATTTAGTCACATTAAAAATAAAAAATAATTTTATGTCCTTATTAATTTCAGAATGATTTAAGCTACAACATACTTAAATGGTCAAGTATATTAGATTTTGAGGCATGCGATATTTCACAAATGAAAGAAGTGAAAACCCAATATAATAATTTACCCTTAAAGGGATAGATTAGATCTTAAAACTTTCATTAATATTTTCTATGATACATAATGGAATTTTTCATTTGTGAATAAATTATCAGACTATACAATACATTAATGTTTATATTATCCATTTTTTGTTTATTATGTGTGGATCTGATACCACTATAGTTTTTTATTGAAATTTCCAACACTTTATATTCTTTGGAAGAAGTAATAAATCCCAAACAAGAAAATAAAATTAAATTAAAATCATAATAATAAAAATAATAAAACAAAAACAAAGTTTAGAAGGTTTACAATATTTAAATCAAACTTGTATGGATGAATTCAATTATCCTTCAATAAACACTGATAATTCTAATCCCAAGTTTTAAATTGGAAAACAATAATTATATATTTTTTGATAGACACTCCTTTAAGGAAAGTGATAGAATAAAGAATGATAGAGACTCTAAAGAGCCTTTTAGGTGGGGATCAATAGGAAACTCTATGGAGAGAGAAGTCTATAGGACACTGAGAACTGCATTTTATTTATCGTGTTTAAATTAATTATAACACCCCTAATTTATTCTATTTAAATGGTTAGGGGATTTTAATAGCCTCTAAGGAAGATAAATCTATTGTAAAAATGGAGGTGTAATATATAACCTCTAAATATGACTTATGTACCAATCCACATTATGTGATGCATTATTGAGCCTCCAAATTTATTAAATATTAAAAAGAAGTTCCTTAAATGGCATCTGATGGTGATATTGTGAATTTTTACATATAATAGTCTTTTTAAACCAATTAACTCATGCCCAAGCATGAATGTCATTTGGTTTTTATACTTCCTTATTTTTATGTGTTAATAATATAAATAAATCATAATTTATATTATAATACAAAATTAATTTATTTAATTAAAATAATATTATTTAATTAGTTAATTAAATGGAAAATAACAAATACTTATTTGTGTTTATAGAAAACATTAAAAAAAATTACACACGCACTAATCACATTAGTCAAACAATTATAATTATAATCATATAATGTGTAACCCCAAGGGTTTTTGTAAGGTTTGAAATCGTAATGGGTATCATTCATAACCAAAAAATATGAATTGATTCAATAAAAAAATATATACTTAAATTGTAAAAATGGTTTTTTGTGATCTAATCCACCAAATTTTCATTATAAATTTTATTTTTTAATGACTCTAATATTAACTCCAAGACAAGGATAGTGTTAGTCTCATATAACCCATCTAATTTCTCAATTAATGAGTTGAAAAAATCTTATATAATTTAAATCATGTATTTATCTTGAAATTTCCGTTCAATTAATTATTCAAAACTCAATTGAGTGCCTTTATTCTATAAACCATCATATGGTAAGACACATCCTATTTTGGTTAATAATATTCCCTTACTTTATTAGTATTATACCCAATCATATTTTATTAATCCAAATTCTCAAAATAATTTAAATTGGATCTATGTATAAAAAATTGCAAGTTGAGAACCTATTTAACATCCTCGGGTATAAGGATCCATAGACAATGTTTACTTAAATAATACCAATAACATATATGTGATAATCCATGTGGTGTACATTAAGTGAGTTGATCTAAATATAAGTTCACCAAATTATATATTATCAGCGATCAGTTGTATCCCAATGTAAGTGATCTTTCTTATATTGATCTTAACACATCATCACAATCAAATATGATGATCATTTATTAGGGATAACTCGGTAATAAATATATTCCAATGGGTTGGTATCATATCATCTCTCATGGTATGTGAAATAATAATAAATATATGATAATTTATTTCCATTAATATAAATTACATGATACAACATAGCTATAAACAAATATCACATACTGAATTTAAGCCATAAACTCTAACATTTATAACCTTATAAATCCACTAAAACCATGAAACAACCTTCAATATCATGACATGGTTTTGGTTGGTCATTGTTTTTTAGATAACTATGATTCCAAATGAATAATTCATAAAGATAATTCAAGAAACATTATTCTAATTTATATGTTGACTAAAACCATGAATTTTTCTAGGGAGAACATGTTTTTTTGTCAATCTCCCTTAAAACTATGAGATTAATCCAAAGTTACTATTCACTATCCTTGTACATTTTTAAAACTATAATAAAAAAACATGATACATTTTCCGTCCCAATGTTTAATATCCACTCTAACAAATGAACTTCCAAACAATGACACAAACTATAACCATTTTCTATAAACTATATTGTGATTTAAAAAAACCCTAATGTAATTCCACCCCTTGTGGCAGAAATATTCATCTCTAATTTTTTAAAAATACCATGACTTCAAACATAATGAGATTACAAAAACATGATGAAAAAAATAAAACCACAAAATACAAGACCCTATCAATGATGTGATTTCACTAAAAAATAATATATTTACGTTCCTACCAAAATTTCACATATAAATGAGATACTTCCTCTCAAAAACCTAAAAATTAAAATTTTAGTGGGACAAGGAAAACCTTGAATCTATATTGGATTCCACTAAAATGATTCTCATAATATTAAGTGAAAAAACATAAAAAAATTATTAAAACATAACCCATTCTGAAGACACCTCTTGAAGATGACTGTTTCCATCCGTATATCAAGAAATCACCATAAAAAAGTAAAATAAGTGAAATTCTAGGTCATTATATCACATACCTACTAAAACATTTCCATCCTCAAAAATAAAAACCCAAGATGAAATCAAACCTCAAAATCCCTAATATTTTCCATCTTACAATACACATCTCCAACACATCCTATAGAATACAAACATAAACCTATCCAATGTACTTATACAACCTCTACAAAATTTTCCCATTACCACCTATAGACAATATCTCAATAAAATAATAACCTTAATCCACTAATAAAAACAATTTTTTAAGTAAAGGGTTCATGCAAAATAATCACCCAAGGAATAAAAACAAATCACCCTTAATGTGAGACCTCAACCATTATACTAGCTCATCCTCAATAAGTTATTCACTTAAAAAAATCTACATATATGAACCCATAACACAACCCCTTACTAAACTTTCCTTCCTTCACTATAACATGTTAATATTAAAACTCATGATAATAATATTCGATGTATGTCCCTTCCTAACAAAACATGGCATTAATTTTTCTAAAAAATTTCATACATTTTCAAAACCAATATACACAAATAATTAATGTTATTTACCAGAAATTTACTTTACCATTACATTAAAATAAAATTATGGTGTTTATATAAAATCAATTATACATTTTAAATTAACAAAGAATAATTAAATATGATTTTCCAAAATTAAGACAACACTTTACCTCCATTTATTTTTATTTAACATGAACTATTAATTAAATTTTATGTTTACAAAACAATTCTTCCACTATAGAAAACAATTTTAAAATACTTCATGTATGAAAAATGTCCTTTGGTTTTAAATTAAAATTTTAATTTGTTTTATAATTATATTATGATTAAAATTAGGGAACCTATCTTTAACATGATTCAATCCTCATGTTCATAGATTTACACCCCTATGATTCCACTATACCACTTGATAAAGAAACAACCTTACGTTAATAAAGAAGCATGATAGACCAAAAGAAACTCATAATGTTTTTTACCCTAATAAAAAGAAATAAAATAAAATAAACCATCATAATATGCCTCATCCTACTTGAATGTAAATTCTAATCACACCTCTCTTTATTTACAGTGATCAGATTCCATCAGAACCCTCAGTCATATATAAAGGTTTCTCTAAAACCTATGTGTGACCTATTACCTAGGTCCAAGACTTAAAATATATGGAAGATGAAGGAAATTGAAAATTAATCCTTAAATAAAACCCAAACGTTTATAATAACACATAATTTCTAGCTATAAAATATAATAATTTACTAATCAATCCTAAGAAACCAATTCAAATTTCATTAACTCAACCTAATCTATTTTGAATCTCCTTATGATAATTCACATGTTTATATTCTTCCACATGGAAAATAAAATACCTCTTGAATAACTCAAGGTGTATCTCTTATGAAATTATATATAAAAAAAATATTTATCCACCACTAAAACCGATCTATTTCCTAAATAAACCCGACTACCAAAGGTAACTTTGAATTGTTCAGGGGTCTTCACCATTTTTATGGAAACTTTGGAATCCAAAATTTATTTCTCATCCCCTTAAATCAATGATACACAAATAAATTTGGAACTATTTTACATTATAATTGAAATAACAGTTTATCCCATAATTACTCTTCCCACTTCTTATAACGTGTGTTTTGATGATGTTTTAGTGAAATTTACTCTTGTCAATAATCATATTGAAAAATGGTCATTATAAAAAGTTAAATAATATAAAATAACATTAAAATAATCAAATTCAGTAAAGGAACATAGTATCCATCAATAATTCATCTAATATCACTAACTGACCTAATATTTGCAATAAAATCTACTATATTATAGATCAATATTATCCATTACCTTACCCTGACTCTATAGATACCCTATCACCCCACTCATGCCATTGATTGATAAAATATCCACTATAATCAGGAGACATGAAATTTATTCCCCACCATTAGCCCTTCAATTTAATCAAAATATATTCAGCCATATATGGTCTTTTAAAAAATGACTCCTGGGTAAAAAAAATACATTGTACATCAAATTCAACATCTCACCCCGATTTTTTCAGACACAAATTTTGTAAGCATTGAAGAATTATTTAAAAACTAGGCCTTATAAAAAATATAACTCTAACATATTTAATTTTTTTAAAAAACCATAACACTCAAACATTAAAATTAATTTTCAAACCTAAATATTTTAAAGAATTGTTTTGGTACCCAAATCAGACCAAAAATTAAAATACTTTAATATTTTTTCTTAAAAATTAGAGTGTTATTAAATTCATTCACAAATCCGTTTTACAATATATTTAATAGAATATTTACTAATCAAAACATACCATTATTTTCAATAAATCATTATAATTTTAAACTATTACATAAAGAAAAAATTTTTCTAGAAAAGTTCCCCAGAATGAAAATAGATCTAGGTAATAATATTTAAACAATACATAAATTCTCGAATAAAATTCCTCAATCTTATTTTGAAAAAAAATATATATCACAATTCATGATAAACTTATCTGAATTTATAATCATATACATTTATTATTTAAGGTACATATATCAAATTATATCTTGTATTTGGTTATTTAGATCATACTTTAAAAAGTTAAACATAGTTAGTTAAAACTTATTAGTACTTTAATCAATTTTACACAATATGGTTTTAATTAATGGAATAATTCTTTACATACCTCTATTTTAATACATTTATGAACATTTAATTTATAAAAAAAATATGTTGTAATTTTCCACATACTTTCAAATGTTCTTAATTTAATGATGATAGATTACAATAACCCAAAATTCAAATATTATCTATATTTAATTAATGCATATCTATGTTAATAATTATATCAATCATGTATGAAATCCTCAATCATGAAATCCAATCAACAAATGGGATGTAATTCTCATAAAAATTTCAATATTATACTAAAAAAATCCATTTTCTTATGATTAAGTGTTTTATAGTTCATAAGAATATCATCAATCATTAAGAAACACATAAATGTAAGTGCATGACCACATTTCAAAAAATCATTTAATTCTTTAGTTAATTAAATGAAAATAAAGATTTTATTAACCACTTATAATTAATAAGTACCATTTCATACTATAGTTTAATCTTAATATCCTTTTTACATCACATTGAAAAATATAAATACAATAACAATATAATAAACTTATTAAAAATAAAATTAATATAAACATAAATCAATTGAAAAAATACTAATATCAGTATTACATCCTCAAAACTCAAATTTCAATTGTAGTAACAACTAATGACTTTAATTTATATAACTTACCTAATTATTTTATGATAAAATTAATAAAAATTAATTTATATATGTTCAATAGGCTATTAGGGTCCTTTCACTAGATCACAAGGTCCCTATATGCCATATTATTTTTTACATAGCCAACATCACATGTTTACCTAGGGTGAAAGTATTTCCCTAATAATCTAATGAAAGAATCAATGATTCCTAACATCAAAATATCACCTAAATCTCAACCAAATTCTATAATACCACAATTTTGTGGCTGAATAATAAAAGAATTATTTTGGGGTTATTGGTGAAGTAATGTATGACTCTAGAGGCCTGCCTTAAATAGGACCTTGGTTGGTGATTAGGACTATGCATTTCAAGTGATAACATGAGAAGATTTACTAATTTATAATCCCAGAAAATAAATTAAATACAAAAATAAATACCAAGGAATTCAATAAATAAATAAACACTATAATCCCAATAATCATCATATTCTAATGAATATAAACATACTAAAATATAACATGCATAGAAAACCCTCCAAGACTTCAATGAATTTACTATACTCCACTAAATACACCTAACGATAATATCTAAAGATCCATTTTTCCATATTAGAAAACTAATTAAAAATAAAATATTTTTTGGGTGAGAACATGGGAGTACTTTGGTAGGATTATACAATAAAAAATTAAATTTTGTGTGAAATAAATATTTAGGTATGGTCAGGTGAGTGAACAAAATATTCATGGTAAAAAAATAAATAAATTAATATAGTGGAACAAATATTTATATCCCCCATCATATTAACCACAACCATATTTATTTTCGAAACATCCAGTAGCAATATCCAACTAAAATAGATAGAAACACAAAATACAAATCATGTCGAAATAATAAACCATGTTGATTATTTAAGCTCATCAACTGATATAAAGAATAAAACCAAAACATATATTAATTTAACCCATTTATAAACCTATAGTAATATCATACTAAGATAAAGTTGAAAAATCCTTTATAATAATAATAGAAATGAAAAAACCATAAGATAAGGATATTAATAAATAACAACCAACTAACCAAAAACTGAATAAAGAAAACATCATAAATAATAATTGGCTAATTAGCATCAAGATAAGGAACTCTATACAACACCTTAATTACCTTTCAATCACTAATCACTCCATATCGTCTAGTTGAAATACTTTTTTAGACATTAAACTCACAAGGAATGGGTGAAAAACAACTAGTAACACAATTCGATCTACCATATCTTCTTCTCATCACCATATATTACATTTTCAATTCACCTCTTTATCACATTTTCACATCCATAGTACTATATTATTTGGATTACACGTTAAAACCAAGTATATATATTGATAATACAACTAAATCACCACTTTCCTAAAACCACCACATATCCACTTTCATAATACCTCAATAATAATGAAAAAACATATCCAAACTATAGAAATAAATTACTACAGAAACACAACACCTCATCAATATATTTATTTAATGTATGATAATTTGATATTATAACCTTTAAAATAATTTAACTAATTCCATGTTTTCCTTATCAAGACAACCCTCCCCTTTATAACAACTATAACCAAACTAACTAGTCGGTTTTTTAACAATAAGGCATATGAATAATGAATGTTGATTTCAACAAACACCCATTGAATACAACCAATAATATTTATTCTAGAATATAACCTTAATATATTCCATATAAATTTAATGTTATTAATTGATTCACAAATTTTTATCTACTCCCTTTAGTAATTTACAATAAAAATTTAATAGTTGCTGTGAAATTCTCTTGTTTTAGTATTAAATATAATATTTAGCATTATTTGAATTAATATAGACAATATTTAGTGTACTATTTTAATCAGAACTATCACCGTACTTCTATATATTATGTAATTATTATTATTTAGGTTTTCTAATTAAAGGTTCTAAAAATAATTCAATAGGATCTTTGGTGATTTTTTCCATCTAAAGGGATATATGGACCATACAAGAATGCCCACTGAATTTGTGATGAAAACTAAACTAGTTGTGAAGATAGAATTTATGGGATAAATCTATAAGAGAATTTTTTTTGAAATAATAGAATGTGTTTTATAATATCTTAAAACATCTTGGATAAAATTTTATGTTTAAAATATATCAAAAATGATCCCAATTGAAGCTTTTAATTTCATCCCACAATTATGTTCAAGAATTAAAAATAAAACACATTTATTGAATTTTCTCCCAACCCAATAATCCAATTGAGCTGAAATTTTGTGATGTGAAATAAAATATATATCCTCCAAACTTTTAAGAATTAATATATCGAATTTTAAGTCATATATATATCCATAAATTCATTCATATTTTGACCATGGAAAAATTCAACTCAAAAAATGGGAAAAAGAACATGGTTTGATAAAATAGCCATAAAATTTGATAAAAAAGTCCAATGGATGACAAATATGGAGATTTAATGTTAAAAATAAATAAATAAAACTTTTAAGAAGAATATATTTTCATATTTGGATTTCTATAGGGTAAAATGGTTGAGTCAACTTTATGGGATATTTTGGAAAGAAAACAATCAACTACCTTGGGATATAAATACACCCCCTATGCTACTTGAACGGGGTTGGAATTTTAGTACTTAAGTATTAGATTTGAAATGCATAGATTCACTATATGGGCCTATTTAGGATATAATTAATCTTTTTTCCACAATATATACCTCTCATAGACGTTCCTTTTCATGTTTTTACTCTTGTTTTTAATTATACTCATGTTATTTTGTTTTCATTTCAATTAAATATTAAAGAATATTTATTCATCTAAATCTATAATAATAATCCAAAATATGATTTGTAATTTTAAATTTCTTGAAATTTTTTAAATCAATTTGAAAATTATTACCTTATTTTTCTTTCTCATTCAATCAAAAGTTTGTTTTTAATTCTCCTCACTGCTCATGTGTGTGTTCAGTGCACTAGTTTTATCTTATCCCATTATTTTTATTCTATTATTTAATCATAACCATAAACATCATAAACCATATTAATAAAAATATCAATGTCTTAGTAAATCATCCATTAGGGTGAGTCATAAAATGGTTATTATAAGTGATTGAGATCTTTTTCTCATTATGTATTCTTTAGTTTAGCATTGTGTATGTTAAATGTAAAATGACACAGATTTGTGAAATGTTTTTTTTAACATGTAGATTAAATGAATTATTTGAACAATAATAATGTACCATAAATAAGTATTGATTTATATTAAAACCCCAGTTAATTTATGTATTGGATTAAAGCCTCAACACTTGGAAATTTTGATCAAAATCGTATTGTGATGTGCCAGTCAATTTAATGAAATATCACACAAAGATCAAGGATATAATAAGCTTAAAAATCCTATAATTAAATCAACCCAATATTTATCAATTGTTTATATAAAACTTTAACTATCAATCAATTTAATTATGATCTAACCCCCCCCCCCCCCAATCAAGATACAATCAAAAAAAGAACAATCGAATCAAAAAAAGTTCCATCACTGAGGATTCAACCTGAGTTACACTATACACATTAGAAGAGAACCATACATTTGAACAGTCAATATGAGACAATAGTTCATGCTTTAAATGGAGTCAGTTCTAGGGATGGTGCAATAATTAGTTGATAGTTTTTTATTTTTTTAGAAAAAATACAAAAAATAAAACCAAAAAATATGAAAAAAATAGAAAGAAAAACCTTCCTTCCAATAAAATTCATAAAAAACATAAAGAAAAATACACCATCCTTATTCTTTCCAAACATATCTAAATGACTCATATCCTCCCAAAAAATCCCTCAGATTTTTTTATCATAGAAATTGAACAAAATTTTCGCTAACTGAGAAAGAACATTTGGGATAGTCAAATCACCCAAGTCCCATTAATTTTTCATCCTATTGAACTAGATATGGAAATTACTAGGGAAAAAACTTAAATAAATATCTTCCCATGATATTTATTACAAACAACATGGTATTCAATATCCAAATATTGAGGCTAATTTTGAACTCAAATCTGGTCTGATTAATCATCTACCTCATTTTCATGGGCTAGCTAGTGAGGATCCACATCATCTCCATAAAGAGTTCTAAGTTGTGTGATCTAATATAAATCCTCAAGGTGTTTATAAAGAATTGATCAAACATCATGTATTCTCTTTCTCCCTAGCTGAATCCACCAAGTTGTAGTTCTACTACCTCCCTCATGTATCTAAATACAAATAGGATGACATGAAGTGGGTCTTCTTAGAAAAATAAATCCTTTCTTATTAAACCACTCCTATCCAAAATAAAATAATTTTTATCTATCAATTCTCTAAAAAATCACTCCACGAGTACTTTGAGAGGTTCAAAAAGCATGTGGTAACCTACCAACACCACCAAATCCTTTACCAAATCTTGATCCAATACTTCTATGAGGGTTTATTGGCTATACAATGGACTCCCATTGATGCATCAAGTGGTGGTACTCTTGTTGAAAAAACTCCTACCTATGAAGAATATCTCCTAACAATCATATATTTAAACACACACCAATTACATACTCAAGGACATGATCATGTTAAAAAAATTGAATCTATAACTCACCATCTCATCTAAATGACATGTGCCCATAACTTCACGATGATCCATCTGGTTTTTTTAATCCAATGGATTGCAACCCAAAATTTTCTCTGAGAAACACCAAACCTCAACATTCATACCATTTCATTATAAACATCAACCAAAACCACTGTAATCACATATCTTCTACCAATAAACCACGATTTTGGTATGGTAATCCTATCTCTCATCCCCCTCATTACCACCATAAAAATAATAACAAATTCTAATATGGTCAAGGTGGTGGTAACTTCCAACAACATTATCCTCTTATTCGTCAACATAAAATGATAAATCCTCCTCTTGACCCTCCTATATTCCACTATCCTAGTGAGCCTTCCTAATTTTCAAACTAATACAATTTATTTCCCAAGAACCAAAATCAAGGAAATACAAAAGCGGTACATGAATCATATTCTAATAAACCATGGGAAAATATCATGGAAGATCTTGTATCCTTCACCCATTATATCATCAAAAACTTTGAAACCCAAATTGGTTAACATGAATTTATCTTATATTAGTAACAATAATCCAATACCTCTTAACTCCCAGCTCAACTATTTCCTAACCCTAAGAGAAATGTAAGTGCGATTTCACATTGATCGGAATTGGAAATATCCATTCCTCAAGATCAATCCTCTCAACCCCCCTTAAATGGTGAGATGGAAATAAAAAAGGCCAAAAATACTAAAAAAGAACCTGAATCCACTCCCCCACCACCTTCAATCCCTTTTAAAAATCTAATTAATTTTTTAAAATTCATATATAATACAAAGAATCCCTTTGAACCTAATTATGAAATTCATGACATGTCTAGGCATGTGAATTAAATTTTCCCTAATTGGATTCCATAATAAACCTATGTTTTAAAAGTTTCTTAAAGGTATTTTCACCCAGAAGAGACAACTTAGGACCATTGAAAATGTTTTAACCCAATAGTCCATTCCCATGTAATGAAAATATCAACGGACCATTACAGTTCCATGCCAAATAAGGAGTTCCAACTTTGAGGATGTAGTCTTGTAACTAAGAGAATCAATAAATATAATTCCCAAATCTATCTTCTCCAAGCTCGGTTTAGGTATCTTGCACCCAATGTGTGTTTTCATATAGTTATCCAATCAAAGTACTATCATTCATGATGGAATAATTGAGGATGTTCTTGTTTGGGTCAATGATCTTATCTTCCCAAATGATTTTTGTGTACATGAAATTTATGTTGTGTCAAATTATTACCAATATTCTCTAATTATAGGAAGACCTTTCCTCATGACATCTAGAACCTAAATTTATGTCCATACTAGAATCTTATCCATATAATTTGGTGAATAACTTATCAAGTTCAATATTTTTCAATCCATGAAATACCCATTATAGATTCAATCTTTATTCTTTATACATGCTTATAAAAGCCTCACTAAGAGTGTTTTAAAGCATGATCCATCATGTTATTCCTGTTCTAATGATAGGGGAATTTGTAAATTTTTCCACCACATTAACCAAGTTATAAATGGACAAGTTTATATTGGCCATTCACATGTAAACTCCATAGATCTAAAAAATATTGAAAACTATTTAGAATCCCATATCACCTATGTTCTCTACTACTCCAAATTAGACATTATTGAGGATAATGAACTATCATGCTAATTTTCTGATTCAATTTAGATTCTCCAAAATACACCATTTCCTATCCATGATTATAAAAATTCTATTATATGTTAGTTGAAATCCGATCAAATGTTCTTATCTTCTCCCAATAGTAGTGAATTTTTTGAGATTTGTTCCCTAATTAAAAAATTAATCACAGGTGAGGATTAAATTGACCATTATTTAGAAAACAAAATTTATAAAAAGGATCTTGAAAAATCTATTGAGTCTCATGTGTCCTATGATCTTCATTACTCCACATTGGAAAGTGATGAAAAAATGATTTAAAAAACTATAGGATCATATAATCTGATTTCATATTGTTTGAAAAACACATAAATAAACTATTATAATTAAATAATTTTCCCGAACTTCCAAGCATTGAAAACTGTCACTTTATAAAAAGAATCATTTAAAATGGATAAGACCGAAGAGAGGATACCTGCATTATCTTTCCACCCACATTGAATTAAAATCACCAAAATAAGGATGGGAAGAAATTATCCAATAGATAATTGGACCTCCCAAAGGAAATGTTTTTCTAGAATCTAAATAAAGTTAAAAAATTATGGTGGCCACCATCAGACTATGGGTAGTCAACTGCCACTTTCTAACTATAGAAAAACATAAATGAAGTTCTTATTGGGATGAAACCCAAGTTTTATTTAACTTATATAAAATTTTAATTTTTTATTAAATGAATAATGATTTTCTATTTTTTATTCTATTTTTTTAATGAAATTTTTTAAATAATCACTAGGGAGGACACATGCCCAAGGAACCACAACTACTCCACCAACCCACCACTGGATGGAGATGGAAACCCACTAAATTAAAAATAGATGGAACATATTTCCCTTTAACTCTCCCTCCCATTACCCTTACATTGTTCCTACTTTTGAAATCCCCTTCGATCTTATGAAAACCATTTTTTGATATCCACATTAAAATTTTAAAACCTTGTCCCACCCAAAATATACAGGAATTTTCATTTCACAACTTATTTGAATTTAAGTGTGGGTGAAATGGTTTTAATTTAGTCTATGATTTCCATGATTTTCAATGTGTTATCATATACCAAAGGTAATGAATATATTTAAGTGTAGGGGATAGGTTTTCATTCAGTTATTTTTTGGAATGTAAATATTTTTATGATATCTTATAAAAAAATATATTGAAAATTGTACCAAAAAAAATTTAAAAAACAAAATAAATGAAATATTAATGGGTTGTGTCTTGATCTAGTCAAAAATCACTCTTTTTAAACATCTTATCTTGTTATAACTATTATAATTAGTGTTGTGGTGAGATAAAACAAGGGTTTAGAGATGAGTGTGAGATTTTTTTCATGATGAACTTTTGAAAAAAAGGGAAAACACTTGAATCATCTTTTTTTTATGTTTTTCAAATAATTTTTTATACATATTTTATAATTTCATCCCCTTCCAATTTTATTTATTTCTTCTCTTACATAAAACATCATTTCCCATGTAAATATGTTTTCCTATTTCCTCAAATGTCTCATTGCAAAACAATTGTGCATTGGCTTATCTATATTGGTGTTTTACCCCTATTTTTCTATCTTTTGGAAATTATATTCCTATCGTACCGTGGCCCACGAAACCCCCCTAAAAAGTACATACTGATTATTGTGAACTTTAGGAAAGGTAATGAAATATGAGTTCTCATACAAAATATAATATTTTTACTTTTTGTTTTTGAATTAGCGAACCTTGACAAATAAATGTTTATCATCTTGAGAGGAGTGAAATCTGAATTCCCACATTTTCCAATTCAAAAATTGAACATAAAAAACGATTTATTTGAAATATTATTGTTGTAAAAATTTTTGGTGAAATTATTTATGGATGAGTGAACTATTATATAACCCCATAATTGGTGAAAAACAAATTTTAATATTTTTTTGTGAGTGAAATTGATTTATTTATGTTTTTATATTTGATATACATGAGGATATGACCAAGACTATGTGTGGGGGATTTGATTTTATTCATTTGTTCATTACCTTTTCAATAATCCCTTTAATAAATTTTAAGAAAAATGTCATACTTAGTGTGAACTGCGCATGTTTAAATACTAAATATAATTTTTGAGCATTATTTGAATTAATCATTCTTTGTGTCAGTTTAATAATTTTATCAAAATTCTAAACCTAATTATAAAAATTGTTAAATTACTGTTTTTTAGTTTTCCCAGATCAGTGTTATACAAATAATTTAGTAGGAGATTTGTATAATTTAACCATCTAAAGGGACAAATGGACTACACAAGAATGCCCACCAAATCTGTAATGAAAAGAGAACCATCCATGAAGATATAATTTATAGGATCAATCCAAAATCCCAAATTTTCAGAAACTCTAGAATATTTTCACCAATATCCAAATATATCTTGTATGAAAATATTATTCCTCAAATCCATAAAAAAGTGGACAACTGAAGCTCTTATGTCCAAAACATAATTCTATATGATAATTAAAAATAGCCCAACTTTCGTAACTTTTCTCCGAATAAAATATTCAAATTGAGATAATATTTTATGGTATGAAATATAAATTATATACTCCAAAGATTTTAGAATAATTTTTTCATAATTGAAGGAATATGAATTTCTATTAATGCATTCATATTGTTTCCATAGAAAAACTATACTCAAAATGGACAGCTGCACATGGTTTGATAAAATAGCCATAACTTTGGTTACAAAAGTCTAAGGGACACCAAATTTGGAGGATGGACTTTTAAAATACATATAAATAAATTTTAATAAGAAAATATTTCCATATTAAGTTGTCTATAGGCTCAAAATGATGATCTAAATAATTGAAATGTTTTGGAAGGAAAACGGTCCACTACATTAGACTATAAATACATCCCCTATTCTCTTTGAAAGGGGTTGAAAATTCAGAAAATAAGGCGGATATTTGGAATGAATAGATTCTTGAAAAGGGACTGGGAGGAATTGCCTTTATCTTGTTTCAACAATATAGACCTCTCCTCCACTTTTCTTGTCACTTGTTTTTAGGCTTATTTTCATTTGTAATCGTATAAGTTCTTTTTCAATTCAATTAAATATTAAAACATTTATCTTCATCATAATATCTAATTCCCACCAACCCTCTATTGTGTAATATTAATTTTTTTAAAATTATTTAAATCATTTTGAAAATAATTCCTTTATTTCTTTTTTTCATTCAATCAAAATTGTGTTTTTGTTTCTCTTTACTATTCATATGCGTGTTTCACAAAGTACTCCTATCTTGTCCCATTATTTTTTTTCTCTTTTTAAATCATCACTATAAAAAACCTAATCTAGATTAATAAAAATCTCAATAGATGAGTAAATCATCCATTGGGTTGAGTCAAAACTGGGTAATTTCAAGTGATTGAGATATTTTTCTTATAAAATATTCTTTATTTTAAGTATCTTCAGAGACATCCGATAAAATTGGAACATTGTGTTTGTTAATATTGAAAATTCATGTATCAATTACATGTTTTGTTTAAAATGTGGATTTCATGGATTATTGGAACCATAAATATAGTAACATAAAAATTTAGTTATTGATATTAGAACCCAAGTAAAGTTAATGCTAGATTAAAGCTACAAAACATGGGAATTCCGATCAAAATCATCATGGGAAGTTGGTGTTAATTTAATGCAATATCATGAAAAGATCAAGGATACCATAATCTTAAAATCTAAATAATGATATCAACGCAATATTTATCAAATTTTTAAATCAATCTTAATCCATCATTCAATTTAATTAGTCTCTCCAATTAAACATCCTCACTTAAAATACAATCAATAAAAACAATCAACTCTAAAAACATACAATCGCCAAGGATTCGACCTAGGTGTTGCTATACACATTAGCAGAGCACTAAACCTTCAATCTATCGATATGTAAAAATCATCCATGCTTCAACATTCAATATTTAAAATCCATTTTTATCATATTGAAAAGTTTATTTCATGCATACATTTTCCAATGTTTTAAGGTATTGATTTATGGATTTAAATAAATATTCTTTCCAATTTTGAAATGAATTGAGTGGTTTTATGTTCTATTATAGGAAATGATAAATTTGTGGAAAATTAATGAAAGGGTATGAAAATATGATCAAAAGCACTCTTTGCATCATGAGAGAAGCAGTGCGTAACCTGATTTTTGAGGAAAGGAGAAGCTGGAAATTCTCAAAAAACACTGTTACATGTCGTTTACCATGAGTAACCATTGGGACATCATTAGAGAAGTATGCCACTTCTAGAACAAGACACAATTAGTGAACATGTAGTGAATTAATAGTACACATCGTGTTCAATAATTACATGTCGTAATGAGATTGAAACACCAAAATTAATGTATGTGATATGCAAAAGATTAACACGGATGCAGAAGTGATAATGACAGGGTGTAAATGACATGTAGGCCAAGTACACATTGTATAAGTGGTCAAATTTCCAAAATCTCATCCGAGATCCACACATGAATCACACCAATTCAAAAAAATCAAATCTACATTACACATCATGTAGGACAAGTACACAACGTGATGGTGGTCTAGAAGAGCTAGTTCGAAGCCAATAAATAGAGCCCCTGACTACACCTTTGAAGTATTCGAAATCGTTTGGGGGCATAAGTTTGTAGTGAATCTACTACGCCCCATTCAAGTTCTTTTTTTATGTTTTTTTCTACTTGCATCGTATTCTCTCATCACTATGATGAGGGGGTAAACACATCTTGTGCTAGGGAGATGTAATCCAAGGGGTAAGGTACATTGGAATTAATTATTTTTATTATTCATGTAGTTGGTTTGTGAAATTTCATTCTTCAACTTCTAATCCCTTTTCTTTTTCTTTTATCATGACCATCAATGTTAGAATAAAAATGGCCCAATGAAAATTACACAACTTGCTACCCTAAAGATGGCATGACCACTGTAAACTTTAGGGAAAATTAGTTTTAAATATGGTATCGAGAAAAACTCAATTCTGTGAAATCCTATATTATCGGACCAAGAGAAATAGGGTATTTCCATGTTAAGGATGAGATACCATGACCATTGTATCTTTATCATCTCAAATCTAACACCAAATCATGAATGAATCAATACTTATTCCAAAAAACAGATGTACCTGAACCCCGAAATTACATTACCCTAGCATGCTTCCCAAATCGGATCACAAAACAATCAATCAATTTGCTTTGTTTTCATTCTTCAAATCAATTTAACAGGCCTTTTTGAAATTCTAATAAAACTAAAATCACCATCTCTATGGGTTCGACCCTGAACATTCTTTAATACTATGTTCTAATTAATCGAGTAGCATAGTGTGGGTTTTATAAATTTTGTTTTTGCATAGGACCGCAGGGAACTAACAACGTCCTATGAGGATATCACTTATACTATAAATATAGAACCGTAAAACTTAACCTTACCCCTTAAAATTTATTAATTTCATGAAAAAAAGGAATCAAGTTTCCATTCATAAAAACGTAATGAATATGTACCCAACCATCAAAAAATCCCCCTTAATAAATTTCAATTTCCCAAAATATTATCTTAGCGAATCACATAAATCTATATTGGTGAAAATTATATGAGTTGAAAAAAGAAGAATCTTAGATAAAATATATGAAAACCACTAATAGAACCAAGGTACAATGATAATTAAAGAAAATTTTGACAAAAAAAAAACAAATATATATAATAATATTAATTTTATATGCTTGGAGAAGAGTCCAGAGTCCCTTACCTAAATTCCATGTTTGAATATATTGTTCATGGGTTCCTAAATTTACTGTACAATGATTCCAGATCCACTGCCACAAAGAAATTTAACTGGAAATAATATCAATATGGTTTTCTATGTCTATCACTCATGGAAACCTAATAATGTAAATAAGTTTCTTCCAATCTTCTAAAGTTGATAAAAAATAGAATAATAAAAAATGATGAATGAATTTTTGATATACGAAATACACCAAAAACATGGCATGGCCATCAAATATTGACATTGTTTTTGTTGATCAAATATAAACCCAAAACCGTGATGCTAAATCAAGACCTCCCAATGATCTGACCAACCATAATGTTTCTAATTTACTAAATAAATTAAATGATGATAGAGATAAGGAAACCATGACATGTTTTTATCAATACCTAATTAAACCATGATGTAAAACCATAATTCATAAACTCTAACCACATCATTATCAAAACCATGAAGACCATCAAAAATGGTATTTTATTCTATGTCATGAATAGTATCTTTAAAAAATATACTTCTAAAAATGATTTGAACTATAGCCATTTTCTATATTAAAAGTATTGTTTTACAAGGATAACACATAGTTTAACTCTGACTAGTGACTGGTAGTAGTCCAACCATTTTTGTAACAACTCTATATTTTAGGAATTTGTTTTTCAAATAAACTTTATTTATTCGATAGATTTTGTTACATGAAACATCGAGTTTAAACAAGCAATAATATACTATTAAAATATTTTTATTTAATATGATAATAATCTCCTAGTTGTTGGATTCTTTACTGTGAAGGTTATTAAATAAACTATGAAATGTAAGGTCTTCAAATATATAAAATTAATTGATTTATTTTTAATTTATTAGAAACATGGAAATTAAAATCATTTGAAATTAGAAGAAATGTTTATCTGAGAAATTTGTTTTATGATTGGAATGTGTCTATACCTTAACAAATTAAATTAAACACTATGGGTAAATTATTTTAATGATTTTCATATATTATAAATTCAAACTTTTATATATCATTCATATGATATTTTTTTAGTTATTTGATAAGAATAAATCATGTTTTGTGCTTAAAAAATGTATTTTTCTAAAAAATGGTTTCATCATGTTTTGTATGCCTAGTATTAAAATTAATTTTTGAATCCTTTTAGAATTTTTTTTAAAAATTAACCTAATTTTAGAAATAAACATTTAAAAATTATCATACGGTAATTTTTTTAAATTTTCTGAATAGATGTGTTTTCTGATGAATAGGGAGAATACTATTTTTATAAAAAAAATTGTTTTCTATTTAAATTATTTACAAAATCTCAATTTTTAAAAATTATTTTAAAAGTAAAATTAGTTAAATGATATTATTACTTGTCAAATTTAGGTTTTTGGATCTATTTTATTTTTTTCTTGTTATAAAAAATGTATACTTGAGAAAACATTTTCCTTCAAAAACCACTTTTCATCGCACTTGAAGCTTCAATTTTAAAATAAATTATAATAATTATATATATTTAATATAATAAAAATGTATTACATGTTTGGAATAATAATATTTAATATTAATTAATAATTTCAACTTAATGTTTTCTTATAAAGAATATTATAATAGTAAAAATAAGTTAATGATGTTAAGAATAAAACAGGATTACTGAAGGTTAAACTAAAATGATAAATGTTGAAATGACCCAAATTTTTTTCTAATAAGTATTTTATGTAAATATTCAATCTTATAACATATAATTTCCACAAATAGTCCATTTAAGATCCATTTTTCTATGAAAGTGACATAGAATTATTGTAAAACATTGAAAATATTCAAGTGTACCACTCACCTCAATTATAAAAGTGAACATACTCTCCTCTTCTCTTCACACTTAAAAAATGATTTAGTACTTAACTACGTAAATAAAATTATTACATACCTTAACATGCTCTAGAGGAATTGTTTTATTATAAAACCATCCTAGGAAGATGTTTTTGGGAAAATCTAAAGAGGGTTTCTGAAGAAGTGGTGTCATTCATAACCGAGCATTTTTATTTTATTTTTTCTCCCAAATCCTTAAACTTTTATTCAAACACGACGATATATAAAAAAAAGTATCTAAAAAATACTAATATTTTATTATATTAATGACTTAACTAATATCAATATTCTTTTTCATCAAATGGGAAAAACAATTCTTCGAGGGCATGGCGTACTACTGCCTCAGAAATTGTTGTAATTCATATTCCCTAGTCACAAATCATGACTAATTTTTATGATATATTTTATATTTATATTTTACATTTATGAAATAATTTTTCATATGTAATGATAATATAATATCTACCTTTTTACCTTCCAATCCATTTGAAAATATAAATGTAACTCTTACGTATGTGTGGACTACCACCTCCAGGATGTTATATGATTTAGTTTTCTTTATAATTTACATGGATAATAATAAGGATAGAATTTATTAATATAAATGATTTATATGGTATAATAATGAACCTATAAATGTGAATTATTATTTAACTTGCTCTATTCCTAGCTATAGAAAAATTAAAACCACATTCATGCGTATGTACGACCTGTCCTCTCCATGAACAGTTAAATCCCTTTTTCAATCTCAAAATTTCATAGGTGAATATATATAGAGATATATAATGAATATATATTATATTTATATCAGGATTTAAATTTTTGGATATAATTAAACTTGGATCAAAGTACAATGGTTGGAACTACTAAACTGAAATTCTTAAGAAAAATGAAATAATTAACACATAGAAATGATAATTTTAATGTGTGATTATTAATAAAAGGGTGTTAAAATGTCATAATGGGATATAATATGATATTTTAAGTATGTATGTGAATATTTTATAGAATTTTAATAAATTTATATACAGTATATATGAGGCTAGATATCTTTCTATGCAAGGAGAACTCAAGGTAAGGATTTTTTGTTACAATCTCATTGTTTATCAGAATTGTTAATGATTATGTTTATGATGATAAAATTAAAAACAATCTCTCAAAAATCAGATTAATATTATTTTACTCTATTTATTTCATGATATTACATGTTTTCTTTTCATTTTACTCCCTTTATGAGATCACGATACCAAAATAATTTTTTTCAATAAGATCAACATTATTTCCCTAAATCATTTTTCTTACATATCCGTGTTTTGTGAAATTATTTTCAACAAATTTTTTAATATTATATTTTGATTATTTTAAGTGATTTTAATCCATTTTTTAATATTTACTAAAAAAATTAAAATGAATATTCCTTTCTTTTTCTAAATAAGGTACTTTTTACTTTTTAACAGAAATGTGAAAGGAATATTTGTTTTTTACATACCCATCATGAATTGAATTTTCTACCATCATGACAATTAAATTATATGAATATTCATTTACATGTATTTGAATTTATTTTTACTGAAAAAAATTTCCTTAATATTGTGTAATTTTATTATATTTTAAAAATATTATTTCAAAGTTAAATAGATTTTTTTGTCAATAAATATTGCAATGATATTTTAATGGAATTTATCATTGATGATAACACCATTTGAAATTAATTATGATTTAATGATGATATGATCCAATAATACCAATCTTAGTATTTCGTTGGAGGGTTTATGATTATAGTGATGATATTTTTATGAATCCCATTTATTTCAATGGTTTATGCTTTGATTAATTGATGAAATGTTTATGAAACCCATTTCTTTTCAAGGGTTATGATGTGATGATATGATGATTGTTTAATTATAATGTGTCATACATATGTATGGTTGACATTATGTTATGGGGGTTCTGTTAGAAACTAGGGTAAAATGGTTATGTCATAACCTAGGATGGGTGGTTATATTATAAACCATAGAGGGGTGGTTCAGTTATAAACCAGGGATGGGTGGTTCTATTATAATGCAGTGATGGGTGGGTATGGAATTATATTTCCCTCTAATTCATTGGTTAATGATGAAAATTTCCTGATATTAATAGGAATATAATAGTGATTGAACCCATTTCAGTATGGGACTCTTCCCAATATGATAGTCTTGGGAGTGAACCATGAATACTACAATTATTTTGGGATCGAACCTAATCCACTATTATAGTCATGGTAGTAAGCATTGGATTCTATGGAAATGATTTTCTATTCTTATGTCTATTCCAAAAATCTATGTCTAATTCCATTTTCCCTCATGGATCATCTTCTTTGATTCCTTTATGATTCATTTCTTATGAACTGCCAATATTTATCCAATTACATAAGATTGCAAACCATGATATGTAGGGTATCATATTAAAATGTAAATATCATGTTCACATACCCTTATTATCATGTTATGTTTAAGTTATCATTGATACCTCCCTTGTTTACCCTTATTAAGCATCTTAGATCACCCTTTCTTATATTTCCTTTATCTGGGTTTTGAAGAAAATTTTAAAGTATGATGTGTTTAAAAATGGTGATAGATATTAAAAAATATATGGGATAAAATATAAATATTTTATGAACCAGTTGTTTAAATATCCAAGTTTCCAAATACACTAAATATTTTCAGTCCTCATGCATGTAATTGTAAAATGTTATGTATATTTAAATATTAAGATATAATATCTATGTGTGAAAAACCTAGTTTGTTACTATTGGTATAATAGGAAAGGTTTAGTCATCATTTTAAGATTTGGACTATAAAACATCACTAGAAGACATAGGTATAGGTCTATGTATAAGATAAAATTCTAATGTTTTGGTGAGGAATATATTATTTTATTTTATAGGAAATTGCATCCCTCTCTATATACTAAAATTTGATGTAGATTTGGAATAGTTTTACCTAGGATTAATAACTATGAAAATGGCACACTGAGATTTAGCTTGATCATCACCTAGTCCAAGAAAAAGATCCCTTACTATAGACTTATTTTGAAACTCCTATTGGATATTCTTTAGTTATTGCACTTTTTACTTACTAACCATTAAGAAGTACTAGAATAGATAACAATAATTGATGACCTATGATAAAAATAATGTTTCATAGATTGAAAATAAGGTTTCATGGTTTATACATCCGTTAAATTATTTTTCAGGATTATGTAATTTCAAACTACGATTAGTGTTGAGTACAATATGTTTTTTGGTTTAAGTAAATGGATTGAACTAAAAGGAATCATGTTGATGTGGAATGTGATGTACAATTTAATGATTTTCCACCAGAGAAACCAAATGATATGGGATATGGGACGGATAACCTAGTTTCTATGATCACACAAAATTATGAAGCATTAAATCATATAGATATAAAAAACTATAAAATAAAGGAAATATAATTTTGGTGTCTTTCATGTTGAAACATCCACCTTCTTTTATTGAATCTTATGATCCTCTAGTGGTTAAGTGATAGATCAATACAATTGAAAAAATATTTTAGGTTCTCTATAGCGTAGAACATGAAGACATTATCCTTAAAGTTTATCATTTGTAAAGTGAATAACATAAATGGTTGAACCATATTTAGAATATGAGTCAAGAGGATGAAATTTAATCCTAAAATGGGATGAGATTAACAGGATATTATTCACTTAGTACTTCCCTCATATTCTATACATTTATAGAGAAGTAATTTATTGAGCTCTAGAAGAAGCATGATGAATCTATTGGTACCTATGAAGCTAATTTTTCAAGTCCTAGAAGTCACACTTCTGGCTTCATCATCATCCCAGAAAGAAAAATTTATCAATTCTTTGTTGTCTTAAAACTAAGTCTCTAATATGTGTTATCCATACGATACATTAGTAGTGATGAAGAAATAATTCAATGTGAACTCATAGTATAAATAGATTTTAGATATTCCCACCATTACTATATATTTTATTAGAAAAGGGAGATGGAATCTCATAAGAAATAAAATAAATCACACTATGGAAATAAATTCCATTCACCTACTTATTTGAAATGTTGGAGGAAACATCAGGGAAATTTCTTGATCGGAACTGGGAATTGATTTAAATATGGGAAGGCTGGTCATAGAGCTAGTGAATGTCGAAAGGTGGTGCATTGTCCAGTTGATAAAATAGAGGAAAGGAAGACACAAACTAATTCACCACACAAATATAATACTTCCAATGAATGTATTATAGTAATTATTCCAACTATTGCATGAATCTGAAGGTTTCTTGTAATCATTTTTAATAGCCTCCTAAGCTGAATGAAAAAGGGAAATCTCTTTAATAACAACCATTGAAGTGGGTTATGAGAATGAGTGGTAAAAGTTACACTTATCATACACTCTCAAATATGTAATATCTTATTTTATTCATGATCTAACCACTCTTTTATATATAAGGAATTTACTAAGTGTATTTAATTACAATCTTAATGGTCAGATTTTGAGATAATAATGAAAACTCTTAATGGTATGATGATCATATACTATGTCTATAGTTACCGTCATATTGAAGTTTGTTGGAAAGTTCTTGCTGAAAATCATGTAATTATCTCATTGGTTTTATGTTATGTGAATCAAGGAATGAATTTTCATTGATTATATAAATCCAATATCAATTGTCGAGGAAGGGATGTCACATTTTATATTTTTAATAGACTAATGATATTATATTATTTCAATGAAAAATATTAACTTCCTATAGAAACTACACCCATTATATAATTATTTATTCATATTACAAAGGGTTGTTTGTCTCAGATGGTTGGATAGAAGATCGACATCGAAAAAATACCAATTTGGTGTGATTTTGTTGATATATTTTTAGAATATTAGTATAGATTTAACATCCCAGGTAAATAAATAAATAATAAATTTTCATTTTTATTTATATTTTTAAATTAAATTTTAATTTTACTTCAAAGGGGTTGATATGTTCGGTGGCGCACCCGATACGCAACAACAGCTTTCTTTGAAATCATGTGTTGCATAATAATAATATATTATTATTATTTTAAATGGTAGTTAACGCCTAACATTTGTATTGGCAGGAATGAACTGAAATAACTACAATATGATTATACATGTTTGTTAAATTTGTTTACATTTATCCAATAAAATGTATATCCTTAAAATGTTAATGAATCTAATTTTAAGCATAATTTACGTTAAAAGGTTGATTTACCACCTTTTAATGGATAACCCTCATTAAATATTGTTTTGGTCACTTTTATATGTTCAATTTGATGAAATAAAATTCTTCTTTAGAATCAGGACATCAAAATTTACTTTGGGTAAATTTTTAGTATTTTTCTGACAAAATAAATTTTTTAATGAAAGGTGAAAAATTTTGTATTGTAAATCAACACTACATTTTAATCAAATTTATTTATATGGTTTTATTATATTTTTAATTGATTTTAATGTTTAATTAGATTATATTTTTACCATTTAATCAAATTTGGGTTATCTTAATTAATTTCACTTTGAAATTGGACAAAAACAAGTTTCAATATTTTTATAGTTATTATTTCTTAAAAACATTCCTTTTATTTTGACAACAAGAATTAATTTTAAATTAATTTCTTCCAATTCTGTGATTTGAATTTGGAAAATGGATTCTATATTTATAATCATGAGGTTGAAATTTTGTAATTTGGTAACTTTATTTTTTAGACATTTTGAATATTTATTTCAGTAAATATTTTATCTACCATGGTTAAAGGGTAAATCTGGTAAATAAGGGTAAAAAATATTACTATAATAATATAAAATTACCCTAACAGGTGTCCTAATATTATTGGTTTATACAAATCCTACCATCTGCATCCTTGGGTCAATTTTGGGACCCCATGGGGCCACATGGGAGTGATAATGAGATTTTATTTAAATTAACTTAAAGTAAAGGCAAAAATGACATAAACAAATATCTTTTTGTAAATTAATTTTTACATGGGGTTATATAAGTCATCTTCTTGACTATAAATATTCATTAGAAATATACAAATATTTCATAAATCATGGTATTTTTTTATAATTTTTAGACTTCAAATTAATTAAATTATTTATGACACAATAATGATGTTGTATTTACCTCATTAATAAATGATTTAAATAAATAAGATTATAAATATTAAAAAAATATCCAAAACCTATCCAATTATTACTGTATGATTTTATATAAAACATTATTCGTCTTATCTTTTTCTTTAATTAGTTTTTGATCTTTAGAAACTAAATATCATTATATAATAAAATAATATTTTTACACTTTACTAAAGATCCCCTCAACCCCCTAATAAAAATCCCTCACTTCTAACTCATTACTCATACCTCTCAAGCCCCTTGTCTCGTCCAAAACCTACCCAAATAATCTCTCAAGATCCATCTCTTCCACCTAGAAGTGTTACCTAAGGCATAAGTCACTTCAATAAGCCCTTTTGGTTCAAACTAAAGGGAGTTACCCAAATTAAAGGTAACAGTTTCTCTTAACTTCTTTTCTTTTATTGTACTTCCCCAACCACTAAACTATTTTTATTACATTATTTTATAACAAAAAAAATCCTCAATATACTAGGATGTTTTTATGAGAAGTATTCAAGCTACACTTACACACACCTCCACTTAATGGGTGAATAACATACTGTTTCTGTGGATGGAAAACTAACGCCTCACAAAACGATGATTGTTTATATCCTACCACCTCTAATGGTGGAAATTAATATGGAACTATATTTATATATGATATATATTTTTTGAATTTTTTTTTATTCATCTGTTTTTTACATTTATAGCCTACCTTTATGGTTTTCATAATGGGTAAACGTGATAACTTCATTTGAGGAAGTGCGGACTACCGCCCCTCAAAGTGATATAACTCATTAATGCCATATGTGGAACTTATAAAAGAAGGATTTAATGATATTATATATGATATTATACTGGATTATAATATATATATGTATAATTATGTTTTCATTCCATTAAAATACGAAATGGAAATGAATATAGCATTTATGAGTACGTACAGATTACTGTCTCCATGAACGATGCATTTCAATTATTATATACAAATTATATATACTATTATAAATATATATATATACTGGATACATCTGATATAAATTATATCTAAATAATGAATATTATTCTAGAGATAATTGACTATTGACCACATGGAAAAATTGTAAATATAATATGTTCATTTTTTACTCAAGTACCAAATATTGACAAAATGACTGTTAGTAACATAAATTTTTGAATAATGTTTATAACATGGTAATAAGTGATATAAAAGGAATGATAAACTTGAAAAGGTTTCTTAAACATGTAGAAATTAACTTTCGTTTATTATTCAAGAGATCAAAGGACAAACGGGTCAAGTCAGACACAGGGTAAGGGACATCATCTCAATATCTTTTCATTAAGGCATATTTTGTTTCATACAAGACTTTCTTTTATACAGTGTACAAAAACCTTTGAATTTTCATTCCATTAAAATATAATCATTTTCTATGAGGTGTTTTACTAAATGTCAAAAAAGAATGTTTGTTTTTAACATAAGTGTTGACAACGACCTTTCCACTATCGTGAGTATTATTTTATCTTTGGCTTCCATAACAACCCGTAATGTTTTTAAAAGGGAAATAAATACCATATACACTTTCACATATTTTGGTATTGAAAATGGTTTTTTATGTCAATATTTTTAAATGATATATTGTGATTGAAATGTGGAAATGGTATCTTTCATTTACGTTTGTCTCATATGTTATGAATATGGTATGGTTATTGGGTATTGTTTATGTATACAGGTGGTTCCGTGATAAACCTAGTGCGGGTGATCCCGAGATAACTCTCCAATGCATTGGGTAACATGATGGAGGCAAAGATGAATGATTATCCTAAGAGATTTAGGGAATATACTATGATGGGTATTCCAAATGTGACTCCCTATGTAGCTATGAAATCTAAAACAAAATTATGTTATGGATGCCACAAGTTACGTTTATGATTTATGATTACTATGTGTTATTCATAAATATTATGTTTTTATGAGGCAAGTAAAAGTGTTTATGTTTTGTATGTATAGATGGACTGATTATTTCTTTCTTTATTTTATAACCCATACTAATATTTTTATGCTCATCCCATGTTTTGAAATGTTTTTCTTAAGACTTAAAGATTAATAGGGTCAAGGATGTGATCAAGGAAAAGTTATACTATCTAAAACGTGGAACTAGACATGACATTTTATTTTCAAAGAGTTTTTATTTTGTGAAAAAATGGAAACTGCGTAGATGTTTCTACATTGTATTTTTGAGATGTAATGTAATAGTTATGGCTTAATTCTCTAAAAATCTAAACCTGAAAATATCCTCAATGTGAATTATTCATTTATTTCAATATTATGTAATGTTTAAGTTAGAGTCCTTATATTTGGTATTAGAGGTCGGTTTAGAAAACTTTAGGAGTTAGAATATAGTTAAATTAATATCCCTATATTATTTTTAGTTTATGTTATGATTGAAATGATATATCATTTACAGATTACCATGTATCTTCATCTAAGATATTTCTGTGTTCAGAATGGTTTTCCGTAGAGGAAAAATGGAATATATGTTGGGAAAACATCAGGAGGAAGAAAACCTTCCAAATTAGCAACCTGAGATGGTCGGAATTGGAACTGAATAGTTTGTTGTAGTGATAGAACAGTTGAATCATGCTATAAATGGTGGTGGTATCCATGCACGAGATCAACCATATCAACCATAGAGGAACATTTTAGTTGGGGAGCATTTCATGAGGCAACATCCCCATCATTCAGAGGATCATCGAACACTTTTCTATTATAAGGGTGGATTAAAGCACTGGAAGAACTTTTTGATGTCATGAGGTGTTAATAACATCAAAAGGTTAGTTTTTTTGTTTACCGTTTTGAAGGTGAAGCTGATCTGTGGTGGTCAATGGTGAAAAATATTAGGGATAGTGAGGAGATTGATTCACTTGATTGGGAAGAATTCAAAGGTAGGTTTCTTGAGAAATATTTTCCAATGGTGGTTTTACTTAGGATGTGAAAACAATTCCTGGAATTGAGGCAGGGGGATGACTCAGTGGTTTCATATGAAGCAAAATTCACTCAACTGGAAAGGTATGCTCTAAATTTCAAACAAGATCTTGATAGTAAAATCAAATGATTTTACTCAAGATTAATGCCAAATTATCGAAGGTCTTTATCTACTCATGACTGAACAATTTATGAAAAACTTGTTCATTGTGTGGAGTGGGTGGAAATGGAGTTTTCCATTGATAATGTGTTATTTGAGAAACAATAGAATAAGATGTAGAGGTGGCATGAAAAAGGGAAGAACTCTTCAAAAATGTCTGATGGTAAGAAACTTAAGTTTTCAGTTTGTAAATTTTTTTATAAAAGGCATGTTGGTGAATGTCTTTTGAATTCTGGTAAGTGCTACCGATGTGGTAAAATGGGATATAAGGCTCTTAATTGCACTGAAAAATATCATGGTAATGGAAAT
This sequence comes from Viscum album, assembly GCA_963277665.1. Lineage (NCBI taxonomy): Eukaryota > Viridiplantae > Streptophyta > Magnoliopsida > Santalales > Viscaceae > Viscum > Viscum album. The sequence goes on along the minus strand of OY728162.1, from coordinate 1,101,091,467 downwards.
AAAAAATATGATTTATAGTTAGTAAAATGTATTAAGTGCAATGAAATGGGTCATTATGCAAATGAGTGTCCAACAAAGAACTCAACTGGGGGAAAGAAACTAAAATACAAGCAGAAAGGGGTGGTGAAATACTTTGTAACTACTTCAGTAGATGTTGGGCCATCGAATGAAGTAATATCAGGTACACTGTTTATCTGTTTAGATTATGCAAATTTGTTGTTTGATTCAGGGTCTACAAAGTATTTCATTTCTGAGATGTTTTCTAGTAAATTGGAAATTCCATCTCAAGATATGAATATGGACCATACGGTAAAAACACATGGAGGAAATTTTGAGACAATAATAAAACATAAGAACCTTTGTGTCCTTGTGTGCAGGACGAATATACCTACAAACCATATTTTTTTCCTATAGTAGAGTTTGATGTTATTTTGGGTTTGTTTTGGCTTTTTATTTGTCATGCTAAGATTGAATGTAGTGATAAATAGGTTTCTTTTCAGAAATATTTTCAGTTAGTGTAAAATAATGAACCCTTTCTTTTGATAACATATCAGGATGCTGAGAAACTAGTAAAAGATAGAAATGAATGTTACCTTGCACATATTGTTGAAAATAAAGGAACTGTTGAAATTATAGATGTGCTAGTGGTAAATGTATATCTTGATGTATTTTATAATGAGTTTCTTTGTATTATACCTGATCATGATGTTGAATTTACTGTTGACTTAGTTCCTGATGCTAATCTAATTTCGAAGCCCCCTTATCGAATGGCTCAAATTGATCTTTTAGTGTTAAAGAAGAAATTACAGGAGTTATTAGATAAAGTATTTCATTTGACCAAGCACATCACCATGTGGTGCTCCTATCTTATTTGTTAAAAATAAATATGGTTCAATGAGACTTTTCATTGATTATAGAGCATTGAATAACATCACTTTAAAGAAAAAGTATCATTTAACTCATATCAATGATTTTTTGGATCAGCTCCAGGGAGCTCAGTATTTTTTAAATATTTTCCTGATGTTGGGCTACCATAAGTTGAAAGTAAATGAAGGAGATATTCTTAAGACCACATTTTTTACTAGATATGTCCATTATTATTTTTTAGTTATGCCTTTTGGATTAAACAATGGACCTACTAGATTCATGGATCTTATGAATGTAAATTTCCATGAGTTCTTGGATACGTTTGTGGTTATGTTCATTGATGATGTTTTGGTTTTTTCTAAATGTAAATAAGGGCATGAAAGTCATTTAAGGGTTGTCTTTAAAACCTTAAAAATCATAAAGTGTATGGGAAATTCAACAAATGTGAGTTTTGGTTACAACAAATTTCATTCCTTGGTCACACTATTTCAAAAAATGGTATAACTGTTGATCATACTAAAAAAAGTTGTTGAAGAATGGCCAAGACCCCCAAATATCACTGAGATCCATAGTTTTCTTGGTTTGGCAGGATATTAACAGAGGTTTTTTGAAAAAATTTCATGGTTATCCAGCCTATTAACTAAGTTAACGCGAAAAGGTGTTAAGTTTATTTGGACAAGAGAATGTGATGATTGTTTTTAGGAATTGAAAATATGATTGGTGAATGCTCCAGTTTTGTCACTGCCTTCCAGAAATGGGGAGTTTTTTATCTATAGTAATTCTTCGTTGAAAGGACTGGGTTGTGTCCTTATGCAGAATGATCAGGTAATTACTTATTCATCACGTCAGTTGAAACCTCATGAGTTAAATTACCCTACACATGATTTGGAATTAGTTGATTTAGTTTTTCATTAAAAATTTGGAGGTGTCATTTTTATGGAGTAAAATGTGAAATATATACTGACCACAAAAGTTTAAAGTATATATTCACTCAGAAAGAACTGAACATGAGATAAAGGAGATGGATGGAATTAATAAATTATTATTATTGCACTATCCATTACTATCTGGGAAAAGAAAATAAAGTGACTGATGCTTTGAGTAGGAAAAGTAATGCTATATCAACCATGTTACGTTCAGAATGAGATCCTTTGGTTTTTGATTTGATGAACATTGGCATAGAAGTTTTTGGTGCGGGAAATTATTCTATTTTGTTTCAGGTGTCAGTGAAATCATCTCTATCAGACAGAATTAAGCAAGCACAAATGGAAGAAATTGAGTTATAGAAAAAGGTAGAGTTTGTTCAGAAGGGTATGTTTCTGGATTTTAATGTTGATAATGATTGTTTTTTGAGGTTTGGGAAAATATTATGCGTGCATTGTGATTCACAATTGAATAAAGAGTTGTTATGTGAAGCTCATATGTCCACATTTTCAATTCATCCTGAAATTACTAACATGTACATAGATCATTGGGAGTATTACTGGTTGGATAGAATGAAAAGAAATATTTCAGATTTTACTGTGAAGTGTTTCACTAGTCACTAGGTTAAAGTAGCGCGGAAGTTACCAAAAGCGCTGACTTAGTTATTACTAGTACTAGAGTGAAAATGGGAAAATATCTCCATGGACTTCATTGTAGGATTACCAAAGACATCAAGAGGTAATAATGCAATCTAGGTTATTGTTGATCGATTGACTAAATCTACTCAATTCATTCAGATTCGAGATACTTTGTCTCTATATCAAATTTCTCAGTTGTATGTTTAAGAGATAGTCAGGTTGCATGGAGTACCCCTCTACATTGTATTTGATCATGATCCTAGGTATAATTATAACTTTTGGAAAGTCCTTTAGATGTCTTTGGGTACTAAATAAATTTTAGTATAGCTTTTCAACCTCAATTAGATGGGCAGTCAGAACCAACAATTCAGACCTTGGAGGATATGCTACGTGCTTGTTCACTAGATTACCAGGGATGTTTGGACCAACATATTTCTTTGGTTGAATTTTCATATAATAATATTTTTCATTCCAGTATACAGATGGCTCCATTTGATTCAATAGATGGAAAGCATTATCGAACGCCAACTTTTTGGGATGATGTAGGTGAAATGAAACCTGATGGGTCTAGAATCGGCAGAAGAGATGGTAGAAAAGGTTCAGTTGATTCAGAAGAACATGATGACAACTCAGCGTAGACATAAATGTTATGCATATAACCAAAGGAATGATCTCTCTTTTTAGGTAGGTGATCATGTCTTTTTCAATGTTTCTCCAAGGAAAAGTGTGATGCGTTTTGGAAAGAAGGGAAAGTTGAGTCTGAGGTTCATTGGAACTTATGAAATCCTAGAGAAAATTGGATCAGTTTCATACAGAGTGGATTTACCTCCATGTTTATCCAAATTACACAATTTTTTTCGTGTTTCGATGTTGAGAATGTATATGCTAGATCCATCTCATGTTTTGAGCCCAGAGGTAATTTAGTTGGAAGAGAATCTCTCTTATGTGGAATAACGAGTCCAGATTATTGACTATAGAGAGAAAGTGTTGCGGAATAAGGGAATTTACCAGGTAAAGGTTTTGTGGAGAAACCATATTGTTGTAGAGGCAATGTGGGAATCTGAAAATTCAATAAGGGATAAATACCCCCACTTATTTGATAACTGCTTAAAATTATGAGGACACAATTTCTAAAAGTGGTGAGGATGTAACATCTCAGGTAAATAAAGAAATAATACATTTTTATTTTTATTAATTTTGTAAATAAAATATTAATTTTACTTTAAATGGGTTTCTATGCTCGATGGCATACCCGATATGCAACAACAAGTTTCTTTGATATCTTATATTGCACAATAATACTATAATATTATTTTTTTTAAATGGTATTTAATTCCTAGCTGTTGTATTAGTGGGAAAGAACTGAACTAACTATAAATTATTATACATGTTTGTTAAATGTTTTTACATTTATCCGATAAAATTTATAGGCTTAAAATGTTAATGAATATAATTTTAAGTATAATTTACTTTACAAGCTTGATTTACCGCCTTTTAACTGAGAACCCTTTTTAAATATAGTTTTGTTCACTATTATATGTTCTATTTGACCAAATAAAAATCGTATTTAGAATCAGGACATTAAAATTTAGTTTGGGTATATTTTTAGTATTCTTATGATAAAATTCAAATTTTTATGAAAAGTGAAAAATGCTGTATTTTAATTCAAAACTACCTTTAAATATAATTTATTGATATGGTTAGATTATCCATTTAATTAGTTTTAAATTTAAATTATATTATATTTTTAAAATTTAATAGAATTTAGGTTATTAGAATTAGTTTAACTTTGAAATTGGATATAAACAAGTGTCAATCTTTTGATAGTTAGTATTTCTTAAAAACACACCTTTTATTTTGACAATGGGAATTAATTTCAAATTAATTTATGCCACTTCTGCGATTTGAATTTGGAATAATGGATACCATATTTGGAATCAAGATTTCGAAATTGTGTAATACGTAACTTTAATTTTTATACATTATGAATATTTACTTCAGTAAATATTTTATTTACCATGGTTAAAGGGGAAATTTGGTAAATAAGGGTAAACAAATATTACTATAGTAATATAAAATTAACCTAAAAGGTTTTCTAAATCTATTTGTTGGTACAAATACATCCCTGATCATCCTTGGGTCGTTTTTGGGACCCCATGGGGCCACATGGGAGTGATAATGGCACATTATTTTAATTAAATTAAAGTAAAGGAAAAAATGACATAAACAAATATATTATTGTAAATTAATTTTTTCATGGAGTAATATAATTCATAAGTTTGACTATAAACATTCATTGAAAAAATAAAAATATTTCCTATATCATGGTATTTGTTTTATAATTTTTAGACACCAAATATGTTAAATTATTTGTGACACAATAATGATGCAGTATTTACCTAATTAATAAATGATTTAAATAAATAAGATTATAAATATTAAAACCATATCAAAAACCTGTCCAATTCTTATTGGATGATTTAATTTTGACCATTAGTCATCTTATATTTTACTTTAATTAGTTTCAGACCTTTAGAAACCAAATATCATTATATAATAAAATAATATTTTGACACCTTCCAAAAGAGCCCCTCCCCCCTTATAAAAAGCCCTCACTTATAACTCATTCCTCACACCTCTCAAGCCCCTTTGATCATCCAAAACCTTCTATAATATTCTCTCAAGATTCCTATCCTCCACATATAACCCTTACCTTAGGAAGAAGTCACTTCAAGAATTCTTTTTGGTTCAAACCAAAGGGAGTTTCCCAAATTAAATGCAATAGTTTCTCTTAACTTCTTTTATTTATTTTACTTCTCCAACCCCTAAAATCTTTTTATTCCGTTCTTTTATAAAAAAATAATTATCACCAATATACTAGAATGTTGTTATGAGAAGGATTATAACTACACTAATGCACACCTCCATCTAATGGGTGATGAATATACTGTTTCTATGGATGGAAAACTAACGCCCCACAAAACGGTTATTGTTTATCTCCTATATCCTCTCATGGTGGCCATTAAGATAGAAATATATTTATATATGATATATTTTATGTTTATATTTTCTTTATTCTTCTGTTTTTTACATTTATATTGATCCTTAATGGTTTCTATAATGGGTAAACGCGATAATTTCATTTGAGGAAGAGCGGACTATCGCCCCCTAAAAGTGATATGACTCATTAATGCCATATGTGGGATGTATAAAGGATGAATTTAATGGTATTATATTTGATATTATACTAAAATTATAATATTCCTTTGTATCCTTATGTTTTAATTCCATTAAAATAAGAAATAGAAATCAAAGTAGTGTTCATCCGTATGTACAACTTACCGTCTCCATGAACGGTGCATTTCATTTCTTATCCCAAAATGATAAGTAGTATTATAAATACACAAATATAATAGATATAATAGATATATATGATATATAAATAATTAATATCATTATGGAGATAATTCACTATTGACCACATGGACCACTTGTAAATATAAGGTGTTTATTTTTGACTCAAGTACTAAATATCGACAAAATGACGGTTATTAACTTAAATGATTGTATAATGTTTATAACCTGGTAATAAGTGATATAAAAGGAATAATAAACTTGAAAAAGGTACTTCATCCATTTGAAATTAGCTTTAATTTATTATTCAAGAGATTAAAGGACAAACGGGTCAAGTCGGACACGAGGTGAGGGACTTCGTCTCAATCTCCATTCATTGAGGCATAATTTTTTTATACATCACATTATTTTATACGGTGTATAAACACCATTGGAATTTCATTTCATTCAAATGGAATATTTTTCTATGAGGCATTTTACTAACTGACAAATAAGAATGTTCCTTTTTAATGTAAGTGGTGACAATGACCTTTCCGCTTCCACAAGTATTGTTTGATCTTAGGCTTCCTTAACAAGCCCTGATGTTTTTAAAAGGAAAATAAATACCATAAACTCTTATACATCTTTTTGTATTGAAAATGGTTTTGATAATGTATTTTTTATGTCAATATGTTTAAATGATATATTGTGATTGAAATTTGTAAATGTTATATTTCCTTTATATTAGTCTCATATGTTATGAATATGATGTGGTTCTTGGGAATTGTATATTATTACGGGTAGTTACTTGATAAACCTAGGGCGGGTGAGCCCGACATAGCTCTCCAATGCATTGGGTAACTTGATGGAGGTAAACGTGAATGTTTCCCCTATGATATTTATAGGATATACTGTGATGGTTATTCCAAATCTGACTCCCTATGCAGCTATGAATACTACAATGTAAATATGTTATGCATGCCACAAGTTACCTTTATGATTTTTGATCACTATGTGTTATTCATAAATCTTATGTTTTAATTAGTAATTTAATAGATTTTATGTTTGGTATGTATTGATGGACTAATGATTTCTTTCTTTATTTTATAACACTTACTGAGCTTTTTATACTCATCCAAAGTTTTGAAATGTTTTCCACATGACAGAAAGATGAATAGGGTCAAGGATGTGATCAAGGAAAAGGCATGCTCTCTAAAACGTTAAACTAGACATGGATCTTTTTTCAAAGAGTTTTTATTTTGTGAAAAAATAGAAATTGATTAGAAGTGTCTACTTTGTATTTTTGAGATATAATGCAATAGTTATAGCCTAATTCTCTAAAAAATAAACCTTAAAATATCCTCAATTTGAATTATTCATTTAATTCAATATTTTATAATGTTTAAGGTCAGGTCCTTATAATAGCCTTCCTTAAAATCATGATGTTCTGTTTTTATTTGAACTCTTGCATGGGTATGAACCTATTTTTAAGACTCCATAAGGAATGATGTCGATTGAGTAAGAATAATTGTAAAAAGAACATCAGGACAATCTAGATAAGGTATGTATACACCCTAGTGCATCACCCTAGAGTGCACGTATTCTCTTTCTTAATAAGAAATATGGGTCCATGAATCTTTCCATTGATTGTTAGAAACTTAAAAGGATCACTATCAAAACAAGTATTCTCTACCCTGTATCTCGGATTTTTTGATAAACTACTTGGAAAATCGACACATTTAAAATATTGAACTTCATTCTAAATATAATCAATTGAGGGTTAAGAAAGAGTATATACCCATGAAATCCTTCAGAATGAGGTATGAACATCACAAATTTAAAGTAATTCCATTTGGTCTTACTAATTATCCCATTTTATTAATGTATTTAATGAATATAGTATTTATATATTAACCTGATTAGTTTCTTGTAGTATTTATTAATGATTTTATTATATATTCAAAGAGAAAATAATATCATGATGATCATTTTAGGTTTTTTATAAATACACTAAAAAAGTAAAACCCGTATGTAAAATTTCTGAAGTGTAATTTTTCTTTTGTAAATGTTTAATTTTTGTGTCTTATAATCTCATTTAAGGGTATATAAATGGATCCATCAAAGACCAACATTATTAAATGTTCGCCTAGACCAACCACTATAACTGATATTCATAGTTATCCCTATTTTTCTTGATATTATCGAAACTTTGGGTATAATTTATCATAACTATCTTATATACTTACCATGTTAACTCAGAAAGGAGCCATGTTCCCATAGATAGATAAATGTGATGAAAATTTCATGTAACTAAAGGGAAGAGTAGCCAACATGATTATAAAAACTTCTACCTATAGTGGAGAAGGTTTTTTTATCTAGATTGATTCATAGAATAAGGTACTGGGATGTGTCATCATATAGAACGATATGGTCATATCATACACCTCACAAATATTTATGGTTTACAATAAAAATTATCTAACTCATGATTTGGAGTTAGCTACACTATTTTTGGCATTAAATATATGGATACATTTTAACTGTGGAAAAAGGTTTAATATTTATATTGAACCTAAATGTTTAAAATATATATTCTCTTAGAAAGAGTTGAATATGTGTCAGAGAAGATGGTTTTAATTGACTAATAGTTATAAATTCTCAATACATTACCACCAAAGGAAAATAAAAAAGGTAGTATATTATCTAAATCAAAAGGATCATGCTAGATTATCTCTGATGACAATCACAAATGATCTATTTTTTTGTATTTTCAAAGAATGGATACGAAAATATTGAATGAAGTGTAAAGATATTATCTTTCACAAATGAGTTTCAAACCATCTATCTAAGAGAGGATTAAAGAGACATAGAAGTAAGATATAGAGTTGCAGAACAAGGTGAGAAATTTTTCTATGTTCAACCATGATTATAATAGAATAAAAAGGTTCAAGAATCGAGTATGTGTCCTTTAAATAATGTTTTTTATGGATTTATTAGAAGAATCTCATAATTCATCATTCTCTATTTATCCTGAAAGTATGAAGATGTATATAAATTTTAGGGAGTATTTCTATTGGGACAACATAAAGAGATACATTATAGAGTACGTATCTCAGTTCTTGGTATGTTAGTAAGGTAAGGATGATAAATATAGGTCTAAGAGGATTTTACAACATTACTCACACCAAAATATAAATGGTAAAACAACACCATGGATTATTTATTAGAATCCCCAAAACATATAATTGGAAAACTGTTTTATGGATTGTTGTAAATCACCATATGAAGTCTGCACACTTAATTATGATCAGATAATAATTATAACTGTATCATATTTCTATAATATAAATTAAATTAGTGGTAAGGTTAATTGGAATACCATATTCTATTATATCTGATCAAGATCTTAGTTTTACATTAATTTTTTAACGAAGTACTTAGCAGGATCTTGATATAGAGTTAATCTTTTAAACTTCTTATCATCCCTAGATATATGTTCATTATTATAGAATAATTATAACTCTATAAGACATACTGAGAATGTTCCCTATGGATTTAAAAGGTATTTGGGATCAACATCATCTTTTATTTGAATTTTCATACAACAATATCATCCACCTGATAATTCAGATGGCTCCTTATAAGGGCCTCTATGGAAGTAAATGGATAACTCTAATGTATTGGGGTGAAGTTAGATAATGAAATCTATTGGGATCTAATATAGCTAATGAAGTTGTAGATAATGTTATATCAATTAAACAACACATAAGGGAATCTTAGAGGTGACAAAAATGTTATGTCGACAATTGTTGATGTGAAATTTAGTTAAAATTTGATGACAAGGTATTCCTGTGAATATATCCTTAGAATAAGGTTATGGGTTTTGGAATGAATGGAAATTTGATCCATATATATATTAGTCCCTTTTTAAATTTAGGATCATAACATGATAGTAGTTTATCATTTGCAACTTCCCCTGAATATCCCTTATGTTCACAATGTGTTCCATGTATCTCTCCTAAAGAAGTAGATACCGAGCCTTTCACATATACTGAACATAGTGGTCGTACCATTGGAGAAAGGTCTCTCTCATGGGGAACAACCATAGAAAATTATAGTTCATATAGAGAAAGTTATATGAAAAATGAACACTCACCCAGTCAATGTTTTGTTGTGAAATCATAAAATAAATAAAGTTATGTGGGAAAATGGGAATTTGATAAGGTAGAAGTATCCTAAATTGTTTGTAGAAATTAATGTAATTTATAAATTGAAAATAATTTTAAGGGTGGTTGAAAATAATACATAGATATTTTAGGAAATATATATTTTTTAATTAATTTAATTTTATTAAAATCTTATGTTACATGCAACAGTGAGTTTAAATGAACCATGATATACTATTAAAATATTTCTATTTAATGTGATAGTCATTTCATAGCAATTAAATTAGAAGGTATGAATATGATTAACTAAATTATGAAAATCTATGTTTTATACATATATAAAATAAATCCATTGGTAGTTTATTATTATAAATAAAAACATAAAAATCATTTTAATGTATACAAAATGATTTTCTAAGAAAGTTTTTTACACACAAAATCTATTTTTATCTTAGTAAATTAATATTTTCACAAGTGATTAATGATTTTAAGGAAATTTATATATTATATACTCTTAAAAATGTTTTATCATTTATAAAATGTTTTTAGGCATGAAATAATAATAAATTAAATTTTTTACTTAAAAAAATATTTTCCTAAAAATGATTTCATCACGTTTTGTGTACTTAAATTTAAAATTATTTTTTATACTTTTAGAAAATTTATTTGAAAAAATGAACTTTATTTTTGAAATAATCAGGTCAAAATTAACTCATAGTAAAATTTTCATAATTATTTGAAAAGATTTATTTTCATATATATAGTTAAAATGATGTTTTTTTATTAAAAATTCTCCTTTCTTTTAATGTAATTAAACATCCCATTTGATGTAAAATGTTTTTAAATGTAAAATTAGTTTAGTTATATTATTATTAATCAATTATAGGTCATTTTAATTAATTGTATGTTGATTACTGATATAAAAACTATTTATACTTAATAAAAGTATTTCTTTTGAAAACAGCTTTTAGTCGTGTTTATGGGTTTAATTTTAAATTAAGTGATACCAATTCCAGGAGTATTATTCTATAAAATGGATTCCATTTCAATAATAAAACTAATTAATTTTATTTAATAAGGTAAACATATTTTTTGTTTATAGTGAATAGAAAAGAGTAAAAATCTGTTACTGCAGTTAAGGTCAAACTGAGTTTACCATGTGGTTAATCTAAAAATAAAATCATTTAAATAACAAAAAAATGTCCAGTTTATTTTTTATGGTAATATTTAGACAATATATTTTATAATTTTATGTAATGTTACATTTTGGATCCATTTTTCCAAGAAAGTTACACGGAATTATTGTGAAACTTTGACAAATTAAAAGGGTATCAATCACCTTAATTATAAAAGGGCACCTCTTATAAAATTATCTTCATATTTAAAAATAATTTCAGTTCATAAAATACCCTAAAAACATTTATTAATTAAATTACCAATTTTTATAGGCCTTTTTTTATTCTAAAACCCTACAATGAAGGATTTTGGTGCAAACATAAAGAGGTTGTCTGAAGAAGAGGTATCGTTCTTAACCAAGTATTTTTGTTTTATTTCTCTTCCATATCATTAAATTGTTATTCAAATGTGATGATATAATAAGTTAAATTTCTCACATATTCTAATATTTTGTTATATTAATTTAATAACGCACATCCATCTCTTATTCATTCAAATGGAAAATGAAACCATCATTCTTGTGTACGGTGGACTACCGCATCACGAACCGGTGTCATTTTTTTCCATCATCAACTCACACATACATTTATGATTATGGATTTAATTTTTTTATTTAATATTTATGAAATAATTTTCATTATGTAATTATAATATAATATCTACATTTTTACTATCTAATCTGTTGGAAAACTATAACATTGTTTGTGATTGTGTATAGGCAACCGCATCCACGAAACGTTGTGATTATTATTCATTTCTAGATTAAATGGATTTTAATAAGAATATATTTAATGAATGTAAATCATTTATATGATATTAGAATGATATTTTAAAGGTGAATTATTATTTACCATTTTTTTAACAATCAAAAAATGAAAATAATGTTCATGTATACATACAACCTACCATCTCCAATAATGGTGTAATCTATATTTCCATCTCTATCTTTTATGGGTGACTATAAATATGTGCATAATGAATAAATATTCAATTTATATAAATATTAATATTCTTGTGATGACTTAATCATTATCAAATTAAAATTACTAGAACTACCTAACTAAAATACTCATTAAAAATGAAATAGTTAACCCCTTGAAATTTCATGGTATGTGATTAAATTACAATCACATTGTTTATTGAGATTATTTATGATTATTTTTATGATAATTAAATTTCATGAAATAACTCTAAATATTCATATAAATTTTATTCTTCTATTTATATTTCTAGATACTAATATTTTTTCTTCAATTTTTAACTCTTTCTATGATTAAGTGACCGAAATAAAATTTTAAATGAAAAATGACTTTATTTCTCTAAAATCAATTTTCTTCGATATCCATGTTTTCTAAAAAAAAAATAAAGAATGATTTTCATATTATATTTTTATATTTTAAATTTATTTTTACCCATGTTTTAATTTTTACAAAAATATTAAAAATGAATATTCTTTTTATTTACCAAACTAGCTACTTTTGGCTTTTTAAAGAAATTTTTACAGTAACCTTTGTTTTAACGTACAATAAATTAAATTTTATTTTCATCCATCATTAACACTAAATGATTTGAACCTTCATTTACAAGTTTCCAAGGATATTTTAAAATAAATTTTTTCCTTTAATATTATGAAATTTTTATATTTTAAAAAGGTGATTTCAAAATGAAAAGGATATTCTCATCATGAAAGATTATAATGATTATTTTAAAAAAATTCATAAAGGAGAACATACTTTGATTTTACTTATTATTTATTGTAGATATGATCCAATGATACTAACCTTATTCTTTATCTATATTTTTTTATGATTATGGTGATGATATTTTTATGAAACCCATTTATTTCCATGGGTTATTCTATAATGAACTGCTGAAATATTTATGAAACACATTTTCATTGCATGGGTTATGATGCGATGATATAAAGAATTTTTTATTATCTTGTGGAACATATATGTATGGTTTTCATTATGTGATGGGTGGTTTCCTTATAAACCAAGGATGGGTTATTTTTTTGTAAACCAATGACAGGATGTTCTATTATAAACCAAGGATTGGTTGTTCCATTACAAAGTAACTATGGGTGGGACTGGAATTATATATACCTACAATGCATAGGGTAAAGATGAATATATGATGAGATTAATAGGAATGGAATGGGGATTGAATCAAATTCAATAAGGGGATATGTCCATGATGATATTCTTCAGAGTGAATAATTATTTATATTATGGTTTAGAGAGGGAAACCAATCCACAATGATAATCTTGGAAGTAAGAATTGAGTACTAGGGAAATGGTTTTATATGCTTATGCGTGTTCCAAAATTCTATGTATAATGCCAATTTTATGCTCTCATTGATCATGTTACTTGATTCTATTTTGATTCAAGTATTATAAACTTCCAATTTTTATGAAATGATTTAGGATTGTGAACTATGATATGTAGGGTATGGTTTTCGAATCTTAATCTCATATTCTCATACCCTTATGATCATTTTAGGTTCAAGTGATCATTGATATCTCCCTTTTTTACCCTTATTGATAATATGATCTTTCCCTTTCTTATGTTTCATTTCTTATGGTTTTGAATAAATTTTTTAATTATGATGTTTTTAAGAAGGGTTCTTATTATAAAGAACTAATTAGGAGATATTGTAGATAATTTATGAAGTAGTTTTTATGTATCCATGTGTAATTGGTTGGGAATGATCTTGGGATTTCCTGGATGTCCCACCCCTGATTTAACCTTTATGAAGGCCTCTGATCACCCCTCCTTCATCCAGTCCATCCTTACCCCCCCTCATATACTTTCGTTTGACATTATCATTATGGAGAATTTTCCCAATTAGTTCATCTTTACAAGATCCTCATTTGGAAATTTATCACCTAAATCTTATAGGAACCTACATTATTCAAAACCCCTAAGTAATCATTGGGGAAAGAAACTCTGATGAAATGTTATTCTAGAGAAGTTTAATTTCATTTTTTGGAGATTAAATAACCATTCCATCCCTACAGATGTAGTGATGAAAATTAAAGGTGTTCATATAGCCTCCAAATACTCTTATTGCATGGCCCCAAAAGAAGAATCCACTGGGTATTTTTTCTTCCAAAGTGACTGGGTACTGAATCTATGGAATATGCGGGGAGATTCAATGGAATCATTGGTGAGGAAACATTGAGTAGATAATTATTTCATTGATGGTTTGGTGATCCATATAGGGGACCTCTTGAAGATCAAGCTCCATCCATTCTTCTCACGACAGGCATTTGGACCATCTGGAAAGGCAGCAACCAATCTCGCCATGATTATCATGCCTGATCAGTTATTGGTTTGGTTGTGAAATACAAATGCCTCATTTTTGACCACATAGGTCATATAGAAACCCATGATAAGGACCCCTCTCTTCAACTTCATCCTCATAGAACATTACCCTTAGAAAAGACCAATATTGAATAGTGAGAGACCTGGGCGCGATTGTATCCTCATGTGTAAGGCCTCAAAACTAAACACTAATACTGCATGTATTCAAGGAAACATGCAAGGTGGTGGTTTGTTCCAGAATTCCTATGGATCATTTATCTATTATTTTAATTTATCCTATGGTTTGGGTGATTCCTAGACGGTGGAATCTACAACCATGCACAATGGCCTCGAGTTAGGTTGCTCTCAGAAGATCCCCATAGAATATGTGGAAAAAACTCTAAGATCATTTGAAGCTCAATAGAAAATACATCCACCACTCCATGGAAGATTATTTATTTGATATGTAGGTTTAAATCACTAATCTCCAATAAAGTGAAGCTCCTCTACACATTGAGTGAAGGTAACTGAGTTGCTGATTTTTTAGCTTCCAAGGCCTGCACAGAATTCCCCCTCAAAAAAATTATTACTCTTAGATACCTCCCCCAGGGAAGCGCTAATTATGTTCTAAGTTATTTTCATGAGAATAATTTCTATAGACCACCCATAAGGTTTGTTTTTTCCCCTACCCTTTATTTATTATATTACCTTTGGACATGGAATATTATTATTATTATTTATATGTATGTATCCATGTTTCCAAAGGCACTCCACCTTTATGTTCCTCAGGAATGTAATTTTCAAATGTGATGAATATTAATATATTAAGATATATTATCTATATATGAAATACATGATTTGTTACACTATTTATAATGACTAATAATTATACAATAATGAGACACATAAACCCTGATAAACTAAATAATACCATGATTTAAAAAGACCACCACCATAGTCTGGTTGCACTGAAAACTTAAATATTATGTTTCCATAAAATAAAACTCCTCTAAATCCACTTATTCCTCCATCAAAAAATTAAAATTCACAATGTAAATAACCACATATACTCATGTCTATAGATTATATACCTCTAAAATGATTATAATCTAATAGAATGTAAGAAAAACCAAAAAACAATTACTAAAATACAAACACAATAGGTAATATCTATCAAATATATCTATTTATATTAGTAAATCCAAATCTCATAGATCTAAATAATGAATTAAAATTCCAAGTCCCTAAACTTTTTCCCCCATATTATTATATCACACTCCTCAGAATATGTATGAAATAACATATGCTAATATGAAAATTAACTTTAATGAAAAAAATTTACATGGGATTAATATTTATTTTTCCTAACCATTTAAATGATGAAATCATATGTATTAATCTCAAGGATTGAAAAATTACTTGACACTTCCAAATTACCTATCACTATGATATATGAGTTTATTTGAATCCATAAAAGTCATTTTCTCCAAAGGCATACTTATTATCATATAACATGACATCAATTCTTTATTTAATGCGAGCTAATAATTTTCTTATTTATATATATAATGTAATGAAATTATCCTACATAAAAAATAAAAAAAATTATGTTGAAGAAATATGTTGAATAAGTCAGACATTAACATGTGACACCATTAACTTTGTGGGTGTACCAAACTTTTTAATCATGTTTCAGTGGAATCAAGAAAATTCTAGTTCTTAGCAGAGTGATATCCATGATATTTCATATTTTTTTAATCTATATTGGGGTAAGGAAATTGTTAATTTTATTGGTATTTTTCAATAGAGTATTTGGATATGGAAATATGAGTATAAAATATTTAGAGATTATTTTTCATGTTATGTAAATGGAGGCTCAATATAGATCTATACTAGCTAAAACATGGAGTCCAACTGGTAGTGATTTAAAATAACCCACAATATCAGTGGGGAATCAATAAGAGACGTTGAATTAATGGATATAATTCCTTTTTAAGTATCTTTTTAAAAATAATAATCACATGTTAAAGTGAATAAAAAATAAAAATCACACACACTTCAATGAACACTAAAAATTGTAATAATATATTTTTTAAAAATTTTACTTCTCAAAATGATTTTTTAGTCATATCATAATTCAGATTATGTTGAGATCATAAAATCCACTATTTTCATCATGTGTATTAGAATGATTAGGTTTTATGTGAATAAAAATCTATTTTTTCTAATGAATCAAATTTATATTTTATTTATATAAATTCAATGGATTTATATTAATAGATATTATTATAGCCTTATAATTATTTTTATTATGATACAAATTAGTAACATGGTTTTTTATTTGGGAAATTAAGTAGTTTTTTTATAAATAAATTATTTTCCATGTGTTATATAGTAATTAAAAAAATTAAACTTCTAAATTTCAGAATATGAATTTTATAAAATAAAATCAATTTTTGAATCATAATTTAAAAATTATCCTAGGGGGATTTTTTTTTGATTTTTCTAAAAATGTTTATTTTTTAGGTGAATAGTGGAAAATATTGGGTTCTCAAATACCATAAATTTTCCATTGATTAGGTAGTCAAAAGATATAATTTGTGTTATGATTATTTCTAAAGTTACATAACTATCCTTTTTTATTAATAATCTAATAATTGCCCTGATAATAAATATTATACTTGATTTTTTAGAAAATTCATTTTTACTCATAAAAATAAATTCGTCTAAAAACTATTTTTCATTGAATTATGAATAATTATATTAAAATTAATTATTACCACATATATAAATTTAATTTTTTTAAATAATTTTCATGTTTGGAATAATAATGTTTAAATTAGTTAATAAGGTCCATTTCATTTTTGGGCATAAATTAACATACTCTAGTAAAACTTAGTCAGCACAGTAAGGGACAAATGAGTCACAAAGTGTTAAAAATATGTGATCAGATAACAAATATAAAAAAATATCAGTTAGTTAATTTGATGAAATTATTTTTACCTATCATATGCTATATTTTAATTTTCGATTCCATGGTTGTACATGAGCTTGATACAGATTATTTTATAATTTTTAAGTAAAAAGTATCTACAAGACTTTAACTCCTCTCAAATATAAAAGTATCCCTTAGAAAACTCACTTGTCGAAATAATTGTATCACCTTATCTTGATAAAGACCAAAAAATCCATTAAAAATATATTTCCTATATTCTAGGGTGTTTTTTCTTCCAAAAATTTCAATCTAATAATTTTTAAACAGAGGCTTAAAGGAAGATATCAAATGATGTGGTAATAGTCTTAACCGAGTTATTTCGTGTTTTTTATTATTAAACCTAAATAAATTATAATATAACCACATTAATATAATTGAATTTGTATTATTATTATAATTTATTTTTGTTATGTTGATGGAATAACTATTATCTGCATTCCTCTCATCGCTTGGAAAATGAAAATGTTACCCATAGTATGTTAGGACTACTACCTCCATGAACAATGTATTTAGTTTTCATCACAAACTTAAATGGATTGTTATGAAAATAGATTTAACAAATAAATATAATATTTATGACATGCGGTTTTTTAAATATAAACTGACCAATCTATAAATAATAATAACAGTATTAAATGGTCATTGTATGATTTAACAGCTGAAAATGGGCATATTGAGACACTTTTTTAGTAATAAACTACTAGATTTATTTTCCTTTTATCTTCTCATCTACCTCTTATATAAAATTATTTAACACTTCAATAAAAAAATCAGGTTTCTATAAAAGTTATATTATTACTACAAAATAATATATTCTTTCTCATTCATTCATTATAACATGTTTTTATATGGCCAATTTTTCCACATACTTAAACGATGTTTTAATCTATATGTCACAAATGATCAATAAAAATTAAATAATAGTAATATTGTGTAATAATGATAAATTTATGATGATTCCAGGATTATATAATGGTGAAATATCCATCATAACATTGTAATTAAAATGAATAATTATATGTACATTAAATCATTAAAACAATATTATCAGTGAAGATTCATGTAAAAGTGATTATATTATAAAACATTAAAGAAATTTATTTCAAAAATGATATAGAACATATAACTTGAAACATATGGAACTTATGGAAATATCAAACAATGAAATTTCATTGTTACAAGGGTATATCAGTTTTTTTAAATTTTTAATTGAAGGACCCTAAAACATCCAACGTCAACTGTATTGATTTATTAAAGAGATAAAACATGAAAATAAATGAAATAAAAAGAAGAATAACAAAGTACTAATCATGAAAAAGGATTTAAATCAAGTAAATAATTTTTATAATTTTATTATTAAGATGGTCATAAGTCATATGATGTGATTTAGTATTTGGGGTAAAGGTTTTTTCTTTTAAACCTTATTATAATGTTTTAACATTTTCCTTTCAACGCTTTCTATTACATATCCATATTTATTAAAGAATGTTTTCTCTAAAATTTAATGTTTTATTAAAAACATTTTCTTGTATCTTTGACTTTCTTTACATGGGTCTAAAAGGGAATCATTTTAAATTGTTTCTTATGGTTTATTTTTTACTTTATTTACAATGGTGTGAAAATATTTTTTTGCATTTATCTCTCGATTTTATTTTCCCTCTATCGTGGAGATTATTTTTTACGAATATTCCTATTCAATATTCCATGGTTTTCTAATGTAAATTTAATTCCCACAGTTATATGAATGTTTTTCAATATTTTTCATAGAAAATGATATTTACATTATTTTTATGGGATAAATATAAGTTCCTATGATGATGCATTAATATGAATTATTTTGTTAGTTTGATATTGAAAATGAAATATTCCTTATTTTTTATTCATTTTATAGAACTTTTTAATTATATAAGATGATGGGTGATCTTAATATATATCTATCCCCTGCATTGGGTAATGATTTAGCCTCTAATGATAAATTGTAAGAAGTAATAGAATAGTATATTTTTTTTAAATGTGTGATATGAAATGATAATTTGAAATGGGTAATGTATATGATTCCACAATATACCAGCATGGGTTTTAAATTAATTCATTAATGTTTAATAGTTTTCATGAAAAAGGTTGATTTCACATGTGATTAGTAGGTAATGGTTTTTTACGTGAAAAGGAAAAAATATGGGTTTTTATGTTTTTTAATGGAATAATATATTTCATTTTTTTCACATCTCTTACTAATCCTTTTATCCCCATACAACATTTTTAAATGATTTTATAGGATTTAACAATGTTTAGGAACTATATAAATGTTAATATTTTATTTATAGAGACTCCGCTTTAACGAATAAAGTGTTCCATAAATGAATCATGAGTATTAATTTATGAACCTATTTTGTTGGACAAATGTAAATAATATAGAAATTTTCACTCTATAATGTAATATCTATCCTAATTATCTAAAACATTAATCCTAAAATTTCATGGAAATTTTGGAAAATGTAATCCTTACTATAAATCATGTAATTTATGGGGGTTTTATAGTTGGTATTAGAGTAGTGTTTAGATAAATTTAGAGTTTATGATATTGATAAGGAAATACAATATATAGATTCTAATTTATGGTGATATTACCATGATATAGTTTTTATTACTTTTAGTATTTTCATGATGCTTAATCTAATATATTCCTATTTTAGAATGGTTTTCTAAAGAGGTAACATGTTTAATAAAATGTGAAGGAAAAAAGAGGAAAATATATTTATAAATTAGTAACCTGAAATAGTTGGAGTTGGAGTTGAGAAGTTTGTGGTCTCAATTAACAAGGATATAAATAGTTATACCCAGGCAAGATATCAACGAAATTTTTTTGAGGAACATGTAAATATTGGATCATTTCATGAAATATCACCCATTGTTATTTGGTAGAACCTCAAACCTAGAGGTCGCTGAAGGATGGGTAAATTCATTAGAGAAGATATCTGATGTTTTGGGTTGTTGAGAGAATCAAAAGTAAAATTTTATAGTTTATATTGGTTATGGTGAATCTGATCACTTTTGGAATTTAATTAAAAATAAAAAAAGAAGAATGAAATTGATTCCTTTTATTGGATTGTTTTTAAGGATATTTTTCTTGAAAAATATTTTTCTAAATTTCTTTTACATTAAATGGAAATTAAATTTTTGGATTTTAAATTAAACGGAGGAATGAGTTACTACTTATGAATAATATTTTAGCATATCAAAAAGTTCTTTACCAAATTTTATTTTTAACTATAACACTAAAATTGATAGGATTTATGCATGTCTTAAACTATGTTTACCAATAAAAGTTTCCACTCGTGAATCTAAAATTTATTCAAAAATAGTTTGTTGTGTTGAGAAGGTTGAGATGGATTTTTTTCAAAATTATATATCCTATGATATAAATAATAATAAGTGGTCAATGTGGTAATATATTTAGATACAACCAATAATGATATCTAGATACAAGAATCCTATATTTCACAAATGTGGTAAAAAATTAACGAACTATCTAATAGATTCAATAAAGTTTTATCAGTGTGATATGTTAGGTCATTTGGATAATGACTATAAACAAAAGGGTACTGATCAGAATAGTAAATATAAATTTGGTGATCAATTACTAGTAATTGTTTTTGATTATAATGAATTGGGTCACTATAAAAAACATGTGTATGAATTTAGATACTCAATATAGTAATCAACAAGATCAAATGAAAAAATATGTAGCAAATTCATTTTTTAATACTACAACATGTGTTTCACCATAGAATGAAGTAATTATTGGTACATTAATTCTTTACTTAAATTATACAAATGTATTTATTGATTTGGGACCTAAAAATTATTTTTTATCAATGAAATTTGAATGTAAAATGGAAACATCACATTAAGAAATAGCGACAAAACTTTTGGTAAAAACTTATGAAGGAAGTATTAGATAAATACTAATTTATAAGGGCATTTTATTTGCGATATGTGGAATTGTGTTTTCTAAAACTCTTATTGTATTACCCATAGTAGATTTTGATGTTATTATGGGTATAGATTGTCTTTTGATTTTCCATGCTAGGATAGATTAAAAAGTAAAATTAGATAAAAATAATGTTGATAATGTGTTTCAATTTTTATATAAGAATATGTTAATACCTTTATTAACATGTCAAGAAGTTTGGAAATAAATTAAATATGGGGTTGAATTTATCTTGTGCGTAACATTGAAAAGAAGGGAACTATGCAAATTAGTGATGGGCCTATGGTAAATGTATTTTTGGATCTATTTCTTAATTATCCACCTTATATTATTCCTAATTAGAAGGTTTCATTCACTATTAACTTAGTTTTAGATGCTAATACAATTTTAAAACATCCTTATCAAATAGCCGTTGCGTAGCTATTATAGTTGGAAAATAAATTAGAATAATTACTTGATAAGGGATTTATTATCCCTAATACTTCACCTTGGGGTGCCCCAATTTCATTTTTTAATAATAAATACGCTCAAATAAATATTTTCATTGATTATAAATAAAATTACTCTTAGGAAAAAGTATATGTTGTCTTATATTGATGACTTCTTTTACTATATCCAATGTGGTCAATATTTTGTGAAGATTGAAGTTAGTTCATGATATCATTGACTGAAGGTAAAAGTGTAAAACATTGTGAGGATATCACTACAAACTAGGTATGACCAATATGAGTTTTTTGGCATTACCTTTGGGTTAACCAATCCTCCTATTCTATTTATGGGCATAATTAATTGAATTTTTCATGAGAATTTGGATAAATTTGTTTTGGTATTTATTGAAGATGTTTTGGTATATTCTAAATGTTATGAGGATCATGAAAAATATATAAGGATTTTGATAATATCCTTCAAACAAAATAATTTGTCTGAAAAATATGGTGAATTTGAATTTGGGTTGTAGAAGATGAATTTACTGGGGAATATTGTAACAACGGATGGAAGAACACATGATATTACTAAAATAAAAGTGGTAGAATAATTAAAAATACTTACTAATGTCTCTAATATTTGAATATTTCATGAACTATGGGGTTATTTCTGATATATTGTTTAATGAATTTCGTGGTAAGATAACCCACTCACGAATTTAACATGAAATAGAGTTAAATTTAGTTAAAAAATAACATTTGATGATTTTTTCCAGGAATTAAAAATGACAATTAATTAATGATCCAGTTTTGGACTTAACTTCAATAAATTAGAATTTTTATTCTTACTGATTCTTATTTGAAGGTTATTGGCTGTGTTCTGATGTAAAATGATCAGTTAATAATATATGCATCACCAAAGTTTAAACCCTATGAGGAAAATTATACAATGCCTAAAATTGAAATTATTAGGGTATTGTTTTCTTTAAAATGTTAAGGATATCATTTATATTTGGATAAATATGATATATATATATATTTGGATTAGGAAATTTTAAATTATAAATACACTCAAAAAGAGTTGATCATGAGGAAAATAACATGGTCAAAACTGATAAAAGATAATTATTATATGACTCACTATCATCCATGTAAAGAAAAAAAGGTAGCAGATGCTTTGAGTGGAAATGATAATACATCATTAACCATGATATGTTTGGAATAGGATCCTATATTTGGTGATTTGATGAAACTATAATTGGATATTTTTTATCCAAAAAAACCTTTTATTTTGACTCATGTATTAGCATAGTCGTCCTTGTTTGAAATAACTAAGCATGATCAAAGGATGATCATATTTTTCAAAGCAAGGTGGATCTTGGGAATAATGGAAAGTATCTAGACTTTAATAATGACAAATAAAGTGTTATAATACTTGAAAAGAGTTTATGTGTACCTAATGACTATCAAATGAATCTGAAATTTTTTATTGAGGCATACAACTTTATATTTTTTTCATCTTGGTAGCACTAATATGTACAAATATGTTTGAGAATTTTATTATTGGAAAGGAATGAGGAAATAAATTGTTGATTATACCATGAATTGTTTAACTTTCTTACGATATAAAGCTGAAGGATAACAACTAAAGGGGGTGCTTCATTTTTTCAATTCCAAATAAAAATAGGGGCCCATATCCATAGATTTCATGGTGGGATTACCAAATGCATATCTAGATAGTAATATAATATAGGTTATTTTTTATTGATTGATTAACCCTATTCATTTTATTTATATTCAACATGACATGAATTTGGATAATTATTGATTCCCTAAAAATGAGCATCAGAAAATCCAGAAAGGAAGAAATACCTGAATATGGGTATTATTTTCTTCACAAAACAATAGAAGAAAATTTTTCTCGAACTCACTGAATATATAGGACTCCAAGAGATACATAATCGAGAGTCCTTCATAAGATCACATAAAAGAGACATGTGTAGTTCATGAACTTATAAAAAAATGCGGAGCCCCTTTTATAATTCCTTATGCTCTTGTGAATGCATCTTAAATATTAAGTTTCCATGCAGTGGTTTCCAGAAGAGAACCTACATGTCACATGAATTGTCAGGTAGTAAGTGCCTGACAAGACATCAAAAAATATTTTGAATATAAGGATACAATATTCAAAATGTGGAGGCATCTTGTGGTCATAAAACTCATGTTATTCTCCAATGAAGCTTGTAAGACACTGTGGAAGACCTGGTAACATGTTTACATGGTCGTGAAAGATCCCACTGAAATGTCACCCCAGTCACATGAAGGGCCTCAAACATTTCTAGGAAATCCTATGCTCATCCTTCAACTCCAATGACAAATAAAGGGTTTTCTATAATAATGATTTCACATCACAATAAGACCCTTTGTTGGTCACAAGACATTCCACCAATGGAAAGAGTGATTTTCTTCGACAAAATTCAATCAAACTCGCAAAGAGACTAGGAACCTGTAAAATAAATATAGAAATAAAATGGGGGAAAATGTGGTAGGCTCTTGAAGTCATAAATATCACGCGACATACAGTAGCTGTTCACAAGACACTACAAACCACTGGTGACATGTATGCCTCTTCTGACGAATTCATATTGGAATGTCACCTTCACCACATTAAGGCTTCATACATGTCTAGGCCATCTTGTGATCCTCCTTAGGCTCCAAATACAAACAAAAGGTTTTGTTCATAAAATGATCGCACATCACCAAATGAACAACTTTTGGTCATGCAATGCATCACCGATGTAAGGAGTGATTGTCTTTGACAACATTCAAGAAAAATCAAGAGATCCATGAACCTTACAAATAAAAAAAGACACAAAAAAGTAAACTGATTGGAGATTTTTGTGAGGGGATTACATGATAGACACCATTTATCATGATAAAAACCCTCTACAAAATATCATGATCCTGAGGAATCCCCCTGGAGAGACACTATTGTCTTGAAAAAGGACCCAAAAAAGATTCCTCAGATCACATAAAATCCTTTTAATAGGCATCTAGATCTCACAAAAGCCCTTTGACATGCCAGCCGATGAATTTGAGGTTCCCATGGAAAGTCTTCATGATTAGGTAAGACTGCATTAGTTGGATATAATTCAATATATGATGTATTGATATGATGGTCTTGAGATATCTAGAAATCATGCAATGCCCTTAGGATGACCAGTGATATGACCTATTGAAAATGTGTGACACTGAATACCTTCACTGACTCCAGTCTAGATTTAAGAGATATGTATCGTACTAAGTGGTAAATAATTTGGGCGGAGAGCCCTATAAATATATCACCCAACATCAAAAATGGATCCTTAGATCCATGAACCGGTGCATATAGGAATCAATGTGAATTTCTTTGAGAGGATAATCTAATGATCAAAAAGGATTTCCATCAGGTAAAATCTAGGTAACCACCTAATAAGGTCATAATAAATGCATATTCACTTCTTTTGATCACTTATAGATCACATGAAGGACTTCCGGGGAGTTATGAAATGGAAATCCCGTATACCTGATTAGTCATGTGAAATATAAAAAAGCTAAAACTGAACAAATCTAAGGAATATTCAATAAAAATATGGTAATATGACTAAAAAATAGGGAGATATTTGTGAAGAAAACATATTATGATCCTCATGCGCTTCGCATGAGCCACCCAGGTCATGGAATAGCACTAGGAAACGTCTCAAAAATCACACGATGCTCCTTTTGGTATACTGTTTAGATTATGTGAAGTATCATGGACGTGTCAGAGACAATCACATGGAACCCCCCAAGTAGGCTACCCAAGTATCATAAAACCCTCTGATATTTCCATCCAGGCCTCATGATGTCCTCAAGACGTGTTTCTCGGATCATAATGTAACACCAGTGCATGTCATATAAATCTCACAATGGCATCAAGATAGGTCAACTGGATCTCACGACATCCTTTAGACCAGCCAGCCAGATCTTGTGATGTCTTCCATACATGTTATACAACTTTCACGAGGACACCCTAACAAGCCATCCAAGACATAAAACAACCTCTAAACACATAACATTGAATCTCACGACACCCACCAATAATGTTATCCAGCTTCCGAAATGACACTAGGAAAGTCAGATGGATCATGTGATTCCCTCCAAGCATGACTTCCAGATTTCATGATGACACCAAGGCAAGTTAGCTGGATCACTTGATGTCCTCCAAGCATGGAATCCAAGATCATGTGATGGATTTTAGGATCAATCTACTAGGTCTTGATATGTACTCCATAAAAGTAATCCTTGGTCATGTGATGACCTTCAGACATGCCTTCTAAATTATGTGATGTCCATCACACAAGTCAAGCTGACCATGTGATTTTATTTGGAAATGTCCTGATGACATCCTACGACATGTCATGAATAAATTAAACTCATGTAAAGAATAAAATAAATGTATCTTAGGAAGACATGGAGTCTGGGTCAAGCAGTCATCCAAGGACGTGATAACCTTTTCTATCCTCTATAAGCAACAATATTAGTGTGTTAGCCCGGGTTTAATTTAAATAAAAACACACTGATTCATTCTATAACCATGATATATATGATTCCTTACTATGACAAAAGATTTATTTAAAAAATAATAAGGGTAGTCCCAACACATATTTTCTGCATCCACAAGTAGTGAGACTAGTCATTTTTTATCCACTGTTTCCCAAACTGATCATATCTCACGCGTGCTTAGAAATTTGCAATGATCATATCATTCACAAAGGGAATCCTCAATGTGTAATCTCCCAAATAATGAACTATGATGACCCCAATTCCTTCCATAACCAGGATACATAGTATGCCTTCCTAAGACCTGAGATAAAATGTGAATCCACTTTGGTGTAATCCATGTCATGTCTCTGACATTCTGACCATTAAAACCCAATATCTATCAGGGTTTTCTTATCTTTCCTCATCTACCAATGGATTGAGAAATAACTTAACTATGATGAATCTAATTTATTCCATAATCAGGATAAGTAGGACACCTTCCAAAGGCTCGATCCCTATATTAATAATCCAATGGGCTATCCTAGAGGGTAATACCTACATCTATATGGAATTAGGATGATTATTTTCTATCCCTTTTTTATCAGACTTATCATATCTCATGTGAGCTTAGGGAGTTGCAATGATCACACAATTGGAATCATTAATCTCCAACATCTAGGGAAACCTTACTGTGTAAGCCTCAATTAGTGTCAAGATATAACTACCCACCATACATGGATATCTACATTGGGGAATGTCCCCAGGGCATGAATGAACCACAATAACTATAATAAATTCTATAACTATGATATATTGGATGCCTCCTTGAGGTTAAAGCTCAAGTAGGAAGCTCCACAGTTCCCCCATATTTTAATTTTCATAAGATGTTAAACTGCACAGGTTTAGTGAACTATGGTAACTCTCACTAATGTCATAACTAGGATACCTAAGAGGCCTCTCCAAGGTTAGATCTAAAATATATGGTTCCCCAGTACCCTAATATATGTTTTTTCTATATGAATTTAAACAACACGGATTTAACAAACTAAGGTAACTCTGATTCCTCCCATAACAAAAATACATAGGAAACCTGCTCAAGGTTCGAGCTCAAATATCTGGTTCCCAATTTCCCCATATATTTCCTATTTATATGACTTTAAACTGAACAGGTTTAAGAAACTATGGTATCTCTGATTCCTTCCACAACTAGGATACATAGGATGCCTCCTTGAGGTTTGAGATCAAATATCTAGTACCCCAGTTCCCCCATATATGTCCTTTTAGTATGATGTTCAATTTCATGGGTTTAACAGACAAAGTGGATTGTGATTTATGTTATAAAACATGATATATTGGATGCCTCATGATGGTCCAATCCCATCCTCGAAATATTAACTACCTCCCGGAATTAAAAAAATCCAATGTACATGTTCTATGACTTCAATATATAAGAAGTTATGCACTTATTGGAAATGGATAAAGAACCTCAGATACATATAGATGCATTCACTAATAACACCTTACACACTATTTTCACATAAAGTGACTTAACTTATGGTCATTTTTTTAGGGTAACTCGTCCCACATAGGTATTAGGAATATATTCTCAAACATATCTTAAATCTATATGATAGGCCTGATGTAGGCACCAATTATACCCAAAAGGGTGTGATGAGCCCAACCTCTAATCCTGTCAAACAATATGGGCTCCTAATCATTGTTGGGTCTGAAACCCCAAAGGAAAACCTTCCTTTAGAAAAAAGGTTCATACCTAGTTATGGATGCGGGAGCCATTGGGAGTTTTTACTGAGGATATAAAAATGGTATGACCTCCATGAATGACTATAAAAAGACATTGAATCCCCACCACAATAATCCCATCAGGTTAGGAAAACCATGACTTTCCAATGAAACAAAATTGGTGAACCATATGATAAATCATTTAACTACAACATCTCCTTTAGAAGATAAAAAGGATAGACTACCCAGTTCTCATCAAACCATTTAGTTCCCATAACATGGGTGGTTCTTTATCCCTGAAAATCCATGAGAAACAAAAAATGTTAACCCAACATGAATCTTTTAAATAAAAAAATGATTGTGTTATTATCCATTGGGAAATTTTTTCATTTACTATGAAAAAACAATGGAGCAATCAATAGAAAAATCTCGAATAAAAATATGATCGGTTGACTATGAAATGGATCTTATAGATGATCCTATGTAGCTGGGGTTCTCATGAAATAAGTTCATTCTTGTATTGACATATCCACAAAAATAGAATGGATAGACTAAGAATAAAATGACAATTGTGTTACCCATGGATATCTTATTGAGCACATATCATTACTGCAATGGTGCACTAATCAATGAACTTGTTCCTTGTTGTCTTCAGGACCGTAAACACTGCTCTCATAAACAAAAACTTGATATGACATGCCTTCATCCGGTGACTATTCTAGAAAATTAGATAAAACTACAACCCATTAGGGCCTCAGAATGTCCTCATCCACCTGAAATATTCAGTATAGGGTGGAGAATGAAATGAACCAAGAATACTGTAATCATGGTATGATCCCAACCATCATGTATTCCAATAAGGGTCTTCATGTATGAAACTGATGAGTCTGCATCATATAAAGAAATCTACAATAAAACCATTGACCCTCATTTTCACAACCAACCACATTGGATGTTTATCCCTAGAGCACACAAATCACCACCTTCAGTATATAATGAAGGTGGGTCAAGGAGCTAAATGTGGATATGTTTCGAGTCTGGGGCCTTCAGGTAAGGATATTATCAACTTATGTCACTAATACCATCTCATTGGTACCCTTAAGTTTCCTACTAGGGATACAAGAAGACACACATCCACCTCTAACACCAATTAATTAGCAACAAGGAAGATACATAGATCATGGAGTTGTTTGGACAATTATTAGTGGGCCCATATCCCCACTCCCACTGATGATATCAGCTGACATATTCTTGCAGCAACTAGGGAGAGAGTGCATATCCATGCTCACCCGAAAAAAGTTTGTTTATGTAATCATGGATCTATAATGGGGGAGGTCCATATCTCTACCCACATGCATTAATTACACTATCATATTCTAGTGGGAGTAGGATGAAAAAAGTGGCCTCATATACCCACTTTAATCGAAGATATCTTCTAGTATATAGTGGATATGGAAAATGTGTAGGCTTATATCCTTGGGAACACTTTTCTGTAATTCCATTACATCTTATAAATAGCTGGTTAGCTCCACCGAAATATCCCAAAACTCATACAGATATAGAGACAAGAACATATTTCTATCGCTATAGTCAAGGCATCTCAACACTCTGATCATTATGAACAAGTGGATTCCCTAGAGAAATCACACACCCTTGCTCAATTCCAAGATGATTATTGATATATCATAGTGAAGGATGAGGCATATAACTAGGCTCATATTTCCATTCTAGCTGAGGCTCACCAGGTGAGAGCATAACATGCTTGGGACACAGTCACATGCCCGTCAAAAAAGTCCAACGACATATTCCAAAGGCCTATGATCAGTTTCATACTCCGATTCTATAAGGGGATCACTATGTGAGAGTAGCACATGACTCATAAAAGGCTCATAATCCTATTGAAAAAGACAATCAACATACTCTAATATCCCCAGATTAGGCTCATATCCTCATTCTGGCTGGGGATCATCATGTCAGAATAGAACATTCCTTGGGATATGCTTATATTCCTATCAGTAAATCTTCCTGGAATATTCTAGTGGATCATATAATCTAGTTACATATTCCAACTTCTATCGATGAATGGCTGAGCCATCATTATTTTGGGGCAATACATGTAGATTCCATATCCCTTCTCCCATTCTAGAGGTATGTCAGCATATTATCATAGTGCATTAATAATTAGAACATGCTCATATTAATGTTCCAACCTAGTCTCACCAAGTGATAGTGGAACTTGACTTAGGGTAGGCACATATCTCTTACACAAAAGACCAGTGACATATTACAAAGGCTCTGGATCAAGATAATACCCCTGTTCTGATCGAGGTTTACTATGTGAGAATGAAACAAGGCTCGGGACAGACTCATACTCTTATTAGTAATGAAAAAGCTCATTAGAATATCCCAGTAGTTTCTAAATAGTGGGATCATACCCTCACAACACCAAACAATTCTAGAAAAATAATGCAAAATGAAATAAAGCCTGATCATATCCCAGAATAATTCTAGAAGGTAGGTTAGTATATTCTAACCATTACACATAATAAGGCTTATATTTTTGATCTACTCAATGCCAGTGTCCTTGATGTTTTTTGATATAAATTCCTAAAACCTTAAGGGTACATCAAATATTCAACTAAATTATAAGATGATCATTAATGTGACAGTTATACTTATGGTACTGTGGAGATAGATCACTGTGATTCTACTCCTAACATCTACCGTGGTCAACCTCCCCACTGTGATATCTCACATGGATAAATAAATCCCAAAATTTATTAGACACCGCTATATAGAGAGGTGTTAAAAACTCAGATGCCTTCATATATGTAGGGGATCAAAACATTCGGGTCAACCATATATAGTTCCCCATCAACATCTAACAGAACTCCACTCTGATGAGAACGCAATCCTAAGAAGTACCTTATGTGGTATAATTGTATGGTGGCATGTAAGTCTGATGGAGATGGATCCAGCATTTATATATTGAAAGTGTTATCTGAAAACAACATCCCCATCATGTTATGGCCTCTTTCAACTTCATACTATGAGATCACAGATGATCTAGAGAAGGATTTCATGCCTTTTCATCAACAAAAAATGTGGGAATATCATAAGAAGATGAATACTAGACACCTCCCTTATCTATGATATGAGGGTCACCTTCAAACCATTAAGATACATTGTTGTTATCTAGACATAGATGTTATCACTATGGATCGAGACTAAAAACCAGAAAATCACCACACAAATCTCCAACATGCTTTCCACTATTTCTTTACAAATATTTAGAAATTGATAGTAAGAATCACACCATGTATTCTTTTTTGAGGATGGGTAAATTAAAGTGAGCTAAACATCACCTCACCCTTATAACAACATAATTCCTTTGATATGGCATCCTGTAATGTCATATCCTCTACAAAAATTAAGGGACTGAGTAACAGTAAATCCATTTGGTCACTAAAACAAAATGATTCTACTTAAATTATTCCAAGACATCATGAATATAGTTATAGGATAGTGAAAATGTCTCTTAACTAGGCCCCTTGAATAAATAATAATTAACTTCATACACAGAAGCCAATGTTGTAATCAACCTGGTGGCATCTTGTAAAAAATGACTCCTATCATGGGCTGCCATTTCGCCCAACTTCTACACGATCAAATTTATTCCACAACAAACATGGAATAGTAGTAGTTTCAATAACAACTATCCATGAGTGAATATATCCTAATGGTTTGTGGGAATATCTTCCTCCACATCCACCCCTCAAATCGTCAATTCCCTAGGGGATTTAGGATATTTCGGAAGTAGCTATAAACAAACAATATCCCACTGGGTTGGGAAATTTATTTCTCAATCACCATAACCAAGTTTATAATCTACTAAGAGTGTCCTGGGGAAATCAAAGATGATTCTAGATCAATCTTATCCCACTGGTCTAGAGGCATTTATGTCTCAATGTTTGTCTCATGAATCACAAAATCCTCAATCAGAAGAATCATATCCTCAGCAACAGAATCAATAATTGAAAATTGTGGTCTTGGATAACCCCTATCTCGTAGGGTTTAGGTAATTTATATCATCACTATAGATAGAACATGTATTCGTTAGGTTTATAGTTAATTAGTGATAGTCAGAATACCATTTGTTCCTCCCGACACTTGGAAAACCGATGCTATTCCGGGATCATTTGGAAATCATGATTGAAAAATCACTTGATTTTATTACACATATGTGAATATGGTAGGAGAGTATAGTGATGGAAATTATATCCCATTGGGTTTTCAAACTAAAATGGCCTAATATTTCCAATTATTAGAGAAATGACCATAATGTAGGCAGTACAGAAGCTTCCTATATCGTTGAAAGTAATGGGACAAAAACCATTTCCCAATACACCTTTGTAAATGTTATCAACATCATCCCAAAAAATAATATATATAATTATGTAAATGAATAAGAAACGAATATTTTTTTTACCTGGATAGGAGGGTGATTTGGATGCTTGAACTAAGGTTGAACACACCCATAACTAGTGGAGGCACCCAATTTGGAACTTTCTAATATCAAGTTTCAACCTCTCTAGTGAAACCCTACCAAAGATAAATGGAATGGTGTGACTATATCCTAATAACTACCCCGAAGAGTCATCCTTCCATGTACAAATTAATGACACAATATGAGAATGAGGCTCACAATATCATAAAACTCAATGAGGATTTACTCATGGGAAACATTCTTTCGAGGTATCATCTTCAGACATAGATGAATATCCCTCCACCCATACATCTTTAAATAATTGATCTTACTACAAAAGAAACATCGAAACATCTGATCGGCTCCACATCCAGAAATTCCGCCTACATAAATGAGAAATTTGAAAATGATCATGATTTTCCTTTATTATAGTGAAAACCTCTCCTTCAATAGGGAAATCATTCAGTCTTCACACATATTGAGAATCAGTGAGAGAATAAAAGGCCACCTCATCAGGCCCCACCCGCTCCCTATAGATTAGAGGTGGCCCAAACAGTAGTGACTCTAGAATTTCTAAACACCATAGAGTCCTTGTCTACTCTAATGGAAGCCATAGAGGTGAGATGCACACTTGTGCAGCCTGAGAGGAAGCCACAACCAGAATGGGTGGATGATACTTTTCATATACCCAATTTTATCAATCATACCTTATCTACCTTTTATGGAACAAGAGACCCTAAAAATAATCTCACTCAATTCGTATCACAATAAAATTTAATGATGTTCCCTCAAGGTTAGCAGGCAGTGACAAAGATGAGGTGTTTTTTTACACACTCTGATATGGTTGGCCTTTATTTGGTATAATATCCTTCCAAAATGATCTATTTTAGGATGGGATGACCACCATCATTAATTACTTTACCAGTTCCTCTCCACACTAAAGAAAACAACAATATTCAAACTAATTAACTTCAAAACACAAAAAAAGATAGGGTTTCTGACATCATAGCTAGATGTAAGGGTTTAACCTATTCAGTAAATATTTTTCTTGTAAGAAAAATTAATGGAACTCTATGATGAAAATATCTAGGATGAGCTATAGACACCTCTAATCCCAGTGAAGTATCCATGTGGGTTCTATGAGTTTTCAGAAATGACACAACTTTTGTAAGACTCCATTTACCGAACCAGAGCTATATCTTGATCCATTCACTCAAAACAGGGGAAAATGCTCAGAAAGTTAGAAACTATCGATATTACCCTTAAACCAGTATTATTTCTCATTAAAGAACATAATAAAGTCCTAAATAGACCAATGGTTCCTATCAAGTGGAAAAAACCAAAAAATCACTATTGTATAGAAGACCATAGAAATCAAGGTCACCGAGGATTCTAGGAATGGATGAATAAATCATACTTCTCAAATGTAAAAGTATCAATTATTTTCTTGTATCCATGCACAGTAACCTTCTCCATCTACCACTAACTTGAAATATTAATAGGCCATCCTCACAAACCATCCTGACTACTTCCATTTCTATAGAGGTTAGGGTCATAATATCCAGGACTACATCATCTTCAATGATGACTTTCAAGGAATGGTAGATTTTGATAGGTTGTGTTAGATGAATCCTAAGAGAATGTGGCCTTCATAATAATTTCCCAGTCAGAACAAGAGGGTGATTGGAATAAATTTATAGTAGACAATGGACATAAGTTTAACAACTGGATGACTCAAAAAATAGTAGATCAGACTCATGTCACCTTGAGATAATAGTTGCACAGACTCACAATAGCTCCACCACCTAGAAATGTGACATCATATATGTATTCTGAAGGTGGATGCAACTATTAGATATAGGAAGAGATAGAAGAGTAAGAGACATATTATGCTTCAATGCAAGCTCTAACTCTTTTCTTCCCTACAACATCCAATGCAAGGGCACTGCCCCACCAAATAAAACCCTCATCAGAAGAAGATATCATCTTTGGTTATGTCAATGTGATACACTTGGAAGAACCATTCTGAGATGATTAATATGCCTTTGATTATGAGTTCCCCACACCTAAATGGTGAAGAATAGGTCACATGTATCGGAACTGAGGATATAGAGGAGAGCACATTTGTGTTCATACCCAATATCCCATTAAAATTCCCCATAGGGGAAATATATACAGTTGCGACCCATTGGTAAGTGCCCCCAGTAAACCCAAAAGAGACATGGAGGTGTATAAGAACCCTCTAGCGATCGTCTATTCTTAGTTTTCTTGCATGACCACCTATAGGGGGTGAAATTTTCTGATCATCCCTGAAAAATGGGAAGGACAACACAATCCTCACCATATAAAGCAGATTCTCCCCCAACCTCTGCACAAGAACTAGGCTTGTCCTCCTCAAATTCCTCAGTTCCTGATCCATGTGTCAAGGAGAAACCCCACCTCAAGAAGCACTGAACTATGGCACAAATTATTAAATTATTAAATAGATGTAATTTGTCCCATACAAGCTCTCAAACATTGATGTACTCCATCTTTCAAAAGAACTCATAGAGGCACTTGTTGAAGCCCTCCAAATCCCATAGGAGTTAAAGATAGACTTATTTGCATCTGGGGTATATAAAATGGATACCAAGTCAGTATAATTTCATGTAGATATCTCATTCAAATAATAGGATCACGAATAGTTCATCTAGGGACACATTAGGCACCTAATTGATTTAGATAGACTCGATAATGTTCATATCTGAAGGGATCTGGTTGACAATGGTTCTAGGATTGATCTCATCCCTATTGGAACCCTACGATTCTTGCGATATAGTGAAGTGTATTTGTCTCCCATAAATACAAACATTCAAGGGTATGATAAGGGTTAGAAACTACCTCTTGGTAAGATCAAAAATAAAGACCTCTTTAGGTATCTCATATATCAAACTGAGTTAATGGTTATATAGAAAAACACTACATAAAATGTCTTTCTTGGAAGACTCTAACTTCACATCCATGTGACAGTGGATTCAATATTAAATTAGTGTCTGAAATACCCCATTTATGGAAAATTAAGCATACTATATGGTGATAGTGCCCCATTTTAGACATTCAAATAAACAACTGTTGAGTCTGGTTTCAAAAAAAGGAAGGAAAATAACCAATTGGGGGTGATGATATAAAGGTTTTTATCCTCCAATGAATTTGGATCTACCACTTCAAATCCCTCTAGTATTCTCGACAATGACTATGTTCTTCCCATAAATCTAGTTGATGTAATAAACTTTGTCCTAGAGGCCCAATCCCCTCATATCCCATGAAGAAGTGTAAATTTCAATAAGTTCCAACATCTCTCAACAACGACTCTAGCAGTAGTGGATGATAATGCCTTTTTTCATAGCCTCTCTCACCTAAACAGTGATAGATATTCCCACTAATTTCCATATCCATATAAGAATGACTATAGAATCAGAGGTGGATGAAGAAGAGAATGAAATTAGGAATACCCCTATCCCATTCAAGGAAGGTGTCTCCACCACCAACGATGATCTCAGGCAGGTAAATATGGGAAAATAAGATGACCCATGACCTACCCTTATTAGAAACTCCATGAAACTTGAAGAGAATGTTAGGTACATCCCATTTCTTGAGAAACACTAAAATGTGATCTATTTGAACTATACAGAAATTCCAAAACTGAATCTAGATGTGGCTACGCACCATCTCGACTTACTCGATGACCATTGAGGCTTCAATAAGGAATCCATGAGTATTCACCCCTTTCATACTACACATATAGAGTCAAAAGTTGAAAATTGATCAAATAAAACATTTTTGAGTAGATAAATAACCATGGTGACTTTCCAGTATTGTCCCCATCATGAAAAATAATGGGAAGATTAAGGTCTGCATCGATTTCAAAGACCTTAATCAGCATTTACCAAAGGATGAATTCCTATTGTTGATCACAAAACTCGTGATTGATGAAATTGCTAGCTTCCAAGACCATTCCTTGTTGGATGAATATTCATGGTATAATCATATATAGATGGACCCTAAATATGATGATTCCACTGCCTTCAGAGTTCTATAAGAGGACTTTTGTTATGAGTTCATTTCATTTGACATAAATAATGCCAAAGTCTCTTATCAATACACCATGAATCATATCTCTAATCTATTATTGGTAAGAATAAATAAATGTTATTTCGATGAGCTACTAATCAAATCCCATCAATGATGTGATCACTTAACGGATCTTCAGATAGTTTTTGACAAGCATAGACAACAAAACCTGGATATGAATCTACTAAAATACGCTTTCAGAGTAACATTAGGGAAGTTCATTGTATTTCAGGTATGTCACCACAACATTGAATTCGACCTAGATAAGACTAGTTCCATTTTAGAAATGAAACCCTCCAGAAATGTCAACAAACTAAAGGGGCTCTAATGGAACCTCACATACATTCAACATTTCATAGAAAACTTGGATGGAAAATCTCTCCCTTCCACCTAGATAATGATGAAGGGAATCACCTATCAGCTGGATAGAGACTGCTAAGATGTCTAAAAAAGTCTCAAGCAGTATCCACTACACCCATGAGTCTTTATTTCACTAGTGGATGTAAATACACTCATATTATATGTGGATTCCATGGAATGGTCACTAGGAACCCTCCACAAAGAAGAATGGTGAGAGAGTGAGAATAGTCTCTATTACCTCAGCTGAACAATTCTTGGTATTCAGACTCGATATTTGGATATTGATAAGAACCGCCTCATACTCACTTTCGCATTGCAGAATATAATGTATTAAATTCATCACCATGAATTCCATCTTCTCTCTTGTATTGATACGCTCAAGTATTTCTTTGTCCATCCCATTATGACATGGTGTTTGGCCCAATGGGAGATCATTCTGCAATAATATGACATCCAATTCGTGTCACAGAAGTCAATGAAAGGTAAATCCATGGATGATTTCCTTGTGGAACATTCCACCCTCTAAACTACACCAGTAGACACTGAACTCCAAAATAATGAGGTTTTCTATAACCATGAAACTTCTAAGACATGGGAGATATATTAGGTTGGCGCCTCCTGAAGTTATATCATCATAATGAAGAAAAATATAATGATTAATCAGGATGAATTAGGGATTTTATTTGTTTCCCCAGAAAAATAAATTTTACCTGACTCTTTCTTGCCATCCTAATTCTACATATATAATGAGGCCAAATACCAAGCCCTCGTCATAGGGATAAAAATATCCGTACAACTGCAGATAACATACCTGAATATCAAAGGTGATTTAGAACTAGGGATGAAGATGATCAATGATGAATATTCCATCAAAAAGGAAAAACTTTCCCCTCTAAATAGCTACATTAGTGGACTAATTGAATAAATTACTTTTGATCCCACATTAAATCATGTTCCCCAATCACAGAATGATCATGCCGACACATTTTTTAATCTAACCATAGTCTTGGACAACCCTACTCTAGAGGACATAATATTCTGTATCACATACGGAAGAATGGTGTTATTGATCATCACCTATGATATGAATTAAATCATGTAATATCTCACAAAAATCATCATCTCTAGAGTTTAGTAAAAAATTAGGGTTCAAATAAATAAGGCATAAAGCTCATGGGTCCTACTTTGTTGGCCTAGTAAATTCCATGCTATGATTTCTGGACCCCATGGTTCTGAAAAAAGATAGAGTAATGATTTTTTGCATCTTATTTCCATGAAAATATATTCACTATGAGGTTAAATGACTTTTAGGTATCTCAAAAACTTCGTGGATATTACATTTCTTACAAATCACATTTTATGACTAGATCACCTCCGATCACCATAAACCATCCATGGCACTTAGAAAATGATACCTAGCTTTAGGGGACCCTTTGTTTAACTATTAATTTATGCCTATGGATCTAGATATGTACCTATAGTCATCAACCAATTGTATCACTCTACAAAAAGGCTTTCTAATCCTTATGATCTCTACCATCATCATGGAAGAACTCATCAGCTTAGTGTGTTATGTGACATTTCTGGTATGATTGCCCCATATCAACCTATTGACCAAAGAACATTAGATCATGATTTATAATTAGCATACCATACTATCCAACCATATTCAACATCTTTGGAATTATTCCACCATGTTCTTGACCCTTCCTCAAAGTAGGAATGTAACCCTCCATTATCGAACCTTTTATGGGCCACACCTTGTGATTCAAAGCCACATGATGTTGGGATTGACCTTCATAATTAAGATATTAATTGTCCTACAGTTCCATAACCCCTATTATATAGCTTTCCTTCATACCCTACATCATCATTTGTATGTTTGAGTCTTTAGAAATCGTTCATGGCCCTAAAAAAGGAGTGGAAATCACCTTTTTTGGACCATGCTATTGATGCATAAGGTTGTCGACCTTCCAACCTGGGGAATCTCCTCCTTGTAACAAAGGAGCACAAATACTTATGATCCCTGGAAATAACATGATAGATCTTGTCACCTCAAGATGTTATGGATTATTCCAAACATGTCTTCCGCATTCCATATTCACTGACTCTAACTTTTGTTTTATGACTTATATCACTCATATTCCAACTATCTAGGTGGGCCTAGAATCCATAGTATTTCACCCTCAACAAATATGAATCCCATAAATCTTTTATGGACCTTATATAAGAGTGAATGTACCTCTATTTTACCATGTTATTGATTCATAAGGTATTTGACCAACCAACTAGAGGAATATCCTCCTTGCAAAAAATGAGCTCTAATCCCTGTGAGACTCAATAACACCATGGTAGAACTCAACAACCATGGGTGTTGTGGGTCATTACTGGTATATCTGCACCATATACCATGATTATCGTTCAATTCATAGTATTAATACATTAAACTGAATGGAATCCTAATGTATGATCTAAAAGAACCTAAACTATAGTGATAGCAAGTTCGAGCTAAAAGACATTAAACTACCACGATTGAAGGTCTGGTCAAAAAGAGACTAAAGTATAGTGAAAAAAGGTCCATGATAAAATATCCAAAACTAAAATGCTAGAAGGTCATTTCTAACAGGCCCTAAACAACAATGATAGAAGGTGTGATCTAATAGACCCTAAACAAAAATGATATAAGTTCTGATCTAAAATTCCCGAAACTACAGCAACTGAAGGTTTGAGCTAAAAGACCCTAAACTAAAGTGATATAATTTCTTATATAAAAGACACTAAAATATATTGATTGAAGGTCTAATCTAAAATAACCTAAAATACAGAGATAAAAGATACAAGATAAAATAACCTAAAATACATTGATAGAAGGTCTTATCTAAGAGTCCTAAACTACAACACAACAATTATTTAGTCTGAAATAATGTAAAAGCTTGTAATTACCACCATACGAACTTGCAAAAAATAAAACTATTATCACCAAGACTATTGGATTTAGAAAAAGATAGATCACTCTCCCTCTGAGACATATATTCTACCAAATTGTTTTTTTAAACATGTAATCTTGGGAAAACTTGAACAGATACATCAATGAGGAACCTCATTATTGGTGGGAATTCATTAGAACATCGTGAGAAAAATATAATATGAATAAAATATTCAGATCCATACATTAATGTTTAAATGATATTATACAAAGGATGTGTATCATTGGAGATTCATATAACATCAGATCATCGAAGTGTCTACACATCATGAGTAAAATATACTTGACAACAACATATTAAGTTCAGAAAATATATTCATTGATTTCATACTAAAGGAGGAATATACACATATAATTTTCTCAACAAGGAATAAAGATATTGTGAAAAATATGTAAAAATATAATTCCATCACATAATGCTTATATGAGACCTTGATTTTTGTAAGAATTGTCCCTCGATAGGTAACAGATTGGTGTAATTGATCAACAGATTCATTCTCTACCACCGGAACCTGATGAAATTCATCAGCCCTAGAAACAGATTCAATTCTTACCTTCCCCTCCATGTCCACGTTGAAAGGACACCCTCATGAGGTGACATTATATAATCCTGGTCATTAATACTAGCCTCACTAATATCAACCATATTACTCATTGGAATTGTCCTATAGGGACTGAAGGGGAAATGGTCATAAAAAATAAAATAATCCATAATATCCCAATCCTTCATTGTAATAGGTCCTAACCCAATGATAAAATTCAAGTATGGTTTGAATATATAATTTGGGTTACCCTGGATGCTCAAATATTCATATCCTTCTAGGTGATCCCCTATCTAACCCAATAAAACTTGAAAGGGTCCCAAGATCCTATAAGGAGGGTTTCCCTTGTAAACATGGTGCAGAAGGTGATAAATTTTGGCCATCACATATAAAAAAATCCAAGTACTCCCCCTACCACACCAAGGATGTCACCATCATGAAACTATTAACTCTAACTCCACCTTTTTTACTTCATCAGAAGTAAGTACCCAACTAGGTACATGGAAATGTAACCTACTAATTAGATATCTCAGTCAACACCGGGGACAAATTCCAATTCACATCCTTTAAATTTCCCTTATTCAACTATAGGACAATAATTTCTCACTACACTATGATATTATTTCATTGGATAGGCCTTATATTTCTTATCTTCTCGTCTCAAATGGGTTTTCTTGATGAAATTCCTCTCCCATGTCATTAATATGATATCTTCCTAAGGAAGATGCTGCTTAGGGAGAGATTTTCAGCTAATCTAATCATCTCACGAGTAAGGGGATGCATCATATTCATTTCATACCATTAATATTATATAGGAACAAACTAATCATATATCTCAATCAATATATTTTCACTGCATATCTACTCAACATCCCAGAGGCAGACACCCACCTTACCATGCATTTAATTGAATGTTCTTGTGTCTAGACTCCAGTAGATGAAAAATTATAACATCAAAACCTTTTAATAGTTGGAAAATTTTTGTGATATCAAGACAAACTTGTACATCCTTATTTTCATCATCTCTTAGGAAAATTTAGAAACAATTTACTGCACCTAATAGGTTCAACCCAATTTAATTCTGTAGCTGCCCCCTGATCAAGAGTCCAAATTGAGAAAGAACCAAAACATTTGGATAGAGGCAGACTTTCTCATTATATAGTGGTATATATGAACATAAAAAATCAGGTTTGTGATTGTTAATTTTAAATTCTATAGGATTTTATGTTATTATATTCTTGTATTCATAGTCTCCCTTGGAAAAAAAATACCCCCTGAGAGATGTTATCCTAAAAAGTGTTATGGGTTTTCGAAACCCAATAGGAGGGTATGAATGATGACTATGAAGAAGTAATGGGATTTTAAAAAGTAAGACCAAGCCCATAAATGGGTAGAAAATATGAAAGGGGATATCCCCCATGTTTCTCTCCAATAAACCCTACCAGACTCAGCGGAAATCACCAAACTTCACCATGGAACGTAGCATCCACAATTTATATGATATCATCTCATCGAACCATCACTACCTTAGACTCTTTGCATGAAGTATTGCAGGAACCATGATGATATCCTAAATCCATAAAAACCAAATTAAGTGTCATATATCGGGAATATAAAAATAAAATCCGGTCAAAGGAAATATATACAATTATGGAAGGCTTTTGAACATTGCAGGAATCATTAGGGAATTCATGATAACTAAAAGTATTTGTGAATAACTTGGTTCATGAAGATATAAAGGACCAAATAAACCCACAAATAATCACCTAACCACATGAACCCTGTAGGGACCCCCAAAACCGGGGTGCTTAATGAGACATGATACACTTAACATTACATCATTACAAGTTTA
The DNA here is from genome assembly GCA_963277665.1 of Viscum album. Classification (NCBI taxonomy): domain Eukaryota; kingdom Viridiplantae; phylum Streptophyta; class Magnoliopsida; order Santalales; family Viscaceae; genus Viscum; species Viscum album. The sequence continues at coordinate 1,101,049,007 of OY728162.1, read as the reverse complement.
AATATCATGTCTCATCACAACAGAGGATCGCGAGGCTCGGGATTCTGGGAAACCAGCTGCTTCTGATTAGCTTCATTAATATCAACCGTGCCTGAAAAATTTTAAACAATACGTAGGGTGAGCAAAATTGCCCAGTAAGGGGTTTTAAAACATTTTATGAAAGTCCTTTTGAAAAGAATAAAACATACTTTGCTAAAACAAAACATTGTTATTTCTTCAAACATGAAATCCATCTGTTTTTGAAAACCACTTGCACAAAGAAGCACGTACTTGAAATAAGTTTTAAAACATGGTCAGAGTGCACAATATAAACAGAGTAAGCAATACATAAAGTTAAAACAAGGTTACTTATGGCTAAGTAGGAAACATGCTTATCATGGTTCGTGAGTAGAATGCAGTTCTTTTAACAGTTTACCATATGAATAACAGTTCTTGTCACATTAAGTATGGTTTCATGATTATGGGAGCTTTCAACTAGGGGTTGTCCTGTTAGTTGAACAAACCCCTGATTAACCTTTATCATTACATGTAGAGGGAACGTATAATCCTGTACTTTGTCATGACTTTTCATCATGACCGTAAAACATAATTAACGGGTCAAGGCTCACTGCCCACCCTGTTTCCTTTACTCAAGCCAAGGCTAACTTGCCAAGACCGTCGCACATGATCGTCTCATGAGACTCTTTCTTTACCCAATGCATTGGAGCGCTATATAATTCCGGGTGCACCCGTCACATGTAGTCCTATACATCCCTCACATATCTTGACATGGTCATTCGTTAATGGGGTTCCATGCATTCTTACTTCAACCCCATTTCACATACATAACATGAAAACAGTTCTTTCATTAAAACATTAAGACATGCATGATCATGCTTCGTGCACATAAAAAGTTCACATGGGTTTTAATAAAGTAAACATAACACTTAATATTCCATACATCAAAATTCCCAATTAAAGCATGGTCACCCATTAATTACACATGTGATGATAAATGGATATCCTAGGCTTTTAATACTGGCAGCTGAAGTTACAAAGTGGAAAATCAAGTTCATCATGTATATTTGTGTAAACTCTTCCATTATCACATGAGAACACACCTACTAATACATGAATGCATTTATAAAAGTTCATGCAACCCATACTATCCATTTTAAGAAAAATCCTGATTATCCGAAGCAGTGATACATGAAAATTCTTAGTTTTGAGAATGATTTGAAATCCAACCAACCCATAAATTCATCATGCTATACCGTAATAAAAAAGGATAATAAAACCAAGTACATGTTGGTGTACATACACATCTATATAATCACATGTATTCATTTACCAATATACTTCGTATACTTGCATAATTTTGCATGTTTGTGCAATTACCCAAAACCTCCATGTTCATAGGCGAAATAAAAATCAGGGTTATAAACACGAAAGAAGAATTGCATTATTGCATATATACTCTTATTCTTATGTGTATATAAATATATATATATATATATATATACATTTATATACACAATGAGTATAACATTAAAACTGAGATAAAAAAAACCTAAGAGACAACTGCCTTTAACCTGATCGAATTCGGGATGAAGAAAACAGTGGTAACCAGTTCTTAAGGCCATGATGCAATTTCATATACACATATATACTTATGTAAAGTGTGTATAAATTATAGTGTACCAAGGCCGGAGGAAGCTAAACATAAGAAGGGGTTTTCCCTTTTTACCCACTTTTCAATTTTATCAAGCTAAGAGAGAGATTTCAAATTCTGGGTTCGCACCCGGTTCACATATACCCGAAAAATATACACACATAACATGTATATATATATATATATATACTCCGAAACTCAAACATGACTAAAAAGAAAACAAACAATCATGCCTCTTACCTTTGGAGAGGAGGACAGGAATTGATAAATGGGGTAAGTGGATTCAGTGGACTTGGTTGTACTAACATCAAGTGAAAACGTATATATATATATATATACATACCATATATATATATATATGTAAAAAAAACCGAAACTCAAGAACCTAAAAAAAAAGTAAAAGGGCTTCTCCCTTACCTCAACCCAGAGAGGAGGGGGAGTAGGGTGCAACTACGGGATCCAGAAGGTATAAACATAGAATATATATATATACATATATAACCAGTATAAATGTATATATAACTACATACAAACCCGGTATTTACACAAACTAAAAAAAACAAATGACCCTTACCAGAACTCGACGAAGAGGAGGAGGAGGAAGGCCGGAGCTCTGCCAGCGTCGTCTGGAGGTCGGAGAGATCAGGAGCTGATCTTTCGGTCCTCGGTGCAAAACCCTTCCCAACCGGTGTGGAGCCACCCTCTCCCTCGGTGAGGTCCGCGACTTAAGAGGAGATGACGGGAGACCAATGCCGAGATCAGTGTCAAGCCGCGTGGAAAGATGGGCGTTGCTGGGTCTACATGGCGAAGAAAAAAAAAAGAAGTGCAGCAGCACTGCTGGTTCGACGCGAGGAGGAAGAGACGCGACAGGGAGAAAGTTGTAAAAATAGATCAACGGCTGGGATTAAACGCGGCTTGATCCAGCGGCTGGAACTGATGCGGTTTTTAAAAAAAAGGATGGTCACGATTTGAAGGAGAAAGAATCTGATGGCCGGGGTGCGATGCGGCGCAAAGAAGGAATAAACACGGGGTTTTTTTCCCTCCCTACCCGCATTTCAATTTATTTTTTTATCATTAAACTTTATCATTATTTAACATTCAATTATTTTCAACTTTATTTATTTTAAGGATAGTCAAGATTCTTTGGTGATTTATAAGCGATTATTATTCTTATTTAACCTTCAATTATTTTTAACTTTTATTATTTAAAAAGTCATGGGTAATTTAATATGGTTGTACATTAATTAGTTCATCCCACCCTATTTTACATTAACATTGTTTACACCATTACACATTCAGCACAACAAAGCATTATTATTGTTTTAAAGATTCAAGATCACCAATTATAGTTGCAAGCAAGAAAAGTTAATTATTCTATTAGATATTAACATTTTAACATTATTAGTTATTTCCAAAATGGCAAATTTAATGTGCATTAAAGTGAATTTCAACATTATACCACAAAATTTGTATAGAAAGAAACCGAAACGTTGACATAATTTCAAAATATTAAATATAAAACCAAGTTATCAACATTTATATTATTATTACATATATATAAATATAACAAATAGTGGAAGGAGACAATAATATTAATTCTTTCCTTTTAAAACATAAAATAAAATTATTATTTTGGAAAACAAAGGATAATTAACATTGAGGTCATTTTAAAATATTAAAGCAAAACTACACATTTATCATTCGGATCATTTTCTTTGCAACGGTCAAAATGATCATGGGATTCGTTGGGAACCAACAAGCGGATTTATGGCCGACATATCATTACACGAAACTTGAATTATCGGGTTGTTACATTATCTCCCCCTTAAAAGAATTGCGTCCTCGCAATTCTGTTCGTAAAAAGACAAGAAAAAGACTTCGGTCGCACAACATTACCAAAACTGAAGGCCTGGCTCAGTTAACGGAACCCCTAAACTGGTACACATCTCCGCTATTTCCCTGACCCAGATACACTTTGAGCAATAAGACTTGTACTCCTGCTCATGGGCACTACACACAGGCTTCCATAGGGAGGCCCGTGCAATAAACAGCTCTGAAACGTCTGAGCGGACGAATCCCCTAGTAACCCTTCGAACATCATTACGCTCGAGGTAGTTGAGGGGGACGACGCGATTGAGAAGGCTGACGTTCAGGATCTGGAACATGTAGGCGGCTCTGAGGTTGCCGTCCTGAGCTGCTATGAGAAAGCAGGCTCTGGAGGAGAAGTTCCATGCCATAGAGAAACACTGAAAAATCCCTTCATGGTATCTCCCCCTTCGCCTATAGTAGGGAAGCTGGGTGGTGTCAAGGAGGTGGATCACATGTTCATTCTCCTGACATGCGCGGAGAATTTCTGGACTATTCGCTATTTCCAGAAAACGTTGGCAGGACCCTCGTAGGTGGAGAAAAGAGGGAAAGTCCACCATACAAGTTCTGATCAAGACAACCTCTACTAACTCGTCAGGTAGAGACGAGAGGTACATCTGACTTGCCATCTGGAAGAAAAGGTAAACAAGAGAGGTCACTTAACAACACTAAGAAGAAAGAGATCATAAACTTTTTAATTAAGAAGGTTTACACATTAAAGTCTGAGTTTTCCAGACGGACACCACAAAGAGAGGCGAAACTCTCTAACTCCACAAACCATACAAAAGATGAACATACAGGACTAAATTCATGGGGACATTTATATCGCCTCTTGAGTTTAGTGTGGGGGGTGTGGAGTTGGGAAACGTCGGTATACACTTCTTGCCTAAGAGACACACGAGTGGACTCATTCTTCAACGCTTCGAAGTCCATTAACTGGCCCTAGAAGCCATAGTGCAGGACCTGACACAGATAAGCCGCTCGAAGATCTCCGGCAGCAGCAGCTTCTTGGAAAGGGTTATCTAGCATTGTGCCAAACTCCTCACCCGCAGTAAACACTCGGAAGAGTCCTTCGTGATACCTTCCTCGACGTGCATACAAGGGAAACTGGGTCATCATCATTAGGAGATAATCCATCCCCATTCCCCGGTGGAGGCTAAGCACCCTAGATGAGTTCGACATATCGTACAAGCGCTTACACGTCATGCGAATGTGAGCATAGTTCAGGAAGTTTTCACAGCTAACTAGAGACATAATGTTCTCTAGAGCCTCGGTGGGGAGTGACAAAAGGTCAGTAGGTACATCAGCCATCTGAAAGTCACAATGTTTTTACTTAATTAGTCTTAGAAATATATTTATATCACCTGGTTTTCCAGAGTTTCCTGAACCCATCCTCTGATACCAACTGTAGAGACCCCCAAAATCGGGGTGCTTAATGAGACATGATACACTTAACATTACATCATTACAAGTTTAAATATCATGTCTCATCACAACAGAGGATCGCGAGGCTCGGGATTCTGGGAAACCAGCTGCTTCTGATTAGCTTCATTAATATCAACCGTGCCTGAAAAATTTTAAACAATACGTAGGGCGAGAAAAATTGTCCAGTAAGGGGTTTTAAAACATTTTATGAAAGTCCTTTTGAAAAGAAGAAAACTTACTTTGCTGAAACAAAACACTGTTATTTCTTAAAACATGAAATCCATCTGTTTTTGAAAACCACTTGCACAAAGAAGCACGTACTTGAAATAAGTTTTAAAACATGGTCAAAGTGCACAATATAAACAGAGTAAGCAATAAATAAAGTTAAAACAAGGTTACTTATGGCTAAGTAGGAAACATGCTTATCATGGTTCGTGAGTAGAATGCAGTTCTTTTAACAGTTTACCATATGAATAACAATTCTTGTCACATTAAGTATGGTTTCATGATTATGAGAGCTTTCAACTAGGGGTTGTCCTGTTAGTTGAACAAACCCCTGATTAACCTTTATCATTACATGTAGAGGGAACGTATAATCCTGGACTTTGTCATGACTTTTCATCATGACCGTAAAACATACTTAACGGGTCAAGGCTCACTGCCCACCCCGTTTCCTTTGCTCAAGCCAAGGCTAACTTGACAAGACCGTCTCACATGATCGTCTCATGAGACTCTTGCTTTACCCAATGCATTGGAGCGCTATATAATTCCGGGCGCACCCGTCACATGTAGTCCTATACATCCCTCACATATCTTGACATGGTCATTCGTTAATGGGGTTCCATGCATTCTTACTTCAACCCCATTTCACATACATAACATGAAAATAGTTCTTTCATTAAAACATTAAGACATGCATGCTCATGCTTCGTGCACATAAAAAGTTCACATGGGTTTTAATAAAGTAAACATAACACTTAATATTCCATACATCAAAATTCCCAATTAAAGCATTGTCACCCATTAATTACACATGTGATGATAAATGGATATCCTAGGCGTTTGATACTGGTAGCTGAAGTTACAAAGTGAAAAATCAAGTTCATCATGTATATTTGTGTAAAATCTTCCATTATCACATGAGAACACACCTACTAATACATGAATGCATTTATAAAAATTCATGCAACCCATACTATCCATTTTAAGAAAAATCCTGATTTTCCGAAGCAGTGATAAATGAAAATTCATAGTTTTTAGAATGATTTGAAATCCAACCAACCCATAAATTCATCATGCTATACCTTAATACAAAAGGATAATAAAACCAAGTACACGTCGGTGTACATACACATCTATATAATCACATGTATGCATTTACCAATATACTTCGTATACTTGCATAATTTTGCATGTTTGTGCAATTACCCAAAACCTCCATGTTCATAGGCGAAATAAAAATCAGGGTTATAAACACGAAAGAAGAATTTTATTTTTGCATATATACTCTTATTCTTATGTGTATATAAATGTATATATATATATATATACATTTATATACACAATGAGTATAACATTAAAACTGAGATAAAAAAAACCTAAGAGAAAACTGCCTTTAACCTGATCGAATTCGGGATGAAGAAAACAATGGTAACCAGTTCTTAAGGCCATGATGCAATTTCATATACACATATATACTTATGTAAAGTGTGTATAAATTATAGTGTACCAATGCCGGAGGAAGCTAAACATAAGAAGGGGGGTTCCCTTTTTACCCACTTTTCAATTTTATCAAGATGAGAGAGAGATTTCAAATTCTGGGTTTGCACCCGGTTCACATATACCTGAAAAATATACACACATAGCATGTATATATATATATATATATATATACTCCAAAACTCAAACATGACTAAAAAGAAAACAAACAATCATGCCTCTTACATTTGGATAGGAGGACAGGAATTGATAAATGGGGTAAGTGGATTCAGTGGACTTGGTTGTACTAACATCAGGTGAAAACGTATATATATATATATATACATACCATATATATATATATGTAAAAAAAACCGAAACTCAAGAACCTCAAAAAAAAAGTAAAAGGGCTTCTCCCTTACCTCAGCCCGGAGAGGAGGGGGAGTAGGGTGCAACTACAGGATCCAAAAGGTATAAACATAGAATATATATATATATACATATATAACCAGTATAAATGTATATATAACTATATACAAACCCGGTATTTACACAAAAAAAAAACAAATGACCCTTACCAGAACTCGACGAAGTGGAGGAGGAGGAAGGCCGGAGCTCTGCCAGCGTCGTCTGGAGGTCGGAGAGATCATGAGCTGATCTTTCGGTCCTCGGTGCAAAACCCTTCCCAACCGGTGCGGAGCCACCCTCTCCCTCGGTGAGGTCCGATAATTAAGAGGAGACGACGGGAGACCAAAGTCGAGATCAGTGTCAAGCCGCGTGGAATGAGGGGCATTGCTGGGTCTACACGGAGAAGAAGAAAAAAAAAGAAGTGCAGCAGCACTGCTGGTTCGACGCGAGGAGGAAGAGACGCGACAGGGAGAAAGGTGTAAAAATAGATCAACGGCTGGGATTAAACGCGGCTCGATCCAGCAGCTGGAACTGATGTGGTTTTTAAAAAAAAGGACGGCCAAGATTTGAAGGAGAAAGAATCTGATGGTCGGGGTGCGATGCGGCGCAAAGAAGGAATAAACACGGGTTTTTTTCCCTCCCTACCTGCATTTCAATTTATTTTTTTATCATTAAACATTATCATTATTTAACATTCAATTATTTACAACTTTATTTATTTTAAGGATAGTCAAAATTCTTTGGTGATTTATAAGCGATTATTATTCTTATTTAACCTTCAATTATTTTTAACTTTTATTATTTAAAAAGTCATGGGTCATTTAATATGGTTGTACATTTATTAGTTCATCCCACCCTATTTTACATTAACATTGTTTACACCGTTACACATTCAGCACAACAAAGCATTATTATTGTTTTAAAGATTCAAGATCACCAATTATAGTTGCAAGCAAGAAAAGTTAATTATTCTATTAGATATTAACATTTTAACATTATTAGTTATTTCCAAAATGGCAAATTTAATGTGCATTAAAGTGAATTTCAACATTATACCACAAAATTTGTATAGCAAGAAACCGAAACGTTGACATAATTTCAAAATATTAAATATAAAAGCAAGTTATCAACATTTATATTATTATTACATATATATATATAACAAATAGTGGAAGAAGACAATAATATTAATTCTTTCCTTTTAAAACATAAAATAAAATTCTTATTTTGGAAAACAAAGGATAATTAACATTGAGGTCATTTTAAAATATTAAATCAAAACTACACATTTATCATTCGGATCATTTTCTTTCCAACGGTCAAAATGATCATGGGATTCGTTGGGAACCAACGGTCGGATTTATGGCCGTTTGAGGTCCAACGGTCAGATTTGTGGCCGTTTGAGGTCCAACGGTCATCTTTGGTGCTTATAAAAGGGTTTGGTCTCTGGTGTCCCTTACTCCAAGTGACCGAAGAAGAACGGAAGATGGTTTGTGTGATCCCCTTGGTGTTGAGCACGGTCGCGGTGGCGTCAGCCATACTTATGTTTCTTATGATGGATGTTCGGAATCCCTACCGCATACCCGGGCTCCTAGTAGTTCTAAGCAGTCTTCCTGTCATTGTAATTGTGTTCTTGGTTGGGATCTTTGGTTAGTGATGTTTGATCGTGGGAAGTTGTAATCGTCAAGGTGTTTCTTAATAAAGGAGTACTTCATTCATGCTTGTTGTTATGGGTTTTGATTTATCTCCATTTTCTTTTTGGAGAACGATGGTCCAAAAAAAAGGGAAACATATCATTACACGAAACTTGAATTCTCGGGTTGTTACAAACCCTCAGAAAAATAATAATCATTTTACCTTTAAATTGTCACATGAGTTGAAAAATAGTAAAAAATGATCATTCCATTGAGCTAGAAGGTCCCATGAAACCTTAAAAGGAATCAATTCATCCTCACAGACAATGATCAAGAAAATACTGAAATTTAGTTCATGGTTTATTCAAGTAGATTTCAAGGTGAAACAGATCTTGCAAAGAGGTTCTCACGGGAAGGTCTTACGAATGAATCTCCTGATCGGTTCTTGTGTGAGGGTCTTAAGAAAGGGGTATGCAATGGGGGTAGGGTGAATGAGCTCTGGGAAGTAGGGGTTTTAGTGAATGAACTACTCCCAAATATACTATAGAACATTCCATGAAATACCAAATGTCACTCGATAGACCAAGCATCCCCTAAAGCCACCAGTTGGTGACAACACTAAAACCTCGGTCAGAAATTTAATTTCCTCAAAAGTGATCTATTATCCCTATAGACATCACTCTTGAGGGGGATAATTTTTATATTTCAACCAAATGAGCATCATAAAATCAACATAGTAAGAAATACCTTAATATGGGTATTATTTTCCCTAAAAATAAAGGAAGAAAAGGTGGCTAAACTCACAGATTGAATTATCCCCTAAGAGACATGTGATCGCGATACCTTTAGAAGGTCACATGAAGGATTCATACAGAGCACATAAACTATGGAAGATTCCATGGATTACCTATGAAAATTCATTTTACTCCTATGAAATAATCATATTCAATCAATGATCATGAGAAAACTACTAAATGACCACCCCTAGGTCAGACGAATTATCAGGATCAGGTGCCTGATAAGCCATCCAAAAATAATTAGATAATATGGATAAAATATCCAACATAAGAGAGCCTCATGTGTTAATAAAACATACATGTTGCACATATATAACTCATGAGATACTACAGAAACCCTGATGACATGTCTACCTAGTTGCATAAGAGCCCGCTGGCATGTCACCCATGTCATGCGAAGGGCCTTGGACATGTCCAGGCTATCTTAAACTCCTCCTTAAACTCTAAATACAAACAAAAGTGTTTTCCCATGATAATTTAAATACATTACTATAAGACCCATTTTTAGTCATGTGATGCACCACCAATGGAAAGAGTGATTGTCTTCAATAGTCTATAATCAAACTTGAGAGACCCCAGACACTTATAAAATAAATCGAGAAATAAAAGGGGAAAATTCAAGATCCTATTATAGTCGTAAATTTCACTGGATGCACCCTAGTGGTTAACAAGACACCACAAACCCCCAGTGAATTTTCCTTCTCATCTCACGAAATCCTACTGGCATGTCACCCTCACCACGTGAAGGCTACAAACATGTCCATGTAGTCTTACGCTCCCCCTCCGACTCTAATGATAAAGAAAAATATTTGTTCAAAAAATGATTTTGAATCATTTAATGCCCATTTTTGGGTCATGTGACACGTCAATAATGGTAATAGTGATTATCATCGATAATATTCAAGAACTCTTCTGAGATCTCCATCCCTTACATAATATAAAAGGAAATAAAAAGTGAAATTCCAAGAGATTCTTGTGAGGGGAGGATATTCTAATCATAATTGATCATGTGTAACCCCTTTAACAAGCCAGCAAAATCTCACATAATCCCCCTATAAATCTTTCGTTTTCTTGTAAAAGGCTCCAAATAAGTCACCATATATCACACAAAATCCTTTCAACAGGCATCCTGATCTCACAAAAGTCGTTAGACATGTTGACATTATAACATAAAAGTCACTTGGAATGATTTAATGATTTGAAAATACTCCATTAATTGGATATAATCCAATAAATTATTATTTAATAGGATGTTATTGTGATAATTGGAAATCATAGAATTATCCTGGGATAACCAATGATATGACCTCGCAAAAACATGTGACACTGAAGCCCTTAACCGACTCCAAAATGGATTTAGGCGATACAAGCCATGAAAAGTAGAGATTAATTAGGTAGCTGAGTCATATGAACCCCACACCCCAACATCAAAAAATACATACTTGGATCCTCTCACCGGCACACCCAGGCCTTGGAGAAGAATTCTTGTATCACCCTGAGTTTTTATGGACTATTTTTTTTCAAATAAACTAAATTTTCATTTATTTATCATAATGTATTATGTAAAACATTACATTCATAGGGAATAGACTTGGAATAAGTTACATAGTAAAACAAATTGGTGTACATTATATGGAACATCGACTTGGTGTATGTTACACATAACACCGACGTTTCTTTGAAACATCATTTTATTCTTATAATTATATAAAGGATATAATTTTTAACCTAGTTGTAAGACATAGTAATATAAACAATAATAACTAATTTTAATATATTTTTTATAATGTTTTTATATAAAAAAACATATTTATAATTAATGATATAATTTTTTGTTAAGTCGTTATGTGTTTAAAAATATCATTTTTTAATCAAACTAATTTTCATGTCCTTCTGTGAAAAACAATAAAATTAATTCTAAACATAGTTAAAAATATAATTTGTTAAGATAAACTTCATTTTTGAATTTATAATATCTAAACTATCTAACGGTGAATGTTTGGGAATTTTTTAAGAAGCTTCATTTTTGGATGAATAGTGAAAAATACCTGATTTTAATTCAAAACTACTTTTTCATCAAATTTATTTTTAAGGATAAATTATATTTTAATTTTTTTTAAGTTTAATTAGATAATAATTTTATCAATTAATAAAATTTAGGTAATTAATATAATGTTCACATTGAAATTGGATAAAAAAACTTAGTAATCTTTTGATTGTTTTTTATTTTAAAACTCCCATTGTCAACTGGACTGCACAATTTTTTTTAATTAATTTATGCCACTTCTGTGATTAGAATTTTGAAAAATACATTACATATTAGGAATCATGATAATTTATAATATTTTATAAGTTAAACTTATTTTTATACCAAAAATATTATTGAATGTAATTAAAATTAATTACATAAGTTATGTTAACATTATGCTTAACTATTGCTTCAACCTTAAATATAAGACCCAAAAGGACTTAGAAACATGTACAACGCCCACTTTATGCCCTTTATTTGTTCATTAAACTCCCATTATTGAGTTATTTTTTATGACTTTAGATAGGTAAAAACGTAAGTACCCCTAACTTGATTTAAAAAATGTGATGTGTGTCTTTTTCCTTCCCTATAAAAGGCCACCACATCTCCCTCTTATTTACACATATAAAATCCTTTATAATTGACCAATATATTCCCGATAAAATTACTAACATCCCTTATTCCTCCTTGAATCCTCTCTTTGGTCATAAAGTCATCCAAGGAAGCCTTTTGGTATAAACCAAATGGTGTTACCTGATTAATATGTAACACCTTCACTCAAGATCCTTTATTTTATTTTCCTTCTCCACCCCCTAAAATCTCTTAATTCCATGATTGTATAAATAAATAGTATATTCAATATACTAGGATTATTTTTTTTATAATTTTTCAACATAAACATATACACACCTCTATCTAATGAATAACAAATATATTGTTTACGTGTATGAAAAACTACTGCCTCACTAAACAATGATTGTTAATTTTTCCATTACCGCCACTCATGGTGGAAATTATGATAAAAATATATTTATATATGTTATATATTATATTTATTAAGTATTTAATCTTATTTATTACTTTTACAACACATATATTGTTTACTTTCCATTTGGTGTAAATGCGATAATGTTGTTTAAAAAAGTTTTGACTACCGTCCCCTCAAAGCTATGTGATTCATTCACACACTATATGGAATGTATTAAGGATGGTTTTAGTGAACATATACTATATATATGATATAATAATTCTACTGGAATATATATATATATGTATTTATATGTCATTTACCTTCTTTCTTTTACTACGATAATAAAAACAAAAACATCGTTCATGCGTACGTACGACTTACCATCTCCATGAATGGTGCATTCCATTTCATATTTATATATTATATATATTATCATATAAAAAATATAATGAATATAAATAATATTTATATAATCTTTTATATTCTGTAATCATGATATATTCATAGGGACCAAATATATAACAAATTAGGGCACACACTAAAGAAACGAATATTACCCAAAGTGAAACCTTAACATAGAATTGTTATAAATAGGGTAATATAAAGTCATGATAAATCCATATATGGTATTAGATATATTAATATATTTCTTCAAAATATTTATAATAAATTTATATTTATTATATAGGTGTTTTGAATTAGTGCGAGGAGAGTCAAGATACAAGGTAAGGGGATTTCATCTCACTTTTTTATTTCTGTGAGATACAAGATATATTTACCACTCTTTCCTTTTGTGTGATGTATTTACTGAACATGATTGTATTATATTTATAATTTACTTAAATATATGGGTATTCACATATCAATGTTATGATTTTTCTTTTATGGGGTTTAAGTACTAAAATTTATGAAATTGGTAAAATAGCATTGTCTCAATTTTCCTTATCTAACAGTTGTGTTTTCTTATGCACATAAATTATTTTTTAAGGTGTATATACTTAAATTTTACATTTTATATAATTATTTTACTTCATTTCAAGATATTTTAAGCTTCATGTAATTTTTTTTTCTTACATGGAGAGTATGATCCCAAGATATAAAGTTATAATAGTTTATTAAAACAATCACATTGTCTTTCGATATTGTTTATGTTTATACTAACATTAATGAAATATTATGATACATATCTCAAGAAAACTCATGGGTTTCATTATCCCCTATTAATTCAATTTATATCTATGTATTAGTACTATTTTTAAACTATTTGGTACATAAGATGGTGTTTTTAAGTAAAATCTGACAGTCTCTCTCTTTGGTCCGAAATCTATTGTATTCAAAAACTATGTTTTAAAAAGTGTATTCAAATAAAATTTAGAAAAATAATCATATCACTTTTTCAAGGAAAAAGTAATTTAATTTTTTTATGGTTTTCAATGCTTCCTTTATATGTTCTCAAATATATTTTCAAAGAAAATGTTCTTCTTAAGGTTTTATGTTTTAAAAATCATTTTTCAATGCAGAAAGGATATTTTCCTATAGAAATGTTTTTTAAAAAAAATTTTAAAAATAATTTCCTATCTATTATAACATCATTTTGTGTTAATGATTCCACTATAGGTAAATTATTCAATGTTTCCATTCATATTATTTCATTGAATGTATTATGTTTTGATGGAATGATGTTAACGAAACCCTTTTCTCATTCCCTGGTTTTATTCTTTTGAAACCTGCTTCTTTTAATGGGTTATGTTTGTCATGAAATTATTATGAAACTTATCTTTTTCCACAGGTTTGGATATGATTACATGTTTATAATACCCATTTTGTTTCATGGTTTGTGATATGGTTATTTTTGATCTTTCGGTATATGTATATATGATTTCATTATGAGATGGGTGGGAAATATATCTCTCTCCAATACATTGGATAATGATTTATATCTCCTGAGATAATCATGTGTAGAAAGAGAATTAAACATGGTTCAGTATTACTAGGCTGGAAGGAGAAATAAACTTGGTTCAGTATTATAGGTTTGGAATAAGGAGTGAACTCTGTTCAATAATACAGGGCTGGAATGGGGTGCGATCCCGGTTCAGTAATGGAATTTTTCCACTAAGATGGTCTCTGTAATAATTCTTTGACAACTAGGGAAATCATAATATATTATTATGTGTCTTCCAAAATTCCTCATTTTATTCCTATGTTATGCTTCCATGGATTATGTTTTTTATTTCCTTATGATTCATTTCTTGTGAATTACCAAGCTTTATCTCGTGATTCATATTTTTGTTCTTTGATATGCTGGGTATGATCTTCTATTTTCATGATCATATTCTAATTCCCTCATGCTCATGATTATTCTTATGTATCTCCCTTGATTACCAATACAGAGAATCTTAGCTCACCCAGTTTTTTGTTTCCTTCCCCCAGGTTATGAAGATATGTATTACGATTAATGTCTCGAAGAAATTTACTATTCAACAAGAACCTAGTGGGAGATGATATAGCTCATTTATGTACTAGTGTTGATATTTCCATATTTGTAAAGGCAATATATTAGAATAGGCTTTGGGAATTTTTTTTCATAATGTTTTATGTATTCTGAAAATGTTATGTTATGTTACAATATGAAAATGAGTGCCTCTATAGTCAACATCAAAGAAAATTTTTAGTTAAATTTGGAAGCTAGGATTAGACAACCTTAGTGAGAACCATAAGTACATATCTAAGGATAAGTCTAAGGATAAGGAAAAGTATAGAAAAATGTCCTGGATTTTTTCTAAATTTTAGAGTTTTTGGTTTCATAGGAATACATCCATATATGGATACTATAAGTGGATTTTTATATGGAATAGATGTAGTTAATGGTAATAACTCTGAAAAGATGCTCTAAGCCTCACTTGGGGTAATATGGTACATGACAACGGGCCTTACTAAACACCCAGTTTGACACTCTTGGGGGATATTCTTTGGGAATTCACAAACTCTTAATGAACCGTTATGAAGGATTTAAATATGAGTTATGTATGAATAACCTAGGATAAGCCTAAGGTGACATATATTATGTAATTTGTCCTCATTTATACATCCTATAAGTTACTTTTCATTATTATGTGGTTCCTCAATATTAAAACTATTTGTTTTTCTTTTATTTTGGTTTTAGTAAATGGATGGAACCCGAAGGAAGGACATTAATGTGATTGTGATGGAAAATTAAATGACATTCCTCCTAAGAAAATGAATTTTATGGGAGTTAGACTAAAAAACCTCATTACTATTCTCATATAGATTTCTCAAGATATAAAATATGGTGGAATTCTAAATGAGTAAAAATGGAAAACATTATATTGAGTCTTTCATGAGGCAATTCCCACCTTATATTAGAGGATATTCTAATCCACTTTTTTTAAATAATAGATCAATAATACTAAAAATATATTCTCTCTTATTTCAGTGTTCAGAGCATGAGAAATTATTTCTTTCTGTTTATCTGTTAGAAGGTGAAGTAGACTAGTGGTGGACTCTAATTAAGAATATGAGGCTACAATATGTTATTGATTAAATGGAATGGGATGAGTTCAAGAACATATTTTTCAACAAGTACTTTCATTAGATTATTTGTACCAAGATGTAGAAAGTGTTCCTTATGTTTAATTAAATGGATGATTATTCTATTATTAACTACGAGGCTAATTTCACGATACATGTGAGTTATTCTTTCGGAATTATTATCCAAATTGATATTAAAGATGATAGGTTAATTATTTTCTTAAATCCATGTCTCGAATGGGAAATGGCCATAAAAGACTTTAATATCTATGATGAGAGTGTGTGTTGTGAAATTAAGGTATAAATTGAGGTTGGAGTCATGTATCATCCTCATTTTTTTGAAATGAAAAGGAATATCGAGTTCAAAGGAAACTCTAGAAACCATGGAAAAAATAATATGAGTTTCCCATTATGCTCTAAATGTGGGAATAGTCATGGAGAATTTTACTTTTGGGGTATAGTAATTGTTTTAAGTGCATAAAGAAAGGTCACTAAGTAATTGATTGTCGAAATGTTGGAAAAAAGTTATCTCAAAATGATAATGGAGAGAAAGCTTCATAGAATTCATCATCCATGATTCAGTGCTACAAGTGTACAGGGAATGGGAATTATGATAACCACTGCCCAAACCCAAAGGATGGTGATGATGATCGACATCAACAACCTCTTAGGCCATGGGAAAAGGGGAAATTTCATGCAATCACTATTTATGATGAGGGGTGGGATAATGATGTGATAAAAATTACACTCACCAACCACTCTATAACTACTAATGTCATATTTTATTTTGGATCTACCCACTCTTTCTTGCCTAAAGAATTTTCTATGGGTGTTAAGATTTTACCAAAACAATTAGATATGTAATTAGTAGTTCAAACATATAATGGTATGATGATTTCATATCAAGTATGCAATTCCTCTCCAGTTGAAGTTTGTGGTAATCTTCTTCTTTAAAATCATGTTATTATTCATTTCATTGAATTTTATTTCAACTCAGGCATTGATTGGATTTCTCTGCATAAATCTCACATAAATTGTCAAGTAATGGAAGTTATGTTTGATATTTAAAGCCTTTTTATGTTCATCTATCAATGAGACAATAAGTATGAACATCATGTGGATATTACATCTAATGTATGGATCTTAATTCTTATTAAAAAAGGTTGTTTATCTCAAATGGTTGGGAGAAAATTAACATCAATGATTTTCCTTCTGTTTGGGATTTTGTAGATGTATTTATGGAAGATTTTACTAGCCTTCAACTAAAATGATAAGTTGGGTTCTCAATAGAACTCATACCTGGTTCCACACCAATTTCAAAGACTCATTATAGAACGGATTTTATTGATTTTCATGAATTAAAGAAGAAACTACAGGAAAATGTTGGTGAAGGATTCATTCGACCAAGTGTGCCACCTTGGGGGTGCACCTGTTCTATTTGTGAAAAAGAATGATGGATCAATGAGGCTCTGTATTGATTATTGGTGGTTTAATAGGATCACAATCAAGAATAAGTATCCTCTACCGCATATTGATGACTTTTTTAATCAACTGTGTGGAGCTCAATATTTTTCTATGATTCAAATTCATTATAGATGTCTAAAATTAAAGGTCACTAAATAGGATATAACCAATATGACATTTCATACAAGGTATGGACACTATGAATATATAGTTAAGCCTTTTGGTCTTACTAATTCCACTACCATCTTCATGGATATAATTAATAGATTATTTAGAGATTACCTCGATCAATTTATGGTAGTATTTATAGATGATATTCGTATCTATTCAAAATTAATGAAAAACATGAAGATCACTTGAGAATTATGATGTAAACATTAAGGATAATTTATATAAAAAAATTAAAAAGTGTGAACTTTGGTTGGAAAATGATTCATTTTTTGGGTCACATAATTTCAAGAGATAGTATATTAGTAGATCCATCAAGCACAAAGGTTGTTGAATGTTATCCTAGACCAACCATGGAGACTAAGATCTATTTATTTCTTGGTTTAGTTGGATATTAAAAATGGTTTGTGGAGAATTTATCATGACTATCCAATCCTCTGACCATGTTAACTAAGAAGGGTTTCAAGTTTATATGGACAGATGAATGTGAGGACAATTTCAAGTAATTAAATAGTAGTTCAGTCAGTGCACATGTGATTACATTAACCTATTGTGGATAAGGGTTTTTAATCTATATTTATGCATCCAATAAGGGATTGGGATGTGTTCTTATGCAGAAAAAAATATTTATAGCATATGACTCATGATAGTTGCAGATCCATGAGAAAACATTACGTGACTCGTGATTTGGTGTTAGAAGTAGTATTTTTAGAATTAAAGATATTGAGTCATTGTCTTAATGGAGAAATGTGTGATATATATACTGATCATAAAGGTCGTAAATATATATTCACATAGAAGGAGTGGAACATGCACCATATAATATGGTTAGAGTTGATAAAGGATTATGACTACTCAATAAATTACCACCCTAGGAAAGCGAACCAAGTTGTGGAAGCTTTGATTCCGAAGGATCATGATTGATTATCTATAATGAGGATAATAGAAGATCCAATATTTATGGATTTGAAAAGGATTGATCTATAAATCTTAAATGAAAAGTGAAAATATTATCTTTCTAAAATGAATGTTCAACCCTCTATCCACGTAAAGATTAAGGAGGTTCATAAGGAAGATGTAGAGCTACAAAATAATGTTAGAAATGTTCCAAACCTTGAACATGATTAGGATGGAGTGATAATGTTTAGTAATTGTCCATGTGTCCCTTCCATATCATATTTTAAGAAGTATCTATTAGAGGAAGCTCAATGTTCTTCATTATATATTCAACCTAGAAGTACGAAGATGTATAGGGACTTTAAAAAATACTTATGTAGGGATGGACTGCATACTAGAGGATCCAGGATTTATCTTGCTGTAATTGTTGTATTTGTTGTGTTAATATTTAGTTTGATGGCTTAGCAGTGGAAGTAATTCTATATTGACCTTCTATTTTCTCTTTTTAACCCACTGCCTAATTATTTTTTCCTATGCCCTTCATGGTTTCTAGGAGTTCATGCTGACTACAAGGGAGAAAGGCTAAGACTATTCTAATTTTTACAAAAGGATAGCTCTCTGAATTTTTGGATGGACTGCATATTTTAAGATCCTTATTTGAAAGAACCAATTGTCTAGTGATTCTTCTGGGATTTCTTTAAGAATATGTTTATTTTGATTGAGTTTTTTTATAACCCCTTTAAATCATTACTGGTGTAAGTTCTTTACACCTTGAGGTTGTACTGTCCTTATTTTTTGACTTTAATAAATTCCATAGGTGACATGAATTGGAAAACCAATTCATGTCACCAATTTTCTTAAAACAATAAACTGAAAGAACAATTCAAGCCCTAGAGGATATATTGATATCTTGTTCTCTGGATTTCAAAGGTGGTTGGGATCAACACATACCTCAATTTTAGGTTTCTTACCACAATCTAATTATATCATGCATTCTTATGAAACCATATAAATCCCTATATGGGAAGAAATATAGATCTCCAAAATTTTAGTATGGAGTTAGAGAAAAAAATATCTTCGGACCTGAGATAGAAGAAGAAATGGTCGAGAAGGTTATAACAACATAGCATCATTACAAGGCAACTCAAAGATGGATGAAAAGTTATCATGATAACCATCATCACAATCTAGAATTTAATATTATTGAAATGGTGTTTCTATGAATGTAACCCTAGAATAAGGTTATGAGATTTGAGAAAAGAGGTAAACGAAGCCCATGGTATATCGGTCTCTTTGAGATTCTTGATTGTATCAGAACGGTAGCATATCTCTTCGTGATTCTTCTAAATCTATATCAAGTCCATAATATGTTCGATGTATCTATCCTGAGGAATTAAATACCTAACCATTAAAATGAAATGAACTCAGAGGTCATACCGCTGGATCATGATCTATCTTATGAAGAACAACTAGTTTAAATTATGGACCGATCAGAGAATGTTCTATGAAAGAAGACCACTCACCCAATCATTGTTTTGTGGAGAAATCACTAGTTAAAGGAAGATACATGAATACTTGAGGATATAATGAAGTATAAGTGTACTTATTTTTACATGTTTGAAAAAATTTGTGGGAGAAATTTATTTTCATGAGGGTAAAATATAACGCCCTAAGTTTTTATGGACCTTTTTTCAAATAAATTAAATTTTCATATATGTATCCCAATGAACTAAGTCAAACATTCCTTTCACATGGCACAAAATTTTCATATGTTAAATAGAACATAGACTTGGAAAACATTACATGGAACATATACTTGGTGTACTTTACATGGAACATCAAGTTGGGGTACGTTACAATCAACACAGTTGTTTCTACGAAACGTCATTTTATTATTATAAATATTTAAATGAAATAATTATAACTTATCCATTAAACATAGAAATGTAAAAAATAATAACTTCATTTCAAATATTTTTTTTATAGTTTTTTTATAAAATAAAACATATTGATAATGAAACATATAATATTTTGTTAAGTCCTTATATGTTTAGAAATATAGTTTTCATAAACAAACTACTTGGAATGTCCTTATATAAAAATCAATAAAATTAATCAAAGAAACATTAGAAATTTAATTTGATAAAAATAACTTCATTTTTAAATTTTTAATTTCAAAATTATCATAGGTATAAATTTATTGATTTTTTGAGAATCATCATTTCTTTATAAATTGTGAAAAATACCTGATTTTAATTTAAAACGTTTTTCATCTAATTTATTTATAAAGATACATTATATTTTAAATTGGTTTAAAAGTTTAATTAGACAATATTTTTATCAATTAATAAAATTTAGTTTAATAATAACAATTTCACATTTAAACCGGATATAAAAACTTATCAACCTTATGAATGTTTTTACTTTAAAAACCCACATTGTCAACCCGATTGTGGGAGTGATTTTAAATTAATTTATCCGACTTATGTGTTTAGAATTTGGAAAAATGTATTCCATGCATAAAATCAGAATAATTTATAATTTTTAATAAGTTAAACTTAGTTTTTGACCAAATATATTAGTGAATGTAATTATACTTAATTACATTGATTAAGTTAAAATTTAGATTAAATAATTACTAATACATAAATTTAAGACCCAAAAAATAGATAAAACTGAAAAAAACCCATTGTTTGGGATTTATTCAATGATTAAACTTCAATTAATTAGTTTTTTTATATGAATTTCTTCAGGTAAAAACGTGGGTAAAACTAACTTGTTTTCAAAAATGCGAAGGGTGTGTTTTACCTTCCCTATAAAAGGCCACCATCTATCCCTATTCTTCACACCTCTCAAACCAATTAGGTTCTGAAAAGATTTACCCAATAAAATTCCCAATATCCCTCCCTTTCATGTTGAATAATATGTTTTGGAAGAATGTATTCCAATGAATCTGTTTGGAACAAACTAAAAATATTTACCCGATTAAGAGATAACTCCTCTCAAGCTCCTTTTTGTTATTTTCCTTCTCCACCCTCCCCACTCTATTTATTATAGGGTTGTATAATAAAACATGTATCCTTAATATAATAGTACTTTTTATGAACGTTTTTTAACCTACACTTACACACACCTCCATCTAATGGATAACAAACATACTCTTCATGTGTACAGAAAACTACCGCATCACTAAACAAAGATTGTTCATTTTTCCTTTACTACATCTCATGGTAGAAATTATGATGGAAAATATATTTATATATGTTATATATTATAGTTATTATGTATTTAATATTATTTATTCTTTTTAGAAAACATATATATTTACTTTCCATTTGGTGTAAATACAATAATTTAGTTTGAGGAAGTGTGGACTACAGCCCCCTCAAAGCGATGCAATTTGTTCAAAAACTACATGGAATGTATTAAAGATGGGTTTAGTGAAATTATATAATATATATGATATTATCATGATATATTAATATTTATATATATACATATGTATGTATGTATGTATTTATTTTACTTTCTTTCTTTCAATACGATAATAAAAATGGAAACAATGTTCATGTGTATGTACGGATTACCGTCTCCAAGAATAGTGGATTCAATTTTATAATTATGTATTCTATAGATTATTATAACACCAATATAATTAATATTAATGATATTTATATCATGTTTTAAATTCTTGAATCATGAAATATGTATAAGCATGAAATATATAACAAATTAAGACACATGAAAAAAAAACAATGTGAATATTACCTGTAGTGATAACTTAAAATAGAATTGTTATCAAATGGGTAATATAAAGTCATGATAAAAACTTATATGGTATTAGATAAAATAATATGGTTGTTTAAAATATTTATAATAAATTTATATTTATTATGCAGGTGATTTGAGCGAGTACAATTAGAGTCAAGATACAAGGTAAGGGGATTTCATCTTATTTTTTTCTGTGATATACATGATATGTTTTACATTGTTTCCTTTTATGTGGTGTATATAATACCCATGATTGTATTCTATTTATATTATAATAAAATTTATCAGTATTCACATATCCATTTTATTATTTTCTTTCATGGGGTTTAAGTTTCAAAAGATACCAAATCGGTAAAATAGTTTTGTCTCAATTTTCCTTCATAGAGACTCGTGTTTTGTTATGCACCTAAATTATTTTTCAAGGTGTATATACTTATATTTTAACTTTTATATCAATGATTTATTTATTTTAATGATATTTTAAGCTTAATTCAATTTTATTTTCTTACATTGAGAGTATGATCCCAAGATACCAAGTTATAATAGTTTATTAAAACAATCTCATCGCTTTTCGAGATTGTTTATGTTTATGTTTCCCTTGATTAAATCTTTTGACCCATCTCTAAAGAACACTCATAAGTTTACTTATACTATATTTATTCAGGATATATCCATGTATTATTACCATTTTCCACTATTTGGGACTTAAGATAATGTTTTTACGTAAAATATTAATGTCTCTCCCTTTGGTATGGATTATATTGTATTAAAAAACCAGGTTTTCAAAAATGTTTTCTAAAATGTTTTCAATAGATCCTTGAATCCCATTTTCAAGGAAAATGATTTAAAAATACTTTTTATGGTTTTGAATTCTTCTTTTATATGTTTTCAAATCTATTTTCAATGAAAAAGGTTTTCAAAAGGTTTTATGTTTTAAATAGAATTTCTCACTGATGAAAATATATTTTCCAAAAGAAATGTTTTCTTAAAAGATCTTTCAAAATTATTTACCATATATGATAACATAATTTGGTGTTACTCATTATTTTCTATGAAAATTATTCATTATTTCCATTCATATTCTTCTTCTAAATGGAATTTTTATGGCATGATGTTGATGAAACCCATCTCTCAATCATAGGTTATATGATTTTTAAAACCACTTCTTTTTAAGAACTATGTTTATCATGGAATTCTTATAAAACGTGTTATTTTCCCAAGGTTATGATATGATTACATACCTATAATACCTATTTAATTTCATTAGTTTTGATATCATTATTTATGATCTTGTGGCACATGTATATATGGTTTCATTATGAGATGGGTGGGAACAATATCTCTCTCCAATGTATTGGGTAATTATTTATATATCATGAGATAAACATAGATGGAACAGGAAATGAACTTAGTTCAGTATTACAGGGCTGGAATGGGAAATGAACTCAGTTTAGTATTACAGGGCTGGAATGGGGTGTGAACTTGATTCTGTAATATAGGGTTGGGAATGGGGTGTGAACCCAGTTCAGTAAAGGATTTTTCCACTAATATAGTCTCAGGATCAATGCCTTGATTACAATTAAAATCATTATATATTCTTATGTTTCCACTATAATTCCAAATTTTATTCCTAGGTTATTCTTTCATGAGTTATTTTCTTTATTTCCTTGTGATTCATGTCTTATGAACTTCCATGATTTATTCCATGATTCATGTTTGTGTTCTTTGATATGTAGGGTATGATATTATATTTTCATGATCCTATAATCAAACCCTTATGCTCATGAATATGCTTATGTATCTCCCTTTTTACCCTTACTGAGGATTTGATCTCTCCCCTTTTATGGTTTCATTCCCCTAGGTTATGAACATATGTATTATATTCGATGTGTCTAATAATGGTGTTAGTCAAGAATAACCTAGTGGGAGATGATATAGCTCATTTATGTGCCAATTTTGATGTTTCCATATTTCCAAAGGTAATATACAAGTATGGTATTTTGGAATATGTTTCTAAAATGTTTTATGTATTCCACAAATGTTATGTAATGTTAATGTATGAAAAGTGAGGGTCACTATATTTCATATGGTGGATGATCATGTGACCAGAAAGGTTTTTTGTCAAGTAAAATATTGGGAACCACTTAATAAGATAATTATAAATTCATAATCACTTAATGTTATCACTTATATATCATGCGAAGGACATCTAGTTGGTTATGTGAAGGACAATCCACAAATATGATCAGTCACATGAGGGTTAAACAATATAACATTAAAAAAACCCAAGGAATATATAATAAAATTTTGGAACTAAAACTAAAAAGATGGGAGACTTATGTGAATAACACATATGATTATCCTCATGCATTCCACATGAACCACTAAAATCATGTGATAGCACTAGGAAATATTTCCCAGATCATGCGATTCACCTTTGGTATACTATTTGGATCATGAGAAGTCCCATGGATGTGTTAAATAAAGTCACATGGAATCCCCTGACTATTCCACCCAGGTATCATGAAACCCTTCAATCTCATCATACAGACCTTGTGTTGTCCTGTAGACATGTTTCCAGTATCATATGGTGACACAAATATATGTCACCTAAGTCTTGTGATGACATCAAGACAAGTCAACTGGCTCTCGTGATATACTCCAGACAAGCCATCCAGATCTTGAAACGTCCTCCAAACATGTCATTCATCATTCATGATGACAACTTAACAATTCATCCAAGACATGAATCACCTTCTATATATTTCAAACTAACTATCGCGACACCCTCCAAACATTTCAGCCATCTTTTATGATGACACCAGGACAAGTCATATGTATCATGTGAATCCCTCCAAAAGTGTCATCCAATTTTCACGATTAAATAAGGGAAAGTCAGTTGAATCATACTAAGACCACCAAGCATGTCTTTGAATATCATGTGATGGATTCTAGGATCAAACAACTAGGTATGGTGATGTCCTTCTGAATATTCAGCCTTGTTCTTGCGATGAGATTTAGAAATTTCATCCAGATTATGTGATTCCCCTTGGATAGGTCAACTAGATTATGAAATTTTCATTGGACATGTGAAGAAGACATCCCTTGACTTTTCAACCAGACAGTTTAGGCATTTCAAGTATACAATAAACATATGTCAGGAAGACAAACTTTCTAGGTCAAGCGAACATCCTAGGACTTGATAACCTTGTCCAACCTCCATAATGGAAAATCTCAGTGTGTAATACATAGTTTAATTGAACAATAATGTTAAAATTCATGGGTTTACAAAAAATATGATAACTATGATTCCCTTTATAACCAGGATACATAGGATTCCACATAGAGGTTCAATCTCAAATATATGTTTCCCTAGTTCTCCTATATAATTCTTTTATGTATTACATTAAACTAAACTGGTTTTATGAACTACAATATCTCTAATTCCTTCCATAAATAGTATAGTGACCCAATATTGACCTATATAGATATTACATCATTTTATATGAATATTCATTACATTAAAATAATACATTCCATAGTACCATAATAGTTTTTTGTCTTTGGATACTTAGAAACAAAATATTCTATCCTAGTGAAAGATCTTCAATATCTACCATAATGATCTTTAACTTTAGTACTTCTACCTAAAACCTTTCTTCGTAACCCAGGGAAAGAACAAATAAGAAAGGGGTGATCTCAAATATTTATTAAGAGTAATTAAGGGATATATTAAGCATAATCATGAGTATATGTGTATACGAACGTGATAATAAAAATAGAAGATAATACCCTACATATCAAAGATAATATACACTAATCATGGCATAAATAAAGGCATTTCTTGAGATGAGAATCATAAATAAATAAAGAACATAATCCACAAAAGAATAAAATAAGAATAAAACATAGAATTGTTTAAGACACATAATGTTATAAATTTTTTTCTGTAGTACCCAATTCATCACTTCCAAGACCATCTTGGTAGTATTTTTTCACTCCCCATACCATCTTGGTAGTCATGGTTCACTCCCATTGACATCTTGGTAGCATGAGTTCACTCATGATGCCATCCTAGTAGTCATGGTTCACTACCATGGTCATATTAGTAGTCAAAGTTCATTCCTAATACTATCTTAGTTTATATCATGAGATATAAATCTTTACCCAATGTATCTAAAGGAGATATTGGTCTCACCAATCTCAAAGATAAATCATTCATACATCTCCCACAAGTTCATAAATAGTCATATCATAACCCATTAAATGAAATGGTTATTATAAACATGTCATAATGTCATAATATTGAGACCCTATCCTTTTACCCATATCATTACATTATTTTAAGTATTGTAAGGCATCATATTACAAGCCAAGGATCATAATTTCTAGTGTCTTGGAAGACTAGGTATATAAAACGTAAAACATGGGACTAAATATAACATTTATTTATTTAGTATTCATAAAGATTCCCTAACTTCCATTGTGATCATACATATTTATAGGATAACCTGGGGATAACATGAATAGATGTATGAGCTAAAAATCCTAGTAAGGGAATAGACATCAAAATAATGTTTTAGCACAAGGGTTAGAAGTCATCAAAAAATGATATTAAAAGGTATGGAACATATGGAATCATAATATATAAACATGGTATAATATAAAGAAGGATTAATAGTAATGTGTAAACAACATAAAACATGAATTTAGAACAATTAAAGGTTTTTCCAATATAGTATCACAAGTCAAGGTTAACCACTAAGACCATTGCACATGGTAGCACAAGTCAAGACTAATTGCCAAGAATGTTGCACATAATGTCTCATGAGACTCAACATTACCTAATGAAATATATAACTATCTGGGTGCACCCATCATAACATGTTCATGAATATTCCTTCCACATATAGAATCATACATAATCAATCATACATAAACATAAGGGTTACTCATTGTAAGAATTGAGTATCATAATCATGTCATAAAAGAATAAAAAATGGGAGTATAATAAAAATATACATGAAGTGGAGGAATTGATAATACAAGGAAAATAGTAGGGTATAATAGGAATATATCATGGATTTGGAAGAAACTGTAAGTAATAACATGTAAAAAAGAGTACTTTGTAAAATTTAGAATTAAAAATTTTTAGTGCGGTTAAAGGAAAATATCAAATGTCTTTTAAAACATAAAAGGGAATAGTATTTTATATAAAAATAGAAGTTAAATAGTAAGTTTTTAATAATAAAAATATTGATTTTATAAAAATAATGGTTTCTTAAAAAATATTATATAGTGCACTTGAAATTGCGTAAGAATTTAGAAAGTTCCTTTAAAACAGAAATGCTTATCAGGAATAATAGAGGAAGAAATCACTTATAAACATGTATATGTTGGTCGGAGAAGTGATGGAAAGAGGGGGAGGGTGAATTGCCTTTTAAAAAATAATTAACAATTTAAAATCAAAGTAAAAGTGCAGAGGAAATAAAAGAGGCAAGACACGCAACTTGATAACGGAGTTCGGATTAAACCCAAGCCTACGTCTCCGCTCCCAACTCAACCATTGAGAGATTTACTACCGCTTGCTTTTTAATGGTTTTAGCAAGAAACCCACTAGACATTAAGGTTAGTCTAGAACCTATTACAGATTTCTTTTATTGGTTGAGAAAGAACCCACTTGCTTTTAATGGTTGAGCAAGAACCCACTAGCCTTCTTACAGGTGAAGGCTAGCTCGCCTTTGATTCAAGCCTTTTAAAAGGGAAGGCTTGACAAACCTCTTCACACCTTGAAGGTGGTGTGAAAACCCAAAGAAGAGAGAATGAGAGAAATTAGGGGTTTGTAGGCACAAACCCAAATTGAAGCTCAAAATGTTAAAACAATAAAAACCGTAATGGGAGAATTCTTGGGCGCCAATGGATTGATGAAGTTGATGAAGAGCGCTCCCAAGCTTCTATGGTGGTGCTCCTTGGATGTGGAATTGAGTTGGAGCAAATGGGGATCTTTGAGGGAATGCACCAGAGGTTCGCCAAATGATGGAAAAATGTTCTCGTGGGCTTCCGTGCATTTCTGGGGCTTCCTAGTCCTTTATTTATAGAGGGGGAACCCTCAAATGGCCTTTGGGATGCTTCGGAGCCGTTGGATAGGCCTTTGGAGCCGTTGGGAGTCAAGTGGACAAGCCTGGTCAAAGCCCAACGGCTAGTTTGACTGGCTCCACCAGCTGACCGGTGCTTGGCCACCGGTTGGCCGGTGCTTTGAAAAAGGGAGAGGGCTCGGGCTCAGGCACCACCGGCTGGCCGGTGAGGAGGCCACCAGTTGGCCGGTGCTGAGACAGTAGCAAACACTATTTGGTCTGGGTCCACCGGCTGGCCGGTGGTGGGACACCGGTTGGCCGGTGGTCTGGACAGAGGGATGCCTTCTCTCTAGGCCTCCATCGGCTGGTCGGTGGTCTTCCACCGGTTGGCCGGTGGACTGAAAATCAGTCCACTTTTGGCTTCTTACTTTCTTGGCCCAATTCCTTGGCAACCTGAAATCATGCCTATCATCCAAAAACACTTAAAACAATATTAGATAAAGAAGAGTGTGATTGTGATCATGAAAATTAAACCTCGAGGGGTACGAGAGGTACAACAATCTCCCCCTATTTTGATGATCACAATCACCAAAACAAACAATGTAAAAATGAAATGAAATGCATGCTTTAAAGGATAAATGGGAAAGTAAAGCAAAGCATGAGAGAAATATTTCTCCCCCAATCAACCACGAATTTCTCCCCCTTTGTGATTATCAAAATAGCACAGGGCATAAAACTTGATTGAGGGATAGATTGAAAAACAAGATAGAGTTTTAAAATTAATTGAGATTTTTGAAATTTGAATTGAAAGTTTTGAATTGAAAGTTTTGAAGGAAAGTTTTGAAAATAAAGCAAAAAGGCTTAAACAATCCTAACTCCCCCTAAATAAAAACAACAAATCACCGGGGAGAGGATTTTCAAAACGAGACAAATTTTGGCCTGGAGAGACTCGCTAAAAGGGATTTTTCAATCCATACTTGTCTAGTGGCAGGTCTTCTCCTATGAAATTCATCGTTAAAGAAAATAGTTTTGGGCCTTCCATACCGGGCATTTTTGCAATTGCACTCATAGATTAAGTGCCCGGGTTTTTTGCAATAGTTACAAAATTTAAATTGGGAGCTCCCCCTTACAAAAATAGTTGGAGCATGGGAAGAGGAAGCTTTCTTGGAATAGCCAAGCCCTTGGGTGGTTCTAGATATGCGTTGGGAACCTAGAAATTTGGTCAAATTTTGTTCCCCTTGGGTGATCTTGGCAAGATATTCCCTTAAATCTTTGATTGTTAATTCCATAGAATCAACATTGGGAAGGTTTTGGACTTTGAGGGACAACTCCTCCTTTTCTTTGAGAAGTTGTTCCTTTTCGGAAGAGAGTTTTTTGAAATTCTTTTTTAAAGCAACAAATTTGGAAGAAAGTTCATGAAAACCTTCCTCCAATTGATCTCTAGCATGTTGGAGATCCTCATAAGATAAATGATTGAAAGAATTTGAAGAACTAGAGGAAGAGGAGTCGGAAGAGGTTACCTCATGAAATGCCATTAGGCATTTTTTACCGTTGTCACTTGAGGAGGAGGAGGAGGATGAGGAGCTATCACTCCATGTGGCCTTGAATGACTTCTTCTTTTCCTTTTGCTTGGCCTTTTTCTTGTTTAGTGGACAATCGGGCTTGTAATGGCCTTTCTTGCCACACCCGTAACATGTTACCTCGGGCTCGGATTTTTCGTCGTGTTTTTCTTTTCGAGCCTTGTGGGATTTCTTCTTCTTGTGCTTCTTCATGAAGTTGTGCATTTTGCGGGCAAGATTCTCCATTTCTGAATCGCCGCTTGAAGACGATGACGATGAGGAGGAGGAGCTTTCTTCTTTTTGAACTGTGAAGGCGTTGTTATTTGGAACTTTGATCGGTTTGCCTTCCTTTTCAGCTTGCATCCTCATGGTGATCTCATAGGTCATGAGGGATCTGATGAGCTCTTCGACCGACATGTTCTTGATGTCTTTTGCTTCTTGGATTGCCGTGACATTCGGTGCCCATGAGCTTGGTAAGATCCAAAGGATCTTCTTGACCATCGTTTCTGCAGAAACATCATCTCCAATAGATTTTCTACCATTGCAAACGTCAGTAAAGCGAGTAAACATTTCATAAATTGATTCGGATGGATGCATGGTAATAGACTCAAAATCTTAACGGTACATATCCAATTGAGTATCCTTCACTTTGTTGGTCCCCTCATGGGTATCCTCCAAAAGTTTCCAGATTTCATGTGATGAGGTGCATGTGGAAACTCGATTGAATTCATTACGATCAAGGCCGCAATGTAGAGCATTCATGGCTTTGCCATCAAGATCGAAATTTTTAATATCATCTTGAGTCCATTTGGATTCATCGGGAGAAGAGAGAGAGTAACCATGCATGAAAATTTTATAAATAGGATAACCTATACTTCTAAGAAAAGTAGTCATGCGGGTTTTCCAATAGGTATAGTCGGTTCCATCAAAAAATGGAGCACGACCCAAAGAATAGCCTTCGGGGACGAAAGAGGTTGAAGCCATCAAAAAAGGATCTTGAATTTGAAACCGGTTAGGGTATTACTCAAATTTTTCCTTTGATACCAATTGTTGGTCGGAGAAGTGATGGAAAGAGGGGGGGGGGGGGGGGTGAATTGCCTTTTAAAAAATAATTAACAATTTAAAATCAAAGTAAAAGTGCAGCGGAGATAAAAGAGGCAAGACACGCAACTTGATAATGGAGTTCGGCTTAAACCCAAGCCTACGTCTCCGCTCCCAACTCAACCGTTGAGAAATTTACTACCGCTTGATTTTTAATGGTTTTAGTAAGAAACCCACTAGACTTTAAGGTTAGTCTAGAACCTATTACAGCTTGCTTTTATTGGTTGAGTAAGAACCCACTTGCTTTTAATGGTTGAGCAAGAACTCACTAGCCTTCTTATAGGTGAAGGCTAGCTCACCTTTGATTCAATCCTTTTAAAAGGGAAGGCTTGACTAACCTCTTCACACCTTGAAGGTGGTGTGAAAACCCAAAGAAGAGAGAATGAGAGAAATTAGGGGTTTGTAGGCACAAACCCAAATTGAAGCTCAAAATGTTAAAACAATAAAAACCGTAATGGGAGAAGTCTTGGGCGCCAATGGATTGATGAAGTTGATGAAGAGCGCTCCCAAGCTTCTATGGTGGTGCTCCTTGGATGTGGAATTGAGTTGTAGCAAACGGGGATCTTTGAGGGAATGCACCGGAGGTTCGCCAAATGATGGAAAAATGTTCCTGTGGGATTCTGTGCATTTCCGGGGCTTCCTAGTCCTTTATTTATAGAGGGGGAACCCTCAAATGGCCTTTGGGAGGCTTCGGAGTCATTGGAGAGGCATTCGGAGCCGTTGGGAGTCAAGTGGACAAGCCTGGTCAAAGCCCAACGGCTAGTTTGACTGGCTGCACCGGCTGACCGGTGCTTGGCCACCGGTTGGCTGGTGCTTTGAAAAAGGGAGAGGGCTCGGGCTCAGGAACCACTGGCTGGCTGGTGAGGAGGCCACCGGTTGGCCGGTGATGAGACAGTAGCAAACACTATTTGGTCTGGGTCCACCGGCTGGCCAGTGGTGGGACACCGGTTGGCCGGTGGTCTTGGCAGAGGGATGCCTTCTATCCAGGCCTCCATCGGCTGGCCGGTGGTCTTCCACCGGTTGGCCGGTGGACTGAAAATCAGTCCACTTTTGGCTTCTTGCTTTCTTGGCCCAATTCCTTGGCAACCTGTAATAATGCCTATCATCCAAAAACACTTAAAACAATATTAGATAAAGAAGAGAGTGATTGTGATCATGAAAATTAAACCTCGAGGGGTACGAGAGGTACAACAGTATATCCTCAAAATAGAATGATGAATGGATCATGATCCATGAGTTTTAAGAATATAAACATCATTTATAATATTAATAGAAAAAAATTAAAAGATAACTTCATTTGGGTAAAAATAAATATAGAGCAATGTGAAGGAATAAAAGAGGTTTGGGTAGAATCACTTAACTTAAGTCTGATGGTGTCCTTCACTTGATCTTCATGTCTTGGATAAGAAAATTAAAATAATGAATTAATATTTATAAAAATTATTATTTATTTAATTGATTTACTAAAACTTTATTAATTTTATTTATGACCTTTTTGGTGGATTTAGAGGTTCAATTTCGTAGTTTGTTTCATTGGTTTTCATGATTGGTATACTTATATACATGTAAGGATAAACATATAAGATGATAATGGTTGTAAAAAATTTTAGTTATGTGGTATTTATTTATCATCAATTATATTACTTGTTTATAAATTCATTTGGTTTGTTATAGTGATGATTAATCATTATATTTAACTTTAATGATAACTGTTTTGGAACATGGTGGTTTTTTGATCACATTGAACACGTTTTTCTTCATAAATTAATATCATGTGTGAAAAAGATTCCATAACACTAAATTAGACATAATTCATATATTAAACATTTTTTCAACCATAAAAATGGTTTCATGACTAGAATTGAAGATGGTAATAGAAATTAAAAACTCTTCGTCCTTGTATTTGAGAAATTAACACATCTCAGATGGTGTTTTAATTTCTAGTGTAAAAGGAGGGGAAAGGAAAGATGATGATGAATTATTACATTATAAAAACAAAATTATAATTCATTTAAGGTAATGTAGTTATCATATCATTTTGATGAAATTACGTCAGTAAAGAAAAATAAAATAATAGAACTTGAAAGAAAATAAAATAATGAAAAGAGGAATTTACATCTTGAATATATATTCATTGATAACCTTTTTAAGGGAGACGATTTGGTCTTATGAAGATACCGAGGGATACTGAACGTGGTATATGGGCTTAGGGATGGATTTGAGAATAATTTGGACTAGGCACAATGCTATATAAAAGTGAATATAAGAGGGGGTGGGGTGGTTTTTATAGTAGAGGAGAGGAGGGTTTTCTTAAGATTTTATTCATTATTTTATTATTTTTCTCAAGAAAATAAATAATATTTATTCTTGTGAAAAAACAGTAATATAGGCATGTGAGTTCTAACCCAATGTTCTTACATCATTCATGACTCAATAAATAGAATATTCATCATATAATGTATATATACAACAAATTGTCTTATTTTACTATTCACCAAAAATTCAACTTTTTTAGAAAAATCAAAAACATTCACCCAAATTTTTTTTTTGATGTATATATTTAAAATATGAACTCCATTTGAGAAAATAATTTTCTAAATATGTGAAATTTAATTTTTAATTTAAATTATAATTTACTTGAAAAATACAATTTTTTAAATTAAAAATGCTTTTTCAAACACTTTGAAAAATTAATCAAGGTCTCTTAAAATTATAATTTAATCACAAGTCATAAAAATAATTATTTATGAATATATTTTATGAAAATAAGTTTTCTTTTAAATTATTAAATTAACCATAAAATTGTAATTAAATAAATATGACTCCCAAAAATACCAACACTATGATATAATTATATCATATTGTCACTTATAAGATACAAAAATTCATTTTTAAGGTTACTAATTCACTTGGATGACTTACTATTCATAAGGGTTGTATTACTGATCATAAGATTAATATTAATATCCATAAGGGTTAATTAATATTCACCAATAATTATGTTTTTCTTATCAGACTCCAAACATCTTTCTGGTCATAACTGTGTATGTAAAATTTTTGAAGATCAAATCACATAAGTGATAATATTGTATTAAAAGGTCACATAGTACTTAGTATTTTATTGTGTTGTGGTTTCATGTGACTATACTATATGATGTAATTATAAGAAGGTAATTTTCATTGATTAAACTTTGGGTGATTACACATAACATGTGAATAGAGAAAAGGTTCATAATCATTTAATCATAAAACATATCCCATAAAAATAAGTGGGTTTCAAATGTATATAACACGTGAAAGAGAAACAAGTTTCATCAACATCATTCCCTCAAAACAAAATCCACTTTGAGAAATAGTATGAATGGAAAAATTGAATAATTTGTAAAAAGAGGCATGAGTAACACCAACGGATGTTATCTTATATGGGAAATAAATTTCAAAGATATTTTAAAAACTTTTATTTAGAAAAATAACATTTCTTTGAAAAAATGCTTTTTACATCATCGATCCTTTAGAAAACCATTTTATTTTAAAATAGATTTGAAAAATTATAAAGGAAGATTTTAAAATAAAAAAAATTTAAAATCCTTTTTTCTTGAAAATTATCTTTAAGGATCATTTGAAAAAAAAACATTTTCTAAAACATGGGTTTTTGAATAAAATACAATGTTGACTGAAGAGAGAGAGAGAGACTGTGAGATTTTACATAAAAACATTATCTTAAGTACCAAAGAGTAAGGAATTGGTACTAACACATGAGGATATATTGAATATAAAAAGTATATGTAAACTCATGATTATTCTTGAGAGATGGATCAAAATATTTCATCAAAGGAAGCATAAATGTACAAAATCTAGAAAAGCGATGAGATTGTATCAATTGACTCTTATAACTTGGTAACTTGGAATAATACTCTAAATGTAAGAAAATGAAATTGCATGAATATTAAAATATCATTAAAAGAAGTATATTCATGATATAACATTTAAAATGGAAGTATATACACCTCAATAAAAGTTTTGGTGCATAACAAAACATGAGTCTCAAATAAGGAAAATTGAGACAAACCATTTTTACCGATTTGGTAACTTTAGAAACTTAAACTCCATTAATGAAAGTTTATAAAATCAATATGTTAATACCGATAACTTTAGGTATAATATAAATAGAATACAATCATGGGAATAAAATACACCATGTAAAAAGGAAAGAGTGGCGAACATAATATGTATCTCATGGGAATACAAAGTGAGATGAAATCCCCTTACCTTGGGTCTTGTCTCTCTTCATACTCATACAATCTTACTGTAAAATAAAAATATTATAATAAATAATTTAAAGAATAATAATATTATACATAATACCATGTATAGTTTTATTATGACCTTACATTACCTGTTTGATAACGATCCTATATTAAGGTTTCACTTTGTGTAATATTCGCTTTGTTCTTCGCATGTGTCTTAATTTGTTATTCCGCTGGCCGTTATAATTATATCATGATTCTAGAATATATATCATGATATATATATAATTCATATACATTATATTTATATCATAATAACATATATCATAAATAATTAAAAAATGGAATACACCATTCATGGAGACGGTAAGTCATACGTATGCATGAACATTGTTTCCATTTTAAGAGTCGTATTGTAAGAAAGAAAAAAATGACAAATAAGTTTATATGTATATAATATCATTAATTTGAAATTATAATTTTATATATATCATATAATTTTACTAAAACCATCCTTAATCCATTAAATGTATTGTGTGAACGAATCACATCACTTTGAGGGGGCAGTAGTCCTCACTTCCTCATACGGAATTATCATATTAACACCAAATGAAAAGTAATAAAATATGTGTTGTATAAGAAATAAAAAATAATAAAAAATAATAAATATAATATATTACATATATAAAAATATTTTCCATCATAATGGCCCCTATTTTAGGTGGTAATTGAAAAATTAATAATCAACATTTCGTGATGTAGTAGTTCGTCGTACATAGAAACGGTATATTCATTACCCGTTAGATGGAGGTGTGTGTAAGTGTAGGTCAAAACCATAGAATAAAAAATACTAGTATATTTATGATACTTTTATTATCATAAAATAATGTAATAAAGATAGTGTATGGTGTGGAGAAGGAAAATAAAGGAAAGGAGATTGAGAGAAGGCATTACGATTTAATCAGGTAACTCCTTTCGGTTTGTACCAAAATGCTTACAGTAGTTACCTTATTCCCAAGGTAAGGCTTATAATAGTAATAGAGTGAAGGTTTGAGATTATTTGTATATATTTTCAGAATGACAATGGGGTTGATATGTGTGAGGAAGTGGGTAGAGGTGGTGGCCTTTTATAGGGAAGGGGAAGGACACACTTGGCATTTTCGAAAACAACTAAGGTGTACACATGTTTTTACCTAAAAAAGACATATAAAACATAATAAAGTCAATAATGGAAGGTACATGTACTATTAATGTATAGAAATTGGGTTTTTGAAAAGTTTCACGGTTGTTTTATGGCTCATTTGTATGGTTTAGTACATTATTAACCTAATTTTTCTCTTAAGTGATATAATTAATTTTAATCGCATTCGCTAATATTTTTGGTAAAATAAAAATTTGAACTTAAGAGATATTATAAATTATTATAATAATAAATATGGAATCAATTTTTCTCAATTCTAATCACTTAATTGGTATAATAAAATTTAAAATTAATCTCGTAGTCAGGTCAACAATGTGGGGTTTTAAAGAAAAAATGATCAAATATTTGCTATGTTTTTATAAAAAATTTCAATATGAAATTGGTTCCAATGAAAAAAATTGGATTAATTTATATAAATATTATATAATTAAACTATTAAAACAATTAAAAATATAATTTATCATTATATTTAAATAAAATTAAAAATCTGTTTTTAATTAAAATTCTGTATTTTTCACTATTCATCCAAAAATGATGTTTATCAGAAAAATCCAACATATTCACCATAGAATAATTTCAACAATTTGAATAAAAAAATTATGTTTATTTTATCAAATTATATTTATAAATATGTTTAAAATTTATATTATTATTTTCACAGAACGACATTAAAAGCACTTCATTCGAGAAACCTATATTTTTAAACATGAAAAGACATTACTAAAAAACATATCATTCATTATAAATATGTTTTATTTGTATAAAAAATTATAAAAGATGTCTGAGAAGTAGTTATTAATATTTATATCACTATGTTCTAAAGTCTATGTTATAACTAATTTGTTTAAATAATTATAACAATAAGATGATGCTTCATAAAAACTTAGTATTGCGTGTAAAATATGCCAAGCCTATGTTCCATGTGAAAGGAATGGTTGAATTAGTGAATTGAAAGACATAAATTAAAATTTAATTTATTAGGGTAAAATATCTTTGTGACCATAATAATATTTCCTTTTATATTCAATCAGTTTTCATATTCATTTATAATTAATTGATGACCGATGAATTCTTATTATAATATATAAACTATATATTTCAATAAATTAGTTAATAATATTCATAATATATAATTTAACATCAAGTATTTATCTTATTATATTAAATAATAATAATTTAATAATATATTATTGTTCGGTAAACCTCGATCTTGAATGTTATGCAATTAATTAAGGAAAGTCATTGTTGTGTATAGTGTAAGCTCACCTTATTTTCTAAGAGAAAATTAATTATTTTTAGTGTTGCATGAAGTAAAAAATATCAAAATGATTAAATTATTTTGAAAAAAATAATTCACAAAATCTCAGGGTGTTATATTCTACCCCCCTTAAAATGAATTTCTCCCTTAAAATTCATCTATGTTATCAATGGTTTAATACTTGAATGTTTCATTCATAGAAACTCACATAACAAGATTTAATTCTAAAAATTCTCTTAAAATTTTAAATTTGAACCATAATGGTTTCCCAAAGTAACATATAACTAGGTTTCCATAAAGTGGAACATAGGTTGGGAGTGAAGATTGGACATTGAGGGAAAGCATAAATATTTATAGGTAGTGATTGAGGTCATCAATCAAAAACAAGTGAATGATCAAAAAAAATTGATGGCCTCAAACTCAGAAATATGTGATGATTTAATAGGCTACTAGTTCAATAGAAATTAAGGTACTATAACGACACATTTTTAAATTTGATCATTATCCCATCGTTGAGTAATTATTTTATTGACCAAGAATACAACAAAATTTTAATTATTTGGTTGTGATTTTATCTATTTCCAATTCATCCATTTCAAGAAATGGATGTCATGGAATTAACATTGGTGCCCGAATCACTAAAATACACTTTTAGAAGATATTAAGGCCCATAAAATAATGAAAAGTATAACTATTTATCTAAAAGTATGATTAAAAATAAATATAATAAATAAATTAATCTCTAAACCTGAAAAGTAACGCTACCATATCATCATAAACAATTATACACAAACTAATACATCATATAGGCTAGTGAATGGTGTGGTATTCTTATCGTCCTTCAATCATGGGTTCAAGACCTATAGTCTTTCCAGACATGATTGGTTGTCACCAAAAATACTTTAAATCCTTCCCTAAAACCACACTAATATAATTTCCAAAATAAATTTGATGGGCATCCTTGAAATAAGGTTAATAACTAAATAGCCTTTATCCAAGGTTTTTAATAAAAACTCAATACATAAAAACCTCCTCCAAAGTTTAACTTAAATTTTCATGAATTGTTAACCTTATAACCCTTATGAATGATAGAAATCCAAATAATTATAAATAAAGTCATGGAATCAGCTTAGCATTGATCCCACATATATCAAAATGTAATAATTTTTTGTCACATTCCAAACATCTAAATATATTTATCATATATTCCATTAAAACATGGTAATAACCTCAATTACTATAAATCCTTTGGGAAAACATGCATTATTTCTTATTCAAAAGTATACAGTAAATATCCCTTAAATCCAGAAATGTTGTAAACATCATCAATGATATCATAACACACGTATTAACTAGTCCTTACTTAGTTACATGGTAATCATTACCATCCAATTTTCTTATTCATAATATTATTATCTTTACAAAAAGAAAATATTAAGTGTTACCTTACCATAGTCAAAATATCACATTTTCATTAAATAACGCCACCATTCCATCTACAACATTCAATATAAACTTGTAAATACTGAGCGGAAAACATATGTAAAAGAACCCTTGTATATTTCATCATTAATATAAATTAATTTTTTAAAACAAATACATATAATCTTTGATATTTCCACTTAATCCATATGCCATTAATAAGGAAAACTCATCTTATTATACAATACCTATTTCTTTTTACATTTCATATGTAGTCTCATAATTATTAACAATTTAACCATTACTCACACCACCTTGCTGATTCTCTGTAGGAACTTTCCTCTTGGGACATTGAGTTGCATAATGAAAATTTACTCCACGCTTGAAACACTTAACCTTTGAAGATGACTTAGGGAGGCAAATATTTTCAACCTTTTTATTAACCAAAATATTCATCTTTACTTGTTATTCACTTTCTTTTTGTCCCTATTTTCCACAGTAAAAAAAAATTCTTTTTCCACTAAGACATTCACTTATCTGATTCATTACACATTATTAATATAAAGGAAATCAATTCTTCTTTCCTCCATGGTCTCTATTACCCAAACTCTCAGTGAATTCATTCGTTCTCTTCCTTGGTGTGTCTAAAAGATGTTCAAGGTACATATTGTTAATCATATTCCTTACAAATTGATTAGGCATGATCACAACATATTTAACTCCTGTGATCAACCCACTTGACTTGTAATCATAAAATCTTCCATAACATTCAACATTAATCCAGTTCCTTCCATTGACTAAAATCAGGAGCATTATAGCGACCCATGATTTAAATACATGGATATTACCTCATTTTAGATGAATACTCAGAATATTAAAAAAATACATGCATGAGGACCATACTAGTTTAGTGTCGTTGGAAACATGGAAACAAAGTCTTATATACTAGTGTTAGATCTTAAACATCTCCCATAAATATCTCTTCCTTTAGTAGTTCTATCTAAAACCTTTCTTCATAACCTTGTTAGGGAAACATAAAAAGGGGTGATTTCAAATCCTTATTAAGGGTAAACAAGGAAGGAATTTAAGCACAAACACGATCATAAGTGTATGATAATGTGATCATGAAAATAGAAGATCATACCATGTATATCAAAGATAATAACAGAGATCATGGGATACATATTGGTAGTTCATAAGGCATGAATCATGATTAAATAAGGATCATAAGCCATAAAATCATAACATAGAAATAAATCACAAAATTCTGGAAATACATAAGCATATAATATGATTTCTATAGTATCCAAGGCATCACTTCCAAGACTATATCAGTGGAAAAATTCTTTTACTGAACCCGGTGAACCCCCACTCCAGCCCTGTATTACTAAACTGAGTGAACTCTCATTCCATCCCTGTATTATTAAACTTAGTAAACCCTCATTCAATACTTGTATTACTGAACCCAGTAAACCCTCATTCCAACATTGTATTACTAAACTGATTAAACCCTCATTCCATCCTTGTATTACTGAACCATGTAAACCCTAATTCCAGGCCTCTATTACTAAGCTGATTAAACTCCCATTCAAGCCCTGTATTACTGAACTGAGTAAACCCTCAATCCATCTCTGTCTGTCTCCTGAGATATAAATATTTACACAATTCATTTTATGGAGATATAGGTCCCACATGTCTCATAATGAAATCTTATATACATGTTCCACAAGATCATAAATAAACATATCATAACCCATTAAATTAAATGGGTATCCTAAATATTTAATCATAACAAAACTTATGAAAAGAGATAGGTTTTGTAATTATTTCATCATAAATATAACACATGAAAAGAAGTCAGTTTCAAAAGCATATAAACCGTGAAAAAGAATAGATTTCATAAACATATTACCCATGAAGGAGAAATGGGTTTAATAAATCCCATAGAATTAAGAATAACTCATTCATATAAATTATATGAATGGAACCTTTAGATCATTTCCAGGAAAGGAATGAGTAACATTAATAGATGTCATATTATATGGAAAATAATTTTGAAATATAATCGAAAAACGTTTAATGAGGAAAATATATTTTATTTTTTGAAAAATTTTCATTAATACATAAAACCATTTGTAAATAATTTCCTTAAAAAATACCACGAAAAATTATAAAGAAGACATGAAATCATTTTGGAAACTCTTTTCCCTGAAAAAGTTTAAAATAAGCATCAAAACATTTTAAAAACCTTTTTATTTGAAAACCGCTGAAAACCCTTAAAGAATGACTGAAAATTATTTGAAAACCATTTCTTTGAAAATAATTAGAAAACATATAAATAAAACATGATTTTTTTTTCAAAATCATTTTTCTTGAAAACTTATAAAAGAAGATTGAATTTTTTTTTGAAAATCATTATTTGGGAATCACTTCGAAAACATGTAAATAAGATATGAAAACATTTTGAAAATACTTTTCCATGAAAACATATAAAACATTTTTAAAAACATTTTCTTACTGACTATCCTTTTTAAAAATTACAATGGAGCTTCGAAGAAATGACGACGAATAAATCCGTATATGTCATACGAGATCCAAAGAGCATTCCTTTTGCACTGTAAAAAGGATTGAAAAGTAAGTTGTATGGAAATAGATAAGAATATTCTCTTGAATATATTGGTAAAATTAAAAAAAATTAAAAAGTTATTTTATATATTATATGATAATGTTATAATAATATTGGAAAATCGTTCTAGAAAACATAGATTTCCGACCGAAGAGAGGGTAAAATTAGGCTTTACAAAGATCGTGTTCTTAACTAACATATGTACCAAATAGGATAAAATTGTACCAATACATGACTATATAATAAAATAACATAGGATAAGAAATGTCCTGAATATTATTGATATATGTATAATAACATTTCAACAAAGGAAGGATAAAAATTAACAATCTAGAAAAGTAATGAGATTGTCTCAATAAACTCTTATAACTTGATATATTGGAATCATGCCCTTCATTAAAGGAAATGAAGTTAAATGAATCATAGAATATCATAAAAATATTGATATTCTTGATACATCATGTAAAATGGAAGTATATGAACCACAAAAAAGATTGTAGTTGCATGAAAAAACATGAGTCTCAAAGAAGGTAAATTAAGACAAACATTTTTAACGATTTAGTAACCTTTAAATCTTAAAACCATGAAAGAAGGACCATCAAATGATAATGTAATTACCCATAAATTAAATTAAAATATACATATAATTAAAAAATAGGTCGTACATACAGCCCACAAATGTAACGAGTGGCAAACATATCTTGTATTTCATAGAAATTAAAGCTGAGATGAAATCCCCTTAACTTATGTCTTGACTCTTTATATACTCATACAAGATTCCTGTAAAATAAATATATGTTTATTATACACATTCAAAATAATCATATTATTATACATAATACCATATATGGTTTTATTATGACCTTATATTACTCACTTGTTAACTATCCTATGTCAATGTTTTGGTTTAGGTAAAATTCACTTTGTTCTTCGTATGTGTCTTAATTTGTTACATCTTTAGACCATATACTTATACCGTGATTCTAGAATGTAAAAAATGATATAAATATCAGGTATATAATTTATATTTGTATTATAATAATTTATATAATATAGGATTAAGGAACTGAATACACTGTTCATGGAGATGATAAGACGTACGTATGCATGAATGTTGTTTTCATCATTGTTGTCGTATTGAAAAAAAGTATGTAAATGGCATATGTATATATATATATATATGTATGTATGTATATATATGTATATATATAAATTTATATATATGAATCATTATTAAATTAGCATAATTATGTTATATATATCTTATAATTTAATTAATACCATCCTTAATAC
This sequence comes from Viscum album, assembly GCA_963277665.1. Taxonomy (NCBI): domain Eukaryota; kingdom Viridiplantae; phylum Streptophyta; class Magnoliopsida; order Santalales; family Viscaceae; genus Viscum; species Viscum album. Next base: position 1,101,005,899 of record OY728162.1, on the reverse strand, counting down.
ATTCCATGTGGTGTGTAAACAACTTACAACGCTTTGAGGGGGTGGTAGTCCACACTCCCAGAAACATGATTATCGTATTAACACCAAATGTAAAGTAGATATATTTTTTTGAAAAAGTAATAAATAAGTTAAAATACATATTAAATATAATATATTAAATATATAAATATATTTTAAACCATAATGTCCACCTTAATTGGTGGTAATGAAGAAATGAATAATCATCATTTCGTGAAGTAGTTTTTCTTCGTACACAAAAATAGTATGTTCAACATCTATTACATGGGGGTGTGTGTATGTGTAGGTGAGAAAATTTTTATAAAAAATACTATTATATGATGTATACTGGTGTTTTTAGACAGTAATGGAACAATGATATTGGAGGGGTGGAGAAAGAAAATAATGGAAAGAAGCTTGAGAGGAGATGTTACCTCTAAATCAGGTAACTCCTTCTAGTTTATGCCAAAAGGCTTACTTGAGAAGATTTATTCCCAAATAGAGACTTAAAGGTATAAATTGGGATTTTTGTGAGGATACATGGGAAGATATTGGACGAAATTAAAGTGTTTTAGAGGATAGAGGAATGGGTAGAGGTGGTGGCCGTTTATAGGGAATGAAAACGAGTCACTTGGAATTTTTAGAAATAAATTAAGTGTGCACAAGTTATTACCAAAAAAAGTATTAAAAAACCAAAAAAAGTAGATAATTTATTTTTATGGCAGAAATATGGATATAAAAGGGGTGATGGACATGTTTCTATGTCGTTTGGGCCCTTAATTATAAGGTTTAGTCCCTTATTAAGATTAATTTTTCCTTAACTGTTGTGATTAAATTTAATCGCATTTACTAATAATTTTTGTAAAAATTTAACATGTAATTATTATAATAAATATAAGGTTTTTTTTATATATTTTAAATTAACTTTATAGAGTCAACATAATTAATATTGTCGCTAATCCCGTAGACTGGATGAAATAATGGGGTTTTAAAGTAGGAAAAGGTTGAAAATTTCATTAAGATTTTATATTCAGTTTCAAAGTGAAATTGATTATAATAAATTAAATTGGATTAATATATGTAATAATTATCTAATTTGACCTTAAAATATATTTATAATATCATTTATCCTTAATAATTAATTAGACAAAAAGACTATTTTTAACTTAAATGTAGTATTTTTTACAATTCATCAAAAAATGATGTTTCTCAGATAAATCCCAAAAAATCACCCTAGGATAATTTAAAAGTTATGAATTAAAAAATAATTTTTATTTTATAAAATTAAATTTTTAAATTTCTCTAAAATTACATTCTTTATTAGAAGAGGATCATTCGAGAGAACGATATTTTTAACATAAAAGGACTTTTCCAAAAATCGTATCTTTCATTATCAATATGTTTTTTATATAAAATAATTATAAAGAATTTTTAGAAATTAGTTATTACTATTAATATAAGTATATTTAATGGTTAAGTTGTAATTATCACATTAAATTAACTATATATATATATATATGTCTGTGTTTCATAGAAACTCAGTGTTGCGTGCATCATATGCCAAGTCGGTGTTGTTGTTGTGAAAGCCATGTTGGTATTTCTTGTAGAGAAAGACAAGTTGGTATTGCATGTAGAACAATACAAGTTGGTATTACATGTGAAATTAATGTTTGTCTTAGTGTTTTAATATATATAGACACAGACACACACATATAACTATTTCCATTGTCATGTGAAATGAAAAAATATTAAAAATATAAATTAAGATGAAAACAATAAATCTCAAAATCTCGTGGTGTTATATTATACCCCTTTAAAATGAATTTCACCATTGAAATTCATCTAGGTTATAAAATTTTTAATACTTGAAATTTTCATTCATATAAACTCACATCGTGAAAATGAATACTAAAACTTCCCTTAAAAAGGGAAATTTGGAACCCTAACGATTACCCAAAGTAACATATAAATGGGTTTCCACAAAAGATAACATAGGTTGGGAGTAATGGTTGGACATGAAGGAAAATCGTTAATATTAATAGGGAGTGATTGAGGTCATCAGTCACAAAAAATTTAATGATCAATGGGAAGTTGAGGGCCTCAAAGTCATAAATCTATGATGATTTAAAAGGCCATCAGCTCAACAAAACTTAAGGTATTAGGACAAAAAACTTTGATCACTTTTAGAATGTTGAGTAATTCCTGATAATATTCTTTAAAAAAATTAAATTCTTTGATTTTTCTTTGAAAATTTTCTAATACATCCATTACCTCATGGAATGAATGTCTATAAATTAACTTTGATAAAAAAAGAACTAAAATATGATTTTAACGAATCTGAAGTCCCATAAAAGAATAAAAAGTCTATCTATTTGTCTCTTAGAAAAACAAAATGTACTACAGATTAAAAGTAACACTACTGGTTCATCATAAATATTTATTCATAAAAAATTAGTATACGTTAACCACGATATCGCATAGGCTAGTGGTAGGTGTGAAACCCTTATCATTCTACGTTTATTGGTTAAAGACCTATAGCCTTGCCAATATTTATTGGTTTCCACGCAAAATAAATGATTTCATTTTCACAAAAATATTAAATATTAAAATCGTTGAAATATGGTTAATCCCTTATTATCCTTTTAATCAAGGTTCTTAACATAAACTCAGTGTGCAAATAATTCCTCCAAAGTTTAACTTAAAATTTTCTTGAACGATTAACCTTATCAGCCTTCTCAAATATTAAAAACAAAAAACATTTGAAAGAGTGTCATGAAATTAGATTAACATTTATTCACCTATATATCAGAAATTAGATCATGGTCACCACAGTAAAAATATGTGAATACCCTCATCATATATTCTCTTGAAACATGGTAATAATCTGAATTACCATAAATCCTTTTGGAAAAATGCATGCTTCCCCATTCTAAAGTGTATTGGATCTATTCTTTAAAAAAATGTTGTAAACTTCATTAGTGGTAGCACAAACCACCTATAAACAAGTCCTTACTTAATTATAAGGTAATCAATATTTTCCAATTTACATATTCATATCCCACATATATTTATCCATAAAACATTGTCTTATTATAAAGATCCTATTAAGGGTTACATTCCCTTAGTCAAAATATCATCTTGTCATTAAATCACTTCACTAGTCCATAAGGAACATTAAACATAGACTTGTAAATACGGATCGAAAATGTAAGTAGAACAATCCTTTTATATATCATCATTCATAAATTTTGAATCCAAATACATAAATACTTTGATTGCTTCATCCTTAATAAATTAAAAAATCTACCTCATCCTATTACATAATACATCTTTAATTTCACATTTCATTTGTAATCTCGTCAACATTACAAATGTAACCATTACTTGTACCAAAGTGTGAGTTACCTTTATGATATTTCATCTTGGGACATTGAGTTTCATAATGACCATTTTACCCACATTAAAAACACATAACCTTCAATGATGACCTAGAGAGGCCAAAATCTACATCCATTATGTTAACCAAACTCTTCCTTTTTCCTTTGTAGTCACTTGATTTGTGTCCTTTTCCACAATCAAAACACCTTTTTTGTTCCTATAAGACATTAAGTTATGTGATTCTTTCCACATTATTAACACAAAGAAAACCTATTATTATTTTCTCCTTGGTCTCCATTACCTGAAATCTCAACGGACTCCTTATTTCTCTTCCTTATTGAGTCTCAGAGTTGGTTAAGGTAATCATTTGTAATCATGTTCCATGGAAACTAATAACGCATGATTATGAAATCTTTCACTCCAGCGATCATTCCACTTCACTACTCATCTGAAAATCTTCCATCACATTCAACATTTATCCAGTTCCTTCTGGTTCCCACCATTGACTAAAATAATAAGCATAGTGTGGGCATTACTTATCATAGTATAAAACCACATAGTCATGAAAATAATTACTTATAGGATTTCTAAATCATGACACCTTCCATGATCTATGAAACCTTAGGTTTATCCTTGGTTATCCATAGATAATTTCTGTCTAAATCCTTCATGATGGTTTGTGAAGAATTCATGAATTACCAGATAATATCCACCGAGAGTGTCAAATCAGGTGTGCGACAAGGGCCTTTGTTGTGTACCTAATTCCCCTGAGTTTAGCCCAAAACATCTTGTCGGGGTTTTTATCCCTAGGTACATCTATTCCTAATCTACATCAGGTTTTAGTATCTAGACACATATTTATTTCTTGGAAACCACTCACTCTATCCTTTACCAAAATTTCAAGACATTTTTCTATCCATTAACTCATCGTTATACTTATCCTTAGAGACATCCATAGACATATCCTTAGAAATAAACCTAGGGATTTCACTATAGTTTTCACATCCTAGTTTCCAAAGGTTGACTAATCGTTTCCTTTGATACCAACTAAAGAGAACTAGACTTGACATACATGGATATTACATCATTTTAGATGAATATAAAGTACATTACAAAAATACACGCTTGAGGACTGTAAAAGTTTAGTGCCTTTGGAAACGTGTAAACAACTCCTTTTATCCTGGTGAAAGATCTTCAACATCACCCATAAAGATATCCACATTTATTAGTTCAACATAAAACCTTTCTTCATTACATGGGGAAGGAAACATAAAAATGGGTGAGATCAAAAACACAATAAGGGTAAACAAGGGAGACACATAAGAACAAACATGATCATAAGGTCATGAGAATGTTGTCATGAAAATAGAAGAGCATACCTTGCATATCAATGATCATAACAGAGATCATGGAATAAATATTGTTAGTTCATTAGACATAAATCACGATTAAATAGAAAACATAATCCATGAAATCATAACATACGAATAAAACATGGAATTGTGGAAACACACAAGCATATAATATGATTTACAAGGTATCCAAGATATCACTACATAGACCATATTAGTGGAAAAAGTCCTTTTCTGAACTGAGTGAACCCCTACTCTATCTTTGTATTACTTAACCGAGTGAACCCTCATTCCAGCCTTGTATTATAAAACCATATAAACCTTCATTATAGCCCTGTATTACTAAACTAGGTAAATCCTTGTTTGATACCAGTATTACTGAACTGAGTCAACCCTCGTTCCATCCCTATATTACTGAACTGAGTAAACCCTCCTTCTAGCCCTATATTAGTAAACTAAGTAAACCCTTATTTTAGCCTAGTATTACTGAACCGAGTAAACCCTTGTTCTAGTCCTATATTACTGAACCGATTAAACCCTCATTCTATCCTTGTCTATCTAATGAGATATAAATCTTTACCCAATGCATTGGAGGGAGATATAGGTCCCACCCACCACATAATGAAATCATACATACATGTGCCGCAATATCATAAATAAACATATCATAACCCATGAAATGAAATGGGTATCATAAACATGTAAAAATATCATTAGAAATGGAAATTTATAGTTTTTGGTAATCATTCCATCATAAATAGAACCTGTGAAAAGAAGCAGGTTTTAAAATCATATAACCCATGAAAGAGAATGGGTTTCATAAACATATTACCCATGAACGAGAAATAGGTTTTACCAAGACCACAGAATTAAGCATAACTCATTCATATAAAGGATATGAATGGAACTTTTATATAATTTTTTTATAAAGGCATGAGTAACATTAATAAGTGTTATCATAGATAGAAACTAATTTTAAAATATAATTTAAAAATGTTTCTTGAGGAAAATATGATTTCTTGATTGAAAAATGGATTTTTAATACATAAAACCTTTTGAAAAAAAATTCAAAGAAAATACCTTCAAAAATTATAAATTATAAATGAAATAATTTTGAAAACCTTTTTCCGTGAAAAATTTTAAAATATGATTTAAAACATTTTAAAACTCTTCTCCTTTGAATACACTTGAAAATTTTAAATAAATTATTAAAATGTTTTGAAATCCATTTCTTTGAAAATAATTTGAAACATTATAAAGAAAACTTGAAAATGTTTTGAAAATAATATTTCTTGAAAACATATAAAAGAAGCTTGAAAACATTTTAAAAATCATTTTTTGGAAAGCACTTTGAAATCATATAAATAATACTTGAAAACATTTTGAAAAGTGTTTTCCTTGAAAACATATAAAAGAAGTTTAAACCCATTTTAAAAACAATTTCCATTGAAATATTCTTTTAAATAAATTCTTAAATATTAACATTTTTAACAATACAAAGGAATATTTGAGGAAATGATGATGGGGAAAATTTGTACATGTCATACAAGGTTAAAAGAACATTCATTTTACATGATAAAAAAGAGAGAAAACTTCATTTTTGGAAAGTGACATGAATATTCCCTTGAAGAGATTGGTAAAATATTAAAATGGTAAAAAATATTTTATATATTATTGTGGAATTGTATGATATTCTTGTAAACTCTTTTTAGAAAACATGGATTTCTGACCGAAGAGAGGGTAATGTCGGGCTTTCCTAAAAACACTTTCTTAACTGTCTTTTGTACCAAAGAGTTAAAAATGGTACCAATACATGAATATATCATAAAATAATATAGGATAAGGAAAATCCTGAATATTCTTGTGATATGGATAATAATATTTCATCAGAGGAGGAATAAACTTTACAATTCTCAAAAAGCAATGAGATTGTCTCAATAAACACTTATAACTTGATATCTTGGGATCACGATCACCATGTAAGGAAAGGAAAATACATGAAGAATAAAATATCATAAAAAAATTTAGATTCATGATATGGAATCTAATGTGGAAGTATATGAATGTCAAAAAATAGTTTAGTTTCATAAAAAACTTGAGTCTCAAAGAAGGGAAATTGAGACAAACGTTTTTACTGATTTGGTAACCATTGAAAATCAATCCCCATGAAAGAAGTATCATCAAATTTTCATTTGAATACCCATAAATTTAATTTCAAGATACATATAATACGATCAATATCATTACATACAACACACAAATGGACGGAGTGGAATATATATCTTGTATCTCATAAAAAAATAAGTGAGATGAAATCCCCTTACCTTGTGTTTTGACTCTCTCCATACTCATACAGGAATCCTGTATAAAAAATATAAGTTTATTATAAACATTTTAGAGAATAATAATCCTATACCTAATACCATATATAGTTTTATTATGACCTTATATTACTTTCTTGTTAATGATCCTCTGTTAATGTTTCACTTCGGGTAAAATTCACTTTGTTCTTCACATGTGTCTTAATTTGTTACATATGAGGTACTTATACTTATATCATGATTCAATAATTTAAACCACGATATAAATATTATTTATATTAAGTATATTTTTATTATAATAATATATATAATATAGGAGTATGGAATGGAATACACCGTTCATGGAGACGGTAATCCGTACGTACACATGAACGATGTTTCCATCTTTATCGTCATATTGAAAGGAAGTATATAAATGAAATATGTCCATATATGTATATATATCACTATTAAGGTATCATTACTATATTATATATATCATATAAGTTCATTAAAACCATCTGTAATACATTCAATGAGGTCACATTGCTTTGAGAGGGTGATAGTCCACACTTCCCAAAACGAGATTATCGTGTTAACACCAAATGGAAAGTAAATAGATGTGTGTTTTAAAATAAATACGGAATATTAAATACATAGTAAATATAATTTATTAAATATATAAATATATTTTCCATCATAATTTCCACCATGATTAGTGGTAAAGGAGAAATGAACAATCATCATTTCATGTTGTAGTAGTTTGTCTTACACAGAAAGAGTATGTTCAACATCCCTTAGATAGAGGTGTGTGTAAGTGTAGGTTAGACACTTTTCTTAACAACATAAAACTATAATAAGGATAATTTTGTTTTCATGGAATAATGGTATAATGATATTTGATTTTGTGGAGAATGAAAATAAAGGAAATTATCTTGAGGAAAGATGTTACCTCTAAATCAGGTAACTCCTTTTGGTTTGTTCCAAAAGGCTTCCTTGAGAAGATTTATTCCTAATGTTAGTATTCAAGGTATAATGTAGGATTTTTGGGAGTCTACTTGGGCAGATCATGGAAAAACATAATGGGTTTGAGAGTTGTGAGGAATGGGTAGAGGTAGTGGCCTTTTATAAGGAAGGAAAATGACTCACTTGGAAGCTTTTGATATAAATTAGGTGTGCACATGTTCTTATCTAAAAAAAGTCTTAGAAAACAAACAAAAATAAATACTATAAGGTTTATATCATAAATATGTACATTAAATGGGTGTTTTCCATGTGACTAGGTCTTTTGGGGCTTTAATTTCAAGGTTTATTCCCAAATTAAGCTTAATTTTGCCTTAATTATTGTGATTAATTTTAATAACATTTATTAATCATTTTGGTCAAAAAATAACATGGTCTTATTAGAATCTAAATATTAGACTGAATAAAATTGGTTATGTCGGATTTTTTAAATTCACTTCACATAAGTAAAAAATTTAATATTAGTTTTAATCCTACAGAGGGGATGAAATAACGGGGTTTTAAAGATGGAAAAAGTTAAAAATATTGTTAAGATTTTATATTTAGTTTAAAAGTTAAATTTATTATAATAAATTTAATTGTATTAATTGGTGTAATAATTATATAATTTTTCCTTAAAACATATTTTTAATATCATTTATAATTAATAATTAGCTAGATAAAAGGGTAGTTTATCTAAAAAGTAGTATTTTCACTATTCATAATTAATGAAGTTTCTCAGAAAAATACCAAAAATTCACCCTAGTATAGTTTCAATGTTCTTAATTAAAAAAAGAAGATTATTTTATAATAATAAATTTATACATTTTTCTAATATTAATTTCAATTTTATAATTGATTCATTCAAGAGAATGGTATTTTAAACATAAAAGGACATTACCAATAATCTTATCTTTAATTATCAATATGTTTTATTTATATAAAACAATTATAAAAATTTTTTGGAAAGTATTTATTAATATTATTATAAATATTTTTAATGGTTAGTTTTTAATTATCTCATTTAATTAATTATATATATATAAAGATGTTTCATAGAAACTAAATGTTGTGTGCATCGTATGCCAAGTCGATGTTGCTTGTAGTACAAGACAAGTAGGTATTGCATGTTGCACAATCCAAGTTAGAATTGTGATTGAAATAAATATTGGAATTATTTTTTTAATATATATATATATAAAGAAATATTTCTAGTGTCATGTGAAATGAAAAAATATTGAAAAGATAAATTAATTCGGAAAAAAATAATTCTCAAAATCTTGGGGTATTACAAGCATAGTGTAGGAATTACTTATCATATTATAAATACACATAGTCATTAAAATATTTAGTTATGTGATTTATAAATCGTGAATCATTCCTTAATATATTACACCCTATGTTAATCATTGGTTATTCATAGCCAACTTATATCTAAATGCTTTATGATTGTTTGTGAAGAGTTTGTTTATTCCTAAATAATATCACCTAGGAGTGTCAAACTAGGTGTGCATCAAGTCTTGTTGTAATGTATGAGATTACCTCATGTTAGGCTTGGAACATATTGTTAGAGTTTTTACCCCTAGGTAGATCTATGTCAGAGCCATATCCACTTGTATTATCCAGACAGGGATGCATTTCTAGGAAACCGCTCACTATATCCTTCACCATAATTCTACGACATTTTCCTAAATTTTGAATCATCCTTATAATTATTCTTAGAGACATCCCTAGACATATCCTTAGAAATATACATATGGATATCAATAAAATTTTCTCATCATGGTTCTTAATGGTTGACTAAACCTTTACTTTGATACCAACTATAGTGACTCGGTCTTGGAAATCATGAATATTATATCATTTTAGATGAATATTCAGTACAATACAATAATACATTCCCAAGGACCATAATAGTATATTATATTTTGAAACATCTAAACAAAATCTTATATCCTGGTGAAATATCTTCAATATATCCCATAAATATCACCAACTTTAGTAATTCTACCTAAAACCTTTCTTCGTAACTTGGGGAAAGAAAACTTAACAAAGGGGTGTGATCTAATGCACATTAAGGGTAATCAAGGGGTATATGTAGCCATTATCATGAGCATAAGTATATAATAACATGATCATGAAAATATAATATAATACCTTGAATATAAAAGATCATATACATTACTCAAGGAATAAATAATAGAAGTTAATAAGACATGAATCACAAGGAAAAAAAGAACATAATCCATGAAAGCATAACATATGAATAAAACATGTAATTATGGTAAACACATAAGAATATAATATGATTTCCATATAGGTCAAGGAATCACTTCCAAGACCATATTGGTAGTATAGGTTTACTACCCATACCATCTCGGTAGTCATGGTTCACTCTTGTGCCCATCTTGGTAACATGAGTTCACTCGACATACCATCATGGTAGTCATAGTTCACTCCCATGCCATCTTAGTAGTCAAGGTCCAGTCCCAAGACCATATTAGTCTATCTCGTGATTTATAAATCTTTACCCAAAGCGTTTAAGGGAGATATAGGTCTCACACATCTCCTAGTGAAATCATTCATACATGTTCCACAAGATCATAAATAGTAATATCATATCCCATGAAATGAAATGGGAATTATAAACATGTAATCATATCATAACCTGTGTAAAGAAATAGTTTTAATAATCATTTCATCACAAACCTAATTCGTGAAAAGAAACGAGTTTCAAAATCATAAATCTTGTGAAAGAGAAATGGTTTTTATCAACATCGTGCCCCCAAAACATAATCCACTCAGATAAATAATATGAGTGTAAACATTGAATAATTTCCCTAAAAATTAATGAGTAACACCAATGTATTTTATCTTTTATTTGAAATAATTTTTAAAGATCTTTTAAAACAATTTCTTGAGGAAAATATCATTTCTTCTTTGAAAAAATGATTTTTATTACATAATTTTTTTTGAAAACATCATTCTTTGAAAATATATTTGAAAAATTATAAAGGAATATTTTAAAATATTAATACATTTTAATATACATTTTTCTTCAAAATTATCTTTAAGGATATTTTGAAGACATTTTCGAAAACATGGGTTTTTGAATACAATTGAATTCTGACCAAAGAGAGATAGACGATCATATTTTACATAAAATAGTATCTTATGTACCAAATAGAGGAAAACATTGTACTAAAATGTGATTATATCTTGAATAAACAAAGGATAATAAAACTCATGAGTATTATTGAGAGATGGATAAAAATATTTCATCATAGAAAACATAAATATAAATAATCTCTAAAAGAAATGAGATTGTATCAATAAAATCTTATAACTTCTTAACTTAGAATCATACTCTCCATGTAATAAAAGATACTTAAATGAAGCTTAAAATAACAATTAAATAATTATATCTATGATATAACATGTAAAATGGATGTATATACACCTCAAAAACTAGTTTAGGAGCATTAAAAAACATGAGTCTCATGAAGGCAAATTGAGACAAATAATTTTTTCTAATTTGGTAACTTTTGAAACATAAATACCATGAATAAAAGTTCATAAAATTTATATATTAATTCCATTAAATTTAGGTATAAGATATATATAATAAAATCATGTTAAGTACATACACCACCCAAAAGGATAGAGTGGCGAACATAGCATGTATCTCATGGGAATAAAAACTGAGATGAAATCTCCTTACCTAGTGTCTTGATTCTCTTAGTACTCATACAAGATTCATATAAAATAAATATAAGTTTATTATAAATATTTTATAGAAGCATATTATTATAAATAATAACCTATATGGTTTTATTATTACCTTATATTAAATTCTTGTTAACGATCCTATGTTAAGGTTTCACTTCAGGTAACATTCACTCTGTTCTTCGCATGTGTCTAATTTTGTAATATCATTATTCCTTATAGTTATATCATCATTAAAGAATGTCAATAATGATATAAATATCATTAATATCCATTATATTTATATTATAATAATCTATAGCATAAATAAGTACGAATTGGAATACATCATTCATGGAGATGGTAAGTTGTACGTACCCATGAATGCAGTTTCCATTTTTATAGTCATATTAGAAGAATGAATGGAAATTAAATATAAGTATATATTTATATAAAATAAATAAATTATAATTATAATGTTATATATGTCAAATAATTTCACCAAAACCATCATTAATACATTCCATGTAGTGTGTGAACGAATCACATGGCATTGAGGGGGCAGTAGTCCACGCTTCCTCAAATAAAATTATCATATTAAAACCAAATGAAAAGTAAAAAGATATGTGTTTTAAAAGGAATAAATAAGATTAAGGTAGTAATAAATATAATATACAACTTATATAAATATAGTTTCCATCATAATGGCCACCATGGTAGGTGGTAATTGAAAAATGTACAATCATCATTTCATGAGGTAGTAGTTCACTATACACAGAAATAGTAAGTTAAATACCCATTAGATGGAGATATTTTCAAGTTTAGTTTGAAACATTATCATGAAAAAAATCCTATTAAATTTAGTATAATTGTGTTTTAATAAAATATTTTAATAAAGAGACTGTAGGGATAGTGAAGGAAAATAAATGAAATGACATTGAGAGAAGATGTTGCCTCTTAATCGGGTAACTCATTTTGGTTTGTTCCTAAAGGCTTATCAGAGTTTCCTTCTGCCCAAAGTAAGGATTCTAGGATTAAGGGAGGTAAGTTGGTAGATTAATAGAATATATTTTTGGTACTAAAAGGGGCCTTAGAGGAGTGAGTAAGTGGGTATAGGTGGTATCCTTTTATAGGGAAGACAAAGGACACACTTGACGTTTTTTAAAACAAGTTTGGTGTACCCTAGTTATTACCTAAAACAAGTCATAATAAACAAAAAACACTCACTCATAGAAGGTTAATGTCTGAATAATGGTCATAAAATCGGTGATGGAAAAGTTTCTAGGTCATTTTAGGTCTTATTTGTATGGTTTAGTACTTTATCAAACTAATTTTTCTCTTAATTGATATAATTAATTTTAATCACCTTCACTAATATTTTTTGTCAAAAAAAGTTGACCTTATTGTACATTATAAATTTTTATAATTTTTAATATGGAATATATTTTTACAAATTATAATAATATAAATGGAAGAAGTAAATTTAAAATTAATACCATAGTCAGGTCAGAAATGCAGATTTTTTAAGTAAAAATGCTCAAACATTTACTAAGTTTTTATAGCCAATTTGAATGTGAAATTGGTTCTAATGACCAAAATTGGATTAATTGATAAAAATATTTTCTAGTTAAATTATTAAACCAATTAAAAATATATTTTAACCAAATAAATAAATTAAATTAAAAATCCTTTTTGAATTAAAATTCATTATTTTTTCACAATTCATCCAAAAATGAAGTTTTTCAGAAAAATCCCAAATATTTACCATGGGTTAACATAGAAAATATAAATTCAAAAATGTGTTTATTTTATCAAATTAAATTTTAAAATTTTTCTATAATTAATTTTATTATTTTTCATAGGACATAAAAAGTGGTTCATTTAAGAAAATGGTATTTTTAAACATAATAAGAATTTACCAAAAATCATATATTTCATTATAAATATGATATATTTATATAATAAATTAAACAAAATATTTGAGATTTAGTTATAACTATTAATATTACTATGTTTTAATGGGAATGTAATAAATTACTTGATTAAGTAATTATAACAATTAAATGATGTTTCGTAGAAACTCAGTATTGCGTGTAACATACGCCAAGTCGATTTTCCATGAGAAAGGAATGTTTGACTAAGTGCATTACAGGACAAAAAAGAAAATTTTATTTATTATGGTAAAAAAAATTTCAGACCATAATAATATTTCCTTTCATATTCGATCCATTTTCATATCTATTTATAATTAATGGGTAACCTATGAATTCATAATATATTGTATAAACAATATTTTTTCTTAAATTAGTAAATATTATTAAAAACCACTAATTTACCATGAAGGTTTTATCTTATTATATTAAATAATAATATTTTAATAATATATTATTCTTTAGAAAACCTATGTCTTGTGTGTTACGCAAGTCATCAAGGAATGTCATTGTTGCATATAACCTAAGCTAACCTCGATGTTTCGTATAGGGTAAGACAAAGTTTATGTTGTGTGTAGTGCTTGATTAACTTGGTGTTGTGTATAACACAATCCAAAAATAGTTCTTTAATATAAAATAAACTATCTTCAGTGTTGTTTGACATAAAAAATATCAAATAGATTAAATTAATTCGAAAAAACTAATTCACAAAATCTCAGGGTGTTACAACCCGGATACGTAGGATGCATCCTCGAGGTTTGAGCTCAAATATCTAGTTCCCCATTTCCTTCATATATATCCATTCTGTATAATGTTAAACTACATGGTTTAAATGAACTATGGTAACTTTTGTTCTTTCCATAATTAGGATACATAGGATACATCATCAAGGTTCGAGTTCAAATATCTGGTGCCCTAATTCTCCCATATATTCCCTTTATATATGTGGTTAAACTACATGGATTTAAAAAACTACATGGGTTTTTATTTTTATTATAAAATAAGATATGTAGGATTCCTCACAATGGCTCAATAATATCCTTGAAATATTAACTTCCTCCCTGGATAACAACAATATTCCGTGTACCTATTTTATGGATTTAACATATAAGCATCTACCCACTAATGGGAAATGGACAAAGAACCACAGATACATATAGATGGATTCACTCATAATACCTTTACCACTAATTTAAAATATGGATACTTATACATTGGAAATTGTTTTGGGTAACCTGTCCTATATCAGGAATATGAAGATATTCTCGAACATATCCTAAATCTATAAGAGATTCATGGAGTAGGCATCAATCCCCCCTCCCAAAGGGTGTGATGAGACCTCACATCCTCTCAGTCAATGTGAGATCCGAAGCATCAATGGGTCTAAATCTCCAAAGGAATACCTACCTTTGGAAAGCATGCACATAGCCAGTTATGGATGTTAGAGCCATTTGGAGTTTTTCTTAGGATAAAAAAATTGGAATACTAACTTGAATGAATTTACATATATTTAAACCCTGTCACAATCAACCTGTTGGGTCAAGCCAACCTTGAATTTCCCAAAAAATATAATTGGTGAAGTAGAAAAGAAATTATTTTACTAATACATATCCTTCAGTAGATAAAAACAATAGAATTAACATTTCCCATCATACCATTCAGTTCCCATATCATGGTTAGTTCCTTATCCACAAAACCCATGAGAAATTATAATCTTTCTAGAAATTATCTTAAAGTGATAGTCATGTTATATTGAGTTATCTCTCTATTGTATGTGATCACGTTATACAGTTTACATAAAATTTTTGGAAGGGACTTTAAAATTATTTGGTTCTAATTCAATTTTTATTATATATTTTCATCATAAATATGTTGAACAATCAGAGGGAATAATTCAAACATTGGAGAATATGATTTAGGATTCTTTATTGGATTATTAGAGAGGTTGGGATAAACAATTTCAATTAGTGTAATTTTATTATAGTAATAGTTTTCATTAAAGTATTAAAATATTTCTATTTAATGAATTATATGGAAAAAAATGTCGGACTCTACCATATTGGGATGATGTAAGTGGGAGAAAATTTTTAGTAACTAAGTTAGTAGAAAAGGTAGTTGAAAATTAATGATAATTCAATACCATATAAGGGATTCTCAGAGATGTAAGAAGATATATGAAGATAAATAAATTAAATATATTTCATTTTATGTAATAGACTATATTGTTCTTAAAATATCTCTATGAAAAGGCCTAATTCATTTCAGAAAGAAGGGTAAATTCAAACCAAAATTTATTGGTCTATGTGAAATTCTAGAGAATGTTGGAACAGTCGATTAATTTATAGAAGTAACTCCAAGTTTATCCTAGTTTCATTATGTGTTTAATGTTTCTTATTTAAGTAATTTTATTCCTAATGAATTTAATTACTAATCCCTGAAGTTGTAGTGTTAAAGGAGAATCATTCTATTAAGGAAAAGATTGGTAGGATTCTTAATCGTAGATAGAAAGTGTTGTGAAATAAATTAACTCAATTAGTTAATGTTTTAGTTGGAAAATCATATTAATTATGAAGAAACATGGGAGTCTAAAAGTTCCATGAGAGATAAATATCACCACTTTTATATTAATGAATAAACTAATGAGTATGCAATTTATTTAAGGGGGGGTAATGTGATAAATTGGGTATTTTCGTGATTATCCCATTTTATATTTTATTCATATTAATTCAAATTATTCATATTAATATTTATTATTATAACCTTAAAAATAATTTTATTAAAAAAGAAATAATAATATTATTTTTAATTGGTAAAAGGATGTAGTTTTTTCTTGTAGCAAAAATGATTCCCATGTTTTATATGTTTTTCATTAAATATTAAATTTCTAAATATTTTAATTTTAATTTTATAAATTTAAATTTGTTATTTGATTCATCATATCAAAATAATCTTATGTTAATTTTTTGTTATCTTTATGAAAGGTTTTATCTTTTGGTGAAAAAAAGAAAAATAACTTTTTCTCAAATATTGTAACTTTGCCTCTGATTAAGTATTAAAATGATTAAATTATGTTTCTTCAAAGATATAAAGTTACAAAACTCTCCTTTTTATTCATAAACTAATAAATATCATGATAATAAATACTCTACTTTATTTTGAGGAAAACTGATTTTTAGGCATAAAAAGGTATTTTTATAAACATTGTTTTTCATTATGTTATGCATATTTATATTATAATTAATTTTTACCCATAAAAAGTTGAATCATATTTTTTTTAATATTTTGAATTATGATTTTAAAAGAAATAAATAAACTCCATTTTATTTTTATTCATAAAATTAAGTTACCATAGTAAATTTTAGTCACCATGATAAGAGTTCAATGAGTTAAAAAGGGTTTAAAAAATCTGGTAATGTCACATGTATCACAAAATACTGTCAATAATTTAATTGAATGATTATATTTATTATTATCCTATAATATCTCTAAATTTGGGTTTACTTGTTACCACTTGACTTTAAGAAATACATATATATTATTTTAAAGTTAAGAGTATTTATAAGAGGGACACTTTTTTTGCATATAAAAAGATCCCTTCACAACCTCACTTCTCCAAACACATTGACAGCCTTATCATGAACAAGACATAAATAAATACCTTCCCAAATATATTTCATACTTTATATGGGTTCTTTTTCCCCTATAAGACCAAACTAATATGATTTAATGAGAGTCTTAGGGGAGAATATCCAATGATGTGGGAATCATCTTAACTTAATTCTTTCAATTATCTTTCTTCTTCTACATCCATCAAATATGATGTACCTATAATAATATAATGAAATAAGAATCATTATTAAATTTAAAAATTATTTTTTTCATGGAACATCATTTTTCTACCTTCCTTCTATCCCTAGGAAAATGAAAACATCACCCAGTTTATGTATTGACTACCGCCTCCATGAATGGCTTATCTTATTTCTCATCACCACCATACAAGTATGGTTATAAACATAAATTTTTTAAAATATATGGTATTTATATAATTATTAATGTAATGCATAGATAAATATAAATTATATAAATTATATATGTAATAAATGTTCATTTTATGATTTGGAAGGCTAAAACAGGTATACCGGGACACTTTATAAGTAAACATTTCATACCGTTACCTTTCATTTGTTTTATTAATCTTCCTATTCTGGTAACCAATTTATTATTTTAATAAAAATTTGTATAGATCATTAATCTTATGTTAATTTTATATTATTACTATTAAATAATATACTCTTACTCAATTGTTCGTTATAACATGTACTTTTTTTCTCGGTTTTACCACGTATATGTACCATGTTATAATTTTTATATCACGAATGGTCAATAAAACACAAATACTAGTAATATTTTTTTTGAATGATAAATTTAATTTGTTTTCAAGATTATATAATGTTAAAATATCCATCATAACAATGGAATTAAAAGTGAACAATCATGGTTACTTTAAACTGTAAAAATGAAAGTTTATTGAAGATGATTCATGTAAAAGTAACTATATCATATCCTATTCAACAAATTTGTTTCCTAAATGATAATAAAACAATTTATTGAAACATATACAACTTATAGGACCATTTAAAAATTACTTTATAATATTTCTAGTATGCCTAAATAGTTTTGAAAATTATGAAGCGAACGACCCAAAGACAACCACTTTAACCTATACCGATTTAGTAAATAGAAAAAACATGATAATAAATTATGTAAAAGGAGTAATTATAAAGGAATAAACAATACAATGTTTATAAATTACTAAAATAATTAAAATAATTTTATAATTCAAGAGGTTAGAATTCATATGAATCAATTCAGGACTTAAGTTAATGTATTATTCTTCTAAAACATATTTTAAATGTTTCAATTTTTTAATCATATCTCTTTCTATTAGATACACATATTATATGAATAACTTTTCTCTATATATTAATTTTTCATTAATGATATTTTTTATTTTATTTTAATTTCTCTACTAGGGTTTAAAAGTAATATTTTTATCTTTTTCTGTTAGGTTCATTTTTGAAATTCTTTATAAACATGCTAGAAGAAAGTTTTGTCAAAATTTACCACTTGTATGTATTTTCACACCATAATATCTATTCTATTTGTTAATATTACTATTATGTTTTTTTATAGATTTCAATATTATTTTCAATTCCCATTATTCTATGAATTTTTTAATTTATTGAGTTATCAAGGAAAAGGGTATTTCCTTTTAATTTTATGTGATAACTATAATCAATTATGACAGTGGGTTAAAATGAATGTTTTTATGAGTTTGATGATGAAAATAAAATATTACTTATTTGTTATCATGTTACAGTACTTTTGAATTATATATAATGGTGGGTGATCCTAGGATATAACACTATAATGCTTTGAGTAATGATTTAGTCTTCAAAGATAAAATATTGGATGTAACCGAATATGTTATCCAGGTTAATAGGGTGGTATGAAGGGATAAATTATACACTAGGTTTTGTACTCATAACCCTCATACATCATGCATTCAAAACCTTTGTTTAATTTATCTCACCACAACATAATCACTATATTCAAGGTTAAATTTCAAATGAGAATTCAAATAAGAATGTACTCCTAAAATTATTCCTCAATATCCCCAATCTTTCTTACTCATTATTCATTCTATGGAACTATCTAGGAAGGAATAGGAATAACTCCCAGTGTTGATTCATGCATTATAACATAGGTGAATAGTTTTCCTCATCTCTAATGAAGCTTATTCTTCCTTCACAATGCAATACACTTCTTCATTTTTTAGGTATAATTATTCATTTAAATAATGAAAACATTAATTCCCATAGTTTCTTTTGATGGTACATTGATATTCTTCTTTTATCCTCAAAAAAATGATCACGGTGTAACAATATTTATGTGGTGAAAACCTTTTTCTCCAATAATATTAACCAAAAACACCCATTGTTATATTTTATCAATGATATATCGCCTTTTGAATTGACTAATATATAAATATTTCTTCCAATTTCTCATTATAATTTTTTTTTAAATACTTCTTTTAAAATACCTATTAATTTCAGGAACTCCCTATAATTTTTTGAAATACTAATACTTTTCTATGTAATAAAGTATATACACTATAAAAAATCATATGAAACCTTATAAATATATGATGTATCGCATATTATATAAAATTTATGCATAATTCCTTTTTTTGATCATTTTACCAATTATCTTTTTTTCTAAAGAATACATTATGTATCCTCATATACATTCTAGATATATAACATATCCCTATATGTATTATAAACTGAGTAATTTATTTAACATCCCTACTTGGATATGAAATTTTTTTATGCTAAATGACTATTATGAAATCTTAGGGTAACATATATGCATTGCATAATGACTCTTACATATTCATGCCTTTTCAATTTTCTTGGAGTTTAACTCATAGATATTCTTATGTTTCGGAAACTTTTTATTCCATTTATCCAACCCTAATTTTTTCTCAGATTTCCCGATGATTTCTCTAAGTCCGAAGGTTCTGGATTTACATATTGGTGGTCTGCAGTTTCCGATTTCGATGTCAGAGTTCTTGGAAGCTTCGAGTCATCTAGACCTAACGTTTGTAGCGTGTTTCAATCTTCGAAGACCATAAGTTGACGACTTTGATCGTTTCGTCTTTAGTAAATGGGATTTGAAAGACCGGGAGGTTGTTGGTCTCATAGATAGAAGAAACTTCATGGTTCGTTTCGCCTCGGAGGCTGATCTGATTTGGTCCCAGTCTAGTGCCCTTCAGTGATGTAAGGACTTTATGTTCTCTCTCCTTAGATGGTCGTTTGACCTTTGCATGAATCAGGATCCCACCTCCAGCGCAATTTGGGTAAGCCTTCCTTAGCTTCCTCTACCTTTTCAGAATCCTTCAATTCTTCTTATGATTGGGAATATGGTGGGTCATTAACTTTGTTCTGACTTTCGAACTTCCATTGTAAGTCATCTGATTAACCCTCGCATCTGTATTGAGATTTATGTGTCAAAGCCTCCAGTGGAGTGGTTTTGGATTGTAGTGTGTTCAGAATTTAGATGGAAACAAAAAGTTGTGTTTGAATCTTGGGTTAACTACTGTTCGAACTGCTGCCATTTAGATCATTTGGTTTCTGAATGTCACACGAAAGGATTCAAGGAGAGGATTTTTTTTTCCGAGGAGGAGGCCTGTGGAAGGACAGAGGGGGAGACCTAATGAAGGTCAGAGGAGTGTGTGTGGAACTGACCCTGGAAAGGGTTCTGTCCTGGTGAATATAGATGCACCGGTAGTGGGAAAGACTGATAAGGCCTCCTTAAATCCATCGGTTTTTGCAGTTTTTAAGAGGTTGAAGAGTGATCTACAGGTTGAGGATGTTGGGTTGAAAGTTGAGGATAAGTGTGGTTCTAGTACTAGAGGTGAGTGGGCTTTCAACAGTAAGTTTGAGGGGGTGAAACCTGTGGTAGTGGAGAAATCATGGTCTGCTGTGTATGATGGTCCTACTATGGGGACTTCGGAAGGATATAAGGATGAGAAATATGGTCGGAATAATGCTTCTGGAGGGATACTGATTACAGTTCCTACAAGAAACTATTTTCAGGGTCTGGAAGAAGATGATGCGGAGGTGATTAACTCAATTAATATTGATCTCAATACGGAGAATGGTTCTCATAAGGCTTCTGTTGGAAATGAAGAAAGGAGGATAGAGATGTATGAATATCATGAACTAGTTGAGCAACCTCAACGCTTAGCTTTAATTGATAAAAATGTTCCATTGCAGCACAATCAGTCAGAAACTTATCCAAAGGAGGATTTCCCTGGAAATGGGGGGGGGGATTTCTATGAGTGATAAAGAAAATAGTGGTGGATTGGAAAGGCTATCATATAGAAACATTATCCAGGGCAGGGTAGGTCTAATTATGGGTATGCAAACTCATAATGAAATTAATTCTTTGGAGAGATTTAATATTAGGAGGAAGTATGCTTAAGTCCTGAAACATCATGGAAACATGGAATGGAATTCGGCCAATATGGAGGAAGCTTTCAATAATTGGTGTGGCGACATTGATTTAGTGAAAGGTTGGGATAGAAACAGGATTGAAGCTAGAGGAGTGGCATATGCTACTCCAAAAAGAAGAGTCATGAAGGATTATTCCTATTTACCTCGACCATTGTGCACCAGATCCTCTTTTAAGTGCAACCATGGGGTGACCCTATCTTTTAAAAAAGGCAGCCTAGCCAAACAAGATGGTCTTGGGCGAATCATTTTGGATGATGTGAGGTGGGACTATAATGGAGATTTCCTGAGGTGTTTTAACCGGGATTATGAATTGGGAACGACCACAGTGGAGGACTCCTGTGTTGGTTGTGATGATGGGTTTGGAGACTATGGATTTTAGTTTTTGTTGGTTGCTCTGGGTGTTTGTTTTCTTGGTCTGTTTTGGATGTGTTTTGTGGGCTTGATTGTTGCATTGGGTTTCTCACTTTTCTTAAAAGTGTTTGGAAAATAATAAAAAGTATTTCGGTAGTAATATTTACTCTTATGTATACAAGGACATTTTCATATTTTAGATAAAATTTCTCTCTACTGTAAAACACATACATGTAACTTAAAACACCACCATGAATAATCCAATCACCTCAAAAACCTTAATTACCTTCACCTCACATAATAAACATTATTTTATATGAGTTTAAATATTATATATGTTTCGAAAAAAAATAAAACAATAAAAATATCCACTCCATTTTCATCAATCAGGTTTCTCTAGTAAGAATACCATATATTAGATGAAACTTCAACAAAACCATATCTAAATAAACTCACCTTCGGTTTCAACAATATCCATGAAGTCTCAATAACTTCCTAGATGGATCATAGTATCAACAATAATTTCCTTTAGAATTTGTTATCAACCATTGAATATATATCACTTTCAAATGCATTATACTCAGCAATGAAACATCATTCAATAATTCTATGGATACCTTATAAAACATGGTCTATGAAACCAGAAAATTGAATACTAATTTTATGTTTTCCATAATTAGTGACTAATATTATTTTCATCGCAACCCTACCAATTGAGTATTCATACCAAATGCAAATAAAATTCTCAAAACTATTCATAAAACTTGTGAATAACATGTAATGGTATTCTAGCTCACCAAAAATTGATAGAACATTTGAAAAATTATAAAAATACACACACCCACATGATAACCTCATATTCTTCAGGAAATGACTCGAACCATGTTGAGTGAATACTCAATTGCTAAGCACTTTTGGGATGAAGCTGTTAGTACAACATGTTATACTATAAATTGCGTTTTAACTAGACCATTTCTTAATAAAAGCCCTTATGAGTTATGGACTGGCCGAAAACCTAAAGTTTCATACTTAAAAGATTTTGTATGCAAAGTATTAATTCTGAATACAAAAGATAATCTACACAAATTTGCACCAAAATCTGATGAAGGAATCTTTCTAGGCTATTCTACAACCTCTAAGGCTTATAGAGTTTTCAATAAAAACACTTGTACTGTTGAGGAAACAGTACATTTAAAATTCGATGAAGCTAATCCTATTGTTTTCAACCAACCCAATCCTACATCCTCGGATGTGTTTTCTAAAAATGTTTATCAACCATTAGTATAAGATCACTCTGAAAAGGAAAATGTTCAATAAAGTATTCCTGAAACATTTACCACAGAAGACATCCTACCATATGTTGATGAACAAGTTTTACAAAACCCAAATCAATTGTTTCTTAGAAATCATCCCAGCGATAACATCATTGGTGATGTAAATCAACATGTAAGGACCAGAAATTCCTTAAGAAATGAAATAGAACACCTTGCTTTTCTTTCCCAATTTGAACCTAAAAGTCCAAGTGAGGCCTTAGGTGATGATGATTGGATCAAAGCAATGCAAGATGAACTAAATTAATTTGAAAGGAATCAAGTCTGGACTTTTGTTGATAGATCTAAAGAAACAACCGTGATTGGTGTAAAATGGGTTTTTAGAAACAAATGTGATGAAAATGGAATCATTGTAAGAAATAAAGCAAGACTTGTTGCTAAAGGCTATAACCAACAAGATGGAATAGACTATGAAAGAAACATATGCTCCTGTAGCTAGACTTGAATCTATTCGTATTCTATTAGCCTTTGCAGCATATTTCAATTTCAAACTATTTCAAATGGATGTCAAATGTTCTTTTCTAAATGTCTTTGTTCAAGAAGAAATTTTTGTCGAACAACCTCTTGGTTTTCAAGACCCAAAACATCCTCATCATGTTTTTAAACTTACCAAGGCTCTATATGGTCTTAAACAAGCCCCAAGAGCATGGTATGATAGACTTACAGGATTTCTTTTACAAAAAAATTATACAAAAGGTACAACAGATCCAACCCTTTTTTATAAAAATGGAAAACAAAAATGTTTTGATTGTACAAATCTATGTTGATGACATCATATTTGGATCAACTCAGAAATCTTTAACTGATTATTTTTCAAACTTAATGAAATATGAGTTTGAAATGAGTATGATGGGGGAGTTAACATTCTTTATAGGTTTTCAAATTTCTCAAAAACCAGAAGGAACTTATATATCTCAACATAAGTATATAAAAGATTTACTCAAAAAGTATGGATTTGACAAAACTAAAAGTATTAGTACTCCAATTGGCACCTCTAATACCCTTGATCTTGATGAAACTGGGAAACCAGTAGATCAAACAATCTTTAGAGGTATAATAGGAAGATTTATATACTTGACAGCTAGTCGACCAGACTTGATGTTTTCTGTATGCTTATGTGCAAGATAACAATATAATCTAAAAGAGTCTCATTTAAAAGCCGTAAAGAGAATCATTCGGTATTTAAAAGACACTATGGATTTAGGTATTTTTTACTCTTCTGGGAATGATTTTGTTTTAAAAAGTTTTTCAGATGTTGACTTTGGTGGTTGTAGAATGGATAGAAAAAGTACATCTGGAACATGTCACTTCTTAGGAGATTCTTTAGTTTCTTGGTCCTGCAAGAAACAACACTCAGTAGCACTATCCACTGCTGAAGCTGAATATGTAGTAGCTGGAAGTTGTTGTGCTCAAGTATTGTGGATGCAACACACACTCACTGATTATGGTTTGAGTTTCTCCAAAACTCAAATTCTTTGTGATAATACAAGTGCCATACCTCTTAGTTAGAACCCAGCATATCATTCATGTGCAAAACACATAGATGTTAGGCATCACTTTCTTAGGGATCACACACAAAAAGGAGATATTATTTTACAATTTATCGGAACGCAAGAACAACTTGCTGACATTTTTACAAAACCTTTAACTTCTGATAGATTTGAATTTTTAAAACAGAAGCTAGGAATGATTACATTAAAATAATCATTCATATCTACTTTCTGTTTTACATCTCTCCTAATAGTAAGAAACTCCTCGTAGAAAGGGGGAGAACATTTCTTTCTATGTTTTCCACTTTATATCAATCTATCTTATGATTTTAATTTTTCTATAGTTTTGGTTTTCTATTTATCGTATTGGCAATTTTAGTTTTCAGTTTATCGTATTGACAATTTTAGTTTTCTGTTTATCGTATTGACAATTTTTAGTTTTCCTATTTATCGTATTGAATTTCTTTTCCATCGTATCAATCAATCAATGGTATTGAATCGACCGATGATGGTATTGAATTTCTTTTCCATCGTATCAATCAATCAATGGAATTGAATCGACCAATGATGGTATTGAATTTCTTTTCCATCGTATCAATCAGTCAATAGTATTGTATCGACCGATGATGGTATTGAATTTCTTTTCCATCGTACCAATACATCAATAGTATTGTATCGACCGATGATGGTATTGAATTTCTTTTCCATCGTACCAATCAATCAATAGTATTTTATCGACCGATGACGGTATTGAGATTGTTTTCCATCGTACTGTCAGTTCATGGTAACAAGATTGTTTTCCATCGTATTGTTAGTTCATGATAACAAGATTGTTTTTCATCATAGGTCAGTTCATAGTATTGAATTTGTTTTCCATCGGCATGATGATGTTTTTTGTTTCCTTACGATTGTATTTTCATTTGATTTCTATCAAAACCAACAATTAGCTTACGTTCTCCGACAGGTATTTTTTCAATTTTTTTATTTTTTCTTCTTTGTTTTAATCCTAACCATTGATCTAGTTTTCTCTAATCTTGACCGTAGAAGATCAATGGTCACCCTTTTTCGACCGTAGAAGATCAACAGTCACCCCTTTATCGCCTATAAATATCCCCTCTCCCCTTCCCAAACCCACATTGGTTTTTCAGGATTTAAGGCGAAGCTCTGCTCCACCGGCTATAAATCTTCATACGATCTTCTCATCGGCAGAACCTTTATTTCTCAATCCTCTGCTAACACTCCCGCCGAAATGTCTTCAAAGACTTTTACAGAGAAAGACTTTAACAGAGAAAGGTTAGTATCTCGAGACTTTTTCAATACGTACG
This sequence comes from Viscum album, assembly GCA_963277665.1. NCBI lineage: Eukaryota > Viridiplantae > Streptophyta > Magnoliopsida > Santalales > Viscaceae > Viscum > Viscum album. The sequence continues at coordinate 1,100,979,656 of OY728162.1, read as the reverse complement.
ATTATACAATTAGGAGGATCATTTTGTTTCAAGGGTGGGAACATCTGTGTGTTGAAAATCCTGATTCTCAAGATCCGGTTCTTTTTTATGAAGTTTGTCAATTTTACAAAACCGTTTCTTTCGACAAAGGCATGACTATAAACATTGCTGTGTACGATAGAAAATTGTCTATGTCTGTGAAACAAGCGGCACATTTTCTGAATGTTTCTGTGGAAGGGGATTATTTCTGTCCATCACACAAACTACCAGAGGAATTTGGTACGTTTAATAGAGAAATCGCTGAAAAGAATTTGTTTGTTATTAATGAGGAAAAGAGAAAAGTGTCTCATCTTTCTCCGGACAATCGTTTTGTCACTTTATGGATGCAAGGTTTTCTTATCCCAAGGAAAGGGGATAGAGAAACTCTGAAATTTTCTGATATTTTCATGCTTGACTATCTTGTGAATATGAGAAAAGTGAATCTCATGGGGTATGTTTTTGAAACCATTAAGAATGTCAAGACATGAGTAATTAAGTCCCAAATGATTATGTATCCAGCCATCCTTACGAAGTTCATTCTTGAGAGTATGAAGTTTTGTAAAATTCCTTTGAAAGGAAACCCCATAGATCTGAAGCCTTCTTGGATTATAAAAAGTACGATGAAAAAGTTGAATGTTTGTTTTGATCACAATTCAAAACTTTTTGTTAGAGATGTAGAAGCTGAATTGGCTCAGAATCAATCGGCACATATGCCAGCCAAAGACTTTCAATCTACAGGTGTTACCCAAAAGTCTGATCCACAAACCAGTTCAAAGCCCAAGAAGAAGTCGAGGTACAGTAAGGAGGTTGTAGCAAAATTGATAAAGGATAAGGAACAGAGAAAGGAAGGTGATCCGAAGTTCGGTCTTGACCCTGCTGAGGCTTTTGTAGAAAGAGTAAGGGTAGAAGAAACTCTTCAGGCTGAAAAGAAGAAGAAGGTTCTTTTGAAAAGAAAGGCTCAGGACTGTGATGTCTCTAAAATCTTGAAAGCAGTAGAGAAAGCTAGTGCTCAACTAACAGAAGAAGTGCACCAATAGCCCATCATACAGAGTCTCCCTGAGGAAGGAAAACAAAAACAACTGATGGAAGATATAGAAGAAGAGGAAGAAGAAGAAGGAGATTTTCTTTTATAATTTCTTCAATGTTCAAAGAAGAGTAGAGAGGAATCAGTTCAAAAGCTGATTGAAGGTGTTCAACAAACTCCTCATGCCGATCAACATAATCTCCGGACAGAATGTCTTTTCAAGAAAAGCAAGGTGATCAATCCTCTCATTCTGATAAAGATGTTGTCATTAGTGACAAAGTGGAAGAAGAAAGAAAGAAGAAAGAAAAAGAAAAAGGAAAACAACCAGTTATTGACTCAAGAAGATCATATGAACTAGCATCGTACGATGAAGATACTGATTCAGAGAATAAAATCTCTCTTCAGAAGAGTGATTACATTGTTCATGTTTTGAGAAGGGTTGAGAAGACCATTCCTTATTTTCCGAGGCTGGAAGGGAAGATTGATTTTATTACTGACAATCAAAAGAAGAAGTTTGGCTCTGTAAAAGAATTGAGGAAGAATGTTTTGTCAGTAGAAGCTGATTTGAAGGTTCTTTCAGAAAGTTCGGTTGCTCATAAGAAGGAATGCAATAAGATGACCAAGTGGTCATACAAAAAAGAGAGCTCAATCAATGATCATGAAATTACTATTGAAGATATAAGAAGGTTATCAAATGAACTTGCAATTGCTTTCAATAAGCTTGACAGAGAAACAGTTGAAAGGTTGAATCTTTTGTCTTCTCAAAGAGCCGATGTTCTTTCAGTGAACAATTTGCAAGAGAGAATGAATGTTTTTCAATCTGAATTCTCGAAGGTTTCATCTTTTAAAGATGAAATGGTCTTTCTAAAGAATCAAAATTCCGTGTTATCCAAAGATAAAAAGAATTTTCAAAACATAATTGATACCCGTGAAGAAGTAATCATAGTCCAGGAGAAGACTATCATGAATCAAGATCAGATTTTTGCGAATCAACAAGAGCTTCTCATAACTCAGGGTGAATCAATTTCTAAAGACAAGAAGGAGATCAAAAAGATGAAATCTATTCTTCATGATATTATAAAGAAGGAGAAGGAAAGAGAAAACATATGATTGTTGTATTTGTGTTCTTTTGGACTTGTCTTTGTTTTGAAATGACTTTTATGATCCTTTTCTTTTATCCATTGTCTTGTGTTTTTTTCTAACTCCTTCAGAAAATTCAAGATTACCTATTCCTTTTTTGTAAATCAAAAAGGGGGAGAATGTTTACAAAGGGGAAAATTTTTTATAAAGGGGGAGAATTCTTTACAACACTCTTAAGGAAAATATATGAATACAATCCTTAGGAAAGTCCATACCTAAGGGGGAGTTAGTTGTATTCAATTTCTTATTTAGAAGAGTTTTCAATAACTCAGGGGGAGATAAGTATTTCTTGTTACATTTACTTTGTGTGTTGTGCTTTCCAAAAAGGGGGAGATTGTTGAGTCAAAAGTCCTCTTTTGACTTCTATATCATGTTTTGGAAATCACAAATGCATTCTATCATATTATGGAATTTATAATTGTCTTGTATTTTGTTTATCGTATCATACAATTATGATCATACTATCCATATCGTATCATACGATACTAATCGAACTGATCGTACTGATCATACTGATCGTACTGATCATGCTGATCGTACTGACCATATCGTATCATACAATACTGATCGTACTAACCATATCGTATCATACAATACTGATCGTACTTACCATGCAAATCGTACAATGCTGATCATACTAAATATGAAAATTGTATTGATTCTATTACTCATAACTTTTGTTACGTTATTGTTTCAATACTTAGTCAAAAAAACTTATTACATATGATTTGTACTCATGTTTTTCATGTCAATATATTTTATTTCCTAACAAAACGATGTCGTTGAGTTAGTTACAAACTAATCAAAACGATGTCGTGCTTTCTGTTTCAATATGACCATTGGAGGAAATATGACTGTTGGAACCCGAGGCCTATAAATAGGAGGTCATTTGAAGCTAAGAAGACAACAATGAACAAAGAGAACGAATGAAGAGACTTTGTGAACTACCAAGATTCTAGAGAGAGACACTGTGACTTCTCTCATCTGCCTTGTGCGTCCGATCATCGTATCGAGGGCTTTCAAGTAATTGAAAGATAGAGGTGCTGATTACCTACAAAATCGAGGGCTGCTGGGGATAGGCAGACAGACGTGCCGATCATCGTATCGAGGGCTGCCGGGAATAGGCAGATAGACGTACCGATCATCGTATCGAGGGCTGCCGGGGATAGGCAGACAGACGTGCCTATCATCGTATCGAGGGCTCACCAAGGTGTTGGTGAGATAGACCTTTTATCCTAGGTGAAAGGATAACCCTTATCTTTGGGTTAAAAGAATTGTAATACTTTTACATTTCCTCTATTACTTGTATTAGAAAGGAATTTTTATTGTTTCCTTTCTTCTTTACAAATTCAATTGTAATTGTTTCAATTACAATCATTCTATTACATATTGTATTGATTGATTCTATACGCTTTAAGGTAGAATCATTCATCTTTGCATTACTCTGGTTATTGTGTTCATCTTGAATACAATTGTTTTACATTACATTAGTATTACAATACATCATACCTTTTTACATTCAATACAATTGTGGGTATTTGTATTTGTATTAGTTTAAGATCATTTAAACTAATCTCTTAATTGCTAAAACTCATAGGTTTTTAAATCTATAATTCACCCCCCTCTTGTATTGTTCCATCTAATAGATATACATATCTTTATCTTCGATCCAACAATCTATCCCCCCTTATGTCAAACAAATATCCTTGGATTCTTAATTGAATAGTTTTCTTCCCATTTTTAAATACATTTAGTAAATAAATACTGAAATAAACATAAATATATTTATATTTTTTTCCACTCCCATTGATAATAATATATAACTAATAATTTAGAGAAGGGAAATTTTCACTTTATAATATCTTTTAAAGGAATGAGGTTGAAATCCCATCATAATCCTAATTCTTGAAAATGTATCCTTAGACAATGGTTTAGTGAAAACATATACTATTTTTTTCCTTTGTTGGAAAATTATTTATCTTGAACAAATTTTTCTCAAAATCCCATTAGTGAAGTAATATTTTATATAAACGTTCATTTATGAAGAATACTAAATATTTTTTCTCAATATGTTGATATAACTCTTATTATTAAATCTTATAAAAATTGAAAACTTCACATCCACCTTGAGATCTTACAATTGAGTCCTCATCTACATAAATTGGTTCATAGAATGAGTCTAAGACATATATTATTCTTTATAAGTAATCACGGTCACTATTCTTTGTTTCTTTTCCTGCCAACATACTGGCCTTTCACCAAAAAAACCACACTAGATGTTGAGCTTCAATCATTTACATTTCCAACCTAATATGAATCAGTATATCCAAACATATCAAATAGTTTACTACAGTAATATTTAAATCCATAGTTTATTATGTATTTAATATATATTAAAATTATCTTTACAATAATTAAATTATACACTTTATATGTTCATTGATACTTTTAACATAAAGTAATAAAACATACATTTCCCAGTCTTGAAGCATTTAAGTATCAAAAACTTCTAATTAGATTATATAATTTTCTTCAGTTGATAAATTTTATTTTTCCCTAATAAAGAAGTTTTTTTCCTATTAAAATTGGTGTAGAAACTAAATTTGAATCCTCAATTCTAAAATTCATTAGTAGTTCTTCAACATAATTCTCTTTATAAAGGAAAATATGATCTTCCACTTGTGAAATTTGTAAGAAAAATAAGTACCTCATCTCCCCAAAGCATGAAAATTTCAAATAAATTCTTTATCCCTAAAAAAATTCATGAACTCCTTCATTTATAGTAAAATTGATATGATCTATATTGAAAATTAAAATAGGTGATTCATATTTATCATAGTTAATATAATGATTGATAACAAACCTTCCTTTCTTAAACTTTATCAATTATATGAAATCATATAGATTTTAATACTATGTTGTGTGGGATTTTTTAAACTCGTATATAGGCTTTTATAAACTTCAAACACAACCTTAATCTTTACCATGAATGAAACCACTAAGTTACATAATGTTTAATTATGATTTCAACTCTCTATTGAGTAATTTAGACTTGAAATCCATTTGGAAAATAAGTTACTTCAACTTGTGAGTACCCTTTTATCACCCCCCTCCACCAGTACACCTCCTGGGCAATAGTGAAGGGATGAAATAACCCCCAAGTCCTTCCTAGAGTAGGCCTCAGGATGTAGAATACCATTAAGGGTATATAAAACACCAACTTGGAAGTAATTACCAATTATAATGGATAAATTGGCTTGGGATATATGATAAAAATCCCCCAAAAAACTCCATCACATAATACAACTGAATCAAGAAACCATAAAACCCACAATTCATGTCAAATGATATAATAAAAGTCGTCAAAATAAATAAGATAATAGAAATTTAATAAATTAATGAATCTATAGATATTCTAACCTCTAATCTAATAAATCATGTCTGGGTCACTGAAAAACACTTAGAAACCAATGAAAGAGTTTATATATATAGGGTGAGCTTAAAATGTATACTTAGTTGAAATATACATAAGGAATATCCTGAAAATGTGGAAAGATAAAACTAATTAACCAATGAATAAACAATCAAAAACCGTACACATAAATAGGTCATCAATAAATCCCAGCCTCACCAAGGCTCACTCACCAAATAATGCATCCAAAGTAGAAAATAATATCAATTTAACATAGATAAAAGAACCCTGATTCCACTTCCCCACTAAGTTTCTTCTCTCACACCCCATAATCAAAAATTATGTTCTCTTATCCATTCCATGTATACTAGTTATAGCACATCAATTCATATCTGAGGTGGGTATAGTTACAACCCTACAAATCCCAACCTCCCATGGGGACCATAATCCTATAATGGTATATATCATCCTCTGAATATCACATGCTGATTCCATGTCACCATCTGCATATTCATTAATCCAACCAAAACCTCATAACTATAACCATAGGATTCATAAATGTTAATTAAATAAACCTTATTCCCTCATCCCAACATGTATAACCGCCACCACATGCCACTTCCTCTCATCTCCAGGAATCACCACCAACTGTGTCATCATTAGTTAGTATTATCCAACAACTAGATAATACCATCATATACTAATTCCAATAATAGATTATGATAAAGAGGAGTAATTAATATATATATTCCCCCACCATTCTATAAATTAAGGAAAACAACCCCAAAACATTTTGGTGTAGTTACATAGTACTCAGCACAGGTAGGGTGTGTATAGAACTAAAATGAAATTACAGTATATATAGACAACACACAATACCCAACCTAAGGTTTAAAAAAATGGAACTAGAATAGTTGACCTTACTACCTCATTATCTAATGACATACACTACCAACTACTTCCACCACTGTAAGAAACTTCACTATGTTAATTATCTTCACACACAACCCACAATTCTAATATTTCAAATAAGAACTAGCCAATTATAGATTCACAAGTTATTAAAATAATTCCTCTTATTTAATCCTTTAATTACATATTTAATAATAAACCATCCTCAAGATCATGTGGAATATTATTCATCCATTTTCCATTTCATTCCATCTCATTTATAATCATTCATTTCATTAATCAATTTCCGTAAAATTATTTTCATACACACTTATTTAATTTCATTCCATGTTGTACCCATTATATCATTAATATCCATATCTCATAGCTAAATGGAATTGGACACACATGACATAATATAATAACACATTAATTTCACAATAAAAACAAAATATTCTATGTGTGGACCATCATAGAAGCCCAACCATCATACACAAATTACTATAAACCAACCACCATAGCTCATCCCAATACATATACCTTGATAAAAAACTATACCCTACCTTCCTAAAAAAATTATACTTTTCAGATGATCACCACTATCACAGTATAATCCCCCATAAGATTCACACAACCATAATATAATTCAGAAAGAACACCAACACACATAGTAACAAATTTCATCATACAATTCAATTTAATGAGGGATTTTAAAATACATCACCATCACTTTCATGGGTAATATCACACAATTACATATTAAAAAACAAACATGTTAGTTATTCATTTATAAGTGTTTAAACATATAGAGAGTTCAAGAAAGAAAACACAAAATCTTTTCTCAATTTCATAGTAAGTATATCACACACAAGGATCAACTATAAATGATATCATCAGTAGCTTCAATTCTCAAGGAATAAAAAGTGATGGTAATAAGTAAACATGTAAACAATTTTAAAAAAATACCCCATACCATTCAATATTAGTTAATCTAGTTAATTATAATATATGTTTAATCTATAATATATACTTGAAGGAAAAAATTCATGTTAAAACCATAGGTTTATAGTAATAGGGAGTATACAAGGATACCCTACGTCAGTGGATGTTATTATAATATTGACAAATGATCCAAGAAATATGATGATGATCATCAGTACATAATATCTTTTATAAACACAAATAATATATTAGAAAACAAAGACACAAAATCCCCCATAAATATTTAGCCACAACATCACTCAAGCTAGCCACATATCTCAACCACAACTTTCTCCAGATGAAGAAATGAGGTGAAATAAATATGGGTGAGGTAACTAAATATTGATTTCCATATATAAGTATCTGAAGTCCAAGGTAATTTTCTAATGAATATGGGTTATAATACCTACCAAAACTATAACTGGTTTGCCTAAGAGTTGAGAGAGAAGTTGACTAAGTAATTGTTTTCTAAGGGATTTGTGGATTTACACTTTGATGTTAAATTAAAAGGCCACAACGTAACTTCCATTACTATGTCACATCCATTAGGTGTTAACCTAAAACTATAGTGTAGCACATATAGATATATTGGAATCTACCCTAGCCTAACATCATCTGTTATGAACAGTGCATATCCTAGACAAATCCAATCTACTCGAGGTAAGAATAAGACACAACTTATGCACCACATCATCACCACCCCTATAACTCTTGAAAAAAACCTACATAAAAAGAGTCTTTATCGCAATCCAATGAAATACACCAAATGTTTTTTATCACAAAATCCATAAATATGTAATATAAGGTTATTCTGAAACTACCCTCAGATCAACAAAACCACATAAAAAAACCTGTCTAGATCTCAACATCATAACTCCCCTATATTACATAACCATTATGGAATTGATAGATCCTCCAAAGCCCAATATCATTAGGACCCTATGTTGTAGGGCCTCATCCATGAAATAAAGGCTTCCACTGTGCCAAATCCTATAACTCCACACCACAACCTCTTCTTCTGGATGAAAAATCCTCTAGTTTTTCCTCAAAACATCATCTAATTCCCCAATAACCAAATCTCACAAGGTAACATCATGGGACATTTTGAACTATTACATTAGATACCTCATAAATGATTCTCAATAATAATAATAAAAATAAAAAACATAAACTAATGGAAAAAAATAATGGTTCAAAAATCCATCTTGTGAGATACATGTTAGGAGTATTCTTACATCCAAAACACTAAAACCCACAAATAATATGAAATATTATAAATAGTAAAATATTATAAACAAATATAAAAAATTCCATCATTACATCACTGAATGAAAAAAATAATGAAAAAAGGATAAAAACAACTTAGGTTACTAATTATGCATCTGTGTCTCAAAAAACCCAAGTACTATCCTCTAGAAAAATCATACCTCCACAAAAAATGAACTAGAAGAATGGAATGCCCATTCTATACATTCTTCTAATGACCATGGATATCAACTAACTGATACATAAAATTGTGTTCAACCTCTATATCCAATATTCCCTTGTCTTGGAAATGGGAGTAATCATGAAAATACCATTGAAGATAGAATGTGTGGATGATATTGTGGATTCTATCAACTTATGGAAGATGTTACACCAGTATTCCACCTCCCCAACACATTTATACAAATATAAAGGTTTGTAAAATAGTCGATCATGGTTACTCCCGTAGATAACCCTCTATTTTCTCCATAAAAGGGAAAACCCCAAGAACACATGTTCTATAACCTCAAACTCTAGGGATCTTAACTTATGATCAACATACACTTTCTGGTATTCGTGCACCAATTTAATCATCTCTTGAAACATAGGGATATTTTTTCATACTCTACACTACATTTAGACCAAGGACAATTTATTCCCCATCATTGGTGTAGCATAATGGAGATTGACATTTCCAGATATATAATTTTTTAAATAGAGCCATACTAATTTATGAGTGAATGATTTTTTTAGAAAATATAGACCAATAGTATCTATGTCACCCATGATACCCAAAATCCATGATTCAATCCCATAAAATAGCATCCATCATTTGTATGGTTTTCCTGATATTTATATCTATATGGAGATGAATGGAAGTTATAAAGCATATATGGGAGCTAAAATCATGCTAAAATCCCCTCATAATCCATATGGTTAATTAAGGATTCTAATTACAGATGATTTTCTTTCCTAGACTATGTTGAATTACCACCTTGTCTATGTATTACCTTTCTAGAAAATCATTGTAACTTTATTCTCAAATAACCTAAAAATGGTCCAACGTTGATTGTCATTCAAAAATCACCCAAACAACATCATATCCTCCTTAGGACTAGGTTAACATGGTGATGAAATTAATTGAGATATCATAGAATTTCTACTCAAGGTATTGTAAATACTACAACAACCCTCCTGGGATGTGGTGTTCTGTTTTCACTTCTTCGTATAACAAACATCATTCTAAAAAATTTACCATTGATTGTATCATCATAAGACATTATTGATTCCTTATCAAACCATGAAAAATTTTATGAAAACCTAAATAAACTACAATGGGTGAGCTTTGAAACTCACAATGTACTCTCTCACACATGGCCAACAAAACAAATGGCCTCCCTAGAAACAACATTTAGTTCTGATTGATCTATCACCACAACTCTAAAGCATCACCATGATTAACAAGGTCTCACGTTACCTTATCATATGAGTATCCCCACTAAGACTCCTCCACCTTCTATAACAAGGATAATTCTAATTTCATTGAAAATAGGAATCCCATACCATAGACTTCTTCTATATCAAGATCCTTCACCATAATCTCTTTTATACCTTTTTAAACATCATCATTCTCTCATAAAATATTTCTTTGAAAATATATGTTCCATTCTTGCGCTTTAAAAATAACCTCTATGGAGTGTAATAGATCTCAATGTTGTAATTATAATGAAAAAATTCCACATCCATAGATATATATTCATATCCTATTAATTAAAAACATTCCCTTGGCTCTTATGGTGTATGAAAATCACAATGCATTTATTGATGAGGTAATTTCATCACACATTTAGGAAAACGCTACATCCACCAACTCTGGGTCTTGAGTGGAATTATTAAACTCATGGGTATTTAAATTACTAGATCCAAAAGAGTCCACTAGTATATATTACATTAGGATTCATTATAATACAATATGGGAAGCATCACAATATATGCAAAAAGATATCCCGTCCTCATGTAGCTAAAGTACTGTGGCATTGATCAACCTCTCCTTCATGTAGTCAACTACATCCAGATACTGATATGTCTAAAAGAAGGTATGATCCTTCCTGTTTGGATATTTTAATTTAACACCTCATTATTTTAGGATTTATTTTATCTTTATTAATCTTATTACTTAATATCTTACTTTACACGAAACACCGATAATTAATTGAACAATGGTATAAAATAAAAATATTATTATTTAAATGTGAAATTTATAACTTAGTCGTTAAATTAGAGGTATGAAAAGAAATAAAAAAAATTATACATAAATACATATAAATGTTTTATATAATTCAATTTTTTATATTATTCTATAATAAATAAGTATTCATTTTTCAAAAAAGTCATTTTAGGCTATAAAAAATATATTCTTCAAAAATGGTTTTTATTTCATTTGGTTTGAAAAAATAGTAATTAATTTAATTGAATATTATAAATTTGATTAAAAAAAATTGATATAAATTTTTATATCATAAATTAATAATAGTTTTAGAATGAAATTTTTGGCAATTTTCTGAAAGAATTGATTTTGGAGTGAATAGTGAAAAATATCGATTTTTCAAATAATGTCACTTTTATAGAATTATAATGATGTAATGATGCATTAATAAATTTTAAAACCTTATGATTGATAAAATACATGTTTATGAAGTAAACTAATTCTTATAAAAAATCATTTAGAATTTGGGACCCCAGACTTGACTTTTGTGAATATAAGTTATATCTTAATAAAAATAAAAACTATTTCTATGTCTTTTCATTTAATGGTTTGGTTGGAATCTTACATTATACATTGGTTTGATAAAAAGTCTAAAACCCTTATTTTTCTATTAAATAACCCAAAAAAATCTTGGAAATCAACATTTTTATATGATTTCAATCTAAAATGATTTTTATGATTAAATAGGTTATTTTCATAAATTTTTTTCCATGCATCTTGTGTTATTATATTAAAATAAATTTATGCCATCTATAGAAATTTAATACAATAAAATGGACTCTAAAAATTATATAATCATATAATTGTTTTTTATAATTCACATTTTTTTGGCCATATAATTAAGTTATCATAGGAAAAACATTAAGTTCTCATTATTAAAGTTTAAATGGGTCTAAAGTGGTTTATCTAAGAGATAAGGCCTAAAATGTATCCAAAAAATGTCTAAACGTTATTTTTTGATTTTATTTATAATATATAATGGATTATATTATAAATTTTGGTGCCTTAGTTCCACTTTACATGATTATGTTTTATATTATATTTAAATATTTGTTGCAATTCCATGTGTGTCATTTCCCAATCTTATAAAATGGAACCTACTTATCTCCTCTATTCACAGAGTTTGAGCACTATATTTCCAAAAATATATACCATAATACCATATTAGATTAATTTAATTATAATAAGATATTATTCTCTTCAAATAATACTATCCTAATAAGGCTTAATGTGTAAGGCATAGAATGTCTCCCAAAGAAGAGGTAATCATCTAACCCGAATCATTCAAATTTTATTTTTTCATATAATTACAATAAATATGTTATATCCATCATAAAATGATTAATATTGTATCATATATATAATTTTATGTTATTATAATTTTTAGACAACCATTTATCACCTCTGCTCAACCAAATGGTAATTGAAAGTATCACTTGTGTGTACGTGTGGACCACCACCACAACGTTACGATATGATTCATTTTCCATATACACATTTCATGGTTAGTTATTATGATGAATTAAATGCTTTTATATGATATTTATGACATAATTATGATTCTATAATTATAATATCTTATCAACCATATTAACTTCTCATTTTTTGGAAAACAATATCGTTACATGTCTACCACCTCCATGAAGCCATGTGATTTTTTTTCCATTTTAAATTTATATTTATGAAAACAAGGATATATTTAATGAAGAAATTTGATATATATTACATAATTATAATTATATAATTATAAAATATATTTTATCTTTTTCTGTTCTAACCATTGAAAATGAATACATCACTCATGTGTACATACGAACTACCATCTCCAAGAAGTGATGTAATTAATTTTCAATAATTGATTTATATGAATGATTATGAAATTTTATTTAATAATTATTATTCTATATATGTTGAAAATATTACCAAGTAGAAATTATTGGGACCATTGTACCGATACATGCATGGAAAACAGACCCGTTTCCCGCACAATATTTATTTTAATAATGAAATAGTTAATAAAAGGATAATTTGAAAGTATATTGGAATAAAAAATATTAATATATGTATGATAATAGTTCTATAATATATTTATAATAATTATATATTTATTATATATAATGTTTTAATTCATACAATTAAAAATGGGACTTGAGATAACGGTTTATGTCACAATATCATTTCTCTTTCTAGATTGTGTATTCTAAATTTCCATCAAGGGATATTATATGGATATTATCCTCAAAAACAATATTTTTTCTTTTAATCTATTTATTCATATAATTTTTATTTAATAAAAAAAAAATTTACACTATTTGGTACATTAAATCATTGAGAAAATGTTTTTAAGGAAAATTCATCATTATTTCCACTTTGGTTCATGTACTTTTTCTTCTATTCCCATGGTATTAAAAACAATTATGGATGTTTTTACCATTAAATGTTTTAAAAGGATAATTTTCATTAAATTTTACATTATTAAAAATTTGTTAAAATAAAAAATTTTAAATAACCATTTTATAAATAAGTGATTTTTTACTTTTTGCAAAAGTATACAAAGAATGTTATGTTTTAATTTATTTGAAATGAAATTTTTTTCCTATTTTCAGGACCGTAATTTACTTTTTATGATTACTTAGGAATTTTACACCTTTATTTTCAAAGAAATTAATATTCCTAATATTCTGGGAATTAATAGTTAATAAGTTATCAAAATATAAGGATATTTTTCTTAGGATTTCAATGAAATGTTTGAATGTTATTTAATTTTTTTTTTGACATCCCACCTTTTTATTATATAAACTTTTAATTGAATGGAACATAACACATGATATATTAATGTTTAATTTCTTGTAATTTAGGAAGAAAATATAGGAAGAATTAAAAAATCATTGTCATCATCATGAAAGGATTATTAATTTGTTCACCATAAGTTAATTTTACTATATCTCATATCTCGGGGACATGAATCAAAGGAAAGGGGTGAGAATGATCATAATAAGATAATAAAAAAGGAAGATATGTAGCATTTGATCATGAGGAATATCAATAAAAATATGAGGTGTTATATTATATCATTATCAAGAGAACATGAGATGTATCATAATAAGAAGAACATGAGTCGTAACATAGAAATGTGGCTAAAGTATTTAAATAAGACAATTAGAAGCATATCATTGAGGATGATCACCATGGTGTAATAAATAAAAAAATATTTAGGTTATTCACCAAGGTATCATAAATCAAGTCATATATAAGGACTAATTCTTTACCCAATTTTTGACGCTCCTTTCGTCACAGAATCTAAAGGTCGGAAAAGGGAATATCTGATCTCAAAGTGATTCATCCTTTGAAGAAACATCAAAAATCGACAAAGGGATGAACAAGGAGAACATTGCCCATAGGTCGCGCAAGTTCCCTCATGGTCGCGCAAGTACACTTGCGCGCCGCCTAGTGGTCGTGCAAGTACTTGCGCGACACCTTATGGTCGTGCAAGTGACTTGCGCGACCTAAGTGGTAACCGCTGGTAACCGCCCAGGGCCTTATTTTGCCTATAAATAGACCCTGTGGGCCCCCCATTCAAAAAGATCGGTTCCCAGAAACTCGGATCAAAGCTCCCGACGCCCAAGTCTCTTCTCAAAGCTTCCAGAACACTTCTAAGGTAATTTCTTACCTAGAATGGAAGATCTAAAGGGAAGAAGGAAGGCCTAAGTGTTGAAACTTATCAAACACTTGCGCGCCGACTTAATTCCTTCAATATAACTTGCGCGTCCCTCTTCTGGAAGAACCTCAAGAGGATGGGAAAGGGTTTAATAAAGAGTCGCTCAAGTAATTCAACTCTGGTTGAAAATCGCGCAAGTATCCCTTATGTCGCGCAAGTATACTTGCGCGACCAATACTTGCGCGCCGCCGCAGGACTTGCACGACCTTCAATACTTGCGCGCCCCTATCTTTTTGGGTGCCCATCTTACCCTTTTTCACCCCTCTTAAGCCATTTCACCCTTCCTATTCAAGATTCAGTCTTCAAGATACTCTTCAAAGCCATTTATGGCATGATTTCTTGATTTGACATCCTTATCTGAAAGGAATTATGTGAAATATCTCTCAAAACCTAATGATTTAAACATCTTTATGTCACCAAAGATTGAGAGTTCATTCATTCAACCTCATCCTTTAAGATGAGAGAATCCTAACCTGGGTTTCCTTTTCAGGAATAATCCCCAGTTATAAAACCTTTAAACTTGGGCATCTTCCTTAAGAATAAGCCCCAATCAAAGTCCTTTAATCTTGGGCATCTTCCTTAAGAATAAGCCCCAATCAAAGTCTTTTAAACTTGGGCATCCTCCTCAGGAGTAAGCCCCAAACCTTAATCCCTAACCTGGGTCTCCTTTTCAGGAATAAAGACTCAGTCATAACCTTGGGCTTCCTTTTCAGGAGTAAGCCCCAAGTCCCCTAACCTAGGCTTCCTTCTCAGGAATAAGTCCTAGTCATAAATCTTGGACATCTTTTCTTAAGAGTAAGCCCCAAGTCTCTTAAAATTTCTCTTAACCAGTCATAAATTTCCTTTGATTTGGGTTTCCTTTTCAGGAATAAAACCCAATCATATGTCCCCTCCTAATTTGGGCATCCTCCTTAGGAGTAAGCCCCAAGATTAGAGTATTCAAATCTCCATGAAGCACATATAACTTTGTGGACCCTGTTCATGGATTTTCTTCCTAAAAGTAAATCCTAAACCTTCGCCTATCTGGGCAGTCATCTATACATAAGCCCCAAAACAAATTCTTATGATTGCATCTTTTATGGCACAATTGTCTAAATTTTACCAATACCTCTTGTTTCTCACACCGAGCATGACTCACGTGAGCTTAGAGTGTAAAAGTAATTATGACATTCATCTTTGAGCCATCAATCATAAAACATCATATCCCATTCCTCGAACTACGTGGGTTCTGATTCCTTTTTCAAAACAAAGGATACGTAGGTAGCCCATTCATGGGTTCGATCCCAACATTGAAATAATCTCTGTCCTTCTGAATGACGATAAACTTCAAGTGCCCCACTGAGTGGCTTTAAAACCAGCCTGGTCATCAAAATGACCAAGAGACTTTTATATAAATGTTTTGAAGGATACCATTGACCAAGAATCTCTAAACAAATATAGATGATTCTATATTGATGAAGAACCTCGAATACATATAAAAGATTCTCTAAATTTCTTGCATATTTAATCATTGATTGTTAAAACTAAAGGAAAGCTCATTTTATACTTGGTAATGTAATAAGGATTCACGAACTTAACTTAAATCTATAAAGAGAGTCCCGGAGTAGACAATAATTCCCCTCAAAAAGGTGTGATGAGTCCGACCTCCCATCCTCTCGACCAATGCAAATTCCCAAGCCTCATTAGCCCACAAGCTAATGAGCGCCTGCCTTTGGAAAGTAGGTCCCAACGGATGTGGAATCATTGGATGTTTCCGGTTCTACGAACAAACCCGTTAGAAACCGATCGGAACGTTTGAATCTCCCGTCCAGGAGGTCATCCCTGGATTCCGCGCGAAACAAAAAATGGTGAACCCGACGTGAATCCTTAACCAAGTTAAAGTGATGTTCTTCTTAGATGTTAGGCCCCTTGGGCCAACAAGGCAATCATTGACATATGATCATCCAAAAGATGCAGTAGCCGGATTCATCTTGATTATGTCTGTTATATGGAACAAGCACTCTTTTTTCAAGATCTCCTACAAAAAATGGCTTTCCTTAAATTCACCCCTGTGAATACTGCTGCTGAGAACACCTCTACTGTGAGGTCTGCTGCCATGAAAACCAATGCTGCTACTCCTGCTGGAACGTCATCCGCTCTGAGGATGACATCACCAACTCAGCGTCTTCAACGCTGTGTTTCAAATGCACTGGTTAAGGAGTACCGTCGTAACGGTACTATCCCAACTCTGGAGGCCGCTCGCCAAGCCCTCCAAGTTAACAATTCTACCTGGTCGTCCGGACAACGGCGACCAGCAATCAAGAAGCAGGCGGTGCTGACTACCGTCTCCAACCGTTTCGGGTCGTTATCCCCGGAACGCAATTTCCATTCACTCCCTTATTCTGAGGAAGTGAATGAGCAGGTCCCGCAGGACCTTAATTCAAAGAGACAGGAGTCCTTCTCAAGGGCTCCCATCAACAATCGCCGCCAGACTCGTGCGGTAGTGCACCCTCAACATGATGAGGGTACCGGCTCCAGGCATTCAGCTCAGGTTCCTCGAACCCGAGCAGGCAAGATGAATCACCAGAGACGGAATCCGGTTAATAATAGGCAGGTTGTCATCCCTGCCATCTCCGGAGAAGTCCACCAACCTAACTTGGTGGCAAATAACGAGCAGGCATACACACCTGTTCGTTTTAATCCTGCTGTCCAGCAGACTTGTCTGGCAGCATCAAGCCGATCCCGCCAGGCAATTCCGGCGGAGTACCATAGGCAGGAACATACACCTGCTTATACATCAGCAGTTAGTCAGCAGGCTCGTCTGACTACATATGATGGATCTCGTCAACAGCGTTTGGCGAAGTGTAATCAGCAGGCACATACACCTGCTAATACTAATCAAGCCTACCAACAGTCCCGTTTGGTAGCGCACGGAGAAGTCAGTCGGAAAGCCCCGACGACAAACAGGAGGCAGACTAAACTCTCTGCCTCCACACTGGAGTACTGTCAGGATTCACTGACAGGAAAAGGAGGACAGGAGCAGGCACATACACCTACTCCAAGCCCGGAATGGACGTATATCCCTGTTCCGGCGGCTGAAGTCACCAAACATATTTTGTCAATGGTGAAAGAGCAGAAGCAAATTCCTGCTCATATTCTGGATGCTTGCCAGGATATCATAACAGCTTCAGCATCATCTCAGGGACAGACACATAAATCTATCCCTAGCAGTGGAGTGACACATCAACAATTCACTCCGGAACAGACACACACATCTGTTCCAGTCCAAGAGGGTTGTGGGGCCTACTCCCCCATATCATATGGACAACCAAGTCAGGCACATACATCTGATTTGAGCGATGATCGTCAGCCTAACCTGACCATCTTTCCTGATCAGGCACATACACCTGCTCAGAGCAATCACTTTCGTCATCAAGTGATTTCTAAAGCGAGTAAGAAGGCATCTAAGAAAAAGATCCGCCCAGCACAGTCAGGAGATCAAAGGCCAATCTGCAACAAGGCCTTGCTCGATGCTGGAGTTCTTGAAGCCCTCAGACATTTATCTGTCGGAATTCAAGATTCTACTCCCTCAGTTCCCAATAACAGGAACATTAATCCCGAAGGTCTTCAACAGACACTTCCTCATGAAGACTTGCTTCATGAAAATTCGGTCAATCTTGATGTTTCTTCTTCAGATGAGAACCACAGGAACCCTCTGTGTGGTCAGAAGACCAAGGAGCAAGAGATATCATCTTTTGCTGTAACCCATCATGAAGGTCCTCCTCATGGTGATGAATTTCGCTGCGAAATTCCTCTCCGCAGTAGTGATTCACATTGTCTCGAAAATTCTTCAGAAGGCAATGTAGTGACGAGAAAGCCCTCCTATCTCGAGGCACTTGCAAACGTAAAACCAGTCATGTCTGAAGTTTTACTATCGGCAGGTGAAACTCTTTCTCCATCAGAAGATAGCTTGGGGTTCAGGTTATTCTCCGAACCTTCCCTAGGTCATTCATCTTCCAGCATGAATAGTGATTCCTCTACCAATCTTGTTGAATCCGATGAAGCAACAAGGAAACACCAACTCTGGTCCAAACAGGTAGAAGAATCTTCATTTAATGATAAAGAGGAAATGCTGAACATGAGGAAAAAACTGGCAAAAGGTGATGTACCAGTCATGTTTTGGCCTTTGGCTGATTCACAGTATGACATTCCAAAGATGTTGACGGATGATGGAATCCATGATATTCGTCTTAACATATGGAAAACTCTTTGTCAATTAAAGAAGAAGGTATTATCTTACGATGAATATGAAAATCATCTTAAGATAATAGAAGGGTTACAACGCCAGATTGATTTGGCATCTCTATCAGTCTCTCGGTATCCGAAGGCTGAAAAGCAACAGAGAACCCTTCAACGTTCATGCCTTGGCGCGCTGAGAAAATTGCGTCAGTTAATTTCCAATGCTCCATCTAATGTTCATATCAGAGGATGGGGTATTCACGGAGCACTACATTTCACAGTGCTTTCCGGTCAGCAAAGCCCGCCGAAAATGGTCTCATGCAATGTTATTGCCCATGGCCGGCCACAGTCAATGGGCTTTGTTCATAATAAAAATCTTGCTCGAGATCAAGCTTCAACTAGTTCCTCTCAAAATCAAGTATATAGAGAACAGGTTGTTGAATTGCTCCTACATCAAGCAGGCGAGAATATTGCGCAAGCCTCTCGTCTGGAGCAAACACGTCATCAAATGACAGAAGTTTCGGAAATCATCCAACGGTCTGTTGAACCAGGTGATAAAAGTGGATACAGGTTAATGCATCCAGCTAATTTCCGAACTAAGATCCGCAAGATCAAGAGAGATTTCAAGAAGATCTCAGACATAGCATGTCAAGAGACACCCCAGCTTGCCAGACTGGGGACTTCTCTAACCCAACCCTCAGAATCAACGAATGGAATTCGAGGAGTTGAGCAGAAGCAACAGGAACACCCCCAGTCCACCGGACTGGGGACTTTTTCAAATCTTCAATCCCTCCCTCAGAGAAAGTCAGTATTCTCTCGATTAGGGAATAAGCCTCAAGAGGAACGAAGAGCCAAGATGTCAGGAGATTGTCTCCAAGTGACGGTTCACAAAGAAATTCCTGAGGGGTCAAGTCAACGGAATGCCATGTCTTATCATGGACATAAAAGGAGACAATATCATAGAAATGCTGATAGAAAGGATTTCATGAAATATGCATCCATTAATGTCATCACTGCCGTTGCTGCTGATTCACCAGATGAGGCTCAATCAGAGGGATCAGATGAAGAGGTTCCTGCTCAAGAAGTTGCGCACACAGACCTAAATGAAGAAGGTGTGCGCACACGTAATCAAAGGCTTACCCAAAATTTGGGTATTCCTTCAAGTAACCCACTTCCCCCTCTCCGAAAAGGATCCAATAAGGGGAAAGGAAAGAATCAGGTTACTTCTCACCCTTCCTCTGAAGGAGGTCAATCGCTCTCATTAGAGCAAAGGCTTGCACAACAGGAGGAAGAAATGAAAGAATTAAGAAGGTTGAATGCAGAACTACTTCAGAGCAGTCTTCTTCTTAAGAATGCTGAAGTCCGACAGCCGAAGGAATTTGTTGTAACTACTGAGATGGATCAGGAATATCCTCCTTTATCAGTACACCCACAGAGGTCTAATCCTACGGGTCAAACGCAACAACGGTTGGCAGCACTACCATTAGTTGCAGCACCAAACTCCACGGCTGTCCAAGCTCCATTCATTGCACCTACCCAAAACCAAGTTCAACCTGACGTTTCTCAAAAGTTAATAACTACTATTGAGTCATTAACAGCTCGGTTAGAAACTATGGAAGGGAAACGGGCGCAAGTTCAACCTGAAAATAAAGTTTACCCTGAATGGGTAGATTCAATTTCTCCTCCATCCAGTTTTGGAAACCCTATTTTCCCTACTTTCAATGGATCAGGCGACCCTGAACAACATTTGACGCATTACGTGTCTTGTTGTGATCCTATGATGGGAACTCCAGAACAACAAGAAGCAGTGAAACTCAGATGCTTCGTGCGAACCTTGCAAGGACCAGCTTTTGTCTGGTATACAAGCTTGAAATCCCGGTCAGTCATCGGATGGGAGGATCTTCGTCAAAAATTCCTTCTTCAGTTCAGCTCAACTTTGCCAAAAACGACAGTTTTCGATCTTACAAACTGCAAGCAAAGGGAGAATGAAAGAGTCTCTGATTTCATTGCTCGTTGGAAGGGATTAACGTATTCCTTGAGTTTATCACTCCCTCAGGAGGAATTATTGCCAATCTGTGTGGCAAATTTGCGTGACGAATTACGCACGCCATTGATCCCTGTGAAATACACAGGAGGGTTTCGAGACCTTACTTCAATCGCTCAACAGATTGAAGATTCCCTTATGCAGGCTAAGGTTAAATCTCGTGTAATTCCATCAGCTCCAGGAAGAAGAATGGGTAAAGCAGAAACTGCTACAGTTATGCTTAAACAGGCACCTGTACCTATTTCTACTTCAAAACCTTCATCTTCTCGAAGGGCTCCACCTCCTGAACGCCAACAACAAAGGCTGTTTCGTCCAAATGATCAAAAAGATCAACGACGAAAACAATTTGAGGATATGAAGAGTAAAACATACTCTTTCCGAAGTGAGCAAGTTCCTGGTTACTTCATTTCAGCTCTGGAAAATAATTTGGTTCAATTACCAGTGCCGAAGAGACCAAACAAGGAAGGAGATGAAGACCGTCCCAATTATTGTCCCTTTCATCAAATGTTGGGACATCCCATCCAGGAGTGTTTTGTCTTTAAAGACCTCCTACAAAAGATGGTTGACTTGGGACAAGTCAAATTGAAGGGTTCTTCAGCTCATGTAGCGTGTATTACCGCTACAGATCCAGAGGAAGGAGGCGAGTGGCAGGAAGTCAAAAGCAAAACTGCGAAAAAATATGATGATTGGATGGTCAGAAAGACAATCAATCGGACCCATTCCATTTTGCGAACACAATTGAAGAAGCCAATTGTGTCTCCTACAAAAGCTGCAGTAAAGCCTCCATCAAAGGACAAATCCTCAAAAGGGCAGCGTAATTCAAAGAAGAAAGAGGAATCAGAAGAAGATGAGTATGCATCAAAGCCTAAATTGTCTTTGACTCTGGCAGATTTCATGCCATCTACTTCAAAGTCACGGGCATCGTCCCACCAAACGGCACAGCCTAAACAGGCCAACCAGGTAGAGTCTTTATCAGACGAAGAATTGATCTTTGGTTCTGTTAATATGATTCAATTAACAGATTCATATTCCAGTCTTGATAAGCCTGAATTCCCTGTATCAAATAAAGGAACCCGAGGAAGTTCTAGAGGTTCAGGATATAGGGGAAGACGTGGATCTTTCCGAATCCACTACTCTAATTCTACCCCTGCTAGCACTGTATATGCAGCAGAAACTCGTGGTAGAGCCCTTCAGCGAGCTCAAAATGAACAAGCAAGTTCTTCTGCTAATGGCCAACTCAGCTTCGGCACAATTATTTTGGAAGACCGATTAAAGGTTCCATCTTCTTTATCTCAGCAAGCAAATGGATCTAATCAGTCTAATTTTCCAAAACCAAAGATGTTGCCAACTTCAATACAAGATGCATCAGCTTCCAAAGCATCTGCTTCCAAGATACCTGCTAAACCACATATTCCTATTGGGAAACGCAGGCCTCTAGATCAAAAGTATGATATATTGAAACACTTGGCCCAAGTACCAGCCAAATTATCAATTTTGGATGCTTTGAATCTATCAAGAGATCTTCGGGAAGCACTCATCGAAGCTTTGTCAAGTCCTCAAGAGTTTGAAGCTGAGATTGCTGCAGCTGAAATTTATCACATAGAGAATAATCCTGCAGAATGTCATGCAGTGATATCTTTTACTGATAAAGATGAGGATGATGTTGTGCATGGGCACATAAAACCTTTGTACTTATCTGGCAAAGTCAATGGTATAGATGTTCGAAGAGCTTTCATTGACAATGGTTCAGGAGTCAACCTCATGCCCATTCGCACACTTCGTCGATTGGGCCTCACAGAATCTGATTTATCTCCTTCTACCATGATGTTGCAAGGATATGATAAAAATGAACAAGAACCACTGGGAGAAGTTACGCTCAGAACTCAGTTTGGAGATCTTGTTTCCAATTCAGATTTCATGATTGTTGATCAAGACTCAGCTTTCAATATCTTACTTGGAAGACCCTGGTTACATCAGCATGCAGCTATTCCGTCATCATACCATCAATGTCTCAAATACTGCTTCGATGGTCAAGTTGGAACATTATATGGTGATAAGGCCCCGTTCAAAACATGTGAGTCTCAATACATTGAGGCGGAATTTTATCACATGAAGGGAAGAGAAAAATCTACAATGAAGGAAATTACCAAAGTTAATGCTCCATATGGTTTGGAAAAAATTCCAATAAATCCATTTTCACATGTGAGTACAGATTATGTGTTACCTATCAGTCAAATTGACAAAATAGGCCCAAATCAAAATACTCTTATGGAAAGATAAATAATGTCAATTACGGCAATCGAGCCAGACAACATGGGAGAAATTGGTAACTTACCAAGCAATGATGAAAGCATAAGTGGTGACGTTTTCATTTCGTCTGCTGAAATCCAACAAGTCTATACTTCGCTAATCAGGCCAGAAGAAGTTATAGCAACACCAGAGGTGAATGTTGATGTCGATTCTCAATCCATCATCTCCTCTTTATTTCCCAAAGAAGACCCTTGTTCATCAATAGGGACGGAAATGGAAGCTTCTTCTTCAAAATGTGAAAATTTTGACATCTCTTATGATCATGAGAATTTCGTTTTTTCATCTACTTTGCAAGTAGAAACGGAAGATATAACACATGATGAAGAGGAAGAGGAAGATCTTAGAGATGCTCCTCCAGCATTTGAAGAGGGTATCTCTACCACTGTGGATGAACTCAGAGAAGTAAATCTGGGTACAGAGAAAGATCCACGCCCCACTTTAATTAGTGCGGCCATGACCCTTGAAGAACAAGAGATGTATATTTCTTTTCTAAAGCAAAATAAAGATATCTTTGCTTGGAATTATACAGAGATGCCTGGCCTTGATCCTGATGTTGCCACCCATCATTTGGGTTTGCCAAAAGAACATCGAGGATTCAAGCAAGCCGCGAGAAGAACACACCCAACCTATGCTTCCAAAATCGAGGCTGAAGTGGATAAGCTTATCAAAGCTAACTTCGTCAGAGAAGTTCAATATCCCAAGTGGTTGGCTAATATTGTCCCAGTAAAGAAAAAGAACGGACAAATTAGGGTTTGCATCGATTTCAGAGATCTTAATCGGTATTGTCCCAAAGATGATTTTCCAGTTCCGATTACAGAACTCTTAATTGATGCGACGGCTGGCTATGAAGTACTTTCTTTCATGGATGGATATTCTGGATATAATCAGATCCGAATGGCCCCAGAAGATGAGGAATATACAGCCTTCAGAGCTCCTCAAGGTGTGTTTTTTTACCGGGTGATGCCCTTTGGTTTAAAGAATGCAGGTGCAACATATCAACGCGCCATGCATCGTATCTTCAAACCTTTTATAGGGAAATTTGTTGAATGCTATGTAGATGATTTGGTGGTTAAATCCAAACAACGTTTTGATCACTTGGCTGATTTGGAAATCATATTCCACAAGCTTCGACAACATAATTTGAAGATGAACCCCTTAAAATGTGCTTTTGGGGTAACCTCAGGAAAATTCCTCGGCTTTGTTGTACGCCATCGTGGTATTGAAGTCGATCCTGAAAAGACCAAATCAATCCTTGGTATGTCACCTCCTCAGAATTTGAAAGAATTAAGAGGACTTCAAGGACACTTAGCCTATATTCGGCGTTTCATCGCCAATTTGGCAGGCAAAAGTTTACCTTTTACCAAATTATTGAAGAAAGGAGTCACTTACTAGTGGACTAAAGAATGTCAAGAAGAATTTGATGTTCTCAAGAAATACCTCTTAAGTCCACCAGTACTCATGCCACCTGTTGAGGGTAGACCTCTTATCCTCTATGTGACAGCTTTAGAGCGATCATTGGGTGCCTTTCTCGCTCAAAAGAATGATGCTGGGAATGAAAATAGTCTCTACTATCTCAGTAGAACTATGCTTGAAGCAGAAACCCGGTATTCGAGTATTGAAAAATGCTGCCTAGCATTAATCTTTGCAGTTCAGAAACTGAGACACTACCTGCAACATCACGAGGTCCAATTGGTATCTCGTAATAATCCACTCAAATTCATCCTTAGTCGTCCAATGCTTACAGGACGTCTGGCAAGGTGGGCGGTTATTCTACAGCAGTTCGACATTCAATATGTGTCTCAAAAGGCAATTAAGGGCCAAGCTCTGGCTGATTTCCTGGCTGAACACCCTTCAGTGGAAGACACATATTCAGATATCGAACTCCCTGATGAGGAAGTTTTTTCTATTCAAGAGAATCCTCAAACATGGGAAATGTATTTTGATGGTGCTTCTAGGAGTCCAACAGGGAAGAAAATGGAAAATCCTAAATTCAACAAAGTTGGTTTAGGAATTGTGCTCATTTCTCCAGATAAGGCAGTGTTACCTTATTCCTTTTTGTTGTGGGAAGGTGGTACCAATAATGAAGCTGAATACCAAGCTCTCATTGCAGGCTTGGAGTTAGCGCTTCAAGCACAAGTGAATCACTTAAAGGTAAAAGGTGATTCAGACCTGGTAATCAAACAAGTCAATGGGGATTATGCCATCAGAAAAGAAGAATTAATCCCTTTGTATGATTACGTCAGAGAGTTAATGTCGGAATTCCCTTCAGAACCGACATTTTCTTATGTCCCAAGATCACAAAATGCTCAAGCAGATGCACTGGCTAATATAGCCACAGCTTTAGCAGATCCAAATCGGGACGAGACAACAATCGGTATTGCCCACCGTCGTGCAATTTCACCTTATGTTCAAGTCAGAACAGAGGAAATTAATGAAATTAGTCCCATTCCTGAACCATATGGTCATACTACAGGATGGATGTCACCTATCAGGGAATACCTTCAAAATGGAACACTTCCACCTGATAGAGCCAAGAGAGAACAAATTCGGCGACGTGTGGTCAATTTTACTCTTTATGATGGTCCAAACCACCTCGAGAAAATTCTCTACAAACGTGGTTTTGATGGAGTTCTCTTCAGATGTATTGATGGTGAAGAGACAATGGCTGTCATAAAAGAAGTGCATGCGGGAGTCTGTGGTGCCCACCAGTCTGGACATAGATTGTCTGATCAAATTCGAAGACTTGGATACTTCTGGCCTTCAATGATACAAGATTGTGTTAATTTCATAAAGAAGTGTCATTCATGCCAAGTATATGCCAATTTCATTCATCAACCTCCAGAGTTGCTTCATACAGCTAAATACTCATGGCCATTTTCCACATGGGGAATGGATGTGGTGGGACCTTACCCTTCAGCTACGGCCAAGCAGTTTAAGTACATTCTTACTGCTACTGATTTCTTTTCCAAATGGGCAGAGGCAGTACCTCTCAAAGAAGTCAGTTCTAAATGCATTGTTAGCTTCATCAAGTCTAACATCATTACTAGATTTGGTGTCCCTCATACCATATTGACAGACAACGGCACCAACTTCTGCTCTTCTGAGGTAAAGAGATTGTATCAAGAATACAACATTAAGTCCAACCATTCATCTCGATATCATGCAGCGGCTAATGGCCAGATAGAGGCCTTCAACAAGACTCTTTCAAATATACTGCAAAAGATGGTGGATAAAGATAAGAGGTCATGGCCTGATAAACTCTATCATGCTTTATGGGCTTATCGGACTACCACTCGCAATGCAACGCGGTCTACTCCATATTCATTGGTATATGGAACAGAAGCAGTCTTGCCAATTGAAGTCCAATTTCCCTCACTCAGAATAGCCATTTGTGATCAGTTATCAACAGATGAGCAATCCCAAAAGCGGTTGAATGAATTGGAACAGTTAGATGAGAAAAGATTGTGCACTTTGCACCACTTGGAAATCTATCAGAATCGAATAGCACGAGCTTTTAACAAAAAAGTTCTTCTTCGTTCATTCATTCAGGGAGAATTGGTATTGGTTCTCAGAACACCAATGATACCAGGAAAGAAGCCTCCCAAGCTTGAACCAAAATGGGAAGGACCTTATTCAGTACATAAGGTCTACTCCAATGGAGCGTATTCTCTGATTTCAATGGATGGAGAACACATCACGACTCCAACTAATGCCAGATTTCTGAAGAAGTATTTTGTATAAACACAAAATATGGTCCCCAGAACCAAGACTTACAATTGGTTCATACAGCATGACCTTAAACTGCATCAACAACTAGGTCCGGTATGACCTTAAACTACGCAATGGTCCAGTATGACCTTAAACTACAACTACGTCCAGCATGACGATAAACTGTATGGTCCGTGCATATGACCTTAAACTATTCGCACTTATGTCCCTACAACATGACACTAAACTGTGTAGCACCAATAGTCCTAACTGCAAGACTTTAAACTGCATAGTCCCTGATTTTGTCCTACATGACAATAAACCGTATAAAAGTTCTTATATTTTGTCCGAGATGACATTAAACTATATTTTGTCCTAGCGACATGACATTAAACTGTGTGGCACTTTCATCGTCCAGCATGACGTTAAACTGTGTTAAGTCCCTTATTGTCCTACATGACACTAAACTGTATTCTGTCCGAGATGACATTAAACTATATTGTGTCCTAGCAACATGACATTAAACTGTGTGGCACTTCCAATGTCCAGCATGACGATAAACTGTAAAAAGATCAGAACTGATATCCTCATATTGATTCACCTTAGTCTTAGCTACATGACTTTAAACTGTACAGCATCAGTTCGTCCTTGCTATATGACGCTAAAACTATACAGCAATGGTCCAGTATGACTTTAAACTGCAACTTTGTCCCACACGACATTAAACTGTGAAAAAGTTCCATAAACAGTCCAGCATGACCTTAAAACTGCATCATTCCTGGTCCATGTATACGACCATAAACTATTTGCAAATATGTCCAGCAAGACGTTAAACTGTGACGTCCTAACTACATGACGCTAAACTGTATAAAAGTCCCTCACGTCCGGAAAGACGTTAAACTATATAATCATCAAAAGTCCAGCATGACATTAAAACTGCACAATCCCCCTTTCGTCCAATATGACGTTAAACTATATTGTCCCCTTCGTCTTAACTACATGACGCTAAACTGTACAGAAAATCCCTTTTTTATGTCCTACATGACATTAAACTGTACATCGTTAAGGTTGTTATTACCTCTTGTTTCTCACACCGAGTATGACTCACGTGAGCTTAGAGCGAACATCAACCATAACACTCCCTTTGGGCCACTAACCATGTGTAAGTCCCAACAACATTTTTTTTAGATCATTGTCCACAAGAACTACTTGATCATTAATTCATTCTTTAATTGAACTACACAGACTTTGATCCTTGCCCTCCAGGCTGGGTATGTAGGCAACCTCCCAAAGGTTCAAGCCCAAAAACAATCTCTTCACATTGGTTCACCACAATCTCATATGATGATGATTTGTGAAACCACCCTTGGAATCAATATCTTTACATTGATTCACTTTCGTCCTTGTTATATGACGTTAAACTATACAACACTTTTGTCCAGTACGACAATAAACTACAATATTCTTTGATTTCCTCATTTGAGAAGGAACCATTATTAAACATTGATTCTTTTTCAATCATGGTTTTCATTTTCAAAAAGACTACGTACATACATGGTAATGCCTAAACTTTTTATCTTAGGTTAAAACCATCATTGCACTAAAGTCCCTTTTCACCCTTCACATGTACGAACCAAATTTGTACAAAGGGTATTTCTAGAACTACGTGGACTTGATTCCCATCTTTATGGGATACGTAGGAACATTCGAGTGTCCCTCGAATCCAGTCCCAAGTCTTTTGGGCCTAACCCCAAATTTCACTTTCAGTCCCTTGACTGAAAAGTCCTCATGAAAACACACACTGTGTATTCATTATTATGGTCCGAATTCTATGACCCCAAAAACTAAGATCACTCATCCTTTCGTCCTGCACGACGTTAAACTGTATTTCAAGAACTACGTATGGCTTGATTCTCATTCTTATGAGATACGTAGTGAAGTCCAAGTTTCAATTCAGGACCCAGCCACAACATGATTATGGTTTTCATTGACCTATGTATCTCTATATACATTGGAAAATACCCATATTTATGTATTATAATCCTAACCTTAAATATTTTCAGATCTTCATAACCCTTTTTCATGACTTATGGTCACAAAAATGTCAAACTTCTGAGAATTCTTTTGCCTGACTATGCAGCACGTGCCCATAGGTGGCCTTGCATAAACAGTCCACATAACAGACTTGTCAGCCAAGAGATGCTATTTATTTGACCATGCAGCCAATGCCCATAGGTGGCCCTGCATGTTTTCAACCCCCTAACGGGTTTGTTAAATAATAGTAACTTCATTCTTGGGAAGAATGCCTCTTTTGTCCTTATTTGTCTTAAACGACAGTATGTAGGGATCCGCAAAAATAGCCATCCTTAACGTATTTGTCCCATATCCTTTTTCATGATCTGAAAGTATTCAAGTCTATGGTTTATTCTTCTTCCCTATGTTTGGGTCAGACCTTCGTAGGAGTGATGTTCATCCAGTTCTTCGATATTATGTTTGAAAATATCTTCTCCATATTCAAGTACCTCTTTCCATACAACAAACTCTATGCTTTAGAAAATTTGAATCTCCATAAACTTTCACTGGCTTTTAGCACTAGGAAAGTAAATTTCTGAGAGTTCTTTTGCCTAACTATGCAGCACGTGCCCATAGGTGGCCTTGCATAAACAGTCCACATAACAGACTTGTCAGCCAAAAGATGCTATTTTATTTGACTATGCAGCCAATGCCCATAGGTGGCCCTGCATATTTCAACCCCCTAACGGGTTTTGTTAAATAATAGTAACTTCATTCTTGGAAACTACTTCTTCTAATGCTATTTAGCTCTTTTTCATATCATTCCTCAGATTCAAATATTCTTAAGTCATAGTTTACATATTTTCTCTCATACATGAGTATGGTAATTTGTTTTCAGATAAATTATCAAGGAATTGAATCCATTTTAATCAATTTTTCGGTCAAAGCTATTTCGACCTTAAACATTAGCCCCTTTATGTCCGGCGTGCATGACTTTAAACTGCCCACACAAAAGACAAAGGAACTCTGAATAAAAGTCAAGTTCCAGCACACTTGCGCGCTGCCCTCTGCGCCTTGAAAGACTTGCGTGCACTCCCTTTTCCTTTGGAGGGATTCGATTTCCTCAGAGTCAAATCCTCATTTCTTTCCGGATCCAACTCTGAGGGGGGACTTTTGTTGACGCTCCTTTCGTCACAGAATCTAAAGGTCGGAAAAGGGAATATCTGATCTCAAAGTGATTCATCCTTTGAAGAAACATCAAAAATCGACAAAGGGATGAACAAGGAGAACATTTCCCATAGGTCGCGCAAGTTCCCTCATGGTCGCGCAAGTACACTTGCGCGCCGCCTAGTGGTCGTGCAAGTACTTGCGCGACACCTTATGGTCGTGCAAGTGACTTGCGCGACCTAAGTGGTAACCGCTGGTAACCGCCCAGGGCCTTATTTTGCCTATAAATAGACCCTGTGGGCCCCCCATTCAAAAAGATCGGTTCCCAGAAACTCGGATCAAAGCTCCCGACGCCCAAGTCTCTTCTCAAAGCTTCCAGAACACTTCTAAGGTAATTTCATACCTAGCATGGAAGATCTAAAGGGAAGAAGGAAGGCCTAAGTGTTGAAACTTATCAAACACTTGCGCGCCGACTTAATTCCTTCAATATAACTTGCGCGTCCCTCTTCTGGAAGAACCTCAAGAGGATGGGAAAGGGTTTAATAAAGAGTCGCTCAAGTAATTCAACTCTGGTTGAAAATCGCGCAAGTATCCCTTATGTCGCGCAAGTATACTTGCGCGACCAATACTTGCGCGCCGCCGCAGGACTTGCACGACCTTCAATACTTGCGCGCCCCTATCTTTTTGGGTGCCCATCTTACCCTTTTTCACCCCTCTTAAGCCATTTCACCCTTCCTATTCAAGATTCAGTCTTCAAGATACTCTTCAAAGCCATTTATGGCATGATTTCTTGATTTGACATCCTTATCTGAAAGGAATTATGTGAAATATCTCTCAAAACCTAATGATTTAAACATCTTTATGTCACCAAAGATTGAGAGTTCATTCATTCAACCTCATCCTTTAAGATGAGAGAATCCTAACCTGGGATTCCTTTTCAGGAATAATCCCCAGTTATAAAACCTTTAAACTTGGGCATCTTCCTTAAGAATAAGCCCCAATCAAAGTCCTTTAATCTTGGGCATCTTCCTTAAGAATAAGCCCCAATCAAAGTCTTTTAAACTTGGGCATCCTCCTCAGGAGTAAGCCCCAAACCTTAATCCCTAACCTGGGTCTCCTTTTCAGGAATAAAGACTCAGTCATAACCTTGGGCTTCCTTTTCAGGAGTAAGCCCCAAGTCCCCTAACCTAGGCTTCCTTCTCAGGAATAAGTCCTAGTCATAAATCTTGGGCATATTTTCTTAAGAGTAAGCCCCAAGTCTCTTAAAATTTCTCTTAACCAGTCATAAATTTCCTTTGATTTGGGTTTCCTTTTCAGGAATAAAACCCAATCATAAGTCCCCTCCTAATTTGGGCATCCTCCTTAGGAGTAAGCCCCAAGATTAGAGTATTCAAATCTCCATGAAGCACATATAACTTTGTGGACCCTGTTCATGGATTTTCTTCCTAAAAGTAAATCCTAAACCTTCGCCTATCTGGGCAGTCATCTATACATAAGCCCCAAAACAAATTCTTATGATTGCATCTTTTATGGCACAATTGTCTAAATTTTACCAATACCTCTTGTTTCTCACACCGAGCATGACTCACGTGAGCTTAGAGTGTAAAAGTAATTATGACATTCATCTTTGAGCCATCAATCATAAAACATCATATCCCATTCCTCGAACTACGTGGGTTCTGATTCCTTTTTCGAAACAAAGGATACGTAGGTAGCCCATTCAGGGGTTCGATCCCAACATTGAAATAATCTCTGTCCTTCTGAATGACGATAAACTTCAAGTGCCCCACTGAGTGGCTTTAAAACCAGCCTGGTCATCAAAATGACCAAGAGACTTTTATATAAATGTTTTGAAGGATACCATTGACCAAGAATCTCTAAACAAATATAGATGATTCTATATTGATGAAGAACCTCGAATACATATAAAAGATTCTCTAAATTTCTTGCATATTTAATCATTGATTGTTAAAACTAAAGGAAAGCTCATTTTATACTTGGTAATGTAATAAGGATTCACGAACTTAACTTAAATCTATAAAGAGAGTCCCGGAGTAGACAATAATTCCCCTCAAAAAGGTGTGATGAGTCCGACCTCCCATCCTCTCGACCAATGCAAATTCCCAAGCCTCATTAGCCCACAAGCTAATGAGCGCCTGCCTTTGGAAAGTAGGTCCCAACGGATGTGGAATCATTGGATGTTTCCGGTTCTACGAACAAACCCGTTAGAAACCGATCGGAACGTTTGAATCTCCCGTCCAGGAGGTCATCCCTGGATTCCGCGCGAAACACCAATACATTGGATCACAGTTATGGTGAACCCTCCCTATGTCTTAATTAATATGAACCACAAAAATCATAAAAAATGTAGCACCCTAAGGTTTTACAAATAAATGGAATTCATAAAATAATAAGACTATGTGAAACAAATATTTTTTTAAAGAGATAGTTATAAAGTATCCGTTAAAACATAAATTTTCTACTTCTATATTTTGAATTTCAAAAAACGATCATCTAAGATTGTGATTAGTAAGTTATTTGGAGTCTACTAGAACCAACATGATTTTTGGAAAATAGTAGAATACCCTTATGAATAGTAATTTGAATAGTAATATGAACCTAATGCATACTAAATTGTATTATTATTTAATTTTCTTAAGTATTTAAGTTAATGCCATCTTGATTAATTTTTTAATGTGATATAAAATGAGTTATAGTTTAAAAATTTTTAATTGTTGAATAAAGTATGATTTTATTTAAAAATTAAATTAATCATATTTAGAAAATTATTTTCAAAAAATGGAGTTCATTATTTAATTCTACAAATTGAAAAATGGTTAGGGTGAATTTCTTGGATTTTTCAAATATTATTGAATTTTTTATAAATAGTAAAATACGATAAATTAGGATAAATGCAAAATAATTTTTTTACTGCATCATAGGTGATACATGGATGATATAAGAAAACTTCTTTCAAACTCATGTGCTCCCTTTACTATTTTTATCACCAGAATTGACACTATTTATATGAAAACCCTGATCTATTATTACACAATTAAACATAATTTATTATATAAACATCACATGATAAAACATAGAAGATCACGAGGGTTAGTGTCTTTTGGGCTTAGGATCATTAAATAACAACATAAAACATAAAAAAACATATTTATTGAAAACTTACTTTACATGACCACTACATTCCCTCGTACTTAGCATTGTATGGGATAACCTGAGGACATGCATAAGAAAAGGGTTAGATATAAAGCCTTATAATGGAATCAAAATAGAATAACATGAGTAATACAATACATTTTAGACAATAGGTATCTCAATAGAGCACAATGGAAGCATAAAAATAAAGGCATGATAAATCATGATAATCATAACATGGAAATGTGGCAACAACACTTAACAACGAATTAGCATGAGATAAGGCTCATTGCACATAGAGCATGAGTAATCCATCATTGCACATGAAGCATGAGTAAACCCTCATTGCAAATGTATTATCATGAGTAAATACCCATTTCACATAACATATCATGATACTATACCTCACCCAATGCATTGGATCACTATCAGGGCACACCCTTCTTAAACATTTCCCTTCATGCATAAGTGTGTCACACAAATTATAAAACATTGAATCATTCAACATAATTATTTATTGCACGATAAATGAATGTGGAATACATACTTGAATTACATTAAACAATACGTAAATGTGCATGATGTTTAATACCCCGATAGATAAATGGACATGGTATTCACTACACAATGACTTTGGATTAGAAAAACGCAGTGCAATATCAGCAGCATAACGACATGACATAATAACTCATGAAAATGGTTGATGAAAGCGAAATGGTTGTCTAATCATATTTACATGACATGGAAATTAATGGGGGTTATTTAAATACATTTCCAATAAATTTAATGGAATTTAGATTCATGATATAATAGAATTTCTTGAATATAAATGAGGAGAGGGAAATTTCATTCAGAAATTTGGCATAGTAACATGTGTATGTGGTTGGAATTTAATGAGAGATAAAGGGGTATACCATCATTCAAACATAAAATGGTAATTATAGGGGAGGTGTAAAACCATACCCCAACATTTATAATTGAAATTAAAAGGGCATAACAACTTAAAGAAAATTAGACAAAAAATGAGAAAGGAAGAAAAAACCCTTACCACGTTGTAATCAATCGAGTCGTCTGAGAAAATTTTAATAACCAAAAAATGAACCACATAATACAATGAATAAAAAAAATCATGATAATATATATCAAATTTTGGTACACAATACACCACATGGAATAAATAAGTGGTGAACAATGGAAATCTCACAGAATTAAAAGTGAGAGAAGAAATCCTTTACCTTGTTCCCAACTTGACTCATATGTTGCTTTTTCTTCCTGAATAATAAAATTAAGTTAATTTATACCTGATTCATAACCTTTTTAATTTTTTTATTACTTTTATATCACTTATTACCTTTCAATAACAATTGATTAATTATTTGAGTTCATATCCGACATTTTGTTGATGTTCTGAAGTTGAGTTAAAAATGATCTTGTTATCATTACAATTTGTCCATGTGGTCAATACTCCATTATCTCCAAAATGATATTAATGATTAATATGTAATATATATCATATATATCTAGTATATACATGTATTTATATTAGTACATAATATTTGGAGATAAGAAATGAAATTCACCATTTATGGAGACAGTAAGTCGTATGTACGCATGAACGCTACTTTCATTTATATTTAATATTTAATGGAATGAATATTTAATAATACATAATTATATTATAATAATAGTATAATATAATATATAATATCATTAACTCCATCCTTTATACATTCGACATAAGTCATTAATGAGTCACATCACATTGAGGGGGCGGTAGTCTGCACTTCCTAAAATTAAATTATCGCCTTTACCTGTTATGAAAACCATAAAGGTATGATATAAATGAAAAATATAGAAGCATAAAGAAAAAATAAACATAATATATATCATATATAAATACATTTCCATCTTAATGACCATCATGAGTGGCGGTAGGAGTTATTTGGACAATCATCGTTTCGTGAGGCATTAGTTTTCCATCCATAGAAACTTTATGTTTGTTACCCATTAGATGGAGGTGTGTGAAAGTGCAGTTCCAATCCTTCTCATAAAAAAATTATAGTATATTTTTATTACTAGATTTTTTATAAAATAAATGAATAAAAATTGTTTAGGGGTTGGAGAATTAAAATAAAACAAAATAACTTAAGAGAAGATGTTACCTTTAAATCGGGTAACTCCCCTTGGTTTGCAATAAATGGGTTTCTGGGAAGTGTTTTATGACTAAGGTAAGGCTTCTAGGATGAAGAGAGGGATCTTGGTATCTTATTTTATTAGATTATTTCATGAGCCAAAGGCTTGAGAAGTTTGAGAAGTTGGTTATAAGTGAGGGATTTTTATAAGGGAGATGAGGGGCTCTTTAGGAAAGTTTGAAACAATTATTTTATTATAACCTCATTTTCGATTTCAAAATGTCAACTATTCATTAATATAAATGTTAAGATGACTCATGGTAGAAATAAAATAATCCAATAATAATTGGATAGGTTTTGGATATTTTTTTAATATTTATAATCTTATTTATTTAAATCATTTATTAGTGAGGTAAATATTGCATGATTATTGTGTCATAAATATTTTAATTTATTTGATGTCGGAAAACTATAAAAAAATTCCATGATTTTGGAAATATTTTTATATTTCCAAGTAATATTTATATTAAAAAATATAGCTTATATTACCCCATGTAAATTTTTAATTACTAAAAGATATTTTATTATGTCATTTTTGTCATTACATTAAATTATTTAATATAAAGTGTCATTATTACTCTCATGTGGCTCCATGGGGTCCCAAATTCAACCCAAGGATTACCATGGTCTACTATGTATCATCCAATAGGATTAGGAAATATTTTACGTAATTTCATATTATTATAATATTATATTTTACCCTTATTTACTATATTTACCCTTTAATCATTGTAAATTAGATATTTACTGAAGTAAATATTTAAAATGTGTAAATTAAAAGTTACCTATTTACACAATGTCTACCCACTGACTCCAAATATGGAATCCATTTTTCCAAATTCAAAACACAGAAGTGGATGAAATTAATTTAAATATAATTCCTGGTGTTAATATAAAAAGCGTGTTTTTAATAAATAATAACTACCAAAATATTGACTCTTATTTATGTCCAATTTCAAAGTGAAATTAATTCCAATGTCCAAAATTGGATTAAATAGTTAAAATATATTCTAATTACAATTTATAACCAATTATAAAGATAATCTATCCATATAAATAAATTAAATTAAAAGGTACTTTGGAATTAAAATACAATATTTTTCACAATTCATTAAAAATGAACTTTATCATAAAAATACCAAAACTTTTCCCAAAATAAATTTAGATGTCCCAAATCTAACAAATTATTTTATTGTGTAAAATATAATATATAAAAATGACTGAAACTATATTTAAATATGGTTTTCTATCAAAAGGTGGTAAATCGTCCTTTTACAGTAAATTATGCTTAAAATTAGATACATTTACATTTTAAGCCTCTGACTTTAATTGGATGAATGTAAAAACATTTAACAAACATATATTATCATATTTAAGTTAGTTATATTAATTACCACCAATAAAATGGCTAGGTGTTAACTACCATTTAAAATAATAATATTAAATTATTAGTGTGCAACGTAAGATTTCAAAGAAACCCATTATTGCGTGTCAGATATTCAATTAAATATAGAATCTCCTTTAAAATAAAATTAATATTTAATTCAAAAAATTTAATATTGTATATTTTCTTGGGATGGTACATTATTCCCCCTTTTTTAAATTGCGGCCTCCCAATTTTAAAATTGGGCTTGGAAACATCATTGAATGTCCCACATTGGAAAAAGAGTCAGTAAAAATATCACTTTAAAAGAAAGAAAGAGAAGTACAGAGGTCACCCGAGTTAAACAATACTAGGATTCCATGTAGTAAAACATGGATATAGAAGAGAAAACAAACGGTAAAGTTCTGCTCGAGAGTGATATAAAACATGATTAGGAGAATGTGGACCATAAGAAAATCACAAACAAATGATGTGTTAAACAGTCTTTGATCA
Organism: Viscum album; assembly: GCA_963277665.1. NCBI lineage: Eukaryota > Viridiplantae > Streptophyta > Magnoliopsida > Santalales > Viscaceae > Viscum > Viscum album. Next base: position 1,100,942,280 of record OY728162.1, on the reverse strand, counting down.
CCGAGTAGGAAACGTAAACCAACAATGTATTTATTTTACATTCCTTTACATAATTTTGAGGAATTAATTTACTACATAGATTTAAAAAAATTAAATATACTTACCTTCATGTAGAGTTTCTTCCTTTAATAAGTTTCTTCAAAAAACTAATCTTTTCTCCAATCAATGAGCATTGAAAAAGACTTGGTCACATCAAAATAACAAGAATATTTTTCTAGAGAATCAAATAATCCAAAAATAAGAACTATATATTTCCCACATCTTCAAAAGTCAACTAAAAACAAAATGGTTAGTACACGACCATATAACACACAAAAATAATAATCCTTTATAAAAAGAAATACTACTATTAATCTCTAAAATTAAAAAAAAAGTACCCAACGATCCAGAAAGACCATTCAATACACAATTTTCCTTAAAATTATTCAAAATAATAAAAACTAATATTGAAACAAAATACTCAAAAGGATTTAATCACATAGACTTCCACAATAAATCTTAACATTTATCTCCAAATAACATCGAATACTCTTAAAGTCTCATACTTATGTGTAATTAACCTAATCGCATATTCTCTATCGTAGGTTAACAAATTTCCATAAATAACCCAAATCACCATATGTCCACAATTAATTCATAGCTTCTTATAAAATAAAAATTGCAACCATTCCTCCATAATTGAAATCCTATAGTATTTTATTTTCCTTAGGGATATATTATTCCAAAAGGGAAAAAACTTCAAAAAATAACCTTTATCATTTAATCACCAAATAATTTTCTTATACTAAGGATATACATTTGAAAAAATAATAATTTCGCAAAATCAACTAATTATTGATCAATAAAATCATTTAACTAAAAATAATAAGTCATACTAACTCGAGACTTCACGTCAGCCAGTGGTAGGTGAAAAAACCCAATCGCACATTGGTTGTGGGTTCGATTCCCACACCTCTGTCTAATGTGAAGGGTTGTCACATAGTTTGCGTGTTGTACTTTTTATAAAACAAAAATAATAATAATAACCCTAACATGTATTAACTGTAATGGTTTTCTTATACCTTTAATTTTCATCCCAATACATTAAGATAGTTCTCCTCATATCCAAATAGGGATGTATTTTCTTGATAAACCACTTACTCAACACTCACCAAAACTTAGAGATGTTTTAATTATACTTAGTCTTGTCTCCAAGGATTTAATTGGGTTATCTAATACAAATTCCAAAAAATAACTAAACCTATCCCCTGATACAAACTATGACAACCCTGATCTTTTATTACACAATTAAACATTATTTATTACATAATCTTCACTTGATAAAAAATAGAAGATTGAGAGGTTTAGTGTCTTTGGGGACTAGTATCATTACATAATAACTTAAAACATGATAGAAAACATATTTATTGAAAAATTCCTTTACATGACCACTATATTCCCTCATAATTATCATTTCATGGGATAACATGAGGACATCCATAACAAAAGGGTGAGCTATAAATCCCAGTAAGGGAATAAAAATTGGATAAAATGAGGGATACAATGCATGTTAGGCAATAGGCATCTCAATATATCACAAGGGAAGCATAAACATAATGGCATGATAAAGAAGGATACTCATAACATGGAAATGTAGAAACAACAATTAACATGGAATAAGTAATAGCCAAGGGTCATTGCACATAGAGCAAGAGTAAAGCCTCATTGCATATGAAGCATGAGTAAACCCTTGTTGAACTTATATTAGCATGAGTAAACACCCATTACACATAATGTAACATGATACTATACCTTAACCAATTCTTTGGAGCGCTATCATGGCGCACCCTTCTTAAACATTTCATTTCATGCATAAGTGTGCCACATGGAACATAAAACCTGGAATCATTCAACATAATTATTTATTCCATGATAAAGGAATATGGAATACATACTTGAAACTATTTAAAAAATTCATAATTTGTCATAAATATGAATACCCTTGATAGAGAAATGGACATGGTATTCACTACACAATGACTTTGGCTTGGAAAAACGCGGTGCAATTTTGACACCATAACGGCGTGACATAAGAACTCATAAAAAATGATTATGAGAGATAAAGAGGTGTATCATCATATTTAAATGACATGGACAGTAAGGGGGGTCATATAGATACATTTTAAAAAAATTATGGTATTTAGATTCATGATACAAAATAATTTCTTGAATGTAAATGAGGAGGGGGAAATTCCATTCAGAATTTTAGCATAGAAACAGGTGTACGCGGGAGGATTTTAATGAGCGAAAAGGGGTCTCCCATCATTAAAAAATAAATATGGAAGTATAGGGGAGGTGAGAAACCGTACCCCAACATTTATAATTGAAATTAAAAGGGCATAACAACTTAAAGAAAATTAGACAAAAATAAGAAAGGAAGAAAAAACCCTTACCATGTAGTAATCAATTGAGTTGTATGAGAAAAAGTTAATAACCACTAAATGAATCATATAATACCATGAATATAAATAGAATAATGATAATATATATCCAATTTTTGTACACAATACAACCCATTCAATAAATAAGTTCTGAACAATGGAAATCTCACAAAATTAAAAGTGAGAGAAGAAATCCCTTACCTCGTGCCCAACATGACACTTATGTTCCTTGTTCTTCCTAAATAATAAACGTAAGTTTATTTATACTTTATGAATAACATTTTTAATGTTTATTATTACTTATATATCACTTATTACCTTTCAATAACAGTTAGTTAATTATTTGAGTTCATGTCAGACATTTTTTCGATGTTCAGAATTTGAGTTAAAAATGAACTTGTTATAAATAAAATTTGACCATGTGGTCAATAATCCATTATCTCCATAATGATATTAATTATTTAGATATCATATATATCATATATATACCTTATATACATGTATTTATATTAGTACATAAAATTTGGAGATAAGAAATGAAATGCACCGTTCATGGAGACGTTAAGTCGTACGTACGCATGAATGCTACTTTCAATTCTATTTAATATTTAATGGAATGTAAAATTAATTATACATAGGTATATTATAAACAAATTATAATATCATATATAAAATTATTAACTCTATCCTTTATACATCCCACATACTGCATTAACGAGTCACATAACTTTGAGGGGGTGTCAGTTCGCACTTCATAAAATGAAATTATCACGTTTACCCATTATGGAAACCATAAAGGTATTCTATAATTAAAAAATACATAAGAATAAAGAAAAAATAAACATAATATATATCATATATAAATATATAGCCATAATAATTTCCACCCTAAGAGGTGGTAGGAGTAAATTGAACAATCATCGTTTTGTGAGGAGTTAGTTTTCCATCCACAGAAACATTATGTTCTTTACCCATTAGATGGAGGTGTGTGTAAGTGTAGCTTGCATACATCTCATAAAAACATAATAGTATATTTAGGATACTATTTTTGTTATAAAATAATCGAATAGAACGTTTTTAGGGGTTGGATAAGTAAAATAAAACAAAAAAACCTAAGAGAATATGTTACCATTAAATCGGGTAACTCCCCTTGGTTTGAATCAAATGGGATTCTTGAAGTGTTTTCTGACTATGTTAAGGATTCTAGGATAAAGAGAGGGATTATGGGATCTTATTTGAGTATAGTTTTCACCAGCCAAAGGCATGATTGGTGTGAGAAATGGGTAAGAAGTGAGGGCTTTTTATAAGGGAGAGGAGGGGATCTTTAAGAAAGTTTGAAACAATTATTTTATTATAACCTCATTTATAGTTTCAAAAGATAAAATATTCATTAATATAAAAGTGAATATGACTCATGTTCAACATAAGAAAATAAAATAATAAGTAGACAGTTTTTAGATAGTGTTTTAGTATTTATAATCTTATATATTTAAATCATTTATTAATGTGGTAAATATTGCATCATTATTGTGTCATAGATATTTTAATTTATTTGATGTCCCAAAATTATAAAAAAATATGATTTAAGAAATATTTTTAGCCTTACAAATAATAATTATAGTCGAAAATATAACTTATATAACCCCATGTAAAAATTTATTTACTAAAAGACATGTGATTATGTCATTTTTGTCTTTTCTTTAAATTAATTAATATAAAGTGTCATTATTACTCCCATGTGGCTCAATGGGGTACCAAATTCAACCCAAAGATTCCCATGGTAGGATATGTATCAGAAAATAGGATTAGGACATATGTTAGGGTAATTTAATATTATTATAATATTATATTTAACCCTTATTTACTATATTTAGCCTTTAATCATGGTAAATAAAATATTTAGTGAAACAAATATTTAAAATATATAAAAATAAAATTTACCAATTTACTCAATTTTGAACCAATGATTCCAAATATGGAATTAATTTTTGCAAATTCAAAACACAGAAGTGGTAGAAATTAATTTAAAATTAATTACCACTAGTAAACCAAAAAGCGTGTTTTTAAGAAATAATAACTATGAAATTATTGACATTTGTTTATGTCCAATTTCAAAGTGAAATAAATTAAAATGTCCAACATTAGATTAAATGGTAAACATATATTCTAATTACACTTTATAACCAATTAATAAGATACTCTAACCACATAAATAAATTAGATTAAAAGGTACTTTTGAATTAAAATACAATATTTTTCACAATTCATTAAAAATTAAACATTATCAGAATAATACCAAAAATTAACCCAAAGTAAATTTTGATTTCCCGAATCTAAAGAAGAATTTTATTTTTTCCAATAAGAATTATAAAAATGACCAAAACTGGATTTAAAGAGGGTTCTCCATCAAAAGGTGGTAAATCATCATTTTAAAGTAAATTATGCATAAGATTAGATTTATTTAAATTTTAATCCCCTGAATTTTATTGGATGAATGTAAATACATTTAACAAACATATATTATCATATTTAAGTTAGTTTTATTAATTCCCATGAATAAAACTTCTAGGTGTTAACTACCATTTAAAATAATAATATTAAATTATTAGTGTTCAACGTAAGATTTCAAAGAAACCCATTGTTCTGTGACAGGTACGCCATTGAATATATAATCCCATTTAAAATAAAATTAATAATTAATTAAAATAATTAATAAATATGAAAATTTAATATTCTTTATTTTCTGGGGATGATACAATTCATATTCTTGGAAAAATATTAAAATAATGATTAAATCAATGTAAATTCCCTCCTCTCCTCCACTTTAAATACCACCCTCGTTCCCCTCTTCATATCACACCTTTCAATACTTGAGAATTATCTAATTTATACTTGATCCTATCCCTAAGTATTTTCCCAACTTTCAAGACCTACTTGTATCACCAAAATTCCAAAACCAAAGGCCTTAATGAGGATATCAAGGAGAAGAGATCAAGAGGTAATAATCATCTTTCATTATCATGTGTTTTCTTTCTAATTCATTTCTTTTATTATACTCTCTTCCCCTACCCTTACCCAGAAGGTAATAAATATCTAGAATCTTATATATTATGTATGTTATTATTTTAATATTAAAACAATCCATCATATTTCTTCCTCTCCACTTACTCTTATTCTAAAAAAATGAAAATGCCATTTGTGATGTGTTGTTTACCCAAATTGTGGACAATTTGATTAAAATTTACATTAATTCCATAAAAATTATCATAAAACCCTTTGAATGGTTGACAAAGAATTTAAATTTTATGATTTAACATATTTTATTTTTAGGAATGAACTTCTTTTCGTGACATTAAATTATATAATTAAACAAGTTCATGATTATCAAGGAACTACCAAAAAATTATCTAAAAAAATATCATTAATGTTTTATCTAATGATTCATCATCATATATAATAAAAAATTTAATTATGGTATCATTATATATTCTTGAAACACATTAACACAATTTTATTCCACTTTTGTAATTTCATTTTTATTCGACACAAAAATCAATTAATAGCTGGCCATGGAAAGCATGTAAGGAATGAACCCAAAACAATAGAAGGAAAAAAATACTAATAACTAAAGGATGAAATGTTGTTATAAAATGATCATATAAGGTTTTATATATATGAAAATGTTTTTTTAAAATACTAATAACACTATTTTAACATTTATAGAGGAGTTTTAATCAATTTCGAAGTAAGGAAAATCGGAGGTAAGGGAATTCATAACACAATTTCCATTCTTTGGGATAACCTTCCACTTCATTATATATGAGGTATTAAAAAAAATTGTGATTAATTTTACTTATATTATGTTGAATTATTTTTATTCATAGTTTCTATACATATTTTATACACTCAATTACGTCTCACTTAAATTATATGATATTTTTAAGGGGCTCTTATTTTAAAATCCTCTTTCAAAATTATGTTTTACAAAATTCAAATGCAATGTTTTTATGAATTTATTCATTTTGTATGATTATGTTCCAGTTCCTGGTATTTTTATGATTAAGGGTGGGAACTTTATATCCATCCAATGCATTTGGTATGTGTAAGTTAGAGGTCAGAAGTATGGTTACTCCATGGGTAGCGGTGATGCTTATACCATAATTTAGTAGTGAGGGTTACATTGTAAGGTATATGTGAGGGTTAAAAATCCCGAGGTAGCTTTGTGGGTTACCATATAAGTATGTAATGGCCCAATATACCTTTATGGTTCTATTTATTTTCTTTATTTTTTGTGGAAATCTTGTGGAAATCTCAAGTTTCCAAAACTATGTATACATGGGTAAAAGTATGTCTTTTTTAAATTGATTTCATATGTTTACAAGTATGCTTGAAAAAATATGTTCTTTTTTCTTCTTTTTATATACGTTATTAATATTTTTGATCACATCATGTGTTTTTAATTTTTTTTATTGTTTATAAGGATGTGTAAGACAAATAAGTAATCCAAGATAAATGTTATGCAGATTTTTCAAAGAAATCATGTCTTATTTGAAATGTTTTATATTTTGGAAGAAATAAATACTATTTTTTAAGGTATCTACTCTATATAAATTAGGAATTTTATGTATGTATTATATGCCCATTCTCTAAAAATCTAAACTTGAAAAGATGCTCAATATTAAAGGATGTGAGTTCTTGACTAAAATTCAAGAATATGTTATGTAATAAGGTTATGTCCTTATAGTTGGTATCAACAGATTGTTTAGATTACATTAGGGGTTAGTATAGTGATAAAAGAATACCATTAATGGGTTTTACTCTATGGTTAGTTTGAAATGATATAAAATTTAAATATTATCAGGTTTATTCGACTAATATATGTTTGTTCAGAATTGTTTTTTGCAGAATAAATAGGGAAGCTAAAGTGGAGAGGCACTGACAGTACGATATCCTTCTGAATCTATACCCTAAAATGGTAGGTATTAGAACCTATCTATTTGTAACAGTAATAGATTGGATACTATATGCAATAAATGGTAGTGTCATCCCTGAAAGATAACAACCACAGGCACCACAAAGGAACATGACGATAGTGGAACATTTTATAAGCAAACACCCTCTTGCGTTAAGTGGATCTTCTAACCCAATAGTGGCCAAAGCATGGATTTAATCCCTTGAAATGATATTTTAAGATATGGGATGTTCATATAATCAAAAGTTAAGTATTTTCAAATATCATTTTGAAGGTGAAGTTGATCATTTGTGGTCAATGGTCAATAATATTAGTAATAGGGACGACATTGAATCCTTAATGGGATGATTTTAAAAATATTTTACTTGCAAAATATTTTCCTAAGGTTGTGTGACTTATGATGAAGAATAAATTACTTGAATTAAAGAAAAATGAGGAATATTTAGTGGCCTATTATAAAGTGAACTTCACTCGACTTGCGAGGTATTCTCCAAATCTTATTCTGGGTCTTGATTGAAAATTCAATCATTTTCACTCAGGATTGAAGCCACGGTATTGAAGGGAGTTGGCATCCCATGAATTCAAAATTGGTGAGAAACTTTCCTGATGTTCTGAGAGGGTAGTAATAGATTTTTCTGATTATCACGTTTACTTTTAAAACAAGAAGAAGAATAGATCCAAATCGCAATCTATGGGTAAGATTCAATTAAATAAATCTGATGGTAAGAAGGTCTAGTTTCCAATTTGTGGAAAGTGTGGAGAAAAGAACCTTAGTGAATGCCTTACCAAAACTGGGAAGTGTTTTCAATGTTGTAAGTTTTTACATATGGCCCGATTTTCTATTGATAATGATCCTAATACTAATCATAACAAGAATTTGTAAAGTGTATTTAATGTGGTGAGATGGATCATTATGAAATTCCTTCCCAATTAAAGGTCTCAATGATGCAAATAAGATAGACTGTAATAAGGAAGTTGTTGTGAGATCTTTTGCAGCTATGTAAGCAGATATCAGTCCGTCCAATGATGTGGCATCAGGTACATTTCATGTTTACTCACATTTTTTTCAAATAGTTGTTTGATATAGGGTCTATATATTTCTTTTTTTTTTCTGAGGAATTTTCTTATAAAGTTAAAATATTACCTAAACAAATGAGATAATAACTTATATTTAAAACCCCAGGGAAAAATGTTATAGTAAAAAAGGAATTTTAAGAATCTTCCCATTGTTATCTATGGAAAGACATTACCTACAATAAATTTTTCCCTTATTGGAGTTTGATATCATTTTTGGGATGGATTGGATTTCTGTTAATCATGATAAGATTGATTGTAGTGGTAAAGAAGTTTTTTTTCAGAAATATTTTTAGTTAGTATACAAGAATGAACACATATAATTGATATCATATCAAGAAGATGGTAAATTAGTGAAAGATGGAAATGAATGTTATATTTATCATATTGTTGAAAACAAGGGAACTAATCATATTAATGAAGTTATAGTGGTAAATGAATATCTCAATTTGTTTCCTGATGAGTTACCCGGTTTTATACCAAATCCAGAAGTTTAATTCACAATTGACTTAGTTCTGATAGTATTCCAATTTCAAAATCCCCTTACCAAATGGTTCAAATGGATCTTTTAGAGTTGAAAATCAGTTGTAGGATTTTCTTTATAAAGGATTCATTCATCCAAATAGTTCCCCTTGGGGCGATCTTATTTTTTTGTTAAAATGAAAGATTGTTCCATGAGACATTGCATTAATTATAGAGCCGTAAATAACATCACTATTAAAAACATGTATCCTTTTCCTCATATAAATGACTTGTTTAATTAACTCCAGGGAGATCAGTACTTTTCCATGGTTGACTTGAGATATTGAATCATCAGCTATATGTGAAGAAGGAAAACATCCTGAAAATATCTTTTTGTACTAGATATGGGCATTATTAATTTTTATGTCATTTGGTTTAACTAATGAACCTGTTGTATTCATTGATCATATGTATAGAATATTTCATGTGTTCTTGGATAAGTTTTTGGATGTGTTTATTGATGACATTATTGTATTTTCTAATAGTAAAGAGGAGCACAAAAAAATCTAAGGGTTGTTTTTTAAACCTTAATGTAAAACAAATTGTATAGAAAATTCATCAAGTGTGAAATCTGGTTGTAAAAAAATAATTTTCTTGGGAACATTGTAAATAAGGATGGAATAAAAGTTGATCATTCCAAAAAAAACGTGGTTGATGAATGGAAAATACCTAAAATGTTATAGATATTTGTAGTTTTCTTTGATTAACAACTTATTACTGATGGTTTTTTAAAAAAAATTGCAAGGGTATCTAGCTCGCTAATTAAATTAACATGATAAGGGGTTAAATTTATTTATATATAAGAATGTGATGTTTGTTTTTTGGAATTGTAGAAGAGATTGGTGAATGCTTTATTCTAGGCCATGACTTCCAAAAATGGTGAGTTTATCTTCTACAATTATGCTTCATTAAATGGAATTCTTTGTGTTTTGATGCAGAATAATCAGGTAATTGCTTATACATTAAGACAACTAAAACCTCATGAGTTAAATAATCCCACACATGATTTGTAATTAGAAACTATGGTTTTTTCTATGAAAATTTTGAGGTACCATTTATACGGAGTCAAATATCAAAAATATAGTAACTATAAAAGTCTAAATTATATATTCACTCGGAATGAATAAAACATGAGGTAGAGAAGATGGCCTGAATTGATAAAATATTATGATTTCATGATCAATTAACATCCATGAAAAGAAAACCATGTTGTGAATTCCTTGAGTCAAAAACATCATGCATCATTAAACATGTTACATTAGAAACATGATCCCTTGATTAATGATTTGAAGAATTTTGTATTAGTAGTTGTTGGTGCATGAAATACATTAATTTTTTTTTTCAGGTTTCAATATAGTAATCGTTATCAAACATAAATAAGCATGTACGGAAGGAAGACCATGAGCTATAGAAAAACATATAATTGGTTAAAATGGGTATGTTTCCAAAATTTAACCTTGATAAAGATTGTGTTTTAAGATTTGGAAAAAGGTTTTGTGTACCTTGTGATTCCCAACTGATGAAAGAATTGTTGTGTGTGTCTTATAGTTCTCCATTTTCAGTTCATCCTAACAGTACTATGTTGTATAGAGACCTTCAGGAGTATTACTTGTGGGATGGAATAAAAAAAGATATTGCATATTTCACCATGAAATATTTGACATGTCAACAGGTTAAAGTAGAGAGGCAGTTACTAAAGGGGATGCTATAACCATTTCCAATACCAGCGTGGAAATGGGAGAATATATCCATGTATTTCTTTGTGGGACTACCAAAGACTTATCGAGGTAACAATGAAATTTTGGTTATTTTTTATAAGATGACTAAATCTTCACATTTTCTTTCTATTTGAGATTTAATATATTCAGATCAGATTTCTAGATTGTACCTCAAATAAATTGTTAGGTTACATAGAGTTTCACTTTCCATTGTATCTGACTGGGATCCTAGGGTCACTTATATTTTTTGGAAGGGCCTTCAGAAGTCCTTGGGCATAGAATTAAATTCCAGCACAACTTTTCATCCTCAATCAGATGGGCAGTTAGAAAAAGTGATTTAGTATTTGGAGGATATGTTTTGAGCTTATTCAATGGACTACCAGGGAAGTTGGGATCATCATTTTTTTAGTTTATTTTCTTATAATAATAGTTTCATTTCATTATACAGATGGAACCTTTTGAGGAATTTTATAGAATGTGGTATCAAACACCAAATTTTTGGGATGAAGTCAGGGAAAGGAAATTGATGAGACCAGAATTAGTAGATGAAGTGGCTGAGAAATTGAAGATGATCCAGAAACACATGAGTACAACTCAAAGCAAGCAGAAAAGTTATGTAGACAACAGGAGGAAAGTCTTTTCCTTTGAAAAAGGTGATAATTGTTTTCTTAGAATCTCACCATGGAAAGTGTTATGTGTTTTCGTAAGAAAGGAAATCTAAGTCCACAGTTCACTAGAACTTATGAGATTCTGGAGAAACTCAAACCAGTCACCAACCGTGTATCTTTACCTCCAATTTTATCATAGGTACACAATTTGTTTTCCATGTTTTGATGTTGAGAAAGTATATGCAAAATTCATCTCAGGTCTTGAGCACAGAAGCAGTTCAGATGGAAGCAAACCTTTCTTATTAAGAGAAACATGTTTAGATTCTTGATCGAAGAGAACAAGTATTGTTGAATAAGGTAATCCACTAGGTAAAGGTTCTTTGGATAAATAACATGATTAAAGAAGCGACATGGGAGTCTTAAAATTCTTTGAGGGAAAGGTACCCTCACTTGTTTAATAAGTATGTAAATAAATAAAAATTGTGAGGATACAATTTCCATAATGTAGGGAGAATGTGACACCCCAAGGTTTTTCAAATAAATGAAATTCTAGAAATACTAAGACTCTTTGAAAAAAAATTTGTAAGGAGATTTTTATAAATTACCCATTAAAACATATTTTTTCTACTTCTATGTTTTGAATTTTGAAAAATGGTCATTTACAATTGTGATTAGTAAGTTATTTGGATTATAATAGAACCAAATTGATTTTTGGTGAATAGTAATATACCCTTATAAATAGTAATATGAATATTAATATGACCTTAATGAATAGTAAATTGTATTATTATTTTATTTTCTTAATTCTATAAGATAATGGCATCTTGATTTAGTTTTCAAGGAGATATAAAATGAGTTATAGGTTTAAATTTATTAATATTGTAAAAATGTATTATTTTTTTAAAAAATTAATTTAATCATATTTAGAAAATTAATTTCAAAAAATGGAGTTTCCTCTTAAATTTTACACGTCGAAAAATGGTTAGGGTAAATTTTTGGAATTTTTATAAAATTATTGAATTTTTTATGAATAATAAAACACGATAAATTACGATAAATGATAATTTTTTTACAACATCATAGGTGATGCAAGGATGATGTTAGTACACTAGTTTTTAACTCACATGCTTTCTTTACTATTTTTATCAAAATTATGAATACTATTAATAGTCATGGAAAAAAATATTAAAATAATGTAAAATCCCTCCTCCATCCCACTATAAATATCACCCTCATCCCCTCTTTCTCTCACTCTTCTCAAGCCTTTAGCATTGTCTAAGTTATATAAAATACCCTCAACATGAATTTTCCCCATTTAAAAGACTTTCTGGTCTCACCAAAAGTCCAAACCAAAGGCCTTAAGAACAATCTCATGGAGAAGAGATCAAGAGGTAAGAATCCACATTCATTTTCATGTGTTTTATTTTCAATTTATTTCTTTTATTATAATATCTTCCCATCCCCGTATCTATGAGTTATAAACTCTAAATAATATTATATATTATATATGTTATTATTTTGATGTAAAAAATAATCATCTTTCTTCCTCTCATCTTCCTCTTATTCTATAAAAATAAAAACGATGTTCGCCATGTGTCATTTACCAAAATTGTGGATGTTGTGCTTTCAATTTTAATTAGTTTACTAAAATATGATCATAAAACACATTTAATTGTTGAAATAGAATGTAAATTGTATGATGTATCCTATTTTATTTTATTTTATTAGCTCTTATGCATGAAATTAAATTATATAATGAAACAAGTTCATGATTATCGAGGAACCGCAAAAAATGATGTAAAATAATATCTTTATTGTTTTATCTAATGATTCATCATAATATATGATAAAAAAGGGATTTATGTCATCATTATATATTGTTGAAACACATGAATACAATTTCATTACACTTATATATTCTCATTTCCATACGAAAATAAAATTTAATACAAACCGACCATGGAAATCATGTAATGATTGTACCTGAAACAATGATAGGAACAAAATACTAAAAACAAAAGGGTGAAATTATTTTTTTAAATGATCTTATAATGTGTTATGAATATGAAACTTTTCCTATAAAATACTAATAACACTCTTTAAACATTATACAGGAGGTTTAAATAGCTTTGAAGTAAGACAAACCCGAGGTAATGGAATTCTTAACCCAATTTCTATTCTTTGGGTTAACCTTATACTTTATTATTTATGTGTTATTAAAATTTTTTGTGTGATTAATTGGTTTTTTATTATTTTTAATTAGGATTATTTACAGTTTATTTCCATATTTCATACACTCTATTAAGTCTCACTTCAATTATACGATATTTGTTAGGCGCTTTTCTTTTAAAATCCTCTTTCAAAATTCAGTTTTATTATATTGAAAAGGAATGTTTTTATAAAATTCATCATGTTTTATGATTATGTTATGGTTCTTGGTAATTTTTTATGTTGAAGGGTGTTACATGTATCTCCCTTTAATGCATTGGATATGTGTATGTTTTAGGTCAGTCGTATGGTTACTCCATGTGTAGCTGTGATGGTTACACCATAAGGTAGTCATGAGGGTTATATTTTATGGTATCCATGAGGGTTACAAATAATAAGGTAGCCATGGGGGTTACAATATATGTAATTAATTTCCCAAGACACCTTTATGGATCTATTTATGTTTTTTTATCACATGGAAATCTTTATTTTCACAAAGTAAGTATATAAGGGTGACAAGTATGTCTTTTTGAAAATGATTTCATACGTTTACAAGTATTCTTGGACTAATGATTTTACACTATTTTTATATCCCTTACTGATATTTTTTTTCTAATAAAAATTTTTAAATGATTTTATAAGTTATAAGTATCTGTAATACGAAGAAGTAATCCATGTTAAATGTTATGAATATTTTTCATAGAAATCATGTTTTATTTAAAAAGTATTATATTTTGGATAAAAGGGATACTATTTTTCATGGTAAATTCTCTATATAAATTTGGAATTTTATGTTTGTATTATATCCCAATTATCTAAAACTATAAACTCGAAAATATCCAAAATATAAAAGGAAGTGAGTTCTTGACTAAAAATCAAGATTATGTAATGTAATAAGTTCATGTCCTTATATTTGGTATTATAATATGGTTTATATAACTTTAGGGGTTATGATGATGTTAATAGAATACCAGAAAATATTTTCACTATATTGTTAATTTTAAATGATATAAAATTTAAAGATTAACATGTTTATTTAACTAAGATATGTTGTTTCAGAATTGTTTTCTATAGAAGATACCGGGAAGATGAAGTGGAGAGGCACTGCTAGAATGATATCCTTCCAAATCTATAGGCTAGAATGGTAGGGATTGAAATTGAGTAGTTTGTGATAGTAATGGCTTAGCTGGAACATGAAATAAATTGTGGTGGAATCCTTACGAGAGAACAACCAGAGATACCACAAAGGAACAGGATGATAGTGGAACATTTTATAAGGCAACACCCTCTTTCTCTCAGTGGATCTTTTAACCCAGTAGCGGCTGAAGTATGGATTAAATACCTTGAAAATATATTCTATGTTATGTGATATTTAGATAATAAAAAAGTAAGTCTTTCCATTTATTGTTTTTAAGGTGAATATGACAATTGGTGGTCAATAGTCAATAATACCAGGGATAGAGACGAGATTGAAGCATCAATGTGTGATGAATTTAAAATTATTTTCCTAAGGTGGTGTGAATTAGGATGGAAAATAAATTTATTGAATTTAAGAAAAATGGTGAAGATTCAGTGGATGAGTATGAAGAGAACATCACCCAACTGGCAAGGTATGCTCCAAATCTTATTCTAGAACGTGATAGCAAAATCAACTATTTGTACTCTGGATTAAAGCTATGTTATTGAAGGCAATTGGCTTACTGTGAATTCAAAAGTTATAAGAAACTTTTTTGATATGATTAGAGGGTAAAAATTGAGTTTTATGATGATAATTTTCACTTTGAATATAAGTAGAAGAAGAGGTCCATATAGAAAGATATGGTTATGAATTAATCAATGAAATCTGCTGGTAAGAAATTCTAGTTTCCAGTTTGTCAAAAGTGTGGAAAAAGCACCCTGGGTAATACCATACGAAATTAGGAAGTGTTTTCGATGTGTTAATTTTTGAAATATGGTCTGGTATTGTAATTAAAATGATCTTGAGAAAAATTTTGATAAGAAAAATTTTACGTGTTTTAAATATGGTGAGATGGGTAATTATGCAAATACCTTCTCAAAGAAAGATCTGAGTGATGCAAAGAAGCTAGACTATAAGCATAAAGGTGTAGTGAGATCTGTTTCGAATATGTTAGTAGATTTCGGTCTATCCAACAGAGTGGTATCAGGTACATTTTTTTACTCGTATTATGCTAAAGTGTTGTTTTATATAAGTTCTATATATTACATTATTTCTGAGGAATGTTTTGTTAAATTAGAAATATCACATAAAAAATGATACAAGAACTTATTATTAAAACACTAGGGAGAAATGTTATAGAAAAAAATAATTTTAAGAATCTTATTATTGTTATATGTGTAAAGAAATTATCTAAAAACGTTATTTTTTTCCATAGAAGAGTTTGATATCATTCTGGGGATGGATTGGATTTCTATTAATCATGATAAGATTTATTATAGAGAAAAAGAAGTTGTTTTCCAGAAAGAGTTTCAGTTTGAATATAATAATGAACCCATATAATTGATAACATATAAAGAATCAAATAAACATTTTAAATATTGAAATAAATGATATCTTGATCATATTGTTGAAAACAAGAGAACTTTTTTGTTTAATTAAGTGCCAGTGGAAAATAAATATCTTTATTTGTTTCCTGATGAGTTACCTGGTGTTATACATAATCGGGAAGTTGAATTCATAATTGACGTAGCCTGAATATCCTAAAGGCCTTATTTTTATTGATTTTTTATAACCCCCCCCCCCCCTCAAGGGATGAGGGGTAACCCTTAAAAGGTTCGTAGTATTAGAGATTACATGACCCATAGGCCTTAGAGAAAATATCCAGACTATAACTACATGGAACTGCTCCTCCCTAGCATTTTCATCATGATATCAGCTCTCAACCTTTTCATGATTGTTCTGTTAGGATTCATGTACATGCATAGGTTGGTCCCAATGGGGATTTCACACGCCCTCTTTCTTCCACATCTGTTAGCTTCTCCTCTGGTGAATACCCCCTGTATGAATCCACATCTAGATTCAGATTGTTTTAGTGTTTTTCTGTTCCATTCATCACAAGTTCAGGTGTCTTGAAAGCCTTGAGGTGGCACAAAGTCCTTGCAGTGGATCAAAGGCCTTGAGGTGGCCCAAAGGCCTTAATGTTGCCTGAATTCCTTACTGGAACGAAGGCCTTGGGTGGCCAAACATCCATGAAGGACTTAGGTACAAAACCGGTGACTTGAAATCCCAAACATATGAATAGTTGATGTTGTTACAGTACTAAACAATGTATGATATAGTACTGCTACAACAACCCGGAAATATCTCTCAGCTCAGTTTTGAACTCGGGTCTCTTGGATGCACATTCCAAGTCCCAACCAAATGTGATGTGTCTCTATTAAAATTTCTACTTTACTTATTTTCTGATGTTAAGACACTTTCAAAACCTCCTTACTGAATGGCTCAAATGGAACTTTTAGAGTTGAAAAATTAGTTATGGGATTTTCTTGATAAAGGCTTCATTCTTCTAAGCACTTCACCTTAGGGTGATCCTATTTTTTTAATTAAAAATAAATATGGTTATATGAGGCTTTTCATTTATTATAGAGCCTTAAATAACATCACTATAAAAAACATGTATCCTTTTCCTCATATCGATGACTTTTTTATAAGCTCTAGGGAGATTAGTACTTTTCAAATATTGACTTGAGATCTGGACATCATTAGCTAAAGGTGAAAGAGGATGACATCTCAAAAAAAGCATTTTGTACTGAATATGGGAATCATTAATTTTTTTATGTTGTTTGGGATAACTAATTAACCTATTGTATTCAAAGATATTATAAATATAATATTTCATGAGTTCTTGGATATGTTTTTGGTTGTGTTTATTAATGAGATTCTGGTATTTTCTTAG
The DNA here is from genome assembly GCA_963277665.1 of Viscum album. NCBI lineage: Eukaryota > Viridiplantae > Streptophyta > Magnoliopsida > Santalales > Viscaceae > Viscum > Viscum album. Next base: position 1,100,924,844 of record OY728162.1, on the reverse strand, counting down.
AGTAAAGAGGAGCATAAAAAACATCTAAGGGTTTTTTTTCTAACCTTAACGAAAAGAAACTATATGGAAAATTTAGAAAGTATGATTTTTGTTTGCAACAGATTTCTTTTCATGGGAACATTATAAATAATAATGGGATAATCATTGATACTTCCAAAAGAAAATTGTTTTATGAATGGACAAGACCTAAAATGTTGCAAAGATTTTTAGTTTTCTTAGATTATTAGGTTATTGCTGACATTTTGATAAATGCATTGCAAATTTATATAGACCACTAACTAAGTTAACACAAAAAGGGGTTAAATTGTTTTGGAAAAAATAATTTTATGTTTTTGTTCATGAATGGAATAAGATATTGGGGAATGCTCTAGTTTTGGTCTTACCTTCCCAAAATGGCGAGTTTTTCATCTATAATGATTCTTCATTGAATATACTTGGTTATGTTTTGATATAGAATGGTCTGGTAATTGTTTATGAATCATGGAAAGTAAAACCCCATGAGTTAAATTACCCCACACATGATTTGGAATTAGACGCTATGGATTTTTCTTTAAAAAATTGGAGGCACCATTTATACAGAGACAAATGTCGAATATATATTAACTATAAAAGTCTGATGTATATATTCACTCATAAGGAATTAATCATTAGGAAAATAAGATGGATTGAATTTCTAAAAGATTATGATTACCCGATCAATAACCATCCAAGAAAAGAAAACAAAGTGGCGGATTTCTTGAGTTGAAAAAATCTTGCATCATTAACCTTGTAACATTTTAAACATGATCCCTTTATTAATTATTTGATAAATTTTGTATTAGATGTTTTTGGTGCAAGAAATACATCTGTTTATTTTTCAGGTTTTAGTGCATTCCTCATTATCAGACAGAATTAAGCAAGCATAGATGGAAGACCGTGAGCTAGAGAAAAAGGTATAATTGGTTAAAATGGTAATGTTTCTAGAATTTAACCTTGATAATGATTTTGTATTAAGATTTGGAAAAAGGTTGTCCATGCATTTTGATTCAAAGTTGAAGAAATAATTATTGTGTGAAGCTTATAGTTCTAATTTTCAGTTCATCCTAGCTGTACTACTATGTATATAGACCTTTGGGATTATTACTTGTGGTATGGAATAAAAAGGGATATTACGAATTTTACCATGAAATGTTTGACATGTCAACAGGTTAATGTAGAGTGGAAGTTACCAAAGGGGGTGCTTCATCCTTTCCCAGTGCCAAAGTGGAACTGGGAGAATATAACCATGGACATCATTGTGGGACTACCAAATAATTCTCATGGAAAAAATGTGATTTTGATTATTGTTGATCGGATGATTGAATCATCATATTTTCTTTCTATATGATATACAATTTCTTTGGTTCATCTTTCTCGATTATACATCAAGGAAATTTTGTGGTTAAATAGAGTTCCACTTTACATTGTATATCACTAGGACCCTATGTTCACTTATAATTTTTGGAAGGGCCTTCAGAAATCATTAGGTGCAAAATTAAATTTTAGTAATGCTTTTTATCCTCAATCAGATGGGATTTCCGAATGAACGATTCAGAATTTGGAGGATATGTGTTGAGCATTTTCAATGGACTACCAGTGAATTTAGGAGCATCATATTTCTTTAGTTGATTTTTCTTATAATAAATGTTTTTATTCTCTTAAACAGATGGAACCTTTTGATGCATTGAATGGGAAGCGGTGTCAAACTTTAGATTTTGGGGATGAAGTCAGGGAAATAAAGTTGATGGGACTAGAATTAGTAGAGGAAGATTCTGAGAAAGTGAAGATGATCTATCAAAACATGAGGGTTGTTTAGTGTTGGAAGAAAATTTATGCCGACAATAGAGGGAAAGATTTTTCTTTTTGGGTAGGTGTTCGTGTTTTTTTTAGAATCTCCCCATGGAAATGTGTTATAAATTTTTGTAAGAAAGGAAAGCTAAGTCCACGGTTCACTGGACATTATTAAGTTCTTGAGAAATTTGAACTATTCGCCTACCGATTAGCTTTACCTCCATGTTTAAGTTAGGTACACAATGTTTTCCATGTTTTGTTGTTGAGAAAGTATGTTCTAGATTCATCTCATGTCTTGAGCCCAAAAGCAGTTCATATGGAAGAGAACCTTTCTTATGAATAGAAACTTGTTCAGATTATTGATTGAAGAGAAAAGTATTGTGGAATAAGGTAATCCACTAGTTAATGGTTTTGTGGAGAAACCACATATTTGAAGAAGCAACATGGGAGTTTGAAAATTCTATGATGGAAACATACCCTTACTTGTTTAACAAATAATTAAATAAAATAAATTATGAGGACAAAATTTGGAGAAGGTAGGTAGAATGTAACACCCCAATGTTTTACAAATAAATGAAATTCATGAAATACTAAGACTCTATGAAAAAACATTTTTTTTAAATAGATAGTTATAAAGTATCTGTTAAAACATAATATTTCTGCTTCTATGTTTTGAATTTCAAAAAATGGTCATCTACAATTGTGATCAACAAGTTATTTAGAGTCTAATGAAACCAACTTGATTTTTGGTGAATAGTAACATACCCTTATGAATGATAATATGACTCTAATGAATAGTAAATTGTATTAGAATTTTATTTCTTAATTATTTAATATAATTACATCTTGATTAATTTTTCAAGGTGGAAAAAAATGAGTTATAGTTTCAAAATTGTTAATTTTTGAATAAGGTATGATTTTATTTAAAAAGTAAATTAATCATATTTATAAAATTATTTTCGAAAAATGGAATTCCTTTTTTAATTCTATATCTCGAAAAATGGTTAAGGAGAATTTTGGGGATTTTTCTGAAATTCTTGACTTTTTTATGAATAGTAAAATACGATAAATTGCATTAAATGAAAAATACTTGTTTTACTGCATCATATTTAATGAAATGATACATTAAGAACAATTTTTTTGAACTCACATGATATATTTACAATTTTTATCACAGGAATGAAAACTACTCATATTCTTATACAAAAATATTAAAATAATGATTGAAATAATGTAAACTCCCACCTCTCATCCACTAAAAATACCACCCTCATTCCCCTCTTCCTCTCACACCTCTCAAGCATTGAGAATTATCTATGTTTTGAAACATATCCTCCCTAGGCTCTTCCATACATCCAATAACTTTTGGTATCACCAGAAGACCAAAACCAATGGCCTTAAGGAGGATCTCAAGGAGAATAGATGAAGATGTAAGAATCCTCTTTCATTTTCATGGATTTTCTTTTCAAATCCTTTCTTTTATTATAATATATCCCCCTAACCTTACCCAGAAGGTATTAAATCTCAAAAATATTATATATTCTATTTGTTATTATGTTCATGTAAAAAAACTCATCATCTTTCTTCCCCTCCTCTTCCTCTTATTCTAAAAAAATAAATACATCATTCGGGATGTGTTGCTTACCAAAATTGAGGATGTTGTGCTTAAATTTCCATTACATTCTTCAAATATGATCATAAAACCCTTTTAATTGTTGAAAAATAATTTAAATTTTATTATGTAACCTATTGTATGTTTTAGAATGAACTTCTATGCACGACATTAAATTATATAATGAAATAAGTTCGTGATTATCAAGGAACTGCCAAAAATGATCTAAAAAAATATCATTAAGGTTTTATCTAATGATTCATCATCATATTTGATAAAAAGTTATTTATGGTATCATTATATATTATGGAAATAAATTAATAATTGTTCCTTCCAATTCTGAAATTTCATTTTCATACGACAAGAAAATCGAATACAAAACGGCCATGGAAATCATCTAAAGAACACACCCAAAACAATGGATGGAAAAAAATACTAATAACTAAAGGGTGAAATGATATTATAAAAGGTTCATATAAGGTGTTATAAAAATTAATATATTTCTATAAAATACTAATAACACTATTTTAACCATTAGAAATAAGGTTTAAACAATTTGGAATTAATACAAACCTAAGGTTAGTGAATTCTTAACCCAATTTCCATTCTTTGGGTTAACCTTATACTTCATTATTTATGTGTTATTAAAACAATTGGGTGATTAATGTTTTTTATATAATGTTTAATAATGTGTTTTTACAGTGTATGTACTTATTCCATACACTATGTTAAGTATCACTTTTATTATATGATATTTGTAAGGGTCCTATCTTTTAAATTCCTCTTTAAAAATTACAAAATTCAAAAGTAATACTTTTATATAATTATTCTTGTTGTATGATTATGTTATAATTCTTGGGAATTTTTATGATAAAGGTTTGTACATTGATCTCCATAAAATTCATTAAATCATGTGTAATTTGGAGGTCATTTTTATGGTTACTCCATGTATTGCTGCGATGGTTACACCATAAGGTAGTCGTGAGGCTTACATTGTAATTTATCTCTGAGGGTTACAAATCATAAGGTAGCCAGGATAATTACAATATAAGTATGTATTGAACCAAAATACCTTTATGTTTATATTTATGTTCTTTATGTTTGGTGTAAATATCATTGAAATATCATGTTTCACAAAGTAAGTATATATGGGTGACAAGTATGTATTTTTTATAATGATTTCATACGTTTACAAGTATTCATGGACTAATGATTTCTTTTTCCTTCTCTTATATCCCTTAATGATCTTTTTGTGATCATCGAATGTTTTTAAATGATTTTCATTGGTTATAAGTATGTGTAAGACAAATAAATATGTCATGTTAAATATTAAGAACATTTGTTAATGAAATCATATTTTATTTGAAATGTTTTATATTATGGAGGAAATGGATACTGTTTTTTATGGTATCTTCTCTATATAAATGTGGAATGTTATGTATGTATTATATTCCAATTCAATAAAACTATAAACTTTTAAAGATATTAAATATTAAACAAATTTATTTCTTTACTAAAATTCATGATTATGTAATGTAATAAGTATGGGTCTTTATAACAAATCATTTCAGTATTAACCTGTGGAGAATGAAGAAATGGTTCTTATCAAAATCACGGTGTACAAAAGTGCTTAAAGACATGATCACGACATCATTATTAACCCACAAAAATGTAATGTGGGATTCATATATTGAAATACGCAAATTAATAAATCATTTTTTTATTTAGGTAAATACCCATTGAAAATTAAGAGGTGTGGGTATTCTAAAATAAATAATTGAGAATTTCTAATGTAAAAGATAGAAATAAATTCGACAGCATGAAAGGTATAAAACATGGATTATGGAAAAGTAAAATGATAGGGAAGAGGGTTTTCCCATTTATAAATTTATATTCTTATAGTAATAGGATAAAATAAATTTTAAAAAAATCAATTAGTTTAACAATTTGAATACATACCATAAAAGGGAACATGAATGGAAAAGAGAAGTAGAGATTTCCCTTACATTGAGTAATTCCTCCTAAATATTAGGGATGGAACCATAGGGTATTAGGAATAAATTGGGTTGAAATATTTTGTAGGAACAGTGGCCATAAATCCATAGAATATGTATTAAGAGTTAAGGGTAAAGGTGAAATGGTTGGGTATTTATAGAAAAAGGGGAGGAATTGTTTCATAATTTCCAAACATTGGTCTTGGAAATCTTTGTTGTGGAAAATTAAATAATAATTTTCCTACCCATGGTTTTTCTCATAGTTTGGGCTATTTGAGTCACATTTGGAGATATTTTAATTCATTAAATTTGAACAACATATTTTAATACATATTTCGAAATGGAAAAGTAGATTTTCTACAAAAAAAATGTTTTTAAAAATCAAATGATCCATTTCAGACTTTGGAGAGTCACTTATTGGTTTTAAAATACATTAAAATATATTAAAATACATAATATTAATAATATAAAATATTTTGGGTATATGATAGTGGTTAGTTAATTATTATATTATAATGATATAAATATGAAGTCATAAAACATACCGAAAAATGAAAACTGTTTTTTACTATTCATTGAAATATAAAGTATTTTTTAAAATTATCAAAAAATTCATCCTAACATAATTTCAAAATAATGATTTAAATTATAATACATATTTTATAAAAGTAATTCTCTAAAAATGAAAATTTTAATTTTTAAATATAAACATCCTTATTTATTGAATAATAGTAGTTTTCTAGACCCAACCAAATTGTTGGCATTTATAAAAATTTCATAGTAAATTATAAAATTATTTAATCAATTATATTTAATTAATATTGTTTTAAAATAATTCTCAATTAAAACTAATATTATTTATCATACCTTATTTTAATATTAACATGTATATATTTTTAAAAAATATAATTATATTTTATTTACATCCAACAATCTATTAATTTCATTGGTTTTAGGTAAAATATATTTTATTGAAAATAATTATTATTAAAATGGGATTAATGGAATAACCATTTTATTTATATATAGAAAATTACACATTAGGTAACTATGTCCTGGACACATTACCCACTATTACCCCTGTAAACACCTTAAGGGTAAGATGTGTGATGATGGTTGTTTCATGTGGTGGCATGACTAATGTTGACTGAGTGCTAATCTCCAATAACTTGAACTTCTCGAATATATGATTTCATTCAAGAATCACATGTTTAATATTATCTTGGCCCTGGTCAAGGGTGAACCTTGATTGTTGTACCTCCCTTCCATGTTTTGAAAAATGGTCTTCAAACATCATGACTCTACTGGTTGATGCCATCGTTTCTACTTTCTGCATAAATTATCCTTTATCATTAATAATTATAAACACTAATTATAACATTAAAATTGTTACCAATGGGTATAATTTCCAATGATAAAATATACCAATGGTTATATTGACAAATGGTCATATTTGATCGATGGTCATATTTCACCAATGGTCATATTACTATTCAAATGGTCAAAGTTTTTCCTATAAAAACACTTCATTATTTCAGTCAATATTCAATAAAGTTACTCCTAAGTTTATATTTTCATTTTATAGGATTTTTATTAGTTTACTAATATTTTTTTAAATTTTTATAGTGTTGGCAGTGTGGGGGATTATCCTAGAAGATTGGGGTGATCCATATTTTCCCTTTTTATCTTTTCTATTTTATATTTTTTATCCAATTATAATGTTTGGAATTTTCATTGATTTCATAGATGACTAATGTAATTATATTTATTAATGAGATAAGGTTTTTTTGGTTCCCCTACATTTTGTATGTGTATGATATTATATATTATAATAAAAAATTTCTCATGCAACAAATATCATTAAAAAAGTCCGGGTCATTAAATTCTTTCCCCCTTTATAAATTTCATCCTTGAAATTTAAACACATATTCTCAATTGAGAATAGAAATGGTATTTCATTATTTCATCTAGTTCCAATGTTTCCTCTTTATACATACGGTTCCTCCACAACACATTTATATTGTGAGTGGTCTTGTTTCATATAACTTTGTCTCTACAATCCTGATTCTCTATTAGTTTCTCCTCATAAGACAGGTCATGTTTCAGTTGTACCACCTCTTGATTCAGTACAAGTGATGGATCTGTTATGTACTTAATCAAGAGAGATATGTGGAATAAATTTTGAACATGAACGGTATTTTGTGGAAGTTCAAGCCAATAGTCCATTTCTTCTATGTGTTCAAGATTTCAAAGGGGACAATGTACCTAGGTCAAAATTTCCCTTTCTATGAAAACCACTCGACTCTTTCCCCCAGTGACATCCAAAGTAAAATGTTTTCTCCAATATCAAACACGGCGTCCATTTATTGGTTTTCATAATTGATATTCTTCTAAATATATGAAAATTTTAAATGTTTTTGGATGGAATCAACCTTTTCAATCATATCATTTCTAATATTGGGTCCAATTATATTACTATCACCAAATTCATCCCAACAAGTAATTGTTTTGCATCGGTTCCCATATAGATATTTATAGGGTTCCATTTGAATACTTTAGTGGAATATGTTGTTGTATAATAACTCTAATTATGGGAGGTGTTGATCCAATCCACCTTTAAATTATATTGAGCATGTTCTCAAGTGTTTGAATAGTATTTTCAGATTGTCCATCAGTTTTGGGGTTATAGGTCATACTGAAATTCAATTAAAAATTTAGAGCTTCTTGGAGACCTCACCATAAATTATATTGGAAACTTGGTCCATGATCCCATTTGTTTGAAATTAGAAACCCATGTATCCTTAAAAATTCCTTTATATATATCATGGAAAATTGGTCGAGAGAGAAATATTAATTAATAGTAATGAAATGGGAAGTCTTGGTGAGTCAATCCGATATAAAACATATCACTTTGTTTCATTTGAATGTTCTTGGGAGACTACTGAGGAAGTAAATTTTTATTTTATCACACTTACATATTTTTATGGGTAGTGGTTGGAATTCCCATTTATAAATTTGACACTCTACCTTCACTTTTTGACACACCAAACACCTTGTAGTATAGTCAGTGATATCTCATTTCATATTATCTCACCAATAATTTTTATTAAGGTACCTATACATTTTATGGATTCAAGTATTTATATATAATATAGATCTATGAGATTCATCCATCAACTATTTATCTACATCTGGTATAGATGAGAGATATATCCTTGTAGTAAAATTATGTACAATATCATGATCAATATTAAACTAATGAAACTTCCCATTCTTCATAGCCTAAATCTTCTTTTTTATCAAAATGATATTATCTTATATATCTCTAGATATTCTCTAGAAATTATGGTTGAGAAATAATTTTGGATAGGATTGATGATGTACATTCCCTCATTATTTCTATGTCCAACCTTAATAAGACCATGATCAATTTATCTCCATGAATCCTCATCATTTCCTGGACAAGATGCTTTTTCCTACTTATTTTATAAATGAATTTGTTTTCTATTTTGAGGTGATATTTAATTGAATTGTCATAGTATTTAAGAAGTTATGGCCAATTTTTTTTTCTAATGTTCAATTACTTTTTTGTGATTTTATACTTCAAACTCTAGTGTTCTCTATATATATCACATATATCCCCATAAAGAAAGTGCCTCCATATCTTTAGAGAAACTATAACTGCAGCTAACTCCATGTCATGAATAGGATAATTCTGATCATGAGGTATGAAATATTAATATTAATAAGTGATCAAAATATCATTTTCATGGGGATACACACAAGAACTTTCATAGATTCATCCCTATAAATAAAAATCCTTCTCTAATAGAGTATAGAGTTAACATGAGTGTAGTAACCAATCTCTTCTTCATTTACTGTAAAATCTCTTCACACACCTTTTTCCATATGAGATTAGCTTCTTTTCGAGTTAACATTGTTATTTGATTATAAATTCATAAATTTTTATCCAAAATCCTCATATAATATCAAGTTAATCCAAGGAAACTATGAATCCTAGTCATTATTGTAGGATGGGGACACTCCTCTATTTCCATTGTCTAGGTAGGGTCAACTTATATTCCTTCATTGGTTAAATTTTTTCCTAAGAATGAAACTTGTTCCAAATATAATTCACATTTCCAAAATTATCCAAATATCTTATCCTTCCTCATATTTTTCTATATAATACTTAGATGATCCTCATTCTCCTCGTAACTTTTTGAATATATCAATATATCGTCAATAAAAACTATGATGTATTTATCAATATATTCCTTAATGTCTATATTAATAAAATCCATAAATATAGTAGGATCATTATTAAAGCCTAAGGGAATAAAAAAACTCAAAATCAACATATCTTGTTTGGAAGGAAGTATTTGGAATATATTCTTTCTTCACCCTAAATTGGTGATACCCAAATCGGATTTCATTCTTGAAGAAGAATTGGTCCCCATGAATTTGGTCAAATTAATCATCAATATATGGGAGAGGGTAATTTCTATTCACTATGGTCTTGTTATGATCTCTATAATCAACTAATAGCCATATTGATCCATACTTATTCTTTATAAATTTATATGGTTCTCCTCAAAGAGATACACTTGGTTGGACAAATCCCTTATTAAAAATATCTTGAATATGTACCTTTAATTCCTCTTACTTCACATTTTTTACTCTATATGGTGTCTTCGATATCGGATTGGATCAAGGTACGAATTTAATAGAGAACTCTACCTCTCTTTCTATGAGAGTTATAGGAAACTCTTTAGGAAATATGTCATTGTATTCTTGAACAATGGCGACATGTTCTATCCTTATACCATCATTTCCTTCCCCCTCTTCACCAATCATTTCTATAAATAATGCTATGGGTGGTTCTCTGAAACAATGCTTTGGTTGGTATATCTATCCTTTGAAAATAACTATAGGTTGTCTATTAAGGACTAATAAAATTTCTTTAATCCTATAATTTATCTTAAAATTTTACTTTTAGATACATTCCAGCACTAGTATAGTGTCAAATACTACCATGGGAATGACTTCTATATTTGTGATGAGATTGTACTCACCAAATATAATACAAGATTTTCTATACACTATTGAAGCAAGGATAATCCCTACATGATTATTGACTTATAACTCTATTTTTAGTTTCTCAGAGATTGATTATATATTCTTTTCAAACATGGATGAAATAATAGTATGTGTAGAACCATAATCAAACAATGTAATTTCTAGATTTTAGAGCACAATGTGTGTACCTTCCACCATATCATTTAGAGCCTCTACTTTAGCGGTTGTCATTACAAATTCCCAATCATTCTCTATTGGCATATATTGCGGTTAATGGTGGTTTTCCTCCATTATATTTTAATTTGGACATTTATTGAAAAATTTCCCACATTTTACACATTTTAAGAATTGAAATCCAAGTGGGGATTGCACCATCTTCCCATTTCTTTAGTATTGAGAAGTTGAGGATTCACCTTGCTATAATAGATATGACCTATATTCCCATCTATTTCTCACTTGTAGCACTTTCCACTAAAAAAATAAGTTCCTCAAATGCTTCTTCCTGTATTTGTTACATAAGGGTTCTTTATATTTCTTTACTTCTCTTCTATAATAAAAATTATTCACTAAGTTTAGAAACATTTATATCTTATTTTTATTCACCCTATGTTAGCATTTTATCTCTACAAACTCTAATTCAACCTTCATTTAACTTTTTACTGTCTTCTCATATCTTTAAAAGTATCAATTTTCTAAATTCCTCAGTAGAAGGGGTCTCATCATTCATAACTAATCTCGACATGTATCAAGAAAGTCTTGTATAATTCATCGCATCGCTTCCTAATGATTCATTTTACATCTGCTTTAGCTCTGTAAATTCTTTCTAAAAAAATCACATTGAATGGGGAAAATATTTATTAAAGAGGATTCCCCTGAACTCTTCTCAGTCCATAGAATCAATCTCCCTTATTGACTTCAGGTTTTTAATCAGTGTCAACTACTGATATGTTTCTACCTCTATGAGGTATATTTCCAGGGTGAATTTTTCTAGCTCTAAACAATAGAGTATAGAAAGTATCTTTTCTATAGAGGTAATCCATTATTCAGAAATCAATTTGATTATATATCCACTAAAATAATGTGGGTGTTGACACATGAAGTACTCAACAAAAAAAAATTCCCTTTGAGGTGGATCAGGTCACTCAACTTGATTCAAGTTTTTATTCATAACTTGAGATAGTTTATTCATCATTCTCATAAAGTTTTCCATTATAGATTCCATTATAAGGTCATTAGTGAATCCTCTATTGCACTCTTTATTTATGTGGCTCCTCCTATTTCCCACCAATTATCTAAAAGAAAATAACCTTAGTGATAAACCTGTTACTTTTCGGAATATTATAATTATTAACAGTGTTTAAATCTTAAGACATCATTCCTAAATATGTTATTCTTTATTAATAATTAAATTTACTATATATCTCTAATAATGGTTCATAAAAATCTTGTGATTAATCAAACATATCCTCTGAGAGTGTCAAACTAGGTGTGCAAAAAGGCGTTTTGTCTTCTACTAGTTATCATTAAACTCTATCTCAATATTGTCACGAACCGTCCCCTGGGGCCCATGTCGTGACTACCCTAAGCCTACCTTCCCTAGGCCTGGGTCTGGAGACTAGAACCAAAGGTGTAAATCCCTAATAATGGGAAGGAATTGCCTTTAAAAAGTGTAAACACACACAAAAGAGTACGAACTAGAAGTAAATCACTATGAATAAACATATACAAAATAGTGCTGAAAAGAAAAAGTGGCCGGAAATACAATCCCAATAGGAAAGTACAAGAACAACTGAAAAACAGGTACAAATGAAGAAAAGTAAAGCAGCTACTGGGTCATCCTCTGGGGATTCCTACCAGAAGGGTTGTTATATATAACCTCCTCAGCACTCTATGTCTGTTAGTATCCTCCATGTAATGACTCATCGTAAGGTCCACCTCTAGGTATCATCTAGTCCTGCTACACTGATCCTCAGTCAGCGTTGTTTGTCGTCTGCAACCCACACAACATGGTGTGGGCATAGCCCATGCTAGGGTGATTATAATGATACACAGTGAGGACCCTGAGACCGCCAAGGTCTCTCAAAATATACCAAGGATAACTCAAAGAGTATGAAAGCAATGGATATCCATTACATAGGTGTATGCCCATTCATATACCTAAGTTATCAAGTAACCCATATCAATCCTGAGGAAAACACAGAATTCATTGACTCAAATCAAACAGGTATACAACTAATGTAGGGAGATAGAGGTGATAAGATATAGCCATTGAATCATCTAAGCTGTCAGACCCACGCAGGATCCAGGACTAGCAGTTAGAACTGTCAGACCCACATAGGATCCACGAACAATAGTTGGAGCTATCGGACCCACACATGATCTATGACTAGATATTCTGTTAGACCAACACATGATCAAGGAACATACATTGGAACTGTCAGACCCACATAAGATCCAAGACCATCTATTCTGTTGGACCAACACATGATCTAGGAGTAGAAGTCAGAACTGTTGGACCCACATAGGATCCAGGAACAGTAGTCACAACACAGCCAGCCACAGGGTTCCGCGCAAAGCATTATTGATTCCGAGAGGGTCCGCTCCTCAAGCCAAGTGTAGATACATCAACTACCACGTAGTCCCAAGTTTATTTATCCTGAAGTTATGTCTCGTTATATAGAACCCAATGCGACAGAAGGCAAATCAATCAGACACTTGGTCTGAGAGTTATTGGCATTTTCGTTTTGAGGGCCCAGTTGGATTTAAACTAAATCCAACCTCACCATACCCCAAATGCATCCAAACCTCAAGTGGGGTATTCCAAAAGAACTATCTCACTCCAAGCATTCCGTCACTGTAGACAGTTCGTCAATCCGAGAATCATAGCCCAAGTTATGGGCTAGAAGATAAAATTGGGTCAACTGGGTCCGGACTGGGGTCTGACCCTGTCCGCGGGTCCGACCCGATCCACAGAGGCGACCAGGCCCACGGGGGTGGCCCGGTCCTGCTGGCATGGGCGGACCACCCCGCGTTGTGTCCGGCCCCACGACTCGTGGGGTCTGCACTAGCCACGTCCAGGGGGGAGGCAACTCCCCCTGGAGATCCCGAACATCTATGCCATTCGGGCGGGATAAAAAATGGGTGCAACATGGTAGCGGTCCACATCATGCGGGACCGCTATGGGTCCCCCTCCTCTTGGTTGGCCGAGCAGCCAGTCGACTCCCGCGTGGTGCCGGTTCTACCACCCCTCCTCTGGCAACCCAGCGCCTCGGGTTGCTGGTCTTCCTCGCGGCTAGCCAGGTGCCAGCAGCTGCTCCACCACCATGGCCAGGGGCCGTGGCTTCTTCTACTCCACCATGCAGCGCCGTTGCGCCACACCTTCCTGGTCGACCCAACGGCTTGAGCCACCGGTTTCTTTCAGGGTCGGCCTTGCGCCGGCCGCCGCTGCACCGTCGCGACTTCTACTCCAGCGGTGCGGTTGTGCCGCCACTATCCATGCAGTCGGCTGGTCTGTTGACCATGCTTATTTTATTCCACCAGTGTCGTTCGCCGATTTTGACCATAGGTGAACCATCCACGGGTCACTAGATGAATTTTGGTGGCCCGATTCTCATTCTAGAAGAAGTCATGCACTCCTCGGGACACCGACTTCGATCTGAAACCATTGTTGATGACTAACGATCATCCTGAACTCAATCTGTGTTTATCTTCAAAATCCACAATGAAGGTGAAGTCGTCAGGCCGTGTTTTTTTGGACCATGCCCTCCGTGTTAGGGTGATATCAAGCAGCTTCAAATTATAATCCACGAAGGAAACGAATAACTAGAAACGAAACAATTTCAAACCCCTACCTCAGATTCGTTGTTCATTGATGATGTCATAGAAAGTTGGACATCATTTCATTGATGTCGGGAAAGAAGATGAAGAAGTCGAGGACGACTTCGTCAGTGTTCTTCAAGGACAACGCTTCCTCCCTTGTTTTAGTTGAATATGGTTCTTCGTTGGCGGAAGAAGTGTTCTTAATTGGAGATTTTTTTCTCTCCCCAAGATCTCCTTTTTCCAATCTCCACCCAAATGAAAATTTCAACCCCTCCAAAAATAATTGATTAAGTTAATCCACTATTTAATTGTTGGCTCATGAATTTAAAAAGATTCAATATAATTAATTGGGTGGATTTGTCACCAAAAATTAGAGAGTTCAAGGGTTCTCCCTAATTAATGGAGAGTTTTAAGGGGTTAAAAGCCCATGTGGTGCCCACCTCATTTATCCTCCCATGGGAGGTTGAGTTTTTGTGGTCCACACCACCATAACCTATCATGGGAGGTTAAGGTTTGGTGGCCCCACCCCCAACATCCAAGAGGATGTTTCAACTAATAAAATAAAATAATACATGCACTTATTTTATTTTATTATTCCACATAAAAACCAAAAACTATATTCAATTCATGACTCACTATCATTGAAGTGAATGTCTACTTAAGCGAATACCGATGCTGCGAGTTCAACAATTACCTCTGATTTCAATTCTAAGCACTGGTTCAAAAGTTATAAAATCCCACTCGTACATTTACAAAACGTACCTGAAAAAAACATTAAAAATTTATTCTGGTCACACCGGGGCTCGGAATGAGGCGCCATCAGTTTTCATTGACTCGTAAAATTCCCATTTATTTAAAATAAATCCACGATAATTCTGGGGATTTACATTCTTTCCAACTATGGTATTTACATCCCGATAAGTTACAACTCGAACTAAGGGGACCAATGGGAGTACTGAGCACGCATCTGAGCCTCCCACTCCAATGTGATCTCTTGGAGGTTCTCGTGCTGCCATTGAACACGCACCAGAGGTATCTACCATCCACATAGGACCCGCTCCTGTTGATCCTCAATATCCACTTGAACCTCTGTAAAAGTATCCCCTTCAATGATGCCCTGCTCCCCATGCTCGATGATGTGAGAAGGGTTGTGCATGAATCTCCTTATCTAGGATACGTGGAAGACGTCATGCACCTAATAAAACTGAGGTGGAAGAGCTAGGCGGTATTCCACCTCAACTACTCTTCTGAGGACCCGGAAAGGTCTAATGAATATCGGAAATAACTTTTCACCTCGCCCAAATCTCCGTAAACCTTATCAAGGTGATACTCATAAAAAGACGTGGTCACGGTCCTCAAACTCCAGAGGTCTATGTATCCTATCAGCATTTTACATCTTTCTACTCTGTGCAGTCTTCATCCACTCTTGGATGATCTGCACCTTCTCTATGGTAGCTCGTACCATCCCTGATCCCACCAATGCTGACATCCCTGGGTCAGTCCAGCACAAGGGTGATTTACAAGGTTGCTCGTATAATGCCTCAAAAGGCGCCATCCCTAGGGTGGAGTGATATTTGTTATTGTACAAAAACTTCACCAAGGGAAATTGATCCTCCTATCTATGACTGAAATCGAGGACACATGCTTGGAGCATGTCTTAGAGGGTCTGAATGGTCCGCTCGGTCTAACCATCCATCTACGTATGGAAGGTGGTGCTAAAGCGAAGCTGTGTCTCGAAAGACACCTACAACCCCTTCCATAACTGGGAACTAAATCATATTCCACGATCAGAGACAATAGTTGAAGGTATACCATGTAAACGCACAATCCCCTGCACATAGAGGCATCCCAATCTCTCTACTGAACCCTACTCTCTGATCGGTAGGAAGTGGGCGGACTTGGTGAGTCGGTCGACGATCACCCAAATCAAGTCGTGTCCCCTGGATTTATGTGGAAGACCCATCACTAAGTCCATGGATATCCCATCCCACTTCCACTCTAGGAATTCTAAAGGCCGAACCAAGCCTGCTAGTAATTTGTGCTCTGCCTTCACTTGCCAAAAATGAGGCATCGAGAGACAAAATCAGCTACTTCCTTCTTCATACCTGGCCACCAGTGCTGTCATCGAAGGTCCTAGTACATATTTTCCACTCCTAGATGTACCGCTAGAGGGGATTTGTGGAACTCCCTCAACACCTCCTCCTGAAGCGACTCTAGTACCATAGTACGTCTTCTGAAGATAATGACGGGCTCCCCACCTTCAGAGAATCCATCGGGTGCCTGTCCTGTGGATATTTTATCACTTCATGTCTCGCAGTCAGCGTCTCCATGTTTTACCTCGCTAAATTTTTGAATATGTGGGGGAGTGACTATAAGAGACTGTAGAAAGGCTGCTCTATCTCTATCCACAAAGGATATCTATAAAGCTGCTAGCTTCTTTATCGTCGCTCCTAGAAGATGTATACCAGATCTCCAGCTGAGTGCATCTGCAACAACATTCCCCTTCCCAAGAGTATATACTATCTCGATGTCATAGTCCTTGAGGAACTCAATCCAATGTCGTTGTCTTGTGTTCAGGTCCTTCTGAGAGAAGATATACCTGAGACTCTTGTGATCATAGTATACGGTAAAATTTTCACCTGTAAGATAGTGTCGCCACATCTTCAAGGCGAAGACCACTGCTAATAACTCCAGGTCATGGGTAGCATAGGTTTTCTCACGCTATCTTAGCTGCTGAAAACTATACGTGATCACTGCTCAATCCTATATCAGGACACACTCGAGTCTGGTCCCTGATGAGTTGTAGTAGACTACGTACCCTATGCCTTCCTCTGGAAGCCTCAAGATGGGGGAACTATTCAGCCTATGACTCAGCTCCTGGAAGCTCTGTTGGCACCCCCCGACCACATGAATCCCCTTCTTCATCAAGGCTGATAGTGGTGTTGTATCTCTGGAAAAGTCTGGCACGAACCTTTGGTAATATCCAGCCAATCCCAGGAGACTATGTAACTTCTTCACACTTCTAGGTGGCTCCCAAGAAAGTACGACCTCAATATTTTCTAGATCTACTACAACCCCAGCCTCCGAGATGACGTGTCCTAATAAGTGAACCTCTCAGATGAAAAACTGGCACTTTGAGAGCTTACCATAAAGCTGGTAATCTTGGAGTGTTTCTAGTACTACATGCAAATGGTAGGCATGCTCCTTCTCAGTAGTCGAGTATATCAGAATGTCGTCGATGTTGACTACGACAAAGAGATCGAGGTATAGCTGGAAGATCCTGTCCATGAGTCCCCTGAACATAGTTACACCGAATGGCATAACCAATAACTTGTAGTGTCCGTACTGACATATAAAGGCCATCTTCTGCACATCCACATCTCGAAATCTGAGCTGGTGATAGCCTAATCTGAGGTCCACCTTCAAGAACCATTGTGCTCCCTTTAGCTGATCAAATAGATTTTCAGTCCTTGGGAGTGGGAACATGTTCTTCAAGAACACCTTTTCAAGAAACGGTAGTCGACACAAAGCCTCAAGCATCCATCCACCTTCTTGGAGAATAGAATCAGGGATTCCCATGGAGAAACATGGGGCTGGATGAATCCATTCCCCTACAAGTCCTCCAATTATACCCACATCTCACAATGCTCAGCCGGATCCTTCTGATATTCTAGTGTAGATATCGGTGCCTTCCAGGGGTACAATTCAATGTAAAAGTCCACCTATCTATGAGGAGGTAGACCTGGGACATCATCATGGAAAACATCTGCATACTGGTCCACCACTATAGGATAGCTCTGACTCTCTGCATGTACCACTCCGAGGATAAGGTAGGCCAATTGATGAGTGATTGGTTGCACTCTCCTCTGAGTAAGTCCGTCCTACGTTGTGAAGGCTCACTTCTTGCTAGTGAAGGTGAACCCGGTTCAATCCGTGTGGAAAAACCAAACTTTGCGCCTAATACAGTCAATCTGAACATGAACTATAGATAACCAGTCCATACCCAAGATGGCGTTGTAAGGCCTCGGCGCTGCTACGAGGAAAACGCAGCCAAATTTCTCACCTCCAATAGTAACCTCACACTGCCGGCACCAGTGTGTAATCATCGAGTATATTCCCATATGAGTCACTAGCCATAAGTATCGAGCCAACGACTTCGTCGAAATCTCCATGCTCTGAACAACGACAGTGGAAATGGAATAGTGACTGCAACATATGTCTATAAGAACTGAATCTAAGGTGGAGTAGACACAGATCATACCTCAAATCATCTCTGGAGAACCATGTTATTTTGATTCAGCTACCTAAAGCTGATCTCTCACATATTTACCTGCTTCATGTGGTCAGGGTGGACCTCCTAGTGGTGGTGGCGGTAACACCTCGAATCGTCGTCCACCACCATATGCACGACCAGCTCCTCTTCCACGTCTGCCTACTCCCTTTGGTCCTCCTCGATTGAATCTTTGTCTTTTCATGGGAGGTCCTTCAGTTGTATGATGATCGTTAGTACGGTGGGTCAGAAAGTCACGAGCCATGTGACCCTACCCACCGCAAGAGTAACATTGCCCACTCCTGGAATGACTGGCTCTATCTCGTGTGCCCTGCACAACTGAACTTATATCTTGAGGTCATCCACCAAATGGCCTGGTCAGCATGGACCTCTATGAAATCTGTCTACTATCATCTATAGAAGAAATCGCTACGTGATGCTCTATGGTAGGTCTCACTGCTGGTGATTGCTCATCTAGGAAACTGTCTACTAAGAGGGCTCGTTCCAACACCCCCTCTTGTGTTTGGATACTTAGAGAGATCATCGAGGCCCTGATCTCTTGGCTGAGCCCCAACTCGAAGGTCTGGGCCCTAGATAATGGGTCACATACCATATATGTGGAGTAGCGTGAGAGGTCGGCGAACCTCACCGAGTACTGTGCTACTCCCATGCAGCCCTACTGTAGATGAAGTAGCACTTGTATCCGCACTGCACGTAGGGTTGCTGGGACAAACTCTATCCGAAACAGGCAATCAAAGTATGCCCAGAGTAGTTTCAACTCGTCGTGTACCTGGAGAATCAGGCTCAACCATCTTCCTGCTGCTTCTTGAAGAAGACTTATGACAAGGATCGCTATAAAGTCAGCTGGCTTCCCTACTAGTCTGAAGACTCTCACCACAGCCTCCAACCAATCCTCAGCTGCCTATGGATCCATATCACCCCTGAACCTAGGTGGACTCTAGTGTTGGAACTCCTGCAATGCACTCAAGTGGAATGCATCATCAGATACTGGGGCTAGTGGAATCAGCAGCCCAACGGGAAGTGGTACCGCTGGTGCCTCCACTGTGATGGGGCCCTTCACCGAGGCCTCATCGCTTGGTGGGTTGCCATCTCATAAATCTCTCAGGATCCTGGCTGCCTATCTATGTGGGGACATACTAAAAAGATACAGGTGTGCCATGGTCAATATGTTATACCTAGTGAGCTAACTCAAATAGATCACAAAGAAAACTCTTGAAACACACACGCAATTAGTTTTTTCATGCACTGAGTTGGAAATCAGAATTCAGGGTCCTCATGTATAGATACGTTGGCCGATGCACCAACACTGGACTCCTTGGACTTAAAATCACATTCAGTACTATTAACATTGTTTATTCATAGTAAAGAAAGATCATAGTCCTATGTTATATTGTAGAACCGACTCCTTCGGTACCAATTTGTCATGACCCATCCCCCGGGGCCCGTGTCATGACTACCCCAAGCCCGCCTTCCATATGCCAGTGGATGGAGACTGGCACCAAAGGTGTAAATCCCTATGACTGAGAAGTCATTGCCTTTAAAAAGTGTAATCACACACAACATAGTACGAGTTGGAAGTAAAACACTAAGAAAAACTGTATACAAAAAAGTGTTGAAAAGAAAAAGGGGTCGGAAATAGAAGCTAAACAGGAAAGTACAACTACAACTGAAAAACAAGTACAACTAAAGAAATGTTAAGCAGCTACTGGGTCATCCTCTGAGGATTCCTACCTGAAGGCTAGGTACATATAACCTCCCCAGCACTCCACATCCATTAGTGTCCTCTGTGTACAGACTCGTCGTAAGGTCCTCCTCCAAGTACCGTTTAGTCCTCCTACTCTGATCCTCATTCAGCGATGTCCATTGTATGCAACCAACACAACGTGGTGCGAGCATAACCCATGCAGGGGTGAGTATAATGATACTCAGTAGGGACCCCAAGACCACCATGGTCTCTCAAAATCCACCATGAATAAACAACATAGTATAAAATTAATGGATAGGAATTACATAGGTATATTCCCATAAATATACTTAAGTTATCAAGTAACCCATCTCAATCATGAAGAAAACAAAGAAGTCACTGACTCAGATCACAAAGGTATTCAACATATGTAAAGAGATAGAGGTGATCAGATATAGCCAGTAAATCATCTAAGTTGTCGGACCCACAAAGGATCCAGGACCAACAGTTAGAACTGTCAGACCCACAGATGATCCAGGAAGAGTAGTTGGAGCTGTCGGACCCACACAGGATCCAGGACTAGCTATTCTGACAGACCAACACATGATCCAGCAATAGGAGTTGGAGTTGTCAGACCCACATAGGATCTGGGACCAGCTATTTTGTCGGACCAACACATGATCTGGGAACAGAAGTCAGAACTGTCAGATCCACACAGAATCTAAGAACAGTAGTCTGAGCACAACCAGCCACATGGTTTTGCACGAAACATTCCTGATTCCGGGAGGGTCTACTACTCAAGCCAAGTGTCGATACATCAACTTCCATGTAGTCCCAAGTTGATGTATCCTGAAGATCTATCTTATCATAAAGAACCCAATGTGAAAGATGACGCATTAATCAGATTCCCGGTTTGAGAGTTATTGACATTTCTGTTATGGGGGGCCCCATTTGATTTAGGTTCAATCCAACCCGACCATACCCCAAATGCATCCAAAACTCATGTGGGCTGTTCCAAAAGAACCATCTCGCTCCATGATCACTATCACCATAGACGGTTCATTAATCGAACACCTGTAGACCATGTTATGGGCAAAAAGATGAAATCGGGTCAAACAGGTCCAGACTGGGGTCTGCCCCGATCCGTGGATCCGTCCCAATCCGAAGGTGCGACCCAGTCCACAGGTTCGACCCAATTTACGGGTCTGACCCAGTCCGCGGGTCCGAAACTATCCATGGAGGTGGCCCGACCCGCGAGGGTGGCCCAGCCTGCGCTGGGTCCGGCTCCGCTGCCCGGGCTGGGTTCGGCCCGGCGGCCCATGGGGTCCACCCAAGGCACATCCGGGGGGAAGGCCGCACCCCTTGGAGACCCTGAATGGCTAATCTGTTCAGGTGGGAGACCAAACGGGCACCACGTGGCACCAATTCGTGTCACGTGGGACCCGCGATGGGTCCCGCTCCTCCCGGCTGGCCGAGCGGCCAGCCAACTCCTGTGCGGCGTCGGTTGCTGCACGCCTCCTCCGGCGACCTGGTGGCTCGGTTCACCGGTCTTCCTCATGGCCAGCCAGGAACCAACCGCTGCTGCACCGCCATGGTCAGGGGTCACAGATTCTTCTGCTCCACCTCGTAGTGTCGTTGTGCCATGCCTTTCCGGTCAACCCGGCGGCTTGAGCCTCCGGTTTCTTTCGCAATCGGCCTTGCGCTGGCTGCTGCTACACCGCCGCGGCCAGGGGCCGGGGCTTCTCCTCCAGTGGCACGGTTGCACCGCCACTATCCACACGGCCGACTGCTTTGCTGATCGACCTTCCTTCATTCCACCAGTGTCGTTCTCCAGTTCCGACCACCGTCAATCCTTCCACGGTTCACCAGATGAGTTCTGGTGGCTCGATTCTCCTTATAGAAGAAGTCACGCACTCCTCAGGATGCCTCCTTCAATCCGCAACCATTCTTGATGAGTAAAACACATACCTAACTCATGTTGCATTCAGCGTCAAATTCCATGAAAAAGGTGCAGGGGTCGGGCCGTGTTTGGTCAGGTCGCGCCCTCCGCGTTAGGGTGATATCAAGTGGCTTCGAATTATAATCCACAAAGGAAAATGAAGAACTAGAAACAAAACAAGTTTAAACCCCAACCTTAGATTCGTTGTTCGTTGATGATGTCACTAAAAGGCGGACGCCATTTCATTGACATCGGGAAAGAATATGAAGAAGCTGAGGACGACGTCGTTGGTGTTCTTCAAGGACGACGCTTCCTCCTTTATTCTGGTTGAAGATCATTCTTCATTGGCGGAAGAAGTGTTCTTCGTCAGAGAATTATTTTTCTCCCCATGCCCTTCTTTTTCCAAGCACCACCCAAATAAAAAATCCAACCCCCCCCCCCCCAAATAATGGATTAAGTTAATCCATTATTTAATTATTGGCACAAAAATTAAAAAATATTAAAAATAATTAATTGGATTGATTTTTCACCATAAAGTGGGGAGCTCAAGGGTTCTCCCCACTTAATGGATAGTTTAAAGGGGTTAAAAGCCTGGGTGGTCCCCACATCATTTATCCTCCCATGTGAGGTTGAGTTCATGTGGGACCCACCACCATAACCTCTCATGGGAGGTTAAGGTGTGGTGGCCCCACCACCAACTTCCAAGAGTAGGTATTAACTAATAAAATAATATAATACATGCACTTATTTTATTTTATTATTCCACGTAAAACCCACAAATTATCTTCAATTCTTAACTCAATGTCGTTGAAGTGAAAGAATCCTTAAGTGAATATTGGTGCTTCAAGTTCAACGGTGCCCACATATTTCAATTCTGAGAACTGGTTCAAATGTTATAAAATCCTGCTCATACGTTTACTGAACATACCAGAACAAAACTTCAGAAATTGAATCTCGGCACACCACGTCTCAGAATCATGCGCTGTTATTTTTTGCGGAATCGTAAAATTACCATGTATTTTAGAAAAAAAATACACAAGAATTCCATTTATTTACAAATATGGTGTTTTGGTGTTGTTACCCCTAGGTACATATGTTCTAGAGGCACATCCACTTGTAGCATCCAGAATGGTATTTCATTGCATGGAAACCACTCGATTAGTACTTCACAAAAATTCCAAAATGTTTTTAAATATTTATACTTATCGCTAGGGTTCTTACATAAGTTTTAATGTCCTAATTTCTACAAATAACTAAACCTTAATCTAATACCAACTATTTCATCCTATGGTTTTATTACATAATCTTTTCATTACATGGAAGAAACATAGGATCTTTTAAAGTTTTGTTTCTTGTAAATTAGAAACATAATAAATGAAAACATAGAAAATTATTATAATTCATGGGAATGGATTTTTAATGGATTCACCATAAGTTACATTCACCACATCTCATATTCTATGGGCATATATCAAAGCAAAGCGGTGGCCATGAACCCTGTAAGGGAATAAAAAAGGGGGACATTTAGCATGTAATTATAATGAATAATAATACAAACATGAAATATTATAATATAACATGACTAAGATAAATTATGGAATATAATAATAAAAATAGTATAAATCAAAACATGGAAATGTGGATACCACATTTAACTAAGACATTCACAAGTATATCACCAAGGTTTATCACCAAGGTGTCATAAATCCCAATTTCGAAGGTTATTCCCCATGGTATCATAAATCATGTCAACTATAGACACAAAATATTTACCCAATGATTTGGATAAATATACATGGTAACCCTTGATATGTATTAATTAGTGCGATCTACATATATCGTAATAAATCAATTCATCAGTAACTTATAGAGAATAAATAATCAGTTTATTATCAAAATCAAGGCATTCAAAAGTGTTAAAGACATGACCATTACATAATTATTAACCCAAGAAAATGGAATTTCGGTTTTACATATATAAATCCCAAAATCAATAAATTATTTTTATATCTGTTTTAATACCCATGGAAAAGGAATATTTTTCGGTCTTCACAAAAGAAATAAATGATAATTTCTCATATAAAAGAGAGAAATAAATTCTGAAGCAAGACAAGTATAAAACATGGATTAAAGAAATGGAAAATTAAAAAAATAAGGTGAACCATTTGTTAAAAGTAAATTATTTTATTAATGGGAAAATATAAAGTCAGAAAGGAGAAATTAGTTTAAAAATTAGAATACAATCTACAAAAGGGAACCTGAATGGAAAAGAAATGTGTAGATTTCCCTTACTATGTAGAATTGATCCTAAATATTGAGGATTAAACCTAATGGGACTAGGGACACCTTGAAGGGACTATAAGGGAAGAAATATGACCATAAATTCATAGAATATGGATTGATAGTTAAGGTGAATGGTGAAATGGGTGGGTATTTATACCAAAAGTAGGGAAAATGTTTAATAATTTCTGAATATAGGTCTTGTAAATCTAGGTTGTGAAAATGAAAAACCATTGGATTACCAATGGTTCTTGTTCAAGGTTTTTGAAAATTAAGCCAAATTTTATGAGATTTTAATCCATTAGAACCAAAAACCATTTTTTAAGAATTATATGGACATGTAAAAGTACATTTCCTATAAAAATATGTTTTCTTAAAATCAGAATTTCCATTTTCGATTTTAGAAAGTAACTTATATGTTTGGAAATTTACTAAAAGATATTAAAATTTTTAATAATAAAAAAATAACATATTTCCTGTCATGGATGGTGGTTAAATAATTATTACATTGTTATTAAATAAATATGAAGTCATAAAACATATCAAAAACCGAAAACAATATTTTTAGTATTCACTAAAAAATAAATTATTTTATAAAATTCTCAAAAACTCACCCAAATCAAATTTCAATGTGATATTTTCAAATATAATATATATGTTATCAAAATAATTATATAAATATCATAATTTTTACTTTTAAATTTAAAAATACTTATTTATTTTGAATAATAATAGTTTTTAAGACAATCAAAATTCTGACACTTATAAAAACATACTTGGACATTAATAATTTATTTTATCATTTTTATTTAAATAAGAGTGTTTTAAAATATGATTTCATTAGAAAATATTATTAGCAATACATAATTTTATTATAAATGTTTATATATTTTCTAAAAATTATATTATATTTTATTTGTGTTAAATATTAAATTTATCAAATTGGTTTTACATAAACATATATTTTATTACATAACATTATTCTCAAAATGAGTTTGATAGAATAAAAAATTTATTTATACATAGAAACAAACATTTTAAGTAACTATGTCTTGGAAATGTAACCCCTTATTCACACGCATACACCGTAAGGGTAAGGTTTGTGGTGGTGGTGGTTTGAGGGGGTGGCTCAACTAACATCGATTGAGTGATAATATCCATTAACTCAAAAATTATTATGTAGGTGATTCCATTAAATCCTCAATTATTGAATCGTGGCATGGGATTTGTCATGGGAGAACCATAATGATTCTTCCATCATCCCATGTTCTAACAATTGGTCTCCAAATGACATGACTCTATTAATAGAGGCCAATGAATGTCCTTTCTACATCAATTATCCTTTTTTAATACTTCTTATAAACAATAATTATAATGGTAAAATTATTACACATTTTTTTAGTTACCAATGGTCAAATAGACTAATGGTTGTATTGACCGATGGTCATATTTGAACAATGATAATATTTCACCCTAGAAATACCACCTTTTCATTCACTCATGATTCACTACAATTCCACTTAAGTTTTTATTTTCAATTTCTAAGTTATTGACTAGTTTGCTAATATTTTTATTAAAATATATAGTATTGTCTATGGGGGCAATGATTCTAGTAGATTGGGGTGATCCATAATTTCCCATTTTAGCTTTTCAATTTTATATTTCTGATCCAATTGTAATGTTTGGTATTTTCATTGGTTTCATAGTTGACTAATTTAATGATATTTATTAATGACATAAGGTTTTTTTTGTTCCCTAATATATTTTATGTGTATAATATTATATAATATAAAACATATTTTCTTAGGAAACAATTATCATTTAAAAATCATGGGTCCCCAAAAAATTTCATCTATGTCGACATCCTTAAGGTTTTTTTTTCTATAGATATGATCTTATGATGTCATCCACTTTTTTGACGATTTACTATGATGGTGGACCTAGGATTATTATAATAATAACATTTCATTTCCATGGGTTAATCAAGATTGAGGAGATATTGAATGATCTTATAATATCATCCACTTCAATTCACTGGATAAAATATGAAAATGTGACGATGATATGTTTATGAAACCCATTTATTTTACATTGATTATATTGCGTTGAATCGATTAATTTTATATGATATTATGGATCACATTTGTCATGGCCATTCCCAATGGGGCCCATTTTGTGAATCTCCAAGCCCACCTCCAATAGGCTAGGGGCTTTAAACTGCCATCGAGTATTCATATCACTAACATGGGAGGCTATAGCCTAAGAACCTGTACAGAAGAACGCATATCTAGACCCATAAAATGATGAAATGTGTCAAAAGTGAACAACCATGCATACATACATCTAAATCCTACAACTATAGTACATCGTAATTAATGGAAAGTAAACAGGTTCAAATACAAACCCAATATAAATATTTTGAAAACTATTCCAACATGAAAGTAAATATAGAGACAACTATCAAGATACCATTGGAACAAACCTTGGTCTATCCAATATAACAAAGAAAAATATATTCCTAGCCCCCATAGGACTCTATCGAAAGTTATACCGTCTGCACATGACATTTGTGGGCAAATCCCATGAAGGGGTGAATATAATAATACCTTGTAGCACACCCCTTAATCCCCCAAGAATAAGAAAAAATAATAGTTATCACTACACAGGTATATTTTTACATCACATATAACAATAATATCCAAATATACTCAACCAAGACACACAGTATCATGGTAACATTCACAATAGTAATTTCAGTCTAGGATTCCAGCTCAAAGGTTCCAAATAACACTCGTCTAGAAGAGTATACTCCACTAGTCAGATAGCACTGATGATGTCTATCTATGAGGTAGTGATAATTAGGTCTCACCATTAATATTATATGTTTTAAGTCACAAGAGATGTGGTATACAAATGAGTATCACTCTCAAGGCCATGGGAAAAACCAATAACTCAATATGGATTAACCATCGAAGTAGAGGATTGATGCTCATATAGTATAGGTCATGACGATTCCAATAAATCTACCTAGAGAAAGAAGATGATATAGGATCCCACTATGAGCCTCGTGGGAGGAATACAACAAGTATATCTGATATATACTACTAAAGGGATCACTCACCTATTTGTAGGAATTTATTTCACACTACCCCTCATGAAGTGGATATATTGAATGCACCCCTAATGAAACTTTTCTAAGATACATATGATAAGGAATCCAATCCATGTTTGAAGCTGTACATGATGTCTACTAGGTGTGCATGATGTGTCCCTTTGGACCTAGGTCCTGTCTATATAAATATACCTTGCCTATATATGTGTAAAGGTATATGGAATGTTGTTTCTCATATACTTCTTCTCATGTCCATGTACATGACTAAGCCTATTTTCATCCAGGATTTCCATTTATGGGTGGGAGTACACGATGTTCTTTAGGTCGTGCGCATGTACCCTCTCAGGTACACATTGTTCCATCTGGGAGGGGTCACATGTCGTGTGATAGGGTCACATACCACGGAATCCTTAACAGTATCTTGAAACCTCAGCCACTGTTTGGAGGACCCCACACCGTGTTTAGCTCTGCAGTACAGAACGTTTTTGTTAGGATTTTCCAGAAATCATGATCTGGATTCCATGAATCTTATGTTTTTCTAGGTCCATCAATTCAACCATGACACATTCCAGAATCAAGCAGTTTCATCATTTAGGATATTACATCATCGAATCATCAAAATCCAACCATCAAATCCATTTTAAAAAATATCCTTAAAAATTATTAATCACCATGCACCGAAGAACATGAACACAGGGTATCCACGCTCTCTAATATATTTCTACTTATATCATTGCAACACCTTCACATCATCTTTATCCCAGATCTACGATATTGAATCGTTTCCCAAATAAAAATGTGTGAAATTATCAATTCCTCAAATATTGTCCAACCATGGGCTAAGGGATCATATGTGATGAACGAATAAATATAAGAGAAATGTGTAGAACACAACCACGAGGAACTAACCTCATCCAATGTTTGTGTTGGCCTCCATTAATTTTCATTAAAATTATTAACAAATATATGATAGATAATCACAAATAAACTATCCGAATTTCCATATAATCTATCCCACTCACGCAATGTCCCTGATATGTGAATCAATTCATTAGTTGATAAATTATTATTCATTATAGGAATAAAAAACGTTAAGAAATACCTATAAATAACAACCTTTCCCCAATTTGAATCGATCATTAATGAAGAATTGTGTTGTATCATGATCATTGGTGAGATGCTAAAATTTCATCTTGAACTATTCATCGATCTTTGATCTGGTCCTCGTCTTCCAATGAAATGTCATTCAACACTCTCTAATGGATCTCCAAATATTTGTAGGGTTATGTGGCTAACCATGAAAAGTTTCTATAAGGGTGTTTATATAGAGAGTCATTTGGTTGTTGTAACATAAAATATTAAATAAATTAATAAAATTAATTTATGTGTTATCAACACCCATGAAAATATTTCCACATACACTCCATACCGACAATTTTTATGTCACAACTATGGTAAAACCCACATTCTAAACTCTATAGTGAACTCATATTTCTGATACATGCTTCTGTTTAGATTTTATTCCAGTTTTTTTTAGAAAACTCCATGCTCATGTCATTTAATATAATTAATATATTTCAAATATATTTTTGGGAACACAGAGACTCATAATTTCATTCCCACTCAGCACCATATCTCAAAAATAATCCATACAATATCTTGGAATAATACATTGAAAATATGAGTCATTATATTCTCCCCTCCTTGAGGATTTACATCCTGAAAAGTCAAAAAAAAGTGGCTCCACAAAGAGATGTGGATACTGAGCATGAATTTGGGCCACCCACTCACAGGTTCCCTCCTAAATATTCTCGTGTTTCCAAAAAAACATGTACTAAAGTAACTAATCTCCCATAAAGGATCCTATCATACAAATCCTCAATCTCTACTAGGTACTCAGTAAAGGTAGCTCTATCCTCTATGTCCAACTATCCCCGATAGATACCATGTGACGGGTCATGAACATACCTCCTCAGTTGCAATGTGTGTAAGATGTCATGTACCCGGTCTAACTACAATGGTTGAGCTAATTGGTATGTCGCCTTTCTAACGCTACATATTTTCTAGAAAGGGACAATGAATATCATAAATATCTTGATTCCCTAGAAAAATATTTATAATCAATGTCGAGGTGAAACCCATAAGAACACATGGTCTCCCTACTTTAACTCTAAAGGAATACTTTTTCTATCCACATAAGACTTCTAATGTCTCTGTACAGTCATCAACTATTCCTGGATGATCTGCACCTTCTTAGTAGTGGATCACACCAACTCTGGGTGCATGAGTGATGCCTACCCTTGGTCGGTCCGACAAAGTGGAACCTATAGGGTTGCCCATACATGGCCTCTAATGGTGCCATAACAATGGTTTCATGGTACATATTTCTGTAAAAAAACACCAACATTGGTAGTTTATCCTCCCAACAATGGGTAAAGTCTAACATGAAATCCCGCAACATGTCCTCTAGAACATAAATGGTCCACTCAGTCCAGCCATCAGTATGGGGGTGAATCACTATTCTCAAGCACAACTAAGTCCCAAATTCCTCCTATAATCCCTTCCATAAATGATATGTGAAGCATGAAAATTCTTCATTAATGATTTTCTATGGAACTCCATGGAGTCGGGTTATCTCCTAAATGTAGTGGCATCCCGAGCTCTCTACTGAACTCTACTCCCAAATTGTTAACAAGTGGGATGACTTGGTGATGAATTCTATGATCACCCAAATAGAATCATGTCACCGAGATGTATGTGCTAATACCATCACAAATTCCGTGGATATATCATCCCACGTCAACTCTAAAACCTCAAGGGGTTAATCTAAACCCACTAGAACATTGGGCTCAACCTTCACGTGCTAACAAGGCATCGAGAGACAAACTCTACAACTCCATTATTCATCCCTGGCCACAAAAACTAATTTCTGAGGTCCTATTATATCATTTACATACTTGGATGTACCAACAAATGTGACATATGAGACTCTCTTATAACCTCCTCTCAAAATTTAACTGGTACTATCCTGCATCCTATCAAAAAACCACATGCTCCCCACCTTCCAAAAATCCATTAGGACCATGTCTAGTGGATATCTGAGTGTGTAGGGTCCCACTGTTGTTATCCAAAATATGTGCCCACCTAACTTATTGAAAAATGGTACGGGTAAGAACCATATACTAGAGGTAATATTATCCATATCCATTTATAGGTGATAACTGCAATGAGGCCAACTACTCTGATGCCTCATTCAATAACTATGAAAAAGATCCCTTATTGGGAGCATCTGTTATCACTCTCCACTTCGTAGGAAAAAAAATTCAAAGTCATAATCCTGGAGGAACTTTTAGCACCACCTCTCTCTCAATTTAATGTTCTTTTTATAGATTATATACTTGATAATATTTTTATCAGAATAGATGATAAATCTCTCGTCCATCTAATAGTGTCTCCACATCTTTATTGAAAAGACTACCATTGCTAACTCAAGATTGTGGGTCATGTTATTCTGCGCATGTGTTCTCAAATGATGTGAAACATAGGAAATAACCTACTACATATTCATTATAACACAAACAATCCAAATTCTCGATGCATCATAGAACTCTATGTACTCTACACCCTCCTTTGGTAATCACAAGATGGGAGCGATCGTCAACCTCTACCTCAACTCCGGAAAAGCTTGCTGGATCTTTTCAATACACATGAAATGTCTTCCATTTTGGGTCAAAACTAGCACGGGAGAAGATATCTTGGAGAAATTAGGTATTAATATCTGGTAATAGCATTCCATCCTAAGGAATATCTTCACCTCCATCAATATCATAGGTGTCTCATAAGATAACACTGTCTCAACCTTTGTTGGGTCCACTTACAGACCTTATGATGAGATAACATGTCCTATAAATTGGAACTATGTATCCATAAATGGAACTCATATAGATTACTATAAAGCTAGTTCTCTCATTATACATCCATATCCATCCTCAAGTGTCTCTCATGCACCTCCTTGGACATTGAGTACATAAGTATATCATTAATAATGACTTCCAAAAACTAGTTGAAGAAGGGCTGAAATATCCATTTCCTAAGAACGGTGAATACTTTGGGGGAATTTATCAAGAAAATGGGTATCACATTGTACTCATAGTGATTATAATGACATATTAATTTCATATTTGGTATGTCCTTATAACAATCCTTCTCTTTACTACACATTAATACAAGATTTATTACATAAAACTACACTAAATACAACCCAAAAGACTGTTAAGTCTGTTGTATTTGGTAATGAGGTAAATTACATTAGAAAACATGAAATATATAATATTTTTTGAAAAAATCCTTAACATGTTCATCATATTACATTGTACTTAAAACTCTATGGGAGATCCTGGGGACAAACATAAGCAAGGGAAGAGCTATAAATCTCAGTAAGGGAATAAACATGTCATATGGAGATACATGTTATAAAATAGGCTTATCAATTGGGAATAAAAAAAGTATGAATCATAAACATGAACGATGATACATTATATATCATGATAATCATAACATGGGAAATGTGGAAACAATATATAACATGGCATAAGCATGAGTCAAGACTTATTGCGCATAGAGGAGAATGAGTCCAAAATCATTGCACATGTAGGAGCATGAGTCAAGGATAGATTAGAAGATTATTTCACGTGATATATCATGATACTACACATTACTCAAGGTATTTGAGCTCTATTTAGGGAAACCCATCATAATCATTTCATTCTCACGCTTAAGTGTGCCACATAAATCATACAACATGGATTCATTCAACACAATAATTTATTCCACAATCAAGGTGTATGGAATAAATACATGTAGTTCCCCAATCAATAAGTATATGTGCATAATGTTTATTAACCTAGATAGGAAATGGTTATGATATTTACTATATAATTGGTTTGGCATGGAAAATCGAGGAGTAATTTCGGCAGCAAAGCAGTGTCACTTAGAAATTCATAAAAATGGGTTAATGAGAGAGAAAGGGGTATATCATCATATATAAATAAAATGGTTAGTAATGGGGACATGTAAGAACATATCCAATAATAAGGAAATTGAAATTAAAAGACATGATATAAAAGGAGTTCTTAATAAAATAAGATAGTGGAAGATCTCTTATAGAATTTCAGCATAGTAACGACTTATGAAATGGTAAAAATGAGAGAAGATAAATTATATATCACTAAAATAACAACCATTGTACAGTAATGTAATATTAATAAATTAATGGAAATATAATCAATTGAAATTAAAAGGACTAATTTAAGAGAAATTTATTGAATTGAAAGGGGAGGAGAAGAATCACTTACTTATGATTGTGACTCCAAAGGCTTAGGATGGGATTCTTGAAAGATTGGGGGTTCCATGACAGGACTCTAGGTAGTAGATTTAATAGTGTGGATATTCTCCAAGGAGTTAAAATGAAGAGAAATAGGATCCTAGTTAGGTTTATATAGGAAAGGATGGAGATTTCTTTATTATTTTGTTTTTGGACTCTACATAATAAAATATTCAAAACCAAAAACTGTACCATGGTCTTTCCCATGGTTTTTGAAAAAAGTGAGTTTTTTAAATTATGTTATAATTAAAAGGGCTGGAATTTTTAAAATATTACCCTTGGTGATGTGGAGGTGAGTAACACTCTTAATGAAATTATTTTAAAATCATAAAATATATTATAAGTCTTGGAGGATTCATAATGGATTTACAAAATAAATCAAATAAACTTAAAATCACATTATTTTAAATTAAAATCATATATTGTTTTTTTAATCTCATTTATATTACTTATTAAATCAATTTTGGGTCATTTTGATGTCATGAAACACAAAGTATATTTATAAGGTATTTAAATTTTACCCGAAAATTCGTCTATCTCAGAAAATTATGAAAAAATTACCATTGGATAATTTCAACATCTTGATTAAAAAAACAATATTATTTTTATATAAATAATTTAATAAATAATTTAATTTTCACTTTTTGAAAAAAATGACATTTATTGAAAATGATGGGTTTTTGACAATAATGGTTTTCAAACCCTAATAAAAATTACATTTGAATTTATGAAAATTATATGATAACTTATATTTAATAAAATTAAATTAGTAATTATATTTTATTAAAATGTTATTTATTTAAAAAAACATTAATTCCTAATAATATATTTATTTACTCAATTTGAATATTAACCAAAAATACAATTCATTCTTTAAAAATAATTTACAAAGTAAAAATAATTGGATGAAAATATATTCATTACTTTATAAAAAATAATGTATATATTATTATTACTAGGGTATTGATACATATCCCTTTAATGCACCGTCATACTCCATAAGAGTAAGTTACATGATTATGGGGCTTACATAGGGTTATTCAGCAAACATGGTTTTGGTTGTTATCTCAATGAGCCAGAAATTCTCCCATAAATAGTTTATCTAACGATTAAGTTGTTTGATCTAAGATTGGGATTGGTATACATAAAATAAAACAAATGTTATCACCCTCATAATATATAATAAATGGGCTTCATAGGGTACGATCCTTCTGGTTGAGGCTATCACTTCCTTTGTCTGTGTCAAATGGATCTGTTAAAACCCTATATTTATACTAGTAATGTGATCACTATTCAACATCTACATTATCAATGGTTGTGATACTTAACCATAATTTAAATTAAATTGGATATAATAACACCAAATAATTTTATGTTTTTTCTATAACCATAAGACATTCAGTTAAAACACAAGGGCGAATTTTATTCATAATAGTTCTGATCGTTATAATATTCCCCCCTTTTAAAAATTAATCCTTGAAATTTTATATTCCCTATAACGCCCCGACCCCAGCTACCCGAAGCCGGTACGTTACTTCGTAACATTGGCATGATCACAAAAGATCAAGTCTCGAAATACAGATTAGTTTAGTAGCCTTGGAAACACTAGATGCATTCATAAATGTTACATTACATCATAAAGTGAAAAACTAATAACAAAGTCTTCATAGTCCACACTCATATCCTCTTCTGACTATCCCTGCAGGTCATTCATAAAATACTTCTTCACATCCTAGAAAATATTAAAACATTGAAAGGGGTGAGCTCAGATGCTCATTAAGGATAACAACATAGCTGAAACTTTCATAAATAAACATTAACATTTAAGGCAATGTATAACTAAAACAAAAGCCTTTTAAACTTGAACTTTAGCATAATATGGAAAGTGTAAAATGAAATAATTCCATTTACTTACTCACATGGATATTCTACTAGTCGAATAATCACATGAAATATCATTAACCACTTTCATAATGATGGAATGCATAATGCCAGACATTCTGAAACATTTTGTCAAGGCCTCGGCCAAGACGTCTAAAATGATTAACGCCTCGGCCAAAATCAAAAATCAAATTGGGAAAGGGCCTCGGCCAATTCCACGTCTAGTTGTCTCATGAGACCTACCGATGCATCGAGGAGCTATAGAGGGCTCCACCCGTCACTTATTAAGTCCAATGAATTCCTCATATGAATAGGTTTAAAAATATCATAAACCATAACATAATCATATCACATAAAACATGCATAAAGGAAACATAACATTTCCACATTTCAATCACAAGATATCAATACAACACATTGATATAATAAAAACTCTTTCAAAACCACTTTCAATACCAAAATAAAAGAAAGTTAAAACTTTGTATTTATTTTTCTTTAAAAAAAAGTGATGGCTTGTAGAGGAAGCCGAAACTCAAATAATGGTCACGGTGGCAGAGAAGTCATTGTCGCCGCATATGTATGGAAAGAAAAACATTCCCTTTTTTTTGTTTAGTAAATCTCTTTGTATAAAAAATATTACTTTTGAATAAACGTAAAAGTCAAAGGGGTTTATACACCGTATAAAAGAATGTTGTGTATAAAACCAAATATGCCTCAATAAAAGGGGATTGAGACGAAGTCCTTAAAAAGATCATTTTTTTAAATAAAGTACATCTATAATATGTATTCAGTATAAGTACACATAAATAATGTACAAATAAAAGATAGGACATAATAATATCATGACATAATTTGAAAGTAGGAGATTAACCCAAAGAATAGAAATTGGGTTATGAAGTTCCCTTACCTCGTGTCTGACTTGACTCAACCATTATTTAACCTCCTAAATATTAAACTAGAGTTAATATCTACCTTATTAAGAACCATTTTAAACTTCATTATCCTTTTTATATAACTTATTACCATGTTATGAACATTATGTAATTATTTAAGTTAATAACGGTCGTTTTGTCGATCTTTGGTACTTTAGTCAATAATAAACTTCTTATAATTACAAGTTGTTCATGTGGTGAAATATCCATTATATCCAGAATTATATTCATGATTTATTTATCATATATATCATATATATCCTGTATATACATTCATTCATAATATTACGTGACATTTAGAGGTAAGAAATGAAATGCACCGTTCATGGAGACGGTAAACCGTACGTACGCAAGAACGCTACTTTCATTTCTATTTCAAATTTAATGGAATGAAATCATAATGATATAAATGTATAATATAATTCCAGTATAATATAGCATATAATACCATTTAATCCATCCTTTATACATCTCACATATGGTATTAACGATTCAAATCATTTTGAGGGGGTGGTAGTCCGCACTTCCTAAAATGAAATTATTGCGTTTTACCCATAATCGAAATCATAAAGGTATGCCATAAATGTAAAATAAAGAAGCTTAAGTAAAAACTAAACATATTATATATCATATATAAATATAGTGACATCTTAATGGCCACCTTTGAAGGTGTTATATGAGTGTTGAACAATCATCGTTTCGTGAGGCAGAAATTCGCCATCCACAGAAATAGTATGTTATTTAACCATTAGATGTAGGTGTGTGTAATTTTATCTCGAATACTTCTTATAAAAACATCATAGTATATTGAGGATACTTGTTTTGTTACAAAAGAAATGAATAGAAAGTGTTTAGGGGGTTGGAGAAGAAAAATAAAACAAAACAACATTAGAGAAGACATTACCTTAAAATCGGGTAACTCTCTTTGATTTGAGCCAAAGGCTTCCTTGGGAAGAGTTATGCCCAATGTGAGGCTTTTAGGAGTAATAGGGGGAAGTTGGGAGAGTATTTGGGCAGAGGTTTTCCGAGCCAAATGGCTTGAAAGTGTGAATGAGGTGGTAGAGTTGGGGGCCTTTTATAAGTGGAGAGGAGGGCCACTCTTGGAAAGTAAAGAAAAGTTGCTTTATCATAAAATGAGTTTCAGATTTTAGAGGTCCCACACTTATATAATTCGAGTATAAGGTGGTAAGGGTTTGAAATATACCCATCCAATAGGCTTTGGACAAGTGTAAGCCTTGGATATTACATTATCTTTTCATTTTATTTAAATCATTAATTAATGAGGTAATCGCTGCATCATCATTGTGTCATTAAAAATTTTATATTATTTAATGTATAAAAATTCTAAAAAAACATCCATAATTTAGGAAATCGTTTTAGCTTTCTAATGAATATTTATGGTCAAAACGTTAACTTATATAACCCCATGTAATAATTGTTTTAGTAAAACAACTCATGTTTGTGACATTTTTATTTTAACATTAAATAAAATGTTTTTAATGTCATTTTCCAACCAAAGTGGCTCCATGGGGTCCCCAAGTTGACCCATGGATTGTCTTGGTCTTCTGTGGCTCATCCAATGAGGGTAGGACATCTGTCAATCTCATCTCATATTATTAAAACATTATTTTTACCTTAAGCTACAGTAATTACCTCTAATCGCGATTAAGAACTTAAAAGTTACTATTCACCAAAAAATTATTTTAATCTCATTGAACCACATTTTACTTCTTAATGAAAACCATTTATGTCATATTTTTGAAAATAAAATCACAGAAGTGGTAATATTCCATTTAAACGAAAAATCTGTTTTTTAACTACCACTTAGTGGTTTCACTATTTATAAAAAATTGAAGTTTTTCAGAACAATGCCAAAATTTCATCCTAAGATATAAATGATATTCCGAATTCAAAAATGATTTATATTTTATGAAATTCCAAACATATAAGTTGAATTAATTAATTTTATCATTAACTCCCACTGTCACAACAAATAGCGTGTTTTTAAGAAACAATATATATCAAAAGATTGACAATTTTTTATGTCCAATTTCAAAGTGAAATTAATTCTAATGAACACCATTGATAAAATGGTAAAAATATATTCTAATTATACTTTAAAACCACTCAATAGTATAACTTATCACTATAAATTATTTTGATTAAAAAAGTTGTTTTAAGTATTTTTCACTATTCATAAAAATTTTGAAGTTCTCAGAAAATTAGAAAAAATTCAACATAGGCTAATTTTAATATTAGGAATACAAAAATGAATTCCATTTTGAAATATAAATTTTCTATAATATCAAAAAGTGGTTATTACTATTCATAATGGGTACTTTGATTAGTCGTGGTGTTTTAGAACTCGAACTTGCGTACAATGCAAGCTATTGCAATATTGAAAGAGAGGCGTATCGTGGAAGCTTGGAGTGTTATATTCTTCCCTCCTTCAATAAATTGCCTCCTCGCAATTTTATATTTTTCTTTGAAAATAAAAGGTTGAAAATAGAAAATACCTTTGTGGAAAACCCACATCGGAAATAAGGTTAATAAAATTTAGCCTTAATAAGAGGGAAATGGAAATAAGAAAGTCACCACCAAATTATGATCTCGATAAGGAGAAAATTGGTGGCAATTAGAGACATATAATTGGTGGAAAAACATAAATATTTATAGGGAGTGATTGAGGTCATCAGTCACAATCAACTGTCAAATTGAGGGCCTCAAAGCCTTCAATCTACGTTGATTTAAAATATCATCAGTTCAACAAGACATAAGGTATTAGGATAACACATTTTTTTGTTTTAATATCCCTTTACTAAAGTTTAAGAATTAATTTATTCATTGAATAAGAGATAGGTATATATATATTTATGCTTGACAATTAGAGTTTCAACCTTCAACTCATCTTTCACTCAAAAAGATAATAGAACTCAAGAATATTATACTTATCCTAATTGTATAAGGTTCCAAATGTTAACACATACCATTTAGATTAGTAAAATTATATTGTAATAACCAGGGACTTCCTGTAGGCCAGTGGTAGGGAATAAAGGCCTGTCGCACTATGGTTGTGGGTTCGATTCCTGCAGCTTTGTTCGACCCAACGGTTTATGCCCCACCCTGTAGGTTGTCCTTTTCCTAAAACTATAGTATTATAATATTCCAAAAATAATCTTCAGAAATGTTTTAACCTTAAACAATACTATCCAAAGTTCAACTTAATCCATTCCAACCTTTATAGTTATCCAAAATACCTCTGTCCAGACTTTCTCTAAAGGGTCCTTAAATTCCAAAATCAATTGTAACATTAGATTCCCTAAACAAAGTAAAGTTTATATAATTGTCACATACTAAAAATATGATTTCCATAATCATATTAAAACCTTAATGATAACCAACAAGTACTGCAGTACAATCCTTATATATATATATCACATTATTCTAATAACCAGAATATAATCCATGAGTCCAAAAGCACCAATACATTAGTTATTCTGCTTCAACTGTAGTAATAGCATAATATTTTCCATGATTCCTTGGCCTTTTCTGAGGTAAGTTGCCCTGACGCTTAGGAAATTCATTTGCATAATGCCCCATTTCCCTACAATTTTAGCATTCAACATTGATAGCCTCTTTCTTTGCCTTGCAATCACGAGCCTGGTGACCTTTTTCTCCACATTTATAACAATCTCCCATTACTTTTAGGCAAGCACCGGGGTGATTCTTCCCACAATTATCACATAATGGAAAATCCTTCTTTCCCTTTGTCCCTTTATCCGTCTCTTGTTACGCCGTTCTCTTCTTCTCTTGCTTTACTTTGTTCTCATAAGACTTAGAGAATTCCTTTTCTGTCTTGATAGCACATGAGACAATATCTTCGTATGATGAGAAGGATTGTGAGAATAATGCTCGATGGAGAAATGGTTTTAACCCATCAAAGAAACGATCAATATTACTACTTGGGTTACGTATATAATCTGCAGCATGCCTCGCTAACCTTGTAAAGTTAGCCTCATACTTTGCGACATTCTCATCCTCCTTATGCCTCAGACTCAGAAATTGCCTTTCCATATCTGCTCGATGGTCATGTGGAAAGTATTTTTCTAAGAACAGATCTTTGAAATCTCTCCATTCCATACATGATACTTCTTCATCTTCCTTTGTGTTTTGAATCAATGACCACCATTGATCGGCATCTCCAGTGAGGCGGTAAACTGCCATGACAACCTTCTCCCTTTCGCTACTCCCCAAGGCATGGAATATTTTCTCTAAAGAATTTATCCATTGCTCAGCTACTAATGGATTTGTACCCCCATTAAATGTTGGCGGTTTTTGCCTCATGAAGCGGTCTAACATTGATCCTCCACGTTGCATATCATGGTGC
Source organism: Viscum album (assembly GCA_963277665.1). Classification (NCBI taxonomy): domain Eukaryota; kingdom Viridiplantae; phylum Streptophyta; class Magnoliopsida; order Santalales; family Viscaceae; genus Viscum; species Viscum album. Next base: position 1,100,884,642 of record OY728162.1, on the reverse strand, counting down.
TCCATACGAGTAAGGTTATTATTCATAACCTGAGTGAGTTTTCTCAGTATGGTAATAAGTTGATCACTACCAGTTGTATCTCCAGATCCACAATAATTATCTTGAGCAGGAGGGAAATACCTACATGGAGTTTGTGCATTGATACAGTTTCCATTCCTTCCACTAGGCTCCATTTCTAAACAATGGAATAAACTAGATTAGTTTATGAATCAAAATACATAATTCCATACTTGTAAAACACTTAACATAAATTGAACTATTTATGGATGTAATCCATAATCATAAAAATGTTTTCTTTGAGGAAGTATATAATCATAAACCTTTATAGTGTTTTGTATTGAAAATGAGAATTATCCAAAGAATATCCCCCGGGAGTGTCGTAACCAAGAGTGAAGCAAGGCCCGTTTTCGTGCACCAGTTCCTGTTCGAGTCTAGCTCAAAGCAGTGTTTTCAGGTTTTACACCTAGGTACATCTGTGCCAAAGCCGCCTCTACCTGCTTGTATCGAGACAGGGATTTATTGCTCTGAAAACTCACAAAATCTCCACAATAACAAAATTCTAGGAAGTTATTCTATACTAATCCTCAAAGTCTATCTTCGTGCTATGTGCTCTAATCAGAGTTTATCTAAATCTAGCTTCTAAGGTTAGTACTAAATTGCCTCTGATACCAACTGTAACGCCCCGACCCCAGCTACACGGAGCCGGTGCGTTACTTTGTAACATTGTCATTATCACAAAAGATCAAGTCTCGAAAGACCGATTAGTTTAGTAGCCTTGGAAACACTAGATACATTCATAAATTTTACATTACATCATAAAGTGAAAAACTAATAACAAAGTCTTCATTGTCCACACTCATATCCTCTTCTGACTATCCCTGCTGGTCATTCATAAAATACTTTTCACATCCTGGAAAATATTAAAACATATGAAAGGGGTGAGCTCAGATGCTCAGTAAGTATAACAACATAGCGGAAGCTTTCATAAATAAACATTAACATTTAAGGCAATGTATAACTAAAACAAAAGCCTTTTAAACTTGAACTTTAGCATAATATGGAAAAAGTAAAATGAAATAATTCCATTTACTTACTCACATGGATATTCTACTAGTCGAATAATCACATGAATATCACTAACCACTTTCATAATGATGGAATGCATAATGCCAAACATTCTGAAGCATTTTGTCAAGGCCTCGGCCAAGACGTCTAAAATGATTAAGGCCTCGGCCAAAATCACAAATCAAATTGGGAAAGGGCCTCGACCAATTCCACTTCTAGTTGTCTCATGAGACCTACCGATGCATCGAGGAGCTATAGCGGGCTCCACCCGTCACTTATTAAGTCCAATGCATTCCTCATATGAATAGGTTTAAACATATCATAAACCATAACATAATCATATCACATAAAACATGCATAAAGGAAACATAATATTTCCACATTTCAATCACAAGATATCAATACAACACATTGATATAATAAAAACTCTTTCAAAACCACTTTAAATTCCAAAATAAAAGAAAGTTAAAACTTTGTATTTATTTTTCTTTAAAAAAAGTGATGGCTTGTAGAGGAAGCCGAAACTCAAATAATGGTCACGGCGGTGGAGAAGTCGTTGTCGACGCATATGTACGGAAAGAAAAACATTCCCTTTTTGTCGTTTAGTAAATCTATTCGTATAAAAAATATTCCTTTTGAATAAATGTAAAAGTCAAAGGGGTTTATACACCATATAAAAGAAAGTTGTGTATAAAATCAAATATGCCTCAATGAAAGGGGATTGAGACGAAGTCCTTAAAAAGATAATTTTTTTAAATAAAGTACATCTATAATGTGTATTCACTATAAGTACACATAAATAAAGTACAAATACAAGATAGGACATAATAATATCATGACATAATTTGAAGGTAGGAGATTAACCCAAAGAATAGAAATTGGGTTAAGAAGTTCCCTTACATCGTGTCCGACTTGACTCAACCGTTCTTTATCCTCCTGAATAATAAACTAGAGTTAATATCTACCTTATTAAGAATCATTTTCATTTTCATTGTCCTTTTTATATCACTTATTACCATGTTATGAACATTATGTACTTATTTATGTTAATAACGGTCGTTTTGTCGATCTTTGGTACTTGAGTCAATAATAAAGTTCTTATAATTACAAGTTGTTCATGTGGTGAAATATCCATTATATCCAGAATTATATTCATTATGTAGTTATCATATATATCATATATATTCAGTATATACATCCATTCATAATATTACGTAACATTTAGAGGTAAGAAATGAAATGCACCATTCATGGAGACGGTAAGCCGTACGTACGCATGAACGCTACATTAATTTCTATTTAGTATTTAATGGAATGAAATCATAATGATATAAATTTATAATATAATTCCAGTATAATATAGCATATAATACCATTTAATCCATCCTTTATACATCCCACATATGGTATTAACGATTCAAATCATTTTGAGGGGGCGGTAGTCCGCACTTCCTAAAATGAAATTATCGCGTTTTATCCATAATGGAAATCATAAAGGTATGACATAAATGAAAAATACAGAAGCTTAAGTAAAACATAAACATATTATATATCATATATAAATATAGTGACATCTTAATGGCCACCTTTGATGGTGTTATATGAGTGTTGAACAATCATCGTTTCATGAGGCAGAAATTCGCCATCCACAGAAACAGTATGTTCTTTAACCATTAGATGTAGGTGTGTGTAAGTGTAGCTCTAATAATTCTTATAAAAACATCCTAGTAAATTGAGGATACTTGTGTTGTTACAAAAGAAATGAATAGAACGTGTTTAGGGGGTTGGAGAAGAAAAATAATACAAAACAACATTAGAGAAGACATTAACTTGAAATCGTGTAACTCTTTTTGATTTGAGCCAAAGGCTTCCTTGGGAAGCGTTCTGCCAAAAGTGAGGCTTCTAGGAGTAAGAGGGGGAAGTTGGGAGAGTATTTGGGAAGATGTTGTCTGATCCAAATGGCTTGAAAGTGTGAATGAGGTGGTAGAGGTTGGGGCCTTTTATAAGTGGAGAGGAGGGGCACTCTTGGAAAGTAAAGAAAAGTCACTTTATCATAAAATGAGTTTCGGATTTTAGAGGTCCCACACTTATATAATTTGAGGATAAGGTGATAAGGGTTCGAAAGATACCTATCCAATGGGATTTGGACAATTTTAAGCCTTGTATATTACATTATCTTTTCATTTTATTTAAATCGCTAATTAATGAGGTAATCGCTCCATCATCATTGTGTCATTACAAATTTACATTATTTAATGTCTAAAAATTCTAAAAAAATAACCATAATGTAGGAAATCTTTTTAGCTTTCTAAGGAATATTTATGGTCAAAACGTTAACTTATATAACCCCATGTAATAATTGTTTTAGTAAAACAACTCATGTTTGTGACATTTTTATTTTAACATTAAATAAAATGTTTTTAATGTCATTTTCAAACCAAAGTGGCTCCATGGGGTCCCCAAGGTGACCCATGGATTTTCTTGGTCGGCCATGGATCATCCAATTAGGGTAGTACATGTGTCAAGCTCATATCATATTATTAAAACATTATTTTTACCTTAAACTACAGTAATTACCTCTAATCGCGATTAAGAACTGAAACGTTACTATTCACCAAAAAATTATTTTAATCTCATTGAACCACATTTTACTTCTTAATGACAACCATGTATTTCGGATTTTTGAAAATCAAATCACAGAAGTGGTAACATTTCATTTAAATGAAAAATCGTTTTTTTAACTACCACTTAGTGGTTTCACTATTCATCAAAAATTGAAGTTTTTCAGAACAATGCCAAAATTTCATCCTAAGATATAATTGATATTCCAAATTCAAAAATGATGTCTATTTTATGAAATTCCAAACATATAAGTTGCATTATTTAATTTTATCATTAATTCCTACTGTCACAACAAATAGCGTGTTTTTAAGAAACAATATATATCAAAAGATTGACAATTGTTTATGTCCAATTTCAAAGTGAAATTAATTCTAATGAACACCATTGGATAAAATGGTAAAAATATATTCTAATTATACTTTAAAACCACTCAATAGTATAACTTATCACTATAAATTATTTTGATTAAAAAAGTTGTTTTAAGTATTTTTTACTATTCATAATAATTTTGAAGTTCTCAGAAAATTACAAAAAATTCAACATTGGATAATTTCAATATTATGAATACAAAAATTAATTCCATTTTGAAATATAAGTTTTCTATAATTTCAAAAAGTGGTTATTACTATTAATAACGTCTACTTTGATTAGTCGCGGTGTTTTAGAACTCGAACTTGCGTACAATGCAAGCTATTGCATTATTGAAAGAGAGGCGTATCGTGGAAGCTCGGGGTGTTACATTACCACACTAAAATATATGACGGTAACTCTGATTCATCACATCCTTCAGTTCCCATGTTTCTTCTTAAAAGTTTTGGTTTCTTCACAAAACTTTGATGAGGGGCATTGACTTATTTTGTATAAATTTTTCTTTATGATCTATGATCTTCAATAGATACTATTCATAGGAAAGACCATTATCCAAAGGTACAAAACATAGATTTAGTACATGTGAGGGTTTTGATATGTACTTCCTCAATAGGGACACATGGATTACAACATATGTTTGATACAGGTTTGGTGGGAGTGCTAGTTGATAGGCCACTGCTCTGATGTGATCAAGGATCTCAAAAGGGAAAATGTACCTTGGACTAATCATTACCTTCTAACCAAATCTCATCACTTTATTCCATAGAGATATGTAGATAAATTCCATGTATTCAAGATCTAACTCTATGTCTTGTTGACGATTTGAACATATATCTTTTTTTACTCTCAGTAGCTTCGAGGTGATGTTGAATGGTTTTAACCTTATCCACCATTTCCTCAACCAATTTATGACCTATAAGTATTTTTTTCTCCAACATTATCGAAAAATGTTGGTATTATGCACTTTTTCCCATAAAATGGCTTCATAGGGATCCATTTGGATGCTCGATTGGGAACTGTTATTGTAAGAGAAATCATCCAAAGGAAGATGTCGGTCTAATCTACCTTTGAAGTCCATAGAACATGATCACAACATGACTTCTAGTGTCTAAATATTCTTCTTTGATTAGCCATCAGTTTGAGAATGATAGGTCGTACTGAAATTTATCTTAGTGTTTAGAGCTTTCTAAACACTTTTCAAGAACATAGAGGTGAATCTTGGGTCTTGATCAGATATAATCGATAGTGTAAATCCATACAGCCTTTTCACTTCTTTGATGTATATCCATTCTAGTTGATCTAATGATAAATCCTCTCAAATTTTGATAAAGTGTTTATTCTTTTTAAGAATATATAAAAAACCTTGATAGTATTGTTTTCATTGGTTATGTTTAAAATTCCAATTAAAAATTCCATGGTGATGTTTTTACATTTCCATGTTGGCATGGGTAATGGTTTCGTCAAACCCTTAGACTTCTAACTTTTAGCCTTCACTTTCTGATCTAGTAGGCACTTTGATGTATATTTAGTGGTCTCCTTCTTCATGTTCTCCCACCTATAGTATTCTCATAGATCTTGATACAATATCGTTTTTCTTGGTTAATGGAGAAATTAAAAATATTTGAATCATCCAATAGTTCATTCATTTACTCAGGATTGAATTAAACATGAAGTCTTGACCCAAATCTCACATGTTTATCTTCATTAACACTAAAATCTGAGGATTTTTCATTTCCTTATAGTTTCCACTTTATTCTAAATTCTTACATCATCTTTTTTAGAATCCCATAACCCTTCAAGAGGAGATGGTTGTGAAATAATTTGTGAAGGGATTGATGATGTTCCTTCCTTTATGATTCCCATGCCTATCCTCTTCAATTCTATGAAAATTGGGTCCTTTTAAATTCTCATCAATTATATAATTTCTAGGTCCTTTCTACACAGAGAATCTACCACCTTTTTTTATTTACCAGGATGGTAGTGAATTTATAATTCATAATCCTTGATGATATCTAACCATCTTCGCTAACACATCTTATGATCTTTCTATTTAAATATATATTTGAGGCTCTTGTGATTAGTATATATCTCACACTTATCCCCATGGAGATAATTACTCCATATTTTCAATGTAATGATCATAGCTACCAACTCAGTATCAGGTGTGGGATAGTTTTGATCATGAATATTCTATTTCCTTGAGGCATAGGCAATGACTTTGTCATTTTTCCTCAACAGACATCCCAATGACTTATTCAAAGAATCACTGAAAATTTTGAAAAGTTCCCCACTTGTGGGTAGTGTGAGCCAAGGGTAGTGATAATCCCCCTTTTCAACTCCATGAATATTTCTTCACATTCATCATTACAAGAAAACTTGACTCCATTCCGAGTTATCTTGGGAAGAGGGTTTGACAATTGTGATTTTTTTAACAAATCATCAATAATATCCCCCTAAACCAAGGAAGTTACAAATATCTATCATTGATGTTTTCCTCATAAATCCCTCAATTTATTTTATCTTTATAGGATCCATATATATCCCATTGATTTTGATGATATTCCCCAAGAGTTAGACTCCCTTCAACTAGAACTCACACTTGTTGTACTTTTCATAGATCTTCTCCTTTTGTAATCTCTTTAACACAGTGTTCAAATATTTGTCATCATCTTCATTGGTTTTACAGTAAATTAGATTATCATTTATAAATATAACCACAAATTGTTTGAGTTAATCTCTAAAGACTCTTTTAATTAAGTCCTTAATGATTTCTTGGAGCATCAGGGAGTCTGAATGGCATTAAAATAAACATGTAGTTCCCATACCATGTACAAAAAGTAGTCTTTGGGATATCTAACTTATTCACCCATACATGGTAATATCCAGACCACTGATCCACCTTAGAGAAGTATTGTTCTCCATGTATCTAATAAAACAAGTAATCAAAATATGTAAATGGATACTTGTTCTTTATCACGATCTTTTTGAGCTCACAAAAATAAATTCATAGCCACATTAACCCATACTTATTCTTGACAAAGAGGACTAGTGTACCCTATGGTGAAGCAATTGGGTATATAGACCCTTTATCCAGATTTTCCTATAGTTGTTTCTTTGTCTCATCATGTTCCACAACAGTTATCATATACAGAGTCTTAGATATTGGAAATAACCCTGGTATAATGTTGATTGAAAATTCAACCTCCCTACTAGGAGGAAGACCAGGAAATTCCTCTAGAAATAAATCATATAATTCCCTCACAATATGAATGTCTTCAAGGATGATCTTTTTCTTAGACTCAATAATTTTAGAAAGATAGACTTGCTCATAGGGTAGTAATATCAATGCTTAGAATGGTGTTGATGAACAATATTTGTCCTCATCCTCACACTTGAATATAATTGGAGGAAAATTCTCCATAAAAATATTTATTTTATTCTCATGGAAATTTATGTTGGATATATATAGGGAAATCCAATCCATGCCTAAAATTGCCTCAAATTTTACCAAAGGGAGTCAGAAAAGTTTTTCCAGGAAGTTCATCCCAAAAATTGTGATAAGGGAGTAGTTATATACTTGGGATAAAATAATTGACCCATTTTTGATATTCACCTATATCTCTAATTCCATTATTTATAGTGGTGTTTGGATAGTTCTACGAAACTTCCATGATATAAAGGAATTCATAGAACCAGAATCAAGATCTACTTTCTATATTCTTTAATAAATAACTAGCATAATTATCACCACTTCACTATCATGATTCACTTCTGTGGTAGTGATGGAAAAATATTTTCCTTACTGCCTTAGAGGGTGTTGGTTGTCTCAAAAAACCCTTGTGTTAGGGAATTAATAAGAAAATTTCCATGGTTCCTTGAATTTTGAGCGAGGAATAATGCACTAAGGTTTGACTATATCTTTCCTTTACATTGTCTCAATAGTGGGCTTCTCTTATTGGTAATTTCAATATAGGTTTCCTTCCTTTCTGCACATAAATCATTTCCTTGTCCCCTTTAGGCAATTTCTGGGGTGCTTCTTTTCTCACCCTTGATAAGTGGGATGTTGAATTTTTTTTAAACAATTAGATCTCTCTATTAGACTCCCAGAATTAAAATCCAATTTCCACATCTTATCCCCAGGATACCCCTAAGATCCACTGATCACTATTTTGATTTTGAGGGCACATCATACTATTTATTGATAGTTATCAAAGCCATAGATTGCTAAGGATTTTTGTAGACTTGGTTTTATCCCACCAAAGAAATGGTCAAACTTGAATTTAGGGGTAATGAGAAAAATGGAGGCATATCATGAAAGTATTGTGAGCTTTTCCTTATATGCTCCAATAGATTAATAATCTTTTTATTTGAGTGAAGGGAAATTCCATTTCATTTTTAGACAGAGAGTGTGAGAAAAATATTTATCTAAAAACATTTTTTGTAATTCCTTCCACTCCATTTCTTTGATATATTTCTCATGATTTATATTCTTGATAAATGTAAACCACCAATCAGATTCTCCTTACATATGATAGACAACTAGAAGAACTTTTTCTTGTTTATAACATTGAATGATGGAGAAGATCTTCTCAATGGAGTTAATCCATTGTTCTGCAATTAATGGATCATAAGATCAATTGAAAGTTTGAGGCCTTTTCCACGTGAAGCTCTCGATTGTAGTTTTTTATCTCATAAGAGGGTTTAGGAACTACTAAGGATCTAGGTTTCTATTCATAACATGATTTAGCTAAGTGAGTATCGTGACAAGGTTTTTGATTCCCAGTCCCATTAGGTTGGACATCTCATTCGGGCAATCATCACAATGCCCATCACATCAGTTCTTAACACGATTCCTTATATTTTCAGCAATTTTCTAGAATAAAAGGAAAATTATGGAAAAATATATTAAATAAATAAACACATAAGGGTAATATAATAATATTAAAGATATAACCTATAAATTTCATCTATCTCATTAACATATGAGTTTCTAGGCTTCAATCTATGTTATCCATGATCTATTTCAAACATATATTCATACGGTCATTTTTTTGTTCCTATAATAATGGTTCGTATTGAAAAAATGAGTTTAATAAATCATATACCCCAGGAGTGTCAAAATTAGTGCATAGTAATACATGTTGTCATGTACCATATTACCATGAGTCTGGCATAGAACATCTTGTCAGAGTTGTTACTCCTAGGTTCATATGTTCCAAAAATCACATCCACTTGTAGTATCTAGAAAAGTATTTATTTTCTTGATAATTCAACTACACTATACTAAACAAAATTTCTGGATGTTATATTATACTTATCCTCTTCCCTAAGGATTAATCTAGAGTTTTCTAACCCTAGTCCCAAAAATAACTGAACTCTTTATTTGATACCAACTATAAAAACCATACTCTTTACTAAAAATTAATAAAAGATTTATTACATAAAACAATACTTAATACAACAAAAAAGATCATTATTTATAGTTTCTTTGTGAGTTAGGTAAATTATATAACAACTAAAAACATAAAATACAACATATTTATTGAAAACCTCTATAACATGTTCATCATATTCATTTGTACTTAAAACTACATGGGATATCCTAGGGACAAACATAAGCAAGGGGTGATCTAGAAATCCTAGTAAGAGAATAATCACGGAATAAGGATACACATACTATAAAATAGGAATATAAATAGGGAATAAAAATAGTATGAATTATAAACATTTATAATGAGCCATGATATAACATGATAATCCGAACATGGGAAATATGGAAGGAACATACATCAGGACCTAAGCATGAGTTAAGGATCATTGAACATGGAGGAGAATAAGTCAAGGATCATTGTACATGGAGTATCATGAATTATGGATAGCATAAATGACCATTTCACTTGACCTATCCTGATACTAAACATTACCCAATGCATTGGAGTGTTATCTGGGTGCACCCATCATAATCATTTCATTCCCATGATTAAGTGTGCCTCATAAATAATACAACATGGATTAATTCAAGATAATAATTTATAAAAATATAAAGTAGTGTGTAATGAAAATTTTTATTTCCCCAATAAATAAGTATATATTCATAAAGTGTAATACCATAGATAGAAAATTAGTATGGTATTCACTACAATATTGGTTTGGCATGGAAAATCAAGTTGTAAATTTTGCATCATAACGATGTCACATGGAAATTCATAAAAATGTGTTGATTAGAGAGAAAAGTCCCTCTCATCACATATAAATAAAATAAGAAGTAATGGGTATATATAAGAACATATCCCATCATATGTAAATTCAAATTCAATGACATGACATAAAAGGAGTGCTTGATAAAAAAGGAGATTGTTGGGTATAGTAAATGCTTAGAAAATGGTAAAATGGGAGAGGATAAACGAAATCACATTAAAATAAAAATAATTGGATAGTAAGGTAATATTAATAAATTAATGGTAATATAATCAATTGAGATCAAAAGGATTATTTTCAAAGGAAGTGGTTTAATTGAAAGTTGATGAGAGGAATCCCTTACTTGTGTGTGTGACTCCAAAGGCTTTGGAGGGCATCTTTATTTCTTGGGGGAACCTTGGTCGGACTCTTGGGAGTAGAGTAAAGAGTCTGGACATTCTCCAAGGAGTTTTATTGAATAAAAATGGGATCTTGGGTGATTTTATATAGGAATATAGGGTTATTTCTTTATTCTTTAGGTTTTGGACTTTTCATAATAAAACATTCAAAACAACAAACCATTCCAGGATTTATTCCCATGGTATCTGTAAGAAGGGAGTGTTTTAAATTATTTTTTATGTCTAAGGTCCTAAATTATTAAAATACTACCCTTGGTTATGTATAGGTGAGTCACACTCTTAACGAAATGATTTTAAAAGCTTAAAATATATTATAAGTCTTGGAGGATTCATAATGAATTTATAAAATTAATCAAATAAATATAAAATAAAATTAATTTAAGGTAAAACATATATTTGTTCTTGTATCCCATTTATATTACTTATTACATCATATTTGGTTCATCGTGATGTCATAAAAAACAAATTATATTTATATAGTATTTAATTTTTACTAGAAAAATAAAATGTCTTAGATTATTATAAAAAAATTACTATTGGATAATTTAGACATTCTGATTCCAAAAATAATATTTGTTTTTTCTAATTTTTTTTCTAAATATGTGAATATTCACTTTTTAAAATAAAAACTGACATTCATTTAAAATGATGGGTTTTTTACAATAACATTTTTCAAACCCTAATAAAAATTAAATTTGACTTCATAAAAAGTATATGATAATTTATATTTAATAAAATTAATTTAATAAAAATATTTTCTTAAAATATTTTTCATTTCCAAAATCAATTAATTCCTAAAAACTATTTCTCAATTGAATTTGAATATTAACCAACTATAAAATTTTTGCATTAAAAATAATTTACAAAGTAAAAATAATAAGATGAAAATACATTAATTACTTTATAAAAAATAACATATATGATATTATTTATATGATCTTGTTATATATACATTTAATACAACAGCATATTCCCTAAGAGTAAGGTGCGTGATGACGGGGCTTTCATGGGGTCGTTAAATAAATATGGTTTGGGTCATGATCTCAATAAGCTTCACCTTCCCCCATAAATGGTTTTGATCATGCTTAAGTAGTTGGATCTTGGATTAGGGTTGGTCTAGGTCAAAGTCAATAAATACTATATCCATTAGAAGATCCAATAAATGGGATTCATAGGGTATTATCCTACTGGTTGAGGTCATCACTTCCATTGTCTATGTCAAATGGATTTGTTAAAACCCTATATTTATACTAGTTATTCGATCACTATTAAATAGATATATTATCAATGCTAATGATACTTAAAATTAATTTAATTATAATTAGGGATAATAAAAATATATAAGTTCATATGTTTTATATAACCATAATACATTTAGTTAAAAGATAAAGGGAAATTTTTTTCATAACAGCTTGGGTTGTTACAATCCTTCTTCCATACTCACAACTAGTGATATCCTAATATGAGTCCAACCTTTGGGAACCATCATTTCCCTCTAAACTCATCAAAGGGGCCATCGATACTAGGTAGTGGATTCTTGTTCTTTAAAATCATTTGGTTCAAGAGTCGTTAGTCCACACATAACCTTAAGATCCCATCCACCATCTTGGAAAACAAAAATGGGGACAACAAGATTGAAATGATGGGTCATACCAAGAACTTCCTCTGAATATCTTCCACCCTCAGCTTGTGAATCCATATGGGATCCATCTAATATATTGGGGGTAGATATCAGTGTTTTATTGAGGTGTAGATCATTGTCGAAGTCTACTTATCGATAGGTCACCATCACTGCAGGGAACTGGAAACTCATAGCATTCATTTCAACAAGGGTCATGCTAGAAAACTGGTGAGAAATCGGTTGGACCCTCATACACATGAGTCTATCCTATAATACCCGGGTTTCCTTTTCACCGACAAACAAAAACATGGTCCCATCACTATGTACACAACACATCCTCTACCTGAAAAAGTCAATTTGTGTATGAATTGTAGATAACTATTCCATACCTAAGATAATTTCATAAGGCCTCATCACTTCTACAAAGATATCCCAATAGAGACTATTGCCTCTAGGTGTCAGTTCAAACTATTGACATAAGTGTGTGATCCCTGAGTAGTCTCCAATATAAGTCTCTAAGTGCAAGGGTTGATCCAATGGATCCACTATAATCTCTATGTATCGAACTAGATATGTGGAAATAAAGGACTGGCTAACAACTTTTCCTATCAGTAATATAGATAAGGTAGAAAAACATATATTGTACCTTGTATCACTCCTGAAGCCTCTGGGTCATAAGCCTCTTCTTCTTGTAGCTACCCCCACCCCTATCCTATAGCTCCCTGAGCATATCCTGGACCACCTGTGGTGGTGGTGGTAACAATTCATAGTGTATTCCACCTCCATCTTTTCTCCCAACTCAACTTCCATGCACATCAACCTACAGACCTGTCTGATCCTACCACTACCTTTTCCACGATGGCCCTTATACTATCTCCATATCATCTATATGACAGGTCAAACAATATCATGGAAGATTTACTCTGCTATCACATAAGTAGCATCACCTCTTCCTGGGTTGGTTGGACCCATCAATTTAGCCATGATCAATAGAAACTTTTTCATGGGACCTTCTTCAGAAATGTATCACATGTTTTGGACCGTGAGAATAATTTTGACTCCCTAGTAGGGAAGTCTCTTCTCTTGATTTCCCAATTCATAAAACCACTATCTGTATCTTCTCATCTTGGAAACACTATACCGCAAAATCTCTCTCTAAATCCCTATAATAAGTAGTAATGAATAGACGTATAAAGTTGGATCAACTTTCCCTAGACAGTCCTCACTTGAAGGTCTAATCCTGAATGAACTAATCCCAAACCATATCCATTAAGTACCTATAGAGGTTGGTGAACCTCAATAAATACTCAGATACTATTGTGCTACCTTTCTAGAGCTGCAGAAGCTCTTAAATATGTATATCCCTCAATGTAGCTAGACATAAATACTCTATAAAAATGTTCTCAAACTCTAACAATGATAGAGACTCCTCATCATAATATTGGGTCACTAAACCCTACCATCTTCCTATTGGTCCATGGTGAAGGCTCTCCTCTAGAGACACCATCTAGTCTACTAGTGTTCTGACCTGACAGAAAAATCATATCACCCCCTCAATATATTCCTTAGCTACCTGTGGGATGAGATTTCCTCGAAACATGAGGGGACATTTTTGCTGAAACTCTTGAAGTGTTCTTAGTCAGCGCACCTCATCTTCTACTACATAAGGTACCATCTACTGCTTTATAGGTGGTGGTATATCTGGTACACCACCTGGAGGTAACATCTCTCTAACTAGTCCTTTTATCTATGCATCATCACTAAGGGGATCATCCACTTAGTCCTTGTGCTAAATACTAGAAGGAATATGTCATAGAGGCATCCTAAAAATAAACAAGACTTACCAAATTCATTGAGTATATCTAGAGAAAAACTCAATAAGGATGTGGAAACTACATCCCATTCTTACATGATACATGTACCATTGTTTTCTATATAAACAATGTTCTCGTGTACTGAGTCAAATAGCAGGTGATCAGAGTTCTAGTGTATGGATACGATGACCGCCACACCAACAATAGAGTCCCTGGACTGAAATCTAAACTCGAAACACTTAACATTATTTCCTCAAACTGAACTGACAAACACTGATCCTAAGGTATAACAAACTACATTGATACCTCTTTTTTATGACTCGTCTCAATGGGGTATGTGGTGTGAATCCCCAAGATCACATCCAATAGTACAGGGGAAAGTGAATAGCACTATGTATCAATAACATGAAAGTCTTTAGGATATGTACTTGAACAAATGGAAACATCTCAAAGACTATACAATGAAAAAATGTAAAAACAACTGAACAAACATGCATGAAAACATCTAAATCATACAACTATAATATGATAGAAGTAATGGAATGTACACATGGACCAATACAATCCCACCACAGAGTTTGAAAACATATCCAAACTGAATGTAAATATGTGGACTACTTTCAAGATACCTCAGTATCACATCATGGACTATCTAGTCTCACGAAGCACCATCTAGTCATAGTCCCTCTTGGACTCTATCGAAATTTTGATCATCTACATAAGAAATTACACATGCAAGCGAAGCCTATACAGGGGTGAGTATAAAAATACCCAGTAGGACACCCTGAAAAACAAAAAATACATAACAAAAGAATAACAGTCACCTTTACATATGTATATTAATAAAACACATATAATAAGAATATCCATATATACTCAACTAAGACACATAGTCTCAAGTTAATAGTCGCAACTGTAATGGTATTTTAGGATTCCATCTTTAATTGTTCAAAAAGAAATCTTCAAGGAGAACACACACCATGAGTTACATAGCACAGATGGAATTCATTTTAGGGGTAGTGCTCGTCAAGACTTACCATTAGAAGTATACATTTAAAGTATGAAGAGATATGATATATATATGAGGATCACTCCTAAGTACAAGGGGCATACCATAAACTCAATATCATTAACCCTCTAATTAGAGGATTAGTTCCTATATAGTGTTGGTCAAAAAATACCCATAACACCACATAAAGAATGAAGATGACAGAGGATCTCACTCAGGGCCTCACAAAAGGTTTCTAACAACTTTATCCAATAATTATTGATGAAGGGATTATAATCCTATGTGTAGGAGGATATTCCATAAAAAACCTCAGGAAATGGATATAGAGAACACACCCAAATGAAACATATCCAAGATACAGAGAAAAAGGGCTCCAATCCAAGTTTGAAGGAGTATATGGGTTTTACTAGGACTACAAGACATGTACCCTTAGCCTCAGGTCATGCTCGTGTAATAATATTGTTCCCATATCCATGTAAAATCACACAGAGTATGTTTACCGTGTACTTTTTCCCATGTAAATGTACATGGATAAGCTAGTGTATATCCAAGATGGTTGTGTTAATATGGGAGTACATGGTTTTCCCTAGGCTTTGTACTCTCAGGTCATGTCCATGTACCATCTGAGGTACATTCTGATCCATCTAGGGAGGGTTCACACACTGTGTGACAGGGTCACACGATTTTTTACAGTGTCACAATCCATGTGATCCTTAATTCAATACTAATTCCCTAGCCACCATTTGGAGGGTGCCATACAACCTGTAGCTCTACAGAACACATTATGCTGATTGAGATTTTATAGAAATATAGATCTATATTCCATGCATATTCTCTATTTCTAAAACCATCTATCCAACTACACCCCATACTGGAATTAAGGAGTGTCATCGATAAGGCCTTTCCAATTTTTAATCATTGAAATCTATCCATAAAATCCATTTAGAAAATACCTTTGAATTTCATTCAACATTCTCACCAAAGAATACCAAAACTAGGGTTCTAAATCCTCTGATCCTCTTCTTATTCCATTGTTTCACCATTTTCACATCGTGACAATCCCATATCTATGATATCAAATAATTGTGCCAAGAGATGGGTGTGAAACAATATATTCCTCAGATATTGTCGAACCAGAAACTAAGGGATTTCCCACAATTGAAAAAGAAATAAGAGAGAATTGCACAAACCATAACCATGAGGAATGAACCTTGGTGAATTTTTTCCCTCAATTAATATCCATTAGAATGATGAATGAAGGGATAATAGTTAATCACAAATAAATTCTCCCAATTCTCGGATAATATAATTCTCACCAGCAATACGCATGATCTATGAATCAATTCATTAGCTGATTGATTCACATTCTTCATAGGAATAATTAAACAGGTAGTAATTCAAATAATCATCCACCCTACCTCAATTCTGATCAATTTCTGATGAATAATGGAGTTGTGCCATGATCATTATTGAGATCCTATAATTTCGCATCGTACCGGTCATCGATCTTTGAACCAGTCATTTTCCACCTACAGAATATACTTCAATTATCTCCAAAAATTTGCAGGGTTAGGCAGATAACCCTATAAAATTTACATAATAATGATTATATGGAGAATCTTTAGGTCATCGTGTCATAATATATTAAATTAATAAATAAAATTAATTTATTTGTTATCAATGCTCGTGAAGACTTTTTAGTAAAGGATCTGTACCGGCAAAGTTTTTATCTATCATAGGTTAAAACCCATATTATGAAGTCAATGGTAACCTAAGACTTCGGATAAGATATTTTGTTTATTAGTTATTCCCCATTTTAAGGGAAACCGTGCGTGATTTATATTTAATATACTTTATATATTTCAAACATTTATTCTGGGCATACCGAGCCTCGGAATCACATGTCGTCTCAATACGGAGTCTTAAAAATATTCCATAAAATATCCAAAAATAATACATAGAAAATATAAGTCATTACAGTCCTAAGGAATGTATTATTGTTATGCATGTTGAATATTAATATAAAATGATGTATTATTTATATATGTTATGACTAGTTGACCTCAGTTGGTATCAAAGAAAGCTTTATTTGTTTTTGGATATTAATATTAAAGAACTTTTTTAAAAACCCTATGGATAATTCTAAGTATAGGATAAAATCCTAATGTTTTGGTAAAGTGGATATTTTTTATATTTCAGGAAAATTCATCCCTAAATGGATACTAGAACGTTGATATTTATATGACATTGATGTACTTAGGGGTAAAAACTCTAATACAGGCAGATTGGGTATTAACTGAATCATCACCAATGTTGTATCTCTCTCCCACTCTATCCCAATATGTTTTCATGATTATAGGCACTCTCTTATGTATCTAAAACATTCATTTGACTGAATTTTAGTCTCACCTGTTGATCCTTAAGTGATGTCATTGATTGAATTGATAATGTTTGTAAAGTCTCTTGATAGGACTCATTATGACCCCACTAAAGGATTTGACAAGTATTAATTAATGTTTAAAGATCTTTGAATGAAGATGGAATTATAAGAATATACTCTGAAAGTAAGTCATGGTGGCACCAGTTTATGTGGGATTTTGTGGGCATCATTGGCTCACCGGTATAGATCCACATGTTAGACATTGGTGTGAAAACAATAAATCATGTAGAAAATGTCCCCTAATCATTAATGGAGGATCACCGACTAGCATGTAGATATATGAAAATCCAAGTGATCCCTAAAAGACTAATTATTTAATAGGTGGAATCATCCATCTAGCCAATGGAGCCGATCCAGAAAATTATTATTTATCATTTCTATGGTCCCCACTTCTCATAATTGGTTTTTGATAGTTATTAATGATCTTGAAGGATTCGAGAATGTTCCTTTATTATCTTGAAGATATAAATAGATAACTTTTGTTGCATAAAAGATAAACAATAAAATGAAAGAATTATCTCAAAGATTCAATAATGGATATCTAGAAAATTCTCCCAAATCAAAAGACCCTCTTTCAAGAGACAATTCATTTATTTTATTATCAATGTACCCTATGTAAAATCTTCTATATCCCTCTTTCTCATCTTGTTCTATCCTTTCAGATATTAGAGATTGGATTTATAATAGTTTTTCTATTAAACAAATATTTATTTTACCATAAAATCTTCTATAACATATTTCATGCTACACCTAATGATAATAATTGAAGTATTTTTTTCTTGAAAATTCCATAAAATGGTAAGGTAGGAAGTGTTTTCTTTATATTCTCTAAAATAAAGGAACTAATAATATAAACCTCATAACCTAAGGGGAGGTAAAGTAGGGTCCCACATCAATCTATTGTCAGACTCCTTTATAAAATTTTGTTTTATATTAATATCAATCTACACTTTTCATAATTTAATATTAATATAAATAAATTGTATATATTTAAAAATTATATTTTCTTCTGTGATTAATCACCTAGTTAACTTTTATATTAACATTATAAAATAGGTAGAATTTATAACTTTATCACTTCATCGTATCAAAATAATTTTGTTTTATAATTTTCCTTTTTGTTTATATTTAAATTTCCAATAAGATAATTCAAACCACCCCCTTTTCATTTTTTTCTCTAGTCAACATTTGGTATCAAAGGGGATCTTTTTATTTTTCTCAAATATTTTATTTCAAAATTTGTATTGGTTTTCAAAATATTAATTGATTAAAAAGTTTTATCTTTTTATAATATCATCTAATTCTTCTTCTTATTATCTTATTTTTTATGGAACTAATTATTCCTATTAGAAAATTGAATGTCAACTTTTCCAAGTAGTAATAGTTTCCTTTTCTGGAAAATGTTTCTTCATGAATGTACTCTTAGTGATAAACTAGAGGATAATTTTACACCTTGTGATATTAATTCTTTTGAGCTTAATGGAAAATCCATAAATGAAAATTATTTTAGTCTTGACCAAATGTATTTAATCATATATATACATTAAAAAAAAGGCCATGAAATATGGAAATTTCTTGGATTTACTCATGAAGGAACCAATAAAGTAAAAGATAATATACTTTACATGTATAGGAAAGAATTTTAATTCTTCATTATGCATAAAAATGAATAACATACTTGTATGTTTACATGGTATACTAACATATTTAATGTTCAATAGTGTCCTTGTAATGATGTACCTATATAAATATTATTTAAAAATATACTTGGGCCTTTCTAAGGAATTGGTCATAAAAATTCACTAATATACAAAAATAAAAGGATGCAAGTTAAATGGTGGAAGATGATATTATTGGATCTATTATGGCATAATAACTGACCATGAATCCCTAAGTTGATAAATAATCAAAAGAATAAAAAGAGTCTAAATAAGAGAAAATAAAAATTCACTTCTATTCTCTTGATGAATAAGAATAATTTGATGATAAACTTGAGATTAAATAGTTGACCAATAAATTTAAAAAAAATTTAAAAAAATAAAACATTCGATCATGCTAAAATGAAAGATAAAATTGAAATAAAAAATGTGACATGTTATAAATGAAATAATAAGGGTCATATTAGACCATATTTCCCCATATACAAAAAAAAGAAGTTAAAAGAAAAGGAGAAAGGTAATAAAAACATTAAATCTCAAATTGGAGTGCTAGTGAAGACTCCATGGACTCAACCTCCTTAGGTGACTCAAGTACTAAATGTCTCATGGAACATATTGAGTAAGGTGATTAGGTTTTTTATCCTATTTTTAACTCTCCTTCAATTTCCACTTCTTTATATCATTAATCCTCTTCTTCTTCCTATTCTAATTAAGAAAATTAACTTGTTGGTTTTTATGATGAACTCCTTTCAAACTACAAAATATCTCAAAAAATATATTCAAATTATAAAGAATAAATTCTACTTTATAATGAACGGAATATCCTTTCCAAAGAAAAAAAATTATTTGGTTTTGAAATTAAAATAATAACAGAACATTGAGAATTTAGATCCAAAATAAATTAATGTAATAAAATTGTCTATCAATTAACTAATTGTGATCAATAACTTTGTTGGAAACACCTATTTTGATAACCCCAAATCATTTTTTGATAATCCCAAATCATGTATTGATAATCCCAAATCATTTTTTCTTTATGTGATAATTCTGTTTCTCTTACAAGATAAGCATTTATGTGAAATTAATGTCTATATCAATGTAATATTCCTATACTTTTAATCTCACTGCTTGTTGGTTTAATATTACAATGCAAAGGTTACCGATGCAAATGTCACGGATGCAAAGGTCACCGATACAAAGGTTACGGATTCAAAGGTCACCAATGCAGAGGTCACCGATGTAAATATTACCGATGTAAATGTCACTGATGCCAAGGTTACTGATGAAAAGGTTACCGATTCAATGTCACCGATACAAGTTCGCCGATGAAAGGTTACCGAGGGAGAGTCATAGATGAAAGGATACTGATAGAGAGTCATTGATAAAAGGCTACCTATAAAGAGTTATTAATGGAAGGTTACCATTGGAAAGGTTACCAATGAATTCTGACCTATGTGAACATACTATTGAAGCATTCCATTGTGAAGCCTACCATTCTCAGTCTACCATACTCTTCTACTCCATACATTGTCAAATTCTTATGATTATTCTAATGGTCATATTTTCAAACTTTAATGCCTCTAACATAATTAGTCCTTATTGTATACTTATCAGGAGACCATATCTTGAGAGTATGTAGTATGAGAAAGATTACATGCGATGTACTTACTCTTATTGTCAGACCTCAAATATGAAAGAGAAGACCGAGGAAGAAAGATATATAGAGGCACAGTGAAAAATGACCAAGAAAAAGGGGAAATTCCAGAAGTTAAATGCATGAGGAATAAATTTCTGAAGAATAAGAAAGAACCATTCAAGCAGCTTCACTACAAACCCCAAGAACTTCATGAAGATCATTTTTGGATAACAACTTGAGGATGCCTTTTGTGTCTCATAAATTTTGAATCAACTCAAAAAGTTGAACACTCAATTCCTAAAACTAGTACCTGGAGTTGTGATACAATGTTCTGAAGACATCTTCCAGAGATAGACTCAAACTTCAAATTCTTCACTTCTAGGAGTCAAGATCTGAAATGAAAACACATAGAGACTTATAAACTCTATCTCATCATAATTTCTATATTTTTTGTCTTCTTTTTAAATTTCTGGGAAGTGTGTATGTCTGCTTCACACACTGTCTCCTATTCTTGAACTGGAGGATATTGAATATATTTACATAAAACCTCACATAAATTTGGTTCCCATGTAAAACTGTGGAAGAGACCATGTGTGGCCTATATTTTTTGTCTTTCACATGAAGAACAGTGGTAGACGGTGTGAACCCTCGATAGTTTTTGAAAAGTATCATAAAGCCCGATATAGGCTGTGTATCATGTTTATTGTTAACATAAACTGCTTGGTGGCAGGTGATCACCAAGTGGATATTATTACGTCGTGTATTGAGACTGGACATCTTGTTTAACTTTTCTGTGTTCTATATTTTTTTACTCTATTTTATCCTTTTTCTGCTGCTTATTTCTAAAACATATATATGTTTTTCATTCACTTTGATAGTTAGTTTAGGTAACTGTGTGTATGTGTTTAATACATTAAACTTGTTTTAATAGTTGAAGAAGTGTTATAAAATAATTCAAATGAGGAATTGTCACCCTTTAAGAAAAATGTTGACCAATTAGACATCTATATCTCTACCGCCTTAATTAACTGGACTGTTTTCAAAATTTGGGGGATATTTATAATAATTTTTTTAACAAATATTTTATGTAGGATGTCAATTTACCCCCTCTTGAGATTCCACTCCGACCAATATTTGGTATGAAAGGAATTTTTTAGTATTTTTTTTCTACTACCTGTACTATTGTGAAACCTATCAAATTTTTTAACTGTGATTTTAGTTGTATCTTAAACATCTTAAAATTTCTGTCATATCTAAATTTTCAGTTCTTTAAATTCTAATTAATAATGGATAACAATGTTGAGGGTGTTGTTACTAATCGGACACCTTCCTTTAATAGTAATAACTATGCTTATTGGAAATTAAAAATGAAAATGTATCTTGAGAGCATGGGACTAGAAATCTGGGACATAATTGAAGAACAACATGTATTGCATGCTACTGATAGGTACACATGGTCTCAATTGACTAAATCTACATATAATAATAAATTTAATGCAATTAATGATTTTTTACTATTCTATAGGTGATAAAGAATTCAATATAATATCTTCTTGTAAAACTGCATAAGAAATTTGGGATACTTTAGTTGTTTCCCATGAGGGAACAACCAATGATAATGAAATGTGATTAAATACCTATACTATTAAATATGATAATTTTAAAAAGAAGCCTGATGAACTTATTTCTGAAATGTAACTCAGGTTCAATGAAATAGTGAATATAATGAGTCTTCTTGGGAGACCAGTGGATAGCAAGGACTAGATTATCAGGTTGCTTTGATGCCTACTTGAAAAATAGAGAGGAACTTCTATTCCTATCCAAAAATCGTGATATAAGCAAGATACCAGTAAAGTAACTAATTTTAATTCTTATGATGTACGAAGAAGAGCTTAAGGTGAATCAAGAATTATATGATGAACCAAGGAAGAAATCGTTAGCATTGAAGACTACTACCTCAATGAATAGATAAAAATAAAATGGTCAAGCTACTATAGACACTTCCACCAGTGAAGGCTCATACTCTGACAGTGATGATGAGATGGATCATCTTGCTATGAGATTCAAGAAGTTATACCAAAAGTAAAACATCATTATAAAATCAAACTACAAAGGAAGGTATGATAATATAGTACAGTGAAAAAAGGACAGGAAATGGAATGATAAGACAAATGAGATAGTCTGTTATGAGTGCAAACAAAAAGGTCATGTGAATGTTGATTTCCCCAGATGAAATTTAAGTAGCAGTTTGAAGAAAAAGGAAAAGGTTATAAAAAGGCTAAGAAATCTACATGGAGTTACTATGAAAATAGCTCAAGTGCATTTGATGCTTCTGATATTGGAAAGAACAAACTTTAAAACCTGTGTTTCATGACAAAAACATCTAAGGTAACACAAAATTCTCCTGTACATAATGCTTACTATTCTGAGAATTGAAGTGAATCAAACAATGATTAAAATATGACTAAGGATGAACTATTTGAATACTGTGGAATGCTTCAGTATACCTTTAATTAACTCAAGGAGAAATATAAATTATTAAAAAGGCAACATGCTCTAAATTCCAATTATAGGTTTTATCTGGATATTGAGAAATAAAAATGTTCTCAAGTGTTAAAAGAAAATACTAAAATAAAATGATCAAATGAGTAATTAAAGAGAGACCTTGATAAGTTTACTACAAGTAGAGATACCTTGACCCAGTTACAAGGAAAACAAATATTTCAAAAATATACAACTGATCTGGGGTATCAAACCGGATAGAGAAGAATCATTAAGACTAAATTTATTCCAAAATATAGACAGTTCACAGCTAGTTCATGTTCTGGACCATTTCTTGAAAAATAATTCTCTAAAGGACCAAAAAAGTGTTTATGTATCAAAATATATCTTTTTTTATTAGAAATCTGCGAGACAAGTATGGTTTCCCAATGTTTTACTTGCTAACCTCTCTAGACCCATGAAAATCTGGGTAACATAGTTACCATGTACTTAATCTTTTTTGCAGGAAAATTGCCTGAAGAGCTCTTGTAAAACTCTATGGTACTTGGATAGTGGATGTTCAAGACACATGATAGAATACTACCAAAGCTTCAAAATCCTAATTAAATTTGATGGTGGACATGTCACATTCAGTGATAATTCAAAAGGGATGATTTTCGGCTTATGAAAAATTGGTAACCCTAATGTTTTATTAATTTCAAAAGTACATTTTTTGTTGGGTAAAAATATAATCTTCTAAGTAACTCTCATTTTTGCGATGATGGATTAAATGATAAATTTGAAAATGATTCATGTAATGTTTTTAATTCAAAAAATGATTTAATATTTACTACTCTTAGAAATGAGAATGTATATGCTGTTGATTTAGATTATTTTGCTATGAAAAATATTTCTTAGTTAAATGTGTTTCATAAGGAATCCTGGTAGTGTCACAAAAGATTATTACGCTGCAATATTCACTCACTTAGGAAATTGACTAGGAAAGGTTTAGTTAGAGACTTACCAAAATTGTAATTTCCTTTAAACAAAGATTTTAATCCATATCAAAAGGGAAAACAACACAAAGGTTCTTTCAAACTAAAGAAATAAGTTTATACTTCTCAACCGCATGATTTGGTTCACATGGATTTGTTCGGACCTTCTGGAGTTTCAAGTTTAAATGGGAATCACTATGTTTATGTTCTTGTAGATGATTTTTCAAGATATACTTGGTTATACATTCTAGGTCACAAAAGTGACGAAATTTATTACTTCATTAAATATTCCATGTATGTAGAAAATATTAGTAGACTTAGAATTATGACATTGCGATGTGATCACGGCCGCGAGTTTAAAAATCAAGAATGTGAATCCTTTTGCTCAAATAAAGGGTATACTCACAATTTATCTACACCTATAACACCTCAACAAAATTGAGTTGTAGAAAAAAGAAATAGTAAACTTCAAGGGATTTTCTCGATTATGCTTAATGAATATAATCTACCTATTTATTTTTGGGTTGAAGCTATTAATAAAACATGTTACATTATCAATAGAGTGTTGATTAGACCTGTTCTTAAGAAGAACCCTTATGAAATTTAGAATAATTGGAATCCTATGGTTAATTACTTTAGAGTTTTTGTTTTCAGTGTCTTTATCATTAACACTAATGCTAATATTGACAAATTTCCTTCAAAAAGTGATGAATGAATTTTCCTAGTTTACTCAAAATCTAGTAAAACCTATAAAGTATTTAATAAAAGAACCAAATGTGTAGAGGAATATTTTCATGTAAAATTTGATGAGACTGATCCACATTAACCCAAAATCTCTATTTAACGTCTTGAGGACGAAATTTCAATTCTGTACCTTAATGATAAAAACAATAATATCCCTCTAAAAACAACTAGTTCTATAAATTTTCCAGAATCTTAGCCTAGTGAATATGAACCTATAGGCATTCAAGAGGATTACAATTCAACTTTTTCTAGAATTATTAAATCTCTCAAAAATCATCCTTTTGGAAGCTGTAGTAGGTGATTTAAATAGAGGGACACAAACTATAGCTTCTTTGAGAAACCTGGTCGAACATCAAGCTTTTCATTCAAAACCTGAACCCAAAAATATTAATGATGAAATCAGATATGAATTTTCGGTTATAGGTATGAAAGAAGAATTAAATCAGTTTGAAAGAAACAAATTTTGTGAATTGGTAGACAAACCTAAAGACACCATGACTATAGTAACTAAATGGGTGTTTAGAAATAAAGTTGATGAATCTAAAAACATAGTTAGAAATACGGCTAGATTAGTTGCACAAGGATATTGTAAAGAAGAAGGAAATGACTATAAAGAAACCATTTCTCCTATAGCTATACTAGAAGCCATTATAATATTACTCGCTTATGCAGCTCATATGAAATTCAAACTTTATCAAATGGATGTCAAAAGTGAAATTTTAAATGGGTACATAGTTGAAGATGTATTTTTTGAACACCCCCTTGTTTTACAAATCCCCATTTTCCAAATCATTTTTTTAAACTGTCAAAAGCCCTATAAAGTCTAAAACAAGCTCCATGATCTTTGTATAACAAACATAGTTCTTTCCTTATTTCAAAACATTTTACTAAAGGAATAGCAGATCCTGCATTGTTTATTAAAAATATTTCCAAAGATGTTTTAATATTACAAATTTATATAGGTGATAAAATTTTTGGATCCACTAAAAACTCTTTTTGTACTAATTCTTAAAAAATTATGGAAGATAAATTTGAATTGAGTTTAATGGGGGAACATAGAATTTTTCCTTTCATTTCAAATTTTCCAAAATAAAAATGGTATTATTATAAGTAAATGTAAATATACTAAGGATCATTTGAAATTTTTTTGTTTAGATAGAAATAAAGGTAGTGATACACCTATGAGTACCACTTGTAAGTTGGATGTTGATGAAACTGGTAAACCAGTGGATAAAACCAATTATCAAGGTAGGATTAAGAGTCTGTTATACCTTACTCCTAGTGGACCTGACATTATGTGCAGGGTATGCATGTGTGATCATTTTCAAGAGAATCCCAAAGAATCTCATTTAACTGCTGCTAAAAGGATTTTTAAATATCTCATGTTTACTATAAATCTAATACTGTTTTATCCAAAAGGACAACTATTTGATTTGATAAGTTATTCGGATGCTGACATTGCTGGTTGTAAGTTAGATTGAAAAAGAACTTCTAGAACATGTCACATTTTAGGAAAGTCACTAGTATCATGGTGTAGAATGAAACAGAATTATATTGCATTATCTACTTCGGAAGCTGAATATATAGCTGATGGTAGTTGTTGTGCTCAATTTCTGTGGATGAAACACACTTTACTAGACTATGGATATCAGTTCAAACATGTCTCTATAAACTATGACAACAGAAATGCTATTAAAATCTATAAAAATCTAATATCTCATGCTAGGAAAAAGCATATTGATGCAAGACATCACTTCTTGAGAGATAATTATCAAATATTTGATATCACTCTTGAATTCATTGGAACTAAACAGCAATTTTCGGATATATTCAAAAATCCTTTGAATTCAGAAAGGTTAAATTACATCAAAAATGAGTTATGTATGATAAAATGTTTATTAAGAAACCTTACCGATAGAATATTAATGTTAGAAACCTTACTGATAGAACCTTACTGTTGGACCTTACCGATAGAACATTAACATTAGAAACCTCATCGATAGAACATTACCGTTGGACCGTACCAATAGAACCTTACCAATAGAACCTTACCATTAGAAACCTTACTAATAGAACCTTACTGTTGGACCTTACCTATAGAACCTTTCCGATATAACCTTACCGATATAACCATACCAATAGAACCATACCATTGGACCTTACCGATATAATCTTACCGATAGAACCTTACCTTTGGACCTTACCGATAGAACCTTATCGTTGAACCATACCGATAGAACCTTACCATTGGACCTTACTGATAGGACCTTACCGTTGGACCTTATCATTAGAGACCTCACTATTGGACCTTACCGATATGACCTTACTGATAGAACCTTACCGATAGGACCGCACTGTTAGGACCTTACCGATGACGTCTTACCCATAGTCAATATTTTCTGGTACTTCGTGTTTTCTTTCTTCCGGAAGATGAAATGCTTTCTGATTTATTTATTCTTTTACTTTATTTGTTTTCGCAATCCCAAAATGATAAAATTAAAGCACATACCACATATCGATCCACATCAAACCTCATACCGAACCTTTTGTTCCCTAATCCTGAACCTAACCCTCTTCTGAAACCCTCAAACCACTCCAGATCGATGGAAAGGGTGAAAATGTTGTTGGTTTCTAATGAAGGAGACGTGACAGATCTTAAGAGACCAAGATCTGAGTATAGTTGTGGAATCCAGACAGTGGAAAATGTTCCTAACCCACATTTATCGAAGAGGCAAATAGTTATTGAGAAGGAGCTTAGCTCATAATGGCTGTTGACGAGCTAGTATTTAGTGTTGAAGGAAATTTAAGTTCAAGGTTGGGCCGAGTGCATTGAAAACAATGATAGGCCTTATTATCCAAATCTTGTGAAGTTTTTTTATGAATATCTATGATTTGAGCAGTCGGAGAATGAGTACCAGATGACTTCCAGAGTAAATGGAGTAAGTGTGAGCATCTCCTCTGTTGAATGGGATAAATATCTGAGAGTACCAGATGAAGGGATTTTTTTATTACTACTCAATAGTGGTACCTCCCACAACTGAGTTCTTCTGTTATGAAAATTCCTTGGCCAAACTAACATGGAGTGGGATCCCTAGTAAAGTCAATTCTGCTAAGATGGAAGGTTAAAATAAGCTATTTTTCATGTTTGTCCTGCATGTTTTAAGTCCCATGAGAGGGGACTTTGCTACACTGAAATTTTGGGATGTATTTCGTTTGTATCTGTTAAAGAATGGATAGAAAATTAATTTATATAGGCTGTTGATGATTCAACTAGAAAATATGACCAAGCCCAGTTCCAAATCCAATACCATATTTCATGATAATTTTCTATGTCGTATGTTGTAAGTGAAAGGATTTGCTGGAGCTAAGGAGGAAATTGTTGTTGCGAGGGATAACCATTGCATCACCAAAGTGATTTTCAAGCTAATGAAGATTAGCTGGAATCCATAGTTGAGGAGATGGTTGAATGATGAGGCCAATGTATATGAAGAGTTTAACCCTGTTTCTCATCCTACTAGGCCTAAAAATAAGAGATACCTGAGTCTTAAGCCTGGTGAAATAGAACCTGCATATTCAGTTGAAGAAGGAGAAGCTATTGTTGTTCCAGAAAGAGAGGATTCTTCTATTGAAGATAGGATTGATCCAATCCTTCCCTCATATCCTTGTTCTAATACTATATCTTTTAGTGACCCTATCCCACCAAAGAGATTTCCTATAAGGGAGTATATCCTAAGGGATAGTGATGATGAGGAGACCAATGAGGAAGAAGGTTCAAAAAATGTCTTATGAAACGTTAGAGGAACCTCAGATGAGGATGAGGACACTGATTCAATTCATGATGAATTTAAGACAGTTGCAGCTGAATGTGAAGAGGAATATCTATGTCCTTTTCCTCTAATAGAACATTCATAATTATTGAAGGTGTAGATGAAGAAGTTGTTGATTCAGTTGAAGTTGAAATTTCTTTAGAAGTAGTTGATGATTTAGTAGAAGAAGTAGCAGTGGACCCTCCTGCTGATGTAGTTT
Organism: Viscum album; assembly: GCA_963277665.1. NCBI lineage: Eukaryota > Viridiplantae > Streptophyta > Magnoliopsida > Santalales > Viscaceae > Viscum > Viscum album. The sequence continues at coordinate 1,100,855,566 of OY728162.1, read as the reverse complement.
CTTAAGGAGGTATGAAAGATATGGATATGGTTAATCAAGAGAATGCTCCAAGTGAGGGGGAGGAACCTATTTCTAAAGGATCAGTTTATATTTCTCATGAAATAGAGGACTGGACAGAAGCTCATGGATTTGTAGATTTGTGCTTAGATTATGGAGATTGGGAAGATGACCAGCCTCTAGGATGTCCTCCAATTCCTACTATTTCAGAAACCACTATTGTGTAGCCAATGGTTCTTTTACCACGATATAATGTGAAAAAAGATTATTTGGAACCATTCAAATCAGATTTGGTGAGACATATTGATGATAGATCTGTTATCATAGAGAGATCAATGGATCTTAATCAGGAGGTTGTAGTATCTACTTTAGAATGGGTGATCTACACCTTTCACTCCAGTATGTTTCATGAAGTGAAGGATTACCAAAGTCAAGTGAAAACCTTGTAAGAGTCTATGGAAAGTGTGAAACAGTCAATTACATGCATGGGCTCCTATATGGCTTCCAGGGTTCAAGTGGATAGAGATCTCAGATATATCAAGAGTGTGGTTCAGAAGTTGGTAACTGTGATTGAGGACTTTATGAAGTCCATGCAAACACATGTGAAAGGGCAAGATAATGATGTGAAGAGATTGATCAGTGGGATGACTAAATCTTCTAAGGGGATAGTGGATTTCTCTCTACCACCTTTAGGTGAATCTACTTCCACTTCATCCTCTCCTCTAGTTGATATTGAGGATTTCAGATCTATTGTTATAGAAGAAGTAGAAAGATTATCTAGTACCAATACCCATGACCCTAAATCTGTGACTCAAGTCATTTACATTACCTGGGAAATTAATAAGATTGTCAGAGGTTATTTCAGGAAATATGCTCATGATTAGAAGGCCATCAAGGATCAAGTTGACTTATATTACAAATGGGTATACACTAAGCTTCAGATGGATGGACACTTCAAGTTTCTATTGGAGAACTTGAGGATTCCACTTGTCACTCAAGGAATTAAAGATCAGGTTAACAGGCTTCGAGAGATGTCTCCTGCTTTAGAGAAATTTTTAGATAATAAGGATGATTGTATTTCTGTTATGGAAAGAGGAGGAAATATTAATATGGAATTTAGGAATCTTCTCTTGCCTTTCCTCTATGTGGAATGCACTCTCATCATTGTTCCACCATCCTTGCCCTCTACCTCAGCTACTTTAGGATCTTCCAATGCTGCACCTATGATGACTCCTACACATGACATCAGAAGCTTGACCACCACCATTCCTCAGAAATATACACACTACAGGTCTAATAATGCTTCTGTTTCAGCTCCCCTTACACTGCTATCTATAATCCCTCGGCCTATCCCTCCACCTTCAGAACCTTCATCCTCAGCATCCAAAGACAAAGATCCAATGGATATATCTTATGTGGATTGAGTGTAGCATGTCATAGCTGAAAGGGATAAGTGTATCTATTATTGTATATTGTACTACTATTTTATTAATACAAACACTCGCTTTTCTCTATTTTTTTATCTAAGATTTTTGTTAATCACAAAGGGGGAGAATAATTTAAACATGATTCTCTTAGTTACCAAAAGGGGGAGAAGTGTTTAGTGTTTCATTTGTCTATCATCAATTTATTTTTGTTCTAGCATCAATTCAGTTTTAATGATATAATAGTATGTGTATGCTCACATCACTGATGAAATTAGCAGATGTTTTTAACCCTAATTCAAAAAATACTGACATAATTTGTGATTATCAAAAAGGGGGAGATTGTTAGACTCACATGTTTTGATAATCCCAAATAATTTTTTGATAATTCCAAATCATGTTTTGATAATCTCAAATCATGTTTTGATAATCCCAAATAATGTTTTCTTTATGTGATAATTATTTTTCTCTTACAAAATAATCATTTATGTGAAAATCAGGTTTATATCAAAGTAATATTCATATACTTTTAATCTAACTTCTTGTTTGTTTAATCTTACAATGAAAATGTTACCAATGCAAAGGTCACTGATGCAAAGGTCACCGATTCAAAGGTTACTGATGCAAAGGACACTGATGCAGCGTTTAAAGATGCAAAAGGTTACTGATGAAAAGCTCACTGATTCAAAGGTTTTCAATGCAAAGGTTACCGATTCATGTTCACTGATGCATGCTCATTGGTAAAATGTTACCGATGGAGAGTCACCGCTAAAAGGATATCGATGGAGAGTTATTGATAGAAGGTTACCATTGGAAAGGTTACCAATGAATGATGACCGATGTGCACTTACTGTTGAAGCCTACCATTGTGAAGGCTACCATTTCCAGTCTACCATACTCTACTACTCCATAATTTTACAAATTCTTATGATTATTCTAATATCATATTTTCTTACTTTAATGCTTCTAAGTTAATTAATGTCTACTGTAGACATATCAGGAGAATATATCATGATAGTAAGAGGTACAAGAAAAATTTCATGTGATGTACTTACTCCTCTTCGCATAACTCATATATGAAAGAGAAGACCGTGGAAGAAATATATACAGAGGCACAAAGAAAAATGAGAAATAAAAAGGGAAATTCCCAAAAGTTAAATGCATGAGGAAGAAATAATTGAAGAATCCGAAAGAACCATTTGAGCACCTTCACTACGAACCCCAAGAAATTCAATAAGACCATTTTAGGAAAAAAACATGAGGCTGACTTTTGTGTCTCATAAACATTCAATTAACTCAAGAAGCAGAACACTCAATTCCTAAGAGCTAGTACCTGGAGTTGCGACACTCTGTTTTGGAGACAACTTCTAGAGATAGACTCAAACACCAAATTATTCATTTCAAGGAGTCAAGATCTGAAATCCAAACACATAGAGCCTTTTTAAAATCTATCTCATCATAATAGATCTATTGTGTTTTTTATTTTTACATTTCTGAGAAGTGTGTCTATCTACTTCATAAACTGTCTCTTGTGCTTGAACTAGAGGATATTGAATATCCTTGCATAAAACCTCACTTAAATTTTGTTCCCATGTAAAACTGTGGAAGAGACCATGTGTGGTATGTATTGTTTTTCATTCCCATGAAAAATAGTGGTAGATTGTGTGAACCCTAGACAGTTGGTGATGTTTTTTGAAATTCCAAATACAGGATATGTATCAAGTTTATTTTTAACATAAACTGCTTGGTGTCAGGTGATCACCAAGTGGAGAGGATTACCACTCAGCATGAGACAAAACCTCTTTTTTAAATTTTTTGTGTTCTATATTTTTTTACACTGTATTATTCATTTTTTCTGCTTATTTCTAAAACATATATCTATTTTAAATTCACTTTTATAGTTAGTTTAGGTAAGTGTGTGTATGTGTTTAATTCATTAAACTTGTTTCAAAAGTTTCAGAAGTGTTGTACACTAATTCAACTGAATAATAATCACCCTTTGAGAAACTTGTTGACCTATTAGACATCTATATCTCTACTTCATTAATTAACTATGACATTTTCAAAATTTGGGGGATCTTTATAATAATGTTTTTAACAGAAATTTCAAGTAGGAACTCAATTAACACCCTCTTGAGATTCCACTCTGACCAACAATCTTGTTATGATTTTGGGTACTCAATGTATTCTAACAAATCCTTATGGTCTTGGTTTTTAAAATAATATGATTTCATCCAAAAAAACTAATTTAAAAAAAAGGATTTTTTAAAACATGTTTTGTTATTATTGTCGAAAAACTGGGAATTGAATTTATGAGAGTGATTAAAATAATATTATATATGGTAGAGAAAAATATATTCATATTTTATCTAATATTCACAATATAAAATCTCATAATAACCAAGTATGAGTTCCTAGAACATTATTAACCCGTCTCATTATACCTAAGATTTTTTTAGCATCAAACTGTTTACTAGCTAATACTACTAGACCCAAAATATTAATACCAAAAGGAACTTGTTTTTTTTATTTTATAGGGTTATACATTGAGCTTCATTGATATATCATATGTTTTGATTCTAAATAAAAATGTACTACAAAACACTTAAAATTATTGATCAATTATTACATCTTGAGATATTTGTTAAAATAGGGGAGTTTATCTTTTAATATTTTTTAAAAAATCAAATGTATCATTGTCAAAATTATTTTTCAGAGATTATTTAAATATTTTTAAATTATTGAGAATCGCTCTAATCCTTTTCTTTTCAATTTTTTAAATTATCTAGGAAAATATTATTTTAATATTATTAATTTGAGATTATGTATGTTTTATATTTAATCCTTCACATGCACTTTACTTATTTATACCTAATGCATTTCGCATACCTTACATGTCTTATTCTCCAATAATTCTTTTTAAGTTTATAATAATCATTTAAGTGGAAGATTTTCTTGTTGTCAGTATTGATTTAATATATGTCAAAATACCTTCTTAAATATTTTTCACATCATTATTTTATTTTTTATAATCATAGATAGGGATTTTTGTTTTGATTATTAAGAGGAGAGTTTTTTTATTCGGAAAAAATTATTTCAAAGGGGGAGAAGTTGGTTTAAGTTGTATTATGTTAATCACTTGATCATATTGAATATTTTTTTTAAATATCATGAGAATGTTGAATATATTGAACATTAATATCTTAAATTACATTGAATATATGTTTCACTCTTGATTTAATCTTATTGTATTTTTTATATTAAGTGTTTATGTTCTTCAAAAAGGTCAAGATTGATATACCTTTGTCTTCCTCAATATGTTTTCACAATCACAAACTCTCTCTTGTGCATAGAATTGTTTTATTTTAGAAATTTTTTGTCTCATAAATTGGTTATATCATTGATGGATTTGATGAAGTTACTAATTTCTATTCATAAGATTCCTGATACTCTTTTTGAATGCTTGGACCAGTCTTAAATAATGTTTAATGATCTTATAATAATGTTGGAATAACTGTAGAATACCATTGACGGAATTCATGGTGGAACCTATTGAATCATTAATTGGAAAGTATTATAGGATAGAATGTGTGGAGCCATCATCTAAATGATGGTGTAGAAATAAGCCCCTCCAGAATAATAATTCTACTGGCCATCCGGTGGAGGAGCACTAGCCTATCGATAAATGATGGAATATTGCAATGATCTCAATAACTACATAGTCTATCCAGTGGGATCAACCGATTAGCCGGTGGAGATGATCTAGAAAATTATCATTCATATATTACATAGGTCCCACCACTCTTAATAGGTCAACCGTGGTGGTTAATGATCAAGAATGATTCCATAAAATTTATTGAATATTTTCAAGCTAAATGTATAGTCCTTTGGTAGCTTGCATGATCAAATCTAATGTGAAACAACTCCCTCAAGGCTTCAACGTTGAATCTCATGAAATTCCTATCTAATATCAATATCCTCTTTCAAGAGACAATTCATTTTCCCTATTCTCAAAGGCTCCCATTTACCTTTGTCTCTCTCTCTCCAATGTTTTTATATCCTTTAAGAGATATGGGACCATATGTTGAACAGGTATTCACTAAGAAAATATCTTTATCCTCATCATACCTTCTACAATGGGTTTATTTCCATAACAGGTGAAAAGAATGAGATTCTTTGTTTCATTTTACTTTTTTCAAAAGTAAAAAGTGGAAATGGTTTCTTAATATCTATTTAAATCAATGGAATAATAATAGAAACTTCATAAACCGAGTGGATGAGACTTAGGGGCTCACACCAATCTATTGTCAAAATCCATTATAAGATTATGTTTTCTATCTTTTCTAATTTATGATTTTCATTGTCCTATATTGATATGCATAAAGTGAAAAATTAAATAGGTATGTTTTCTTTTGTTCTTACTCGCTCAAATAATTTTGATATTAAATTTATATTACAGATCACATTTTTCACTTTATCGCTTAATCATATCAAATATTTTTTAAAAAAAATTCCCTTTGCATATATCATTTTATTTTTTAAAAGGAAAATATTCCCCCCCCCCTTCCCTTTTCTCTCCATCCAACAACCAGTGAATGATGACTATGAAAAAGACTAAACTCTTAGATAGATACTTCTAGGGGATATTCATGGATTAAATTACATTTTATTTATGAATGATTGTGATTAATTAATGGTATGAACCTATGAGATATAATTATATTCCATAGTGGAATGAGATAAACATAATGATGCATGGGATGTAAAAAGGTTTCATAATTTAGGATATTAAAATAATTATTTTCATAATTATATGATTTTTTACTCTAATTATTAATGTTTGATACTCACATTATGTTTTCCGGTTTTATTTAATTGTTGGAACTAGGATGAATCTAGTGAACAATGAATGTGGTGTCCAAGGAAATGAAAATACTCATAATAAACCAAATTTAATGGGATATGTAATGGGAAATCATGAAGTTATTATCACCCAAATCTCTCAAGATATAAAGGGTAACAAAATCACGATGAACATCCAAATGACTAAAGGAAGGAACAACTCACTATTGAGTATTGTATACAAAAACATATAACATACATTAGTAGTTCCTCTAAACCACTTATTACTAAGAAGTTGATTAATGATATAGAATAGAAACTTTTTTTCTCTAATTATTATACCATGAGAAGGTTATTTATTCTATTTATTGATTCAAAGGTGAAGATAATAAATGGTGGACTCTTATTAAGAATATGAGACAAAAGGGGGAAATTGACTCTATGGCATGGGAAGATATTAAGAGGGTATTTTTAAATAATTAATTTCCCCTAAATCATTATATGAAAATGAAAATAGAATTTCTGGAGCTAAAGAAGAAGGATGATGAATGAATTGGTACCTGTGAAGGAAATTTCATGAGAAATTCAAGGTATTGTTCTAGTTTTATCATTGATCCTAAAAATTATGTAGATTATTTAGTATAGATAGACCAATTATATGAAATTAAATAGCTATATAATACATTGATAACTACAAATAAATCAGTTTATGTAATCTCAAGATAGAAATGGTGATTTTAGACTCTCAGTGTTCTTGTGGTTTTGAGGACAAAAAGATAAAGATAAAATTTCAAGGAAATTATAATAATAAAATGTATATAGGAAAGAAGACTATTCTTACTTCATGTAATAATTATAGAAGTAATCATGAAAGAAATTTCATTATGGGGTTTGTTAAATTATTTCAGTATAGGGAATAAATCCATTGAGTAATATAATGTCAAAGTAATGTGAAGTGGTCTAAAAATGATGGAGATAAATCTCATCAAAATGTGCCACTCACACTCTAATGCTACAATTACAATGGTTATGGACATTATACCAATCAGTTCATAAATATGTGGGTTAATAATGAAAATTGGTGTTATAAACCTCTAAATCCAAGAGAAAAATTGAATGATCATGTGATCACATATGCCGAAGTGGGTCATGAGAATGAAGTGGTGAAAGGTACAAAAATCATCTACTCTAGAATTGAAAATTTCTTACATTATTATATATTTACCCACACTTTTATATCTAAATAATTTTCTAAGGGCGTCACATTGCAACCTCAAGGATTAGTTATTAATTTGGTACTAAATTTCATAATGGTGTTATGATCACATCTCATGTTTATATCATCTCTCTGATAGAAGTTTGTGGGAATATGGTTCCTAAAAATCTTTTTATTCTACCACTAGTTGAATTTAACATTATATTTGTCTATGATTGGATTTCTTTATATAATTCCCATATCGATTTTTATGTAAGGGAAGTCACGTTTTTTATTCTAAATTAACCTATGATTATCTATAGGTATGAGGATGGATATGAAATCCCAATGGGAATTAATAATTTTGTATGGTTATTACTAACTATTCATGATAGATATTTATCTCAAATGGTTGGGAAGAAACTCAAAATAGAAGATATTCCTAGTGGTCAAGATTATCTAATGTACATATTTAATAATTTCCAAGTTTATCCATAAATCTTAATGTTGACTTTTCAATAGAACTCATACTTGATGTTACACCTATTTAAAAGACTCTCTATAAAATGTACTTGATTGATTTGTAGTAATTTAATAAAAAACTCTAGTAGAATCTTGATAATGGATTCATATTACATAGTGCATCAACATGTGGTGAACCTTCTTTTGTTAAGAAGAAATATGGGTCATTTACTCTATGCATTAATTATCATAAACATAACAAGATCAATACCATGAAATCTATCCTTTACCCCATATTTATGATTTATTTCATCAACTATGTGGATATAAATACTTTTTAATTATTTTACTTCATTCCGGATATCATCAATTTAGGGTCATGAAAGAGGATATACCCAAGAAAACCTTCTAAATAAGGTGTGGTTCTTTTAAGTTTATATTGATTCCATTTAGACTTATCAATGTACCAACTATCTTTATGAATATAATAAATATTGTCGTTAGAGATTACATTAAATATTTTTTGATAGAATTTATAGATGATGTTATTATATATTCAAAGAGAAATAAAGAGAATGAATATAATTTAAAAATTATATAAAATATCATAAATAAGGAGAAGTAGTAATTAAAATTCAGAAAGTATGAATTTAAGGGGGGAAACTTTTTATTATTGGTCATATAATCTCAAGAATGGGTATATCGTTAAATACTCCAAAGACAAAAGTTATTGAGCAATGGCCTAGACCAATCATAGTGACAAATATCCATAATTATGTTTATGTTTGATAGATTCTACCAACTCTTTGTGATTTATTTATTATGGTTATCTAATCCAATTACCATATTTACTTGAAATGGATCCATGTACCTTTGGAAAGTTGAATGTAAAGAAACATTTAAGGAACTAAAGAGAAGGTTGTGTAGTACACTTACACCCACACACCTTACAACGGAGAAGATTTTGTGATTTATAGTTATTCATCAAAGAAGGGATTGTGTTTTTCCCTTATGTAAAATGATATGGTGAAATATAATTCCTCGCACCAATTGAAAATTTAGGAGTAAAATTACCCAACTCAATATTTGGAGTTTGCAACAAAAAAAATTCTTTGAAAATATAGAGGAATTTTCATTATGGTGAATGATGTGATATATATATTGATCATAACAGATTGAATTATATATTCATATAAGAACATTTAAATATTATAAAAATGATATAATTGTATTTGATTAATTATTATGACTTCTCAATACCATAACACCCTGTGAAGGACAATAAGGTGGATGGTCCTCTGAGTTAGAAATACTTTTATAGTTTTTCCATACTGAGGATTAAAAAAGATATAATATTTATTGATTTATAGAAGATGGATATTCAATTAAAGAGGATAGGGGATGTATCATATATTTCATAGATGGATGATCAACCATACATCAATGTGAGGATTAAAGAGGAAAAAAAGTTGGATGTGGAACTACAGATGAAGGCGGGATATTTGCAAGAGTTGAATCGTGATTGTGATTGAATGATAAGGTTTATAAAATAGTATATTTCCCAAAAATTACAAACATAAAAATGATTTTTTGGATGAATATATTATTTCATAATTATCTATTCATTTTGGAATTATGATGATGTGTAGAGATCTAAATTACTATTTCATGTGGGATAGCATAATGAGGTATATTGCAGTGTATGTATCTCTATGCATGGCATTTTCAAAAGTTATGTTTGGTAGACATATGTCTAAGTGGATATTATAACAATTACCTCTTAATATAACCGAAATGGGAAAATATTAGAATGTATTTTGCATCGTACTTTACAAAAAAACTATAGGGTAAAATGCTATTTAGGTTATAGTCGGTCACCTTATTAAATTAGTACTTTTTATTTCTATTAGAGACGAGTTATCTCCTAATAATGTTTTTTGGAAATGAAATAAGTATGTGGAAAGGTTCCATGGAGTACCAAATTATATCCTATCTTATCGAGGTCTTAGGTTTTCCTCATAGTATGAGATAATTCTTTAACAAAATTTGAACATGAAGTTGAACTTTAGCACTAATTATCATACATAGAAGGATGGTCGGTATGAAGTGACTATTTAGACTTTATAAGGTAACATGAGATAAAGTTATATAGATTATAGAGGTGTTTGGGAACACCACCTTTATCTGGTCATGTTTTATTACAATAATAGATATCACTTAGGAATTCAGATGAATCTTTATTAATCAATTCATAATAGGAAGTTTATAACATTAGCATTACTCATTGTTTAAGATTAAGTTTCTCATCCCCCCATGGTGCCTTAATATGATTCGTTGATCACATGTACTAATTTATCTAATATTTTCATTGCTTATTACCTTAAGAGGATTTATTGTTCACCACTTTCTTGTGTACATCACTAGGTTATCCCATGTAGTTTTAGAAGATCCATGGAATATAAGTACATTTCCATGATTTATTAAATAATTTCATTACATTTATATACATGATATTATGAAATTTGCCTAATTTCCCAAAGACACAAGGCTTTATGATTTTCTAGGTTTCATTATGATTTTTTATATATAAATCATTAATTAATGTCATTTAAATATATGGGATATCATATAATTTCACATTTGGTTGATCATTAATAGAACCAAGTACTAATCTCATGCTAGAATCAAAATAAAGGTGATATCAAGCTCTTCTAGTTATCACTCTGCCTCCAAATCAGTTCTTCTTCCCTCTTACATTTCTAGAATCTAACATTAGAAAGAAAACAACATCCTCTACCACAACTCATCCTCCTAAATCATATCCATCCTCTATCAATCTACTAGATAATCATGTTGGACCCCTCTTCCTTGACCTCCATGTGGACAATGAGTAGATAAAATTTATGAAATTAAGGAACAAGACAACCCCTGATCTTGATAATATGGAGTCTATTTAGATTATTTTATTTAATATATTTTTAATTTCTTGAAATCACCTCCTTAAATCACAAAAAACCAATAATTAATTGTATACCTATTATAGGTTTCTACCTCACAAGTAGTTTCACTTCATCTAGCATGTACTGAAGGTTTAATTTCATTACATCAGATCATATGGGGACCTAGAATCCTACATCTTTTATAGTCTGCATTTCTTATATCAAGAGCTAAGATCATCTGAAATTGTTTCCCTACTAACTTATGTATTCCTCACAAGTTCCTAACCCCAATATCAATCCTCTATCTCAAAAAATATTTTATACCACTCTATCATGACCCCTCTACTATTAACCATCATAGACCAGTATTGAATAGAAGTAGTAACCCCTGATTCCTACCACCAATGGGTCCCATGTTATTGACTCACACCAAGGGTATGAAAATCACACACGTTGTAGGTATTACCCTCAATAAAAGATAAATAGGATTTGGGATGGGATAAAAAACCACCAAATAACTCCATCACATGATATAAAAGAAAAAATCCATAAATCTCACAATTCATGTCAAAAAATACAATAAAAGTGTAACACCCCAGGTAAATAAAAAATATGACATTTTTATATTTATCCCTATTTGTGAATAAAATGTTAATATTAATTTAAAGGGAACACTATGCTCGATGGCTTACCCAATACGCAACAATGAGTTCCTTTGAAATCTTACGTTGCACTCTGATAATAAAATAATTTTATTTTAGATGGTAGTTAACACCTAGACATTGTAATGTTGGGAATGAACATAACTAACTACGAAATGATAATATATGTTTGAAAAATATTTTTACTTTTTACAATGAATGTTTGAGGATTAAAAATGCGAATGAATCCAATTTTAAGCATAAACATTCTAATATTCTTTAAAAGGTCGATTAACTGGATTTTGATGGCGAAACACTTTTAAATCCACTTTTTGACAATTTTATGTGTTATATTTGACAAAATAAAATTCTTCTTTAAAATAGGGACATCAAAATTTACTTTGTGTTAATTTTAGGTATTTTTACGATAAAGTTCATTTTTAATGAATAAGTGAAAAATGTTGTATTTTTATTCAAAACCTCTTTTGAATATAATTTATTTATATGATTAGATAGTCTTTTTAATTAGTTTTAAAGTTCAGTTAGAATACTTTTTTATAATTTAATCCAATGGTGGTCATTGGAATTAATTTCAATTTGAAATTGGACCTAAACTAGTGTCAATCTTTTAATAGATATTGTTTCTTAAAAACACGCTATTTGTTTTGACAGTGGGAATTAGTTACTAAATTAATTAATGCAAGTTATATGTTTTGAATTTTTTAAAATATAAATCATTTGTGAATTCGGAATATCAAATATATATTAGGGTGATTTTTTTGTAATTTTCTAAAAAACTGCAATTTTTGATGAATAGTGAAACCACTAAGTGGTAGTTTAAAAGCTGATTTTTTGTTTAAATGAAACTTTACCACTTATGTGATTTGAATTTAAAAAATAAAACATACATGGTTTTAATTAGGATGTAAAATTTGGTTCAATGGGATTAAAATAATTTTTTGGTGAATAGTATGTTTTAAGTATTATTAATCACGATTAAAGGTAATTAGTGTAATTTAAGATAAAGATAATGTTATAATAATATGAAATGACTTCAAAACGTGTAATACCATTATTAGATGAGTCATGGCCGACCGAAACAATCCATGGGTCAACATGGGGACCCCATGGAGCCACTCTGGTTGGAAAATGACATTAATAACTTTTTACTTAAAGTTAAAAATAAAATGTCACAAACATGTATTGTTTTTCTAAAACATTTTTTACATGGGGTTATAAAAGTCATATTTTGGACTATAAATATTCATAAAAAATCTAAAAATATTTCTTACATCATGATATTTTTTTATAATTTTTAGACAATATTTAAATTAATTTGTTTATGACACTGTGATAATGCAGTGATTACCTCATAAATGAACGGTTTAAATAAAATGAGAAGATAGGGGGAAATATAAGTCTTAAACTTGTAACAAACCTATTTTATGGTTGTATTTCGAAACCTTATCACCTTATCCTAGAAATATATAATTTTAGGACCTTTAAAATCCGAAATTAATTTTATAATAATGTTACTTTTCAAGACTTTCCAAGAGTGCCCCTCCTCTCCTCTTATAAAAGTCCACCACATTTACCACCTTAACCACACCTCTCAAGCCTTAGGATCGGAAAAACCCTTCCCATTTTGTCTCTACACATCCCTATATTACTCCTATAACCCTCACATTGGGCATAAGTTTTTCCAAGGAAGCCTTTGATCACAAATCAAAAAGAGTTACCCGATTTAAAGGTAATGTCTTCACTTGTGTTCTTTTGTTTTATTTTGCTTCTCCAAACCCCTAAACTCTTTTTATTACTTTCTTTTGTAACAAAAACAGTATCTTAAATATTCTAGTATGTTGTTATGTGATGTATTCTAGAAACACTTATACACACCTCCGTCTAATGGTTAGAAAACATACTGTTTCTGTGGTTGGTGAATTACTGCCTCACGAAACGATGATTGTTCAATATTCTTGTAACACCTTTAAAGGTGGGAATTATGATGTCACTGTATTTTATATATGATATATATTTTATTTATGTTTTATATATTCTTATGTATTTTATATTTAAAACATACCCTTATTCTTTTCATGTTGTGCAAATGCGATAATTTCATATGAGGAAGTGTGGACTACCGCCCCCTCAAGTGATGTGACTCATTTATGCAATACATGGAATGAATAAAGAATGAAATTAATGAAAATATGTGACCTATATAACATATATATTATACTAGAATTATAATATATATATCTCTCATTTATTTCTAATTCCATTAATATGACAACGAAATGAAAGTACCGTTCATACGTACGTACGGCTTACCATCTCCATGAACGGTACATTTCATTTCTTATCTCCAAATGTTATGTACAATTATAAGTACATATATATAATGGATATATATTTCATATATTACATATAAATTATTTATATCATTCTGGAACTATAATATATTTATCTCTATTTTAGCTTTAATTCCATTAATATGACAAAAAAATGAAAGTAGCATTCATGCGTACGTACGGCCTACCGTCTCCATGAACGGTGCTTTTCATTTTTTATCTCCAAATGTTATGGAATAGTATAAAATGAATATGTACTAGATATATATGATATTTGAATCATTAATACTATTCTATAAATTATTTACCTATAACTACATGGACAATCATTTTCAAACAAGTTCATTTTTGACTCATGTACCAAACATCGGCAGAAACATCTGATATGAACTCACATTATTAACCAATTATTATAACATTATAATATTTGATACGAACTTAATAATAATATTTAAAGGAGGTCCTTAATCAATTATAAATTGAGCAAAGATTATTATTCAGGAATATAAAGAAACGAACAACACAAGTCAGACTTGAGGTAAGGGATCCTACCCCTCTTTTTCTTTTTAAGTACACTCTTTTATGTCATTACTTTTAAGAACATATTTCTTATGAGTGGGATGTTATTCTATATTAATCTAACTGTAATTATTTTTTTTCATATTATGATATACTCTATTTTCTCTCATCAATCCATTTTGTATGTTTTGAGTGGCGTCGTTAGGATGCCGAATTTTTGTAAGAGATCCAATCTCTCTATTTTTAAGTACTCTCCTTTATGTCACTTCTTTTAAGATCCACCTTGTTATGTTGGGGGATGTTATTTTATATTCCCCTTGCTGTAAATTTTATGTTAATATGATGAAAGACCATATTTTATCTCATCAATCCATTTTTGGAAGTTCTATGTGGCGCTGTTAGGGTGCCGAGTTTTCATAAGGGAATTTTCATCTCACTTTTATTCCTGTGAGATTTATGCTAAATTTTCCACTATTTACTTTGAGTGGTATATGTAATCCCCATTATTCTACTATTTGTGTAATATAATTTCGTTTATGATTATTTACATCAATTTGTTATTGTCCATCTTTCATGGGGTGTATGTTTCAAAATATACCCAAGTCGGTAAGGGAACCTTTCACCCTCCTCTTTTTAAAAGAATTCTTTTTGTTGGGTTTTTAATTTACATATTGTTATGTTTGGATATGTTATTATATATCTTTATTGATGTAAATTTTATTTTCAATTGATGAGATACAATTTTCTCTCTCATCAACTCTTTTTCTGAATTTTGAAGTGGCGCCGTTAGGCTGTCGAATTTTTTCAAGGGAACTTCTTTATCCAATTATGATTCTTTGGGATAAACTTGTACTCCTTGAATATGTCATGATATGAATATGTTTGAATTACCTCTGATTGTTTTACACTTAATATCCACATATATTTGGTGAATGTTTTTGTCACACATAATTATGTAATTGATTTATCCTTAATCCATGGATACCGTCTTTGTAAGGGACTTCGTCTCAATCTCCTTTCATTGAGGCATATTTTGTTCTAATACAAGGATTTATTTTATATGGTGTATAAACCCCTTTGACGTTTAATTTTATACAAAATGATTCTTTTTCTACGAATCGTTTTACAAAACGACAAAAATGAATGATTCTTTTAACATATGCGGTGAAAACGACCTTTTCCACCGCCACGAGTATTATTTGGTCATTGGATTCCTCAACAATCTATAATGTTTTTAAAAGTAAATAAATAACATATACACTTTTATGTATTTTTCTATTGAAAATGGTTTTTATAATGGATTTTTTATGTCAATATATTTTACTAATATATTGTGATCGAAATGTGGAAATGTTTTCTTTCCATTATATTTGTTTTATGTCTTATGATTTTATAATGGTACTTGGACATTTGACGGGTGGTTACGTGATAAACCATATGATGGGTGGTGCCATGAATACCAGGATGGGTGGTTATGTTATAACCTCTAATGAATTGGGTATGGAAGTCGACCTTATGGCTATTCCATTAAGTGATATGTGTGGAAGTCGGCCGTATGGTTATTCCATTTAAGTATGTTTATGTCCCAAGTTACCTTTATATATTATGTGATATTTATATGGGTTTATGGTAATCTTTCGGTTAAAAAAGGGTAATTAATGATCTATTTTTCATTGAAGAGTTTATACAACTTCATAAAGGTGATAATTATTACTTTGATAAAGTAATCATGGTTTACTTATTGTTTTGAAAAACTAACAATTTTCCTTCTTTTTGTATCCATTATTGAGATTTTTATGCTCACCCAAGTTTTTTTGAAATGTTTTTCACAGGAATTAATGTGGAATAGTGTCATGGATGGGAACAAGGTAACGTCATGCTATCTAAAACATGGAACTAGACAAGTTACTTTTTAAGAGTTCTATATCTTATGGAAACTTAGTAGAAGTGTCTACTTTGTAATCTTTTGAGATGTAATAGTTACGTCATAATTCTCTAAAACTCTAAATCTGAAAATATACTAAATGTGAATTATTAATTTAATTCAATAATATGTAATGTTTAAGGCTAGGTCCTTATAGTTGGTATCAGAGGTCGGTTTAGATAACTTTAGAGGTTAGGGTATTCTCTATGCATAAGTGACATTAACTTAATGGTTAGGATTTCAGAAAGAGTCATTGTTTTTAGATAAACTGAATGAGTAATTATCTCTTAGTGTTTATCTTCCTCATTAGTACATGATGATTTTGTTGATATACTCACACTGACATTTTTGGTTATAGTAAATGGATGGATCTAGCAGGCGCCAAAGTGACAATGGATTTGAAGGAAACTGTGGTAGTTCTCTGATTAAGAGACTAGATGAAATGGGGGATTCAATGAGAAATCTTGTGGTTATTCTAAACCAACTATCATGAGTCATGATCAATCACTTGAACCTTGGTGAGTTCTCTAATGAATCATGTACGAGAGAACCAACTCGATGTGGATGTTCAGGTGATAATTATAAACGAAACCATTGGGGTTTATATGATCCTTACTTTTGAGGTAATTATGGGTTACAATATGTTATGATGAAAAATAAAAGGCATGAGATAAACATGAGGATAAATTATGTTATGGTTATTTTGTAATATTTTATCTCTTTTTTGGGGAATGTTTTATGGTTTATATAGTTTTGAAAAAGGACAACATGTAGAACATGTGACAACCCATCACGTCAGACAAAGCTGCGGGAATCGAACCCACAACCAAAGTGCGACTGGTATTTATTGCCTACCACTAGACTACGTGAAGTCCCTGGATGGTTTGACTAATTATTTTTAGTTAGAAGATTTTATGAATCAAGAGTAAATGGATTTTGGGTTATATATGGAAATTATTAACCTATCGTGGAGGATTTGTGATTAGGTTAATTACTTTTCAATATGAGACTTCAAGAGCAACTGATGTTATTTGGAGATAAATGTTAATTTGTACCTTGGAAGACTATGTGAATAAATCCTTAAAATATTTGGGTTTCAATATTAGTTTGGTTTATTTTGATGAATTTTATGGACATATTGTTTATCGAATGGTCTTCGTTGAACTTTGGGTTTTGTTGGACAAATTTTTGAGTTTAAGAATAGATTTTCTTTTTATAAAGGGTTATCCTTTTCTGGATTATCTGATCTTGTTATAACAATTTTGGTTTTGGTAAGGGTCTAAAGACATGGGAAATATATTGTTCTATTTTGTGGATTAGGTGATTCTCTAGAAGTTGATTATAGTACTCTTAATGTGAACAAGTATTCCTAAATACTCATCATTTGGGGAAAGTATGTGTTTTTGTAAGGAATCTAGTAAAAGTTGAAAGTCAACATGACAAGTAAGTATGTTTCCTTAAGATCAAAAATAAATTACTCAATGAAAAGTAACTTAAAACAAAAATGTTTTCTATTATCTTTTTCTACTGGGGAATCGAATACCGTTTAACCCACCACAAGTTTGTGATTTTCTTGTGGTTATCTTTCTCCTAAACATGTTTTATATCACTCTCCCTCAGAACATGAACCTTTTCTTTTTCTTCCATATCCATGTTTTACTAAATGGAATAATAGTATGGGTTAACTTGAGTGACCTTTTTACTCCTCTTTATTTATTGTAAAGTGATTGTTTTACCGACTCTTATTCTGATGTGGGACTTTCAATGAAATTTCTGAGCCTAATTTTTAAATTGCGAGTACGCAATTCCCAAAAGGGGGGAAGGATGTAACAACCCAGGTAAATAAAGAATATGACATTTTTATATTTATCCCCATTTTTGAACAAAATTTTAATATTAATTTAAATGGAATTCTATGATTTATGGCTTACCCAATATGCAATTACGAGTTCCTTTGAAATCTTATGTTGCACTCTAATAATAAAATAATTATATTTGAAATGGTAGTTAGCACCTATCCATTGTAATGGAGGTAATGAACAAAACTAACTACCAAATGATTATATATGTTTGTCAAATTTTTTTACTTTTTACAATAAATGTTAGAGGATTAAAATTGCGAATGAATCCAATTTTAAGCGTAAAAATCCTAATATTCTTTAATAGGTCGATTAACCGCCTTTTGATGGAGAACCTATTTTAAATACACTTTTTGAAAATTTTATGTGTTATATTTGACAAAATAATATTCTTATTTAAAATATAGACATCAAATTTTACTTTGTGTAAATTATTGGTATTTTTACGATAAAGTTCATTTTTAATGAATAAGTGAAAAACTGTTGTATTTTTATTCAAAACCTATTTTTAATATAATTTATTTATATGATTAGATAATCTTTTGTTTTGGTTTTAATGTTCAATTAGAATATATTTTTATCATTTAATCCAATGGTGGTCATTGGAATTAATTTCAATTTGAAATTAGACTTAAACTAGTGTCAATCTTTTAATAGATATTGTTTCTTAAACACACGCTATTTGTTTTGACAGCGGGTATTATTTATTAAATTAATTAATTAAAATTATATATTTTGAATTATGTAAAATAGACATCATTTTTGAATTTATAATATCATATATATCTTAGGGTAAAGTTTTGGTAATTTTCTGAAAAACTTCAATTTTTTATGAATAGTGAAACCACTACGTGATAGTTTAAAAAATGATTTTTCGTTTAAATGAAACTTTACCACTTATGTGATTTGAATTTCAAAAATCCGACATATATGGCTGTCATTAGGATGTAAAATTTTGTTCAATGGGATCAAAATAATTTTTTGGTGAATAGTAACTTATATGTTTTATTAATCGTGATTAAAGGTAATTAGTGTAATTTAAGGTAAAGATAATGTTATAATAATATGGAATGACATTGAAAATGTCCTACACATATTGGATTAGTCATGACCGACCAAGAAAATCCACTGGTCAACTTGGGGACCCCATGGATCCACTTTGGTTGGAAAATGACATTAATAACTTTTTATTTAAAGTTGAAATTAAAATGTCACAAACATGTATTGTTTTACTAAAACAATTTTTACATGGGATTATACAATTCATATTTTTTACTATAAATATTCATTAAAAATATAAAAATAATTCCCACATCATTATATTTTGTTTTATAATTTTTAGACATTAAATAAATTTATTTATTTATGACACCGTGATGACGCAGTGATTACCTCATAAATGAACGATTTAAATAAAATGAGAAGATAGGGTGAAATCTAAGTCTTAAACTTGTCACAAACCTATTTTATGGGTGTATTTCTAATCCTTATCACCTTATCCTCGAAATATATAATTTGGGGACCTTTAAAATTCTAAAATCATTTTATAATAATGTTACTTTTCAAGATTTTCCAAGAGTGCCCCTCCTCCCCTCTTATAAAAGCCCCCCCCCCCCTCTTCCACCTTAACCACACCTCTTAAGCCTTTGGCTCGGCCAAAAACTTCCCATTTGGTCTCTCCACATACCTCTATTACTCCTAGAAGCCACACTTTGGGAAGAAGGCTTTCCAAGGAAGCCTTTGAGCTCGAATCAAAAAGAGTTTCCCAATTTAAAGGCAATGTCTTCACTTGTGTTCTTTTGTTTTATTTTTCTTCTCCAAACCCCTAAACTCTTTTTATTCCTTTATTTTGTAACAACACCAGTATCTTCAATATACTAGGATGTTTTATGTGAATTATTCTAGCTACACTTATACACACCTCCGTCTAATGGTTAGAGAACATACTGTTTCTGTGGATGGAGAATTACTGCCTCACGAAACGATGATTGTTCAATATTCATTTAAAACCTTTAAAGGTGGCCATTATGATGTCACTGTATTTTATATATGATATATATGGTATTTATGTTTTCTATATGATTCTGTATTTTATATTTAAAACATACCTTTATTCGTTTCATGTTCTGCAAATGCGATAATTTCATATAAGGAAGTGTGGACTACCGCCCCCTCAAGTGATGTGACTCGTTCATGCAATACATAGAATGTATAAATAATGATATTAATAAACATATGTTACCTATATAACATATATATTACACTGGAATTATAATATTCATCTCCCTCATTTATTTCTTATTCCTTTAATATGACAACAAAATGAAAGTAGCGTTCATGTGTACGTACGACTTACCATCTCCATGAATGGTACATTTCATTTCTTATCTCCAAATGTTATGTAAAATTATAAGTACATATATATAATGGATATATATGTCATATATTACATATAAATTATGGTTATAATTCTGGAACTATAATATATATATCTCTCTCTTAGATTTAATTCCATTAATATGACAAAAAAAAATGAAAGTAGCGTTCATGCTTACGTACGGCCTACCGTCTCCTTGAACGGTGCTTTTAATTTTTTATCCCAAAATGTTATGGAATAGTATAAAATAAATATTTACTGGATATATATGATATTTTAATCATTAATACTATTCTAGAAAGTATTTACCAATAACTACATGGACAATCATTTTCAAACAAGTTCATTTTTGACTCATGTACCGAACAGCAGCAAAAACGTCTCATATGAACTCACATTATTAACCAATTATTATAACATTATAATATGTGATATGAACTGAATAATAATATTTAAAGGAGGTCCTTAAGAAATTATAAATTTACCAATTTTTATTATTTAAGAATATAAAGAAACGAACAAGACAATTCGGACTTGAGGTAAAGGATCCTACCCCTCTCTTTATTTTTAAGTACACTCTTTTATGTCATTCCTTTTAAGCACATATTTATTATGATTGGGATGTTATTTTATATTACTATTAATGTAATATTTATGTTCATATTATGAGAGAACCTATTTTCCCTCATCAATCCATTTTGGAAGTTTTGAGTGGCGCCGTTAGGCTGCCGAATTTTGGTAAGAGATCCAATCTCCCTATTTTTAAGTACTCTCCTTTATGTCACTTATTTTAAGCTCCTCTTTGTTATGTTGGGGGTTGTTATTTTATATTCCTCTTTCTTTAAATTTTATGTTAATATTATGAGATACCCTATTTGATCACATCAACCCATTTTGGAAGTATTGAGTGGCACCGTTAGGCTGCCGAATTTTCGTAAAAGATCCAATCTCTATATTTTTATGTACTCTCATTTACGTCACTTAATTTAAGATCCTCTTTTTTATTTTGGGGGGGTGTTATTTTAGATTCTTCTTTCTTTACATTTTATGTTAATATTATGAGATACCCTATTTTATCTCTTCAATCCATTTTGGACATTTTCAGTGGCGCCGTTAGGCTTCCAAATTTTCATAAGAGATCCAATCTCCCTCTTTTTAAGTACTCTTCTTTATGTCACTTCTTTTAGGAACCTCTTTGTTATGTTTGGGGATGCTCTTTTATATTACTATTTTTTTAAATTTTATGTTAATATGATTAGCGACCCTATTTGATCTCATCAATCCAGTTTTGGAAGTGTTAAGTGGCGCCTTTAGGCTGCCGAGTTTTCGTAAGGGATTTTTCATCTCACTTTTATTCACGTGAGATTTATGGGACATTTTCCACAATTTCCATTGAGTGGTATATGTATTTCCCATTATTCTACTATTTGTGTAATATAATTTAGTTCATGAGTATTTACATCAATGTTTTATTGTTCTTCTTTCATGGGGTGTATGTTTCGAAAGATACCCAAGTCGGTAAGGGAACCTTTCACCCTCCTTTTTTAAAAGACTTATTTTTGTTGGGTATTTTAATTAGCATATTTTTATGTTGGGATATGATTTTCTATATCCTTACTGATGTAAATTTTATGTCCAAGTGATGAGATACCATTTTCTATCTCATCAACAATTTTTCTAAATTTTGAAGTGACGTCGTTAGGCTGTCGAATTTTTGCAAGGGAACTTCTTAACCCAATTTTGATTCTTTGGGATAAACTTGTACTCCTGGAATATGTCATTCTATGAATATGTGTGAATGACCTCTTATTGTTTTACAGTTAATATCCACTTATATTTGGTGAATTCGTTTGTCACACATAATTATGTAATTGATTTATCCTTAATCCAAGGATACCGTCTTTGTAAGGGACTTCATCTCAATCTCCTTTCATTGAGGCATATTTTGTTCTAATACAAGGATTTCTTTTATACGGTGTATAAACCCCTTTGACTTTTAATTTTATACAAAAGGAGTCTTTTTCTACGAATAGTTTTACAAAACGACAAAAAGGAATGTTTCTTTTAACGTAGGTGGTGACTACGACCTTTTCCGCCGCTGCGAGTATTATTTGGTCTTTGGCTTCCTCAACAAGACGTAATGTTTTTAAAAGTAAATAAATACCATATACTCTTTTATGTATTTTGGTATTGAAAATATTTTTTATAATGGATTTGTTATGTCAATATATTTTACTAATATATTGTGATTGAAATGTGGAAATGTTTTCTTTCCATTATATTTGTTTTGTGTCTTATGATTTTATAATGGTACTTGGACATTTTACGGGTGGTTACGTGATAAACCATATGACGGGTGGTGCTGTGAATACCAGGACGGGTGGTTACGTTATAACATCCAATGCATTGGGTATGGAAGTCAGCCATATGGCTATTCCATTAAGTGATATGTGTGGAAGTCGACCGTATGGTTATTCCATTTAAGTATGTTTATGTCCCAAGTTACCTTTATATGTTATGTGATCTTTATATGGGTTTTATGGTAATATTTTGGTTACAAAAGGGTAATTAATGATCTTTTATTCATTGAATAGTTTATAATACTTCATAAAGGTGAGAGGTATTACATTGATAAAGTACTCATGGTTTACTTGTTGTTTTGGAAAACTAACAGTTTTCCTTCTTTGTGTATCCCTTACTGAGCTTTTTATGCTCACCCCAAGTTTTTTTGAAATGTTTTTCACAGGACTTATTGTGGAATAGGGTAAAGGATGTGAAAAAGGAAACATCATGCTATCTAAAACATGGAACTAGACAAGTTTCTTTTTAAGAGTTTTTTATCTTATGGAAACTTAGTAGATGTGTCCACTTTATAATCTTCTGAGATGTAATAGTTACATCCTAATTCTCTAAAACTGCAAACCTGAAAAGATCCTCAATGTGAATTATTAATTTAATTCAGTAATAAGTAATGTTTAAGGCCGAGTCCTTATAAAAAGTCGCTAAAATAAAGTTTTAAATGGAAAATTACTAAGGTAGGGACTTCACAACTACTCCAACCATCAGGCTAGTATTGCATAACCTAGTCTCATAAACCCTCCTAGAATCCAAAAAATCATGTTATATATATATGGTTAGAATAAAATTTATATTCAGTAGGATCATACCCAATATATCTCATTAAAATAGGAAAAGATAATTTTAATTCACCAATGAACATACAACAGAAATAATATGCACCTAAACATGTTAACTAGCCATCAGAGCCTTACTAAGGCTCAATCATAAAATAATTCATCCAGGGTTGTAAAATTATTTCAATAGAATATAGATAAATGTGCTCTATGTCCACTTCCCCGCGGATTTTCTGCTCTCATGACCCAATATCAAATATCTTGTGATCCTATACATTACTTGTATATATGTCATCACATATCAATGCATATCTGTTGTGATTAGAGATGATACCCAACCTACCACAACCACCCACATGGAATACCATTCTATATGGTTCCCTTCATCATTAACATATAACCTTAATTCCATATCATCATTAGTATCATCGCACATCCAACCACAACTCCATATTTAGAACAGTAGGGTATCAAGATTGTTAATGGTATCAACCTTATGCCCACCTCCTACTACAAATTACCCCCAAAAATGTCATATACTTTCATTTTAATGAATCACCACCAATTATTTAATATTCATATGGTACTCACCAAAAACTAGGTATTTCCTTCATATACTACATCTAAAGTGAGAGTAGGGAAGTGGGGAAAAACATCCATTTATTCCATCACTATTCAGGATATTAGAGAAAAAACCCCAAAAACATTTGGGTGTTCATACATAGTAATTCGTGTTGGTGGGTGTATATTGAAGTAACAAGAAAATAAAATTATATATACCCAACACACAATACCCATCCTAATGGTTCAAATCAAATAACACTAACATAGTCCAAATCAGTACCTCATTGTCCCACAAAAAAAATATACTAATTTAGACCTCCACAACATGAAAATTCATCAGGTAAATCATCCATACACACACAACACATATTTCTTATCATTAAACTATGAGTTATCAATTTCCATATTCAAATTTTACCAAAAAACTTACACTTATTTAGTCATTCAATTTCTGATCTAATGAAATACCTCTCTCGGGAAAACCTCATATTTAATTCATCTATTTCCCATTTCATTCCAACCCATTTATAATCATTAATTTCATAAATAATTTACCATACCTTAAATTATAGTAACACGTATTTATTTATATAACATTACATACCCATTTCATCAATACTAGCCTCATCCCATGGATATATGGAAACTACCATGCATGCCACCACATAATAACACATTAATCACACAATGACAACACCACATCCCAGTATAAGCCATCACTGCAGCCTAGCCATCTAATACTAATAACTATTAACCATCCACTAGAACTCAACTCTATATTTTTCCCATTCCAAAAAACTATATCCCATGTACATAAATACACACCACCTCCGATCTACTCACCACCATCACCACACAAGCCCCTATAAGCTTCACACAACCACATCAAAATTCAAAAATAACACCAACTCACATAACTATAACTTTTAGCTAAAAATTAAATTTAAATTTGTATTTAATAAAATATCATCACCTCTTGAAAGGTTAATTTCACAGAATTCTATATTCACAATCAAATGTCTTGTTATCCATATAAAAGTATTTAACCTTCTCTACATATTGAGTTAAAGAATACAAACACAACAAGGGTTATTTATCTCACAATAACTATATCACACATAGGCATCAACAATAAATATAATCTCATGAAAATTAGGTCTCAATGAAGATGAAGTGGTGGTAATAAGGAAAACAATAAGAATAAGAGAACTCATTCCCCTTCGCCACTCAATTTCAGTTCATCCAGTTCATTACCTTTTTAGGTCAATCCATAATATCTACATAAAGGTAAAAAATATTTTTAAACCCATATATGTGAAATAATAAGGACATAATGAGGTTCTTGTACATTAAAGGAAGCAATCATATTATTTTAAAAATACCTAAGAAAGAAGAAGATTATTCTTGGGTACGAATCACTCAATGAAACCCTAAAGAAGTATCATTAACCTAAGACACAATGTACCCCATCAAGATTTACCCACAACATCACCCAAACTAGCCATATCACTTAACCAAAACTCTACTTGGATGAAGAACATAGGATAAATAAATAAGATTGGAGAGTGAAATCACCAAGGATTATTGGCAATCAATCTCCCAAGGCTAGGTTTCAAATCTGAAGAAGATGGGATGGATGACCTTATAAAACCACACCTTGTTCATCCAAGAGTTTACAAAGAAGTCGAGTAATTGATGATTTTTAAGGGGTCTTGGAATTTATACCCAATAGTTAAATTAATAGGTCAGGAAAAAATATCCCTTAATAATTCAATAAAATTAGGTTTTCAATTAATACTATTTCACAATATAGGTAGTGATGGAACAATCACCCCTCAGTCCAACCTGATATAGAATCTGTGATGAAAATCTTGTCCAAATCTTCCATACCCAGGGTAAGACTTTGGACCAGCTGATACACCATGCCACAAACACCCCCAAAACTCTATAGAAACCAAAATGAAATAACTTAATATTATATAAAATAATTAAAATCACTATTTTACAAGATTTACATCTCCCAACACACTATGCCCCAATATCAGGTCATGATGAAACTCCACTAATATCAAAAGAGGCAATATAATCGGTCTCTCTAGGTCTCTATGTCGTATATCAACTTCACACCATAACCATTCTAGAATTGGTAGATCTAAAAGAAACACAAAATCCAATGTACCTTATTCCATATGTTCTCAACCATATCCAATAGTTCTATGTCACAATAGCTTCTTCTTGCAAAAAAACCCAACCCAAATCCACCAGTTTCTCTAAAAAACATCATCTGACACCCCCAACACCAAAAACTCACTAAGTAATCAGATGAGAAGGCACAAACCATTACAATTTTTCAGAAAAGTCTTAATTTTACTAAATTCCACTCATATATTATGATTTTTTAAAAACAAAAACTTTGTTTTGATACTATTCTTTTTTTGGCATGGATTCCAACTCCCAAATTTAATTCTACACTATCTAATATAATTTATTATTTATAACATCAACCCACTCTTGATTATCATATTGCTATTTCACATAAATTAGATAAACATGTGATAAAATGAGTTTTTTGTTCGGAATTTGACACCAAATCTCATGTTAAATTCTACTATATATAATATAATTATTTATTCATATCATTAAACAATTATTGACTCTACAATGACTCTTTCACATCTCATTATTTAACATAAAAAATTAATGAGGTATGTATTGTTATCCTAATAGTTATTCTATATATTTTGGACCTCTAGATACTTGATCATCCTTGGAGAAGAAGATTTATGTTTCTATTCATTAATATAAATGGAAGAATTCTTATTTTTATTTTTCATTTATTATAAACTCACAATATATTCATAATATTTACCATGATTCTAAAAAAAATATTCATATTCACTTATAGAATATACATTTTATGTATATTATCATTCATTGAGTTTTATAGAACCTTTACATTAGAATATTAAATAATTTTCATTGTATTTTTATTACAACCTTAGTTTCCTCTTCAATTTTGAGAATAACTTTGGAAGATACAATTAACACAACTTTGTTGAAACATTCAATGATTTTAACCTTTCATTTGATTTCACAAGGGTTTCTAAATACCCATAAATATTTAAAATATATGAAATTAATATAATACTTATGATATGGTTAAATATATTATTTTTTATGATATAAACAAAATATTATAATCTGATCTGCCACACCAATTTATTATGTTCGAAAAAACTGAGAAGTATCATGCTCAATGAACATGGTTCAATTCATATCTACCAAAAATATATTATTAAATTTATCAACAATAATTTTTTTAGTGTTTACTGTGATTTTATTTCATATTAATTAGCATTATTCCCAATATAACCATCAAATATTCCATCGGTATATTCTATACTTTTTTTCTATTGGGGTCTTTTTTATGGAGGAAACACACTTATTTTCACCACTCTATCTAAAACCCTTAAAAGTATTTAGATCCTCTAAAAAATTCTTCCAAAATATAATATAAGTGAATGATTAAATTCGTAAATAAAGGAAATAAAATAGTTTTCTTCACATTTTTATTGATTCCTCATATTTTCAAAAATGTATAAATGGATAAAATCTAATGGATGATATGTTTTAATCCCAACTTTATTGTATAAAGAAAGAACAATCTTCCCCTTTTAAATTTTAGAGCACATCCAATTTATATATACCAATTCAACATAGATAAATATAAATAATTATATACCTGGGTAGGATTAGTCATGTTATTTTGACCAAATATGAGAAGTTTTTCAATTCCACAATTTATTTTCCTCTTTTAATCTTAATTAGCATAAATATTTAGTGTTTCCAATCAGAAATAAGTTTCACCATGTTCACTATCATATTGTTTATACAAATGCATCATTAAACCTCTTAACAAAGAACCCATATTTTTGAAAAACCACTTCATTAACATTATAACATAGCATATATACTTTAACACCATGATATTTTATGATATATTTCTCTTGAAATAAGTATTTTCTTTGATATCTTGTTATACATGGAACACTAAACTCAAAAAAACCATGATAAAATGTTGAAATATTTTTATTAAATTTGGAATGTATATACAATTTGTTTGATTAGTGGGTATGAATATGACCATATAAATTATGAAAATAATTTTTTACATATTTATAAAATGAACTCATCAGTTATTAATTGATTATAAATGAAAATAAAAAAAAATTTAAGTAAAAAAATTTCTAAAAAAATGTTTTTATACACACAGAGTGTTGTTACATTAATAAATTAAATTAATAAATATTTTTAAATTATTTTAAGGAAATTAATAGATCATATATTTAATAAAATATTCTAACATTCATGTGATTGATGTTACTATTAATGGAATGAAAATAAATTCAATTTTATTCTAACAAATGAATATTTCTAAAAATGGTTTTTTTGTTTTTTCCATGTTTATTATTAAATAAATTTATAAAACATATAGGAATTTAATTTTAAATTTTTTAAATTCTTAAAATTATAATTTTAAATTTTTTAATGAGTCCACTTTTATTTGTGGTATTTATGAATAGAAAATAAGGTAAAAATTCATTACTAGGATAAAGGTTAAAAGGGTTAATAAGGTGTTAAACTAATGAGATGTCCAAAAAAGTTCTACAAATTCAAGTGTATGAATGGATTTCAGACATATATCATCACATATTAGAACTTTATCCAATTTTTAGGAACTTTCCCTTGATAGTGACTTTATTATATTTTAATATTCTAAATAATTACAAGTGTGTCACTTCACTCACTTATAAAAAGAAACAACTTATCCCTTTTTATCCAAAAAACTTGTTCCCATTATATTGAATAAATTATGACTACATACTGTCAGAAAATCATTTTCCATGACCTTTAGGTGTTTTTATTTTATAACTTTTCATCCAATAATCCTTAAGATGCTTTTCAAAGGAGCATACTGGGAGAAGAGGTATATGTTCTTAACGATATTTTTCACGTTTCATTCTTCATAAGCATATTTAAAATATCTTATAAAAATATTACAAATATGTAATAAATATATTAACTATAATAATGTGTTTTTATGTTAATTGTATATCCATTTTCTTAATCCTTCTCAATCATCAGTAAATGATAACATCACTCGTATATGGAAGTGGGCTACCACCTCTACGAAGTGATGCAATTCATTTTTCATTTACTCTTTACATATATGGTCATAAGGAAATATTTAATTAATATAATTGAAATATATTATATAATTATATTTAAATAATTGTTAAATATTAGTTACCTTTGTTTTTTTCATCCATCAAAATGTGAAAACAACACCCATGGGTACATAGGGACTATTGTATCTATGAAGTGATGTAATTCTTCTTTCATTACCTATTTATATAGTTTTTTTAAGTGTATATAATGAATAAATTTTATAATTTATTCAATATTAATATTTTTATATGATAAAACCACGACCATTTTACAAGTACCAAAACCATTGATTTGAAACACACAATTATAACTGACCAGTTTTCACGAGAATGTTCATTTTAATGAAGAATTGTTAATAAATGGGTAATATGAAATTATAAGGGAATAATATATAGTAATATGTATATATATGGTTCTATAATAGATTTATAATAAATATATATTTTTTATATTGATGTTATGAATGCGTATGAATAAATACAATATGTAAGGTAAGGGTTTATGTTACAATCTCATTTATTTTTAGAATTGTTTTTGTAAACATTTTATTAATGGAAATTATATGATCCCTGTACTTTAAAAAATTTGTTAATATAATTTTTAATTATTAAAAACATTTTACCCACTTTAATATTTAAAATTATTAATAAATTGTTTTTAAGAAATATTGACATTATTTTCACTTTAGTTGATAAATTTTTCTTTTATGTACATGTTCGTTAAAATGTTTTCAAGAATGTTCATTTATATAATGAAATTATTATTTAAATTCATTTTCAAACACATTTTACATTCCTATCAAATTTTTATAATGTAATATTTTCAATTTTTTCAAATAGGTTATTTTTGACCTTTTACAAAAGTATAAAAGGAATATTTGATTTAATATTTACTGCATGAATAAATTTTCACACAATATTGAATATTATTTTATTTTAATATTTATTTAATGTTTTACATTTTTATTTTCAAATAAAATATTTTTTTTAGTATTTTGGGTATTTTATTTTTTGAAGACACTGAAACAAAAGTGTATTTTCCTAATTTTCAAAAAATGCTCAAATATTATTCAAATAGAATTTTTAAATTACATAAAAAAAATAATATTTTTAATGATTCATTGGGGATATGATATTATGATAACATAAAATTTATTTATATAGATGACTTATGATGGTGATGATTTTAGATTTATTCTATGAAACCCATGTTATCTCATGGGTTAATTAAGTCATGATGAAATATTAATGAAACCTGTTTCTTTTCGATAATTTATGTTATGATAAAATGTTTATGAAAACCATTTTATTTACATGGTTTATGATATGATGAATTTTGGAGTGTTTTATGATATTTTTTCACACATATGTATGGTTTTCAATATGTGACTGGTGGGCACATAATTATATAGACCTACAATACACTTCATAAAGAATGATATCTTATAAGATTTTATAGACTGGAATGGGGATTTAACCTAGTTTAGTAAGGTATATTTTCCATTCTGATAGTATTGAGAGTGAACCTTGACTATATAAATGATGAAATGGAAATTAAACCCAGTCATCTATGGTAATTTGTCCATTATGATAGTCTTGTAAGTATACCTTGACTAATGAGATTATTTTCTATGATTATGTGTGTATTCCACAAGCCTATGTCTTATTCTTATGATATGATATCATGGATCATGATTGACTATTGATTATTCTACACTCTTATGACCTACACCTTTTATTATAAAACATCCTTATGAAATGATTCATGATAAAATATCATTAACTCATTGGGAATTCCTTTCACATGTTTTGATTATATTATCACACTCGTAAGCTTATATTTTTATTTATAATGATCATTAATGGATATGTCATATGTTTA
Source organism: Viscum album (assembly GCA_963277665.1). Classification (NCBI taxonomy): domain Eukaryota; kingdom Viridiplantae; phylum Streptophyta; class Magnoliopsida; order Santalales; family Viscaceae; genus Viscum; species Viscum album. Next base: position 1,100,824,228 of record OY728162.1, on the reverse strand, counting down.
CCCTAATTGAGGATCTGATCTCACCCTTTATTATGTTTCCTCTCCCTGGTTTATGAATAAAGGTTTTAAGTGTGGTAGGTCTAATAAACATTCAATGTGAGATGAACTTTATGGGTGATGTTGAATATATTTCATGAAATAAGATGATAATGTATCTAATATTCAAAGACACAAAACCTTAAAAGTCATGGTCTGTGTATTGTTTTAAGGTGAATTGAATATTCATGAAAAATGTGGTAATATCTATTTATACAATTATTTGGTCTCATTAGATACACGTGACATATTGTGTTTCAGACCCTCAATATATAAATTCTTCTTAGACTTTATCTTGTCTATTTCAATAACTACTGATATTTCTTCTTTGATTTTTTGTAACACATAATTAATAAAGTATACTTATCATTCCTTTCAATTTTAAATATTCATAAAAATATTTAAATATGCTTTTTATTTTAAAGAATATCAAAAATCCAGAATCTATAGAAATTCCCTTTCACATTATATAAGTAAATATTTAATAATAAAATATTTTTCCTTTTCTTTTTCCTTATTCTTATATAATTTTTGAATTTTTAAATTTATAATAAATTGGGTTGTTATGATGGTGAGATAATATTTAGCAATGAGACACAGTTAGTTAAATATTCTGAAAACCTATTTTAATTTTCTAAATTTATTCATAACTATTAGTCTATAATTTTCAATTTTCTTTATATGTTTCCTCTTTTGATTTCACTAACTCCCCATACAAAATTTCTCCACAAACCTTATAAGATTATAATAATATTGGTAATTAAACCAAAAAAACCTTGGTCAAAAATTCCCTACAGAGAAATCAATAACCATAAAAATTTTACTTAACTCTGAAAATATATTGTTGTATAGAATTTGAAAACTCATTTTGTTCCACCTTTTTTCACATCAATTTTTTATTCTATTTTTAAAAAAAATAATAGAGTCACATTACATTTTTCTTTGATATATATTTGTTTCTAGATATTTTCAACTAAATATTTATAGCATTTTTACCTATAAATTAGTATTCTATAAATCATCATATTTATGAGAATAAATTTAATTTTACACACATATAACTTCATTTACCTATTACATCAATTCATACATTCATCCAAGAATTATGATATTTTTTTACCATTTGAGTTTTAGTTTTTCAAGTAAATTTGAGCCTCATTATCCATGGAATTTTCTACAACATTCGTAACCTTTTTCATTAAACAATAATCAACTTCTTTAATAGAATTGTGAATGTGGGATTTATACTTTTATAATCCTTTTTCAACATTGATAAAATTAAATTGGATTATCTCATGTTGCTCCTCCCTCAGGTTTACCATTTCATCCATTTCACTTTTTAATGTATTTTCTTAAAAAACCAACTTCTCTATGTCATAAATATCATTTATCATCCTTGAATATTTATCAACATAAGTAAAATATTCTTTATTGATTATTTATTTAATTTATTTAATATTTAGATTTAATTATCCAAAATTATGATCTTTGAAATACATTCCTTGATTTATTTATTCAATATTAACTCTAAATATTTTTTTTCCTCGATTTCATAGTCATTACTTTCATTAAATCTGAATTCTTCCTCATTTACTTTTTCTATTTTTAGTTTTTCACCAACAACACTGGATGTCTCAAATTCCTCATCATCGTCACTTCTCTCATCACCATCAAACTGTGATAATAAATTTCTCTTTTCGTATTTAGATAATTTTTCACCTTTCAATTTTGATGAAAATATTAATTTATATGATTTTATTTCATTCTTATTAGAGGATATCATTGGCCTCTCATCATCATCTTCACTAACTTTATATTCTTGTAACTTTTGATAGTTTGAAGAAAAATATAAAATATCTCCATCCCTGAAACATTTCAGAAGTAATTTTCCTTGAAACACTTTTTTTCATAGAGTCACATTTCTATAAATGGGTGACCTGAGTTTTTCAAAAATTTATTCCATAAATTCTTCTACATTAGAATCATCTTCTTACAGAATTTATTCATTATTAAATTTATCATATCTTGAGGATTTAAAGAAAATTCCTTTTACATCCTTACCCATATTTTTTAAGACACATCCTTTTCATTTATCATATGAAATAATAATGGGTTGTGAATCATCTAATGGAAGAGTCCTCTGATCAATGTTTTCGAGTGCTGTGAATTTTTTTCCAACCAATCTTTTAAAATACAAAGAATATTCATGATAACCATTATATCCTCAAATTATTCACTAAAACCTTTAACATTGATCACTATTTCTTTAAATCAAGTCAAAAAATCATTCATAGTTTCATCTTCTATCTTTTTGAGGTATTTATAATTCAACCATAAAACTTACAGTTTCACTTTATTCACCATTAAATTCACTTCATAGATATTTTCAAACATATCCCATATTATATATTTTTTCATGTTCCATTTTACTTTGAGAAAAATAATCTCTAAAATATATGAAAGTATAGAATTACAAGAACATTAATCATTCTCTATGATCTTTATATAAATAAATCACCTAGAAACACCTTTAGAATGAGAATTAAACTCTTATTTTTCATCCTCTAATACATCTAATCTTTTTGATAATAAAAAATAATAATCCAAAATTCCATCTATAATAATTTTACCCTAAAAAATTGTAATCATATTACTATTTAATGAGTTAAGATTTTCCATATTCAAAATATAATTTCAATGACCAAATATCTAAATAGAGAGGAACTCATTCTCCTAAAAACACTAAACATTCATCTGAATTCAAAGGACTCTAGACTCTGATAGCACCTGAAAAGATTCCCAATATAAAGACAGCGGGAATGAATCAATTATTTCAATTCCTTTTCATGTTTCTTCTTGAAAAAACCTTCATTTACTATTAAACTAGATATAATGTCATGGTCACACACTCTCTAATGGACACACATAATATAAACAATTAATATTTTACAATATTCACTAATCAAAATTAGTTTTTAGTCATTGGTATGATTTGGATTCACCTAATATAATACAATCCACTATTTTTATCACATGGATTTAAATGAAAAGGTTTATCCTTTACTCAGGATACAAAAATATATCATGAAAATGTATAATTCTCCCACTAACTCAAAAATATATAATCAATATTGAAAGAAGATAAAATACATTTTAATTATACTCACATCATGTTTTTGGTGTTCTACATATTCTTCGTAGTCCTCTTCATGTTCCTCTTACATAGTAGAGAGTCTCCCATTTCATTTCGCTTTCTCTGCACTAAATAATCATTGTGATTATTTTATTTTAAATACTATATTTGAATTATACTCTTTTTCTCATGTATCTATCATAAATCATGGATTAAATACCCTTGGTTAATTTATTTCACACAAGAAATAATCAATACATTCATATTTTAATTTAATATTCAAATTTAAACAAAAAATGATCCTAAAACGCTTCTTTAAATTTCCTTTATTCTTATAACTTTATATTTATTTGAATGAACTATATTTGTGGACTTTAGAATAACATAGGGTGTATATTCAGGTATTACAATGTAGAAAAACATTTTTTATGAACTAAAATTAAATTTAGTTTTCCTTCATGGAAGAACACACTTCTCCATGGTTTGTACGATCTTTCTCACATTGAATAGTGTGAAAATAAATTCTCAATGATTATCTTCATGGTTCAAAGGTATTATTTTTTTCTCATTAATAGAATTATCATGGAATAAATATATTTATGTGGAATGAACTTTTTTCCCTAAAAATTTTAATCACAAACTCTCATTATGATATTTAAAACATGATAGATCAGATTCATATTTTTTAATTTAAAAACATTTCTTCTCAATTCTCCTTTATATTTCTTGAAAAATACTTCTAAAAACCATTTTAATTTATATAATTTATTGTAAACATAAAATGAACTCATATTTTGGATAATTCATCAACCATACTTATGAGAAAAAATCTTACACATCCTGAAATATATATTTTTTATTACATAACATGTAGAAATTTACACTTGAAACCTTTTGATGGGGAATTATCCAATTCTATATATTGTATAAAACTTATTACATATCCTCATACACATTCCAAATATATTGTGTATCCTAATATATATTCCAAAACTAGGAACTTCATAAACTTATCTTCTTATATGTTAAAATATTACATATTAAATGAATATTATGAAATCACAAAGTTACATGTATTTAGAGTATAATAACTCTTTTGTATTCATGGATTTTACATTTTATTAGAGTTATAATTAGAATTACTCTTATGGTTTAGTAAGATCACTCTTACACATTCAAAACATTTCTATTTTTTTATTTAATTAGGATATGTGCTATCTTCAGAGATTTTCTGGGTCGTTGTCTTGGATGTTTCTTTAGCACCTGTGGCTCGGCAACCTAATTGGAAAAGGAAATGTTGGTTGTGATTCATGCAGTTTATTTGGTTAAAGAATAATTCTAGAACAACATATGGATTTAAAGTGACTCTACCACCATTGTCAAAGCTATTTGGAATGGTGAGGGGCACCTTGCATGGTCGCTTACCACCCATTGGATATGTTTCCTCTCTTCGCTCCGGGAGATCAGTTTCATTTCCACGCATGCCTTTCGAGAAGAAAATGTGGTTGCAGGTTGTCTTTCCAATAAGGGAATCAACTAGGGCCTCTCTTGGCTTGAGGAGCTTCCTGTTGAGCTTCTCCCTCTCTATGAAAAAGATTGTAATAAGATCCCCTCCTTCAAAATTTTGCAGCTTCATTCTTTATATTAAATAAAATGTGTTTTGGTATTTTCCCAGGACACGACCTTTCAAAAAAACATAGAATCACTCTTTTGCATACATATAATGCATCCCTGACATTTCTAATTTTGGGGTCTAGTCTATACAGTTACTATTATATATAAATCACAAGAATCTTATGCATTTGAGGAACTAGATAGATTTAAAATTACCATATCACATTCTGTTATATTCATAAATCATAGTAACTCTTATTTTTATAAGGAATTTATCATATTTAAAAACATTATCAACTTCAAAACACTTTTAAATAAATCCAAACTACTCTAAGAATCATCTGGTCACCTCCAAACTCATTAATTTATTTTACCCCACATAATAAACATTCTTCCATGTATGTTTGAATATGATTTATATATTAAAATAAAAAACCAACACAATAAAAATGTCTAATCTATTTTCATTGATCCTGTTTAACTGGAAAAAAATACCAAATCATTGAAGAAACATCTACAAAACTAAATCTCAAAAAACTCACATTGGGTTTCAAAAACATCCACAAAGTTACAAAATATTTCATGAAAAATCTATGTCTTAATTGGGAGTGTATTTATGCCACTACCATTGCTACAATTAGATTATTATTGGGCCATAAAATATATAATAAACTACCAGAATCCCAATGGGGTTCAACTAGGAGGATAATGGTGAAATATAATCCCTATTTGAAGTGGGGAGTTATATCAATTGCAGTTTTATTTTATAACAGCCATGTTGTATCCTTTTCTAGCTATATCGAGCAACAAAGAGGGTGTATCACTTTCTTATTTCCATTAAATATTTATTTTTCATTGATATAAGGTGGTTTAGGTGAGATTATCCACACTGGTTTGTAGTATGACTCTCCATTATTATTTATTTATTCCTTCCCTTGGTCATCCTAAAAATTTAATGATCTAAGTTAAGAATTTAATTTTGTATTATACTAGTTCATGGTGAAATCATTTTGTGATGATATGGGATTCGTGTGTACATGCTATAAGTGGATCCAGATGGATGAAAATTTTCATTACTTTTCACTTTATTCAAGTTAAGTGTCCTTGTTATCTATTTTATATAATTGATCAATTTTTGGATAAATCGATAGTTTCCTAGGTTACATATTTAGGTATTTCTTTCATATATTTTAGAAGATAATGTTGTTGGAAATAAATATGTTTATGGTGGATATTTTTTGGATATTTAGATAATGGAATATCCTAGATCAAATGGTTGGATAATGTTTTTTTATTATTAATCCAAGAAAATATATTGAGTGAATAAATTATTATTTAGTCTGGTAGGAGTATTTGGATAACTGTGGTTGATATTAGATATATTATGGTACTTATTTTATAACGTAAAATATAATCACCTAAAAATGAAAATGGTCACACTTTAATAGAGGTTTCATAATATTAAACTCATATAGCCAGTCACACTATAGTGGTATTAGTCACCCCATATGGAGGACCTTGTGATATATTTCATTTATGATGTTTTCAAGAAATCATTTTTCATGTAGAAATCTAATATATTTAAATGTAATGAATGACATTATTTTATCATTCTTGACCTCATGAAAGAAAAATAGTTCAAATCTAGTTAGAACTATAATATTATATCACACAATAATCTTGAGTGTCCTTCTACAATGGGTTATGTATTAATATAGATTTGGAGGATAATACCATTATTTTTTCAGAGATTTAAATTTGATTTATAGTGGATTATTTTGAATATAAAAATAACTTTTATTTATACTTGAATGTCAAATGTAATTACATGAAATGGTTAGATTTGTAGAGTGTCACACATACAATAATAGACATCAAATTGTGACTATATGAATTGGAGATCATTTTAAAAAAAATTGATATTTTTTAAAATAGAAGAGATTTTATTTTCTCTTATTGGTTTTAACTCAAATAAAAGAAATTCTTTTGAGATCAAATCAATACATGAAACATATACAAATCAGTGGGAATTCTTTTGAAGGATTATTTTAATAGGGAACTATAGGTAAAAACATTTAGAAAATCGATAGAAGAATTTTATATATCTAGTATTAATTGATAAATGTATTTCCATGGGGAATTATATTTAATATAAACATTAAATAGATGATATTATTTCACAATGGAATCACCAAAACTATTTGGGGATTTTTTATCTTGTTGATACTCATTATAAGTGACCTTTTTTATGTAAATTTTTGTATTCCTTATCTCAATGTTGTAAGTGGAGAGATAAGTAAAGGGACTAACCCTAGGATCAATAGAAATCATTTACTAAAAATTTTAATCACATTAATTACATAATTATAACTTTGGTACATCATTACAAAATCATTTTATCCTCCGTGTTGGATCCCTTTTTGGTAATCTAAGTGAACATTTCCATGTATTGTATTGATTTTCTTTAATTATAAATAGTATATTTATTCTTTATATGGATATGTTCAACATTTTATTTCAAATGTTAGAAAATTATTCAATAGATGTTAAATATATATTATTTACTCTCTAATTCACAATCCCACTTATAGTTTGTTTAGGATATTATGGCTGCAATAAGTTATATCAGATCCGTAAGTTTAATCTTTTTGAATCAATTAGTGAAAGATCATTGACTTGTAAAATATTTTTATTATAGAAGTATTTAAATTATTATATTGATATAATTACCAAATAATTAATAATTTAATGAGACCAAAATTATAATATCTAAAAATTATTTTTACTCAGTTTCTATTCATGGAATACATGTGTGTGATGCTATGGGTTTCACAATAGCTGAGGCATATAGAAAATTTTTCAATACTGATATGAAGGGAAAAATTGAATTATATAAATCCAATTAAATTTATATTTACATGAAATTATTTAGTTTCAAATTCCTAAAGTAAATATGGGAAAAAATTATATTTTTTATGGATGATCCCACAAGGTGAAAGAGGTGATGTTGCAAGTGCTACATACAAAGTTTAATGATTTAAAGATACATCTAAAAGAAAAAAATTTATGGATTCTTCAACCAGTTCATTAGGTTTATTAGATCAATTCATGGACTATGTGATGTGTTAATGGATTATTACATTGTGAAGAAAATTAAAAGAATATTCACATCTTTATAAAATTTAAATGTTTTAGTGCTTGAAGAAGGAATTATTATGGAGCTATCACTTGACTATTTATATAGAAATATGGTTTTGTGATGAATTACATGTGAAACTAAAAAGTGAATTAAAACCTTCATCAAAGAAAATTTCATTTAATACAATGTATAATATTGATATTCATACAATAGGAGACGAGTAGGTGTGTGTGAGTGATGATTTCCTATCACTTGTAGTGAGAAAATTAAAGCAAGGAAAAAGAATATTTAATCGAATAATATAATTTCCTTATTTTAATTGTGTAAAAGTAAAGAAATTCACAAAAAAATTTCCAATTAAGAATGATAATGAAGTGTATGAGTTTTATTAATAAAAAAATAATGAATGATTTTCCCTCAAATCAAAAATTAAAATATAGAAACACATCAAAAAAGATTTTTTGTCGAAGATATTAGTGAGAAAGGAAGGAGATGTTAAGGAAGTTTGTTTTAAAAGAAGGTGAGAAAGAATTAAAATCAGATTTATAAATTTATTTGATGGAAATGATTGAGAAATATCAAAATGAAACTATGTATGTGAATAAAATAAATGATTTTCTTATCTCAAGGTGGAACATGAATATGAACTTGAAGAGCTTAAAATAGAATGAAATAATAAATTAAATATTATTGGATTGATGATAGGATATTTAGAACATGAAATTAAATAATGATGTTTATTTATGTATTAGATCTCTAATAAAATAGAATTACTCCCGATTGAGTTATATAATCATGAGATTCATGAAACTTGTACATTAGACATTCTCACTCTAAAAGAAAATCATTGTTTTTAATTTATCATATCCGATGAATGAATTCATGACTATATGAATCATAACTAAATATAATGAGTATTATTTAAAAAGACCCCAAACTACATGAAATTAGGTTCTTACCACATGAACATAAATTAGGCAATACATTTTCTAGCTTTTATGACCATAAACTACTTAAAGTGGTCAAATCACATATGGGTTTAAATTGTGTAACCTCTCCTTCGTGCATAGGATCATTCTTTATAGGATGATATTATTTTCATTTGTAGATTCTATATTCATATTGAAAAATAAAAACTATCTAAAAAATAATAGTTTTTCTGTAACCAATGATCAAGATTCCACTCATTACATCTTGAAACCTCACTCTATTTTTGGTGATGTTTATTTCAACTTACTATTACATTAGAATCTACCATTCTTTCCCAAATACCCTTTTTAGAAAATTATTGTTTTACTATATATTATTTCCAAACCATTTTATATTTATCCTCTTCCACCCAACTGAGTTCATACTTTTTATTTTTAAATAACCATAAAATAACTTCCTTGAGTAGAGACACTCGTCATGGAATCTTGTTAACCTAGAATGAATCCTCTTGAATCCCACTTTCATAATAATTGGTAACAAGTTGTTAGACTTATCCAAAAATACCCTACATTGAATAGTAAACAACATTCTAGCCTTTGAACCATTATGGAACCCCTAGGGGTGTTTTGGTTATGGAGGAAAGGTCCCCCATTAACTCCATTTGATAATTATCTAATGGTGAGTTGTTAGATTCTTTATCACTAATGGTTAACATAAACCTACTAGTAATCATACCATTTTAAAAAAATTAGACATTTGAAGAAATAATGTACCACATTAGTGTCCCAATGTTCAAATGTATCAGAAATATCTCAATTTTTATGAACTAATAGATTATAAACACTACTGAGGATTCCCTAAGTTTCATGAGAATAAAATTAATGACACACAATCCAAACTAAAAGATTGTAATTTTTTTATATTATTATATCATAGATTACATTAAACTTATTATATAGGTATATTATAATAAATATCAACCAAAAAATCCCCCATATATGATATTGATCTATATGATAATTTCCTCTTCTTGAGGATTTGATGTTTACAACTACACTGGAGGACCCTAATGTCATGGTTCGCCTAACCCATGACAGAAAATACCCCCTTTTATATAAAATATGTGTGGATTTATTCATGTTATTGGAGCATATGTAGTAAATTATTAACTATATGCCCCATTCACAAGTTCAATTTTACTTATCCATAACCTTTTTTTGGTTCATAATCCCCTATTCATTCATATTATATTTTTAATCTATGGTCAACACTAAGACAACAGTATCTTATTTTTCACATGAGAAATATTAGTGAAAAAACTTCTATATAATTTTACACATCTCACGAACATAAACATAAAAACATAAAAATCATTATTACATGATAAAAAACTACACAACAAAGTCTTTTTTACATAAGTAAAAAATACATGTCATATAGTCCTAGCTATATCACATTAAACTATGGAGTGTTTTGTTCTAGCTATATGATGTTACTATATGTATCACCTCAGGTCCACCCTCCATGTCCATAAATTTCATAGAGTGTTCCATTACCCATGACCTAGATTCCTTACATATGATCCAGATATATATAAGAACACTCAATATATGGTTCTTCATCCATAAACCTATTCTAAAACAAAATGTTCCCCACATTGAAGAGCATCAACCAAATATTTTTTCCCTCCCATTCATGTTGGCTTTTCCTTAAAAGGATCATCACTGAAATAAAGCCATTTTATATTTCATATAATTCAAACTTGAGAAACCACCTTACATACTGGTCCTTGTCATACAACCCTAAATTTCATGACATCTGATTCCTTGTTACATTATGTTAAACTGAATGACAAGTAGTCTTTCTTGAATAACCTAAAACTTATTATAGTTGTCCATCCAAATAACCCAATATTCCTCCATGAGATCTAAATCTATGTAAGGTTACATAGAATTTGGTTCATACCCATAAAATTACAATAACTTAAAATTCCCTCATTCTTGAGGGGAAATCGATTATCTTATCCTAGGTGAAATCCAAAGAGTTTCTTCTTATTTCAATAATATGTAATAATGAAATTACCCTTTCCTATATATGATCTAGAATCATATAGATAATATCCCTATAAGAACTATATATGTCTTTATTCTATTGTTATAGGATATGTATTGATTCCTAGGCCACTTATCATGGGCCCATCCACAAATTCCATCAATATCATACCCCTCTTAGTGTATTGTATCCCTAGTCACATTAGGTCTTTCTATGATAGAATATAAACTATGATAATATATCATAACCTTAATTATGTTTTATTTAATTACTATTACCTCAAGATATTTATTGATACTTGGAGCTCATATCCCTAGACTAACAACAATCATATATCACATTCTTTGGTCCAATAGTCAGAACCTTAAAACTGTGTGCACTTGTTCATGAGGCTAACTATATTAGCATTATTAGCCCATTTGTGTCGGTTGTACCTTTACCCTATCACTATAGATACTACCTCAACATTTGTTTCAATTTTTATTCCCATAATCTTCATGCACATTCAATCGAAACCATATGACATTAAACTTCATCCATCATTGGTAAAATATATATTAACTTAAACTTTAGTGACATTAAATCAAAGATATATGATCGTAAACTCCATCCCATCATGGTCCACTTTCTGAGCCATTAAAATTAAAATCAAAAGATACTAAAAATATATATTGGAAACCCACATAGGTATGCCGAAGAAAAAATCATGTCTTCACTCACTAAGCCTTCCCCATCTATATCTTATGAAAAATATATAATGTAATAAACATTAAAAAAGACTCAAATTATAGTCTGGTTGATAAAATATAATTTTTTCCAATATAAAATTCATTTTTCTTCTCTATAATATATTCCCAATCCTGGTTCACAAAAAAATTAAAGTACCAAATGAAAAATAAATAAATCTTGTGGGATCCACCATGTGGCTCTATAAAAATCCCATATATTCTAACTAGATCCACTGGTCTATGAAAAATGTTAGAGCATATATTTTTTACTAAATCACAAAATATTAAACTATTTACTTTTTACATTATCATTCACAGTATCTTTATATTGTGAAAACCATCCCCTTTGTATGATCATGTACCTAAAAAATTTCATTTATATCCATTCACCTCAATAATGTGCTCAATACATGTTGGTGTAACCTATAGGGTACTTAAAACCTTATTGATTACAATCTCCTCCATGAACATACTTTATATAATTTGTTTCTTAATCATCACCAATTCAATTCCTTCACTTGATACACTCATCATGGAAACCCAAAACATGGTGAAAGTCTTGTATGTTTCCCCTTTCATAGAAATTGGTAATATAGTATTTGAATTAACTGAATGTACCCCTCTAGTAATTTATAGTGAACATCATAGTTTCCTTTGATCTACTAATTAACACTAAGGGGTGTTTTGGTTTTTTAATAGAGGTCCCACCCAATATCCATGTATTATTTACTACTGCGGTGGAACTGGATTCTCTATTACTAATGGTCAACCAACTCTAACCAGTCTCTATTCCCCATTCACACAAAAATTGATAAGTTATTATTTACTCTTTACAAAAGCCTACTATTCAAGTGAATTCAAATAACCTCAATATTACACATTTTTTCATTATACCTACATTGATTGTAATATTATGAAATCATATTCTTGTTTCCTTTCATATTGGGTTTTTCATCTCACTTGGATACCCAAATTCATTGAGTTGATACATTCCTATTTAAAATACCAAAGACTTGGGCTGAGAATAACCTTTTAGAAAATTATCATTGGGAACTTGGTGTTGGTCACATGTCCCTAAACATCACAACATAATATTTTGAGCACTATGACCATAAACAACATGTACCCCTACATGATATCTTTTATACTATTATTGTTCTCCCCATATAAATAAATTTTTACCATGAACATTGTTATATAGACTATATCATCCTTTTTTAAAGATTTAATTACCTTAATATTTATCAATCATTTTAGAAAACATTATATGGCCATTAAACATCTGTGGTACTCAATCAAAGATATTCGGCCTTAAAAACCAGCCATAATGGTATGACTTGAAAAAAAAAATTAAACTACCCAAGGAAAGAGACATAGTAGTCACTAGGTCAAAAAATATTTTTAATGGAATCTTGGAAAAAATATGAGTCCTTGATTTGTATGTATAAACCATTCAGGACCTAGTAAAAATTAGAGTGTTCGAATGAAAAATATAAATGGAATAAGACTTGTTCGGTTGAAAACCCTCAAAGGGAGGCATGAGTAAAATAAAAGTTCATTCTTACTAGGCCACTCCATTAATGAGTTATAAAAAATTTATGGTGGAAAATATTAAATAATATAATTCTCTTGTGTAACACCATTAGTCCCTATAAAAAACAGACCTATGATTTATATGTCCATCAAACTATAAAAATTATAGATCTTCCTTATTTTCCTAGCATATAGTGGTTCAAAATATCCATTAGAGTGTACAAGGTCCTTATATCATGATCCTAAATTTTATGAAATATGGTCTATCTTATAAGTCCTTAAACTAATTTTACTGATTCATTCCATGACACATAGCTTCCTTATTCTTGTGTCAGATATATGTAAGAGTTTCAAGTGTACGTGTTTACCAGATCATATTGGGTCTTTACCAATAGAACTTCCCTTATATGGATCCATTATATTTACCCTTATGTAGAAGTGTGGTCTATCAAGAGACCCCTTATTTTGGAACTATGAGTGTCTTGACTCTTTTTCTCATAGTATATGTAGTGATTAACTTATCTCAAATCTCAAATTAGACCTCAAATTCCCCATTAATTCTCCGCCAAATATCTTAGTAAATGGACCAAACCATTCATGTCTGGTATTCCTCTATTAAACCTATATTGGAATTCCAAATGCATTGATTCAATTATTCTACTTTGAAAACCCATAATCCTTGATTCAATTATTCTTTTTTGTGAATCAAATCACCAAGAGTCAAAATTATCCTCTTAGTGCCAAAAATCTTTGAGATTGGACCCTCTTATCATGGAACATCCTCCCATTAGTGAGATAACTCCATAAGCCTACGAGATTATCTAGATACACATCAAAGTACTACAATGTCTCAATTTTTTCATATAAATCTTTGAAATATATCTAGTTATATTTTTAAATCTTGGTGCTGATACGGTGCAAGATTTTGAGGCCCGGTGATCCTAAAATGGATATTTAATAAATATTAAATATACTTATATTACACATAAACATTTTCCGTAAAAAAGTATGATTACTCTTCAATGGATTGCCATATTAGAAATCTAAGACTGCTTTTGACTTCATATCATGTGTTATACTCAAGGAAAGAAAAAAAATATTGGCGTCAGAAATATTTTAAAATTTCATCATTAGTGTGTGGAATATATAAATTAATAAATTAAATAATTTTTATTAGGGATAAAAAAATGACCTAATAAATTTCTTTATAAACCCTGTTATAACTAAATTTTTGGGTTTTCTGGACAACCTTAAAATTTGAGAGAGGATCCGATGGAGGAGCTTCCAAAAATGAATACCGAAGGATCAATATTTGGAGATCAGTGTTCCAACAAAACCTACGTATATCACCAATGAAAACAACCTAGAATATTTCCTCATCAATGATAAATCTAATAATGAGGTGGGTAATTTTTATGTATATTTATCCTTGTTTTTTTCTACTATGAATGATAATTAATCGACTAACAGATTGATTCACAAATAAATAATATTGTGGGTTGGTGATTATTATGATGGGAATTTCTGGATTTCTATTATTGTTTAATTTATATATATTAACTTAATAATATAACGGAAATGAATCAAATATTACAATAACATTGGTGGGTTTTTCTTTTTCATATTTTGGTTTTTTTTGTTTCCTCCACTGTTCATAGTTTTTTCATCATCGACATTCGTTTTGGCTGGTGGTACAACAAATTCCTAGTAATCAATCAGTACACACCCATTTCATGTCACAATATAGTAATACCATATATATTTGTTTTTTTTTATTATAGGATGAAGCTATTATGGAAACAATAACAAATTAGGTTTAGATTTTGTGACCTTTGGTTTTGGTTTGAGCGTGCATTGGGGGAACGACTCCATTGAGAAGGTTTCCTAATCAATTTTGACGAGCGGAAATTGAATATTAAATGCTGATAAAACTTGTTTGATTCAGATCCATGTATTATATCAAGATTCAATGTGGAAATATGTGTGGCAACAGTGGAGAAGGAATCCAAATGATGATCCATAGATTCTATAAATTTCCACACTACACAACATGCAATGGAGGAACACGCGACTTGTGTGTGGCCCTGGCTATAGCACTATAGTTCCACATGAAGTTAAATATAAAAAATCATATAAAATGTGTCACACACCATGTGATCATTCCCTGGAAGCTTAGTATTTATCTCAAAGGATACACTTTCATGATCATGTAAAGGTAAATGATGCAGAAAGAGTACACGGGTTGATCCATGTACTCAAACATGGCTTTGTAAATAGAAACAATGAAGTATGTAGGCATGAACAGGTGTATAGGGGCACAAATACTAGATGTCTCTATTATAAATGAGTAGATTCAACACCAAAGGTACACAAGATGTACTAATATCATGCACCATGTAATTTTTCAATGTTGACTTGGAGATCTTGTTCCACTCAACATGGACTAGATTCCTTAAGGGTCTGTTCTGTAAATACATACCTATAAGGTTATAGTATGGAATTACATCTAGAAAAAAGTATTTAGATTCTCTACAAGGGATTAGTTTCATATAGGGTTTTAGGAAACCCTCCTAGAGGTTAGGATGGGAGATTATATCATATTTTTCCCTAGGTGGGGCTCTCAAAATTAGTGTAACCTACTATTCATGGGAGTCGATCCCCTAGTTAGAAACTTAATCCAAATTGGGTTATTAAGTATTACCCCATAGTAATGGGTATGATCCTTATCTATGAATCAATATACTCATAATTCCATCATGTACTTCCTCATGGAGAGACCTGACAAGAATGGAATATCTAATGGACTCCATCAGTGCTATTAGAATTTTGGTGTGAGTTTTCCCATGCGAGTGTGGTTAAAAACTCCCAATAAGAATCTTAGGCTGGCAATGTTGTTGTGAACATACCTTGAAACAGTTTTTTGGATATAAGTATATCTAGTAGTTTTCGTGTATATGTCATACTTTGATTGACATATCATGTGATGAGCTAGCTAATCTAGATTCTTTATGCTTAGTGATTTCAAGTTCTTATGCAAGGTATTGTTATACTAACACTTGTATTTGTTATACCCACACGTATCGTCTCTTATGAAGATGAGAAACTATTTTATGGGGTTCTCAATGGAATAGGTGTAGATAGAGATCAGATTTGGGCTAGACAGACTATGGATTTTACCATGAGAAATATTTGACTGTTGTCCCCTCTTACTATTAGGTTGGACATCTTTACAAAATTTGGTTGATATGTATTTGGGCCTTATTTCTTTCCAGTATTTTCATGTACACTTCTTGTGGGGTTTAGATGTATTCATTCATTATTTATCTATTTTATTTTTCATTTTAGTATTATATGGGCTTGTATGTGTTAGTGTGTGTTTGTACTGGGGCCTTTGGTTAAGGCCTCCCATGTTAGTGTTATACCTACATGGAATTTTTCTCCATCCCCTAGACTATTTGATGTGGGATTTGGGTAGTCAGAATCAACTTATCACTGGTTACATGAGCCCAAGTGGTTTGTTTTATGAAAGAGTAGTTTCAGAGGGGGTGTTCCATCTTAAGACCAGAGTTTGGAGTTTGTTCTATCTGTGAGATTGGTTTGGGTTTTATGGAAATATTGTTAATTTTTTTGAGTTCATCATTTTGTCCAAGGACTCCAGTGTTGGTGTAGTAGCTGACATATCCATACACCAGGACTCTGATCTCCTACCATTAAACATGGGGCATATCGACATTGGATGGTGGGAAAACATAGGTAAATGAATTATATGAGAATGGGATGCAATTACGTTTTCTTATTTAGTCATCTCCCCATATATACCCATTAACTGAGGTACATATTGTCTATTTTAGGATGCCTCCATGATTATTTCCAGCTATTATTCTGTATTAGGTTCATGAGGATTATCCCATTAGTGAAAACACTTTAATACAAGGACTTGTTTAGGAGGTAATTCTTTCATGTGGTTTTGCAGACATAACTTCACATTTTGAGGATCCGATGATACCCACAGTACCAGCAGATGAGGTGTGTAGGATGAGCATGCTTCTTGAGTTTCATCACTAGTGAACCCTTAGGTTCTAGGTCATTCCAAAACCACAATCATCTAAGGATTTCATCAATCTGGTTATTTGAGTGTTTTATCTCATTGAGACACCTGCAGACTAGATGATGGTCTTGGTGGTGATCCTTTTTCATGGTTCCATAGGGTGTTGGTAGATCCTCATGGTTATGTCATACGATATGGTGAATATTTCATGGAAAAAGCTTTATAATCTCTTTTGGGGTGATTACTCTCCTTATATGATTCAATAACTATGAATCCTTTATATTTTACAGCTACAACATGGTAGCATGATAGTGTATGAGTATTCATTGTGTTTTACCATCCTCTCAATATACTCAGTGGATCTGGTTCTAGATCTTTTATTTAAGGCATGGAACTTTGAGAAAGTTCTATATAGAGACACTAGGGACAGTTTTTTACTTCTTTTCATTCCTATTTATGCTGGGGTTTTTGAGTGTTCCTGGGTTATAGAGAGCTTCCAGGCTGAGTAGAAAATAGCTTTGGGTGCTTGTAGTGGGTACATAGGGGTAGAGACATCGATAGTAGGTAGCCAAAAAAATGTAGGGATCTAAACAAATGAGATGTTTCAGGAGGTGATCTCAGGACAGAGGGTCTATTTTCTAGGGCTCTCTACATGGGTCCATTCAGACTAGGGAGAGGTGATTCTACTCTTGCTATGGATGGGGATATATCTCATGGGATTTTCCAACCCACTATACAACTAATAGCGAGAAATTTGATGGTTTACCTAGAGATATCCAATAATGAGAGTAAGGAGGTACGTAGGGTGGAAGACATGGCATATGAGTAGGAAGTGTATCCATAGTTGGAAGACATTTTGACATGTTTCCACCACTAACCTCAGGTGGTCCCTGACAAGCTTAGGGAGCTAATGGTCAGGGGTGGGGATACCTGCATGCCATAGAGGCCTACAATTTAGAGTCTCTAGGGATGATAATAGGTAAGATATGTCTATTTTATACCTCATATTATGTTTTTATAGATACTGATACGATCCACTATTTTCATGCTACATCCCTAGTTCAATAACTAGGGGTTCTAGTTGAGCCCTCGTCTTGACCCTTATGCTTGGAGACAACTACTGAAGATGACATAGTGATCACACACTTATTATGACATAATTATATTATGCTTGGATGAGAGAGTTTCTCCTAGAATATATATATGGTAGTGATTATTCCTTACAATTTCATCTTAGGCATGGACTGGCTACAACTATCCATGCCCATTATAATAACATGTGTCTTGACGGATCATAAAAAATCAATGGAATGTAAGTTTTTTTCATTACCAAAGGGGTTAAATATTTAATCAAGACTCAAAATGAGATTCCATTATTTTTAATGCCTCGTAGTGTTTTTTTGATATGGGGAATGATGATTGGGTTTTTGGATGATCTTAGGAGGCTTCAGGTTAAGAGTTGGAAGTTTTGGGGTTCTCTTGAAAAGGTTCCCATCTTTTTATGCATGGTTTAGGAGAGAATTTGTGAGACACGTTTAGTATTAATAGGTTTTCAGTCCATTTTAAACTATGAATAGTTTATTTTCATGGTTAAGTCATGGTTTAGGGTAAACAATGTGAGGAAACATGAGTAATTGTGTAAGGATGAGGTCATTCTAAGGAATGTCACGCATGTTGTTCATGGTTTTAGACATACTGTGTACCTTGTTATAGGTGGGAGGCAGTATTGAAATCATGGTTGGTGTAATGTTTGTTAAACTGTATAGCCTAACCCTATAGAGTATGGGTGTTGGACAGTAGGAGTGCACACAGTAGGAACATGGTTTTGAAAACTATGCAACCAAACCATGTGGATTCCCAAATCATCATTAAATGGAATTTTTACCATTTTTTTCTTCTGGGAATTTAACTCACCTCACCACCTTTCTCTCCGTATCATGCAAATGAACCAGAGGAGTGTTCTCCTCCCTTCCTCCCTTCATCAAGATTTTATGAGGAGATGATTTGGTGGTGTTTCTTTGGTGTTTGAAGTGAGTTATTCTCCTCTGGTGATTTCCTTTCATCCTCCTCTCATTTATATATAATTTTGGAGTTATGTAGTTAGGATTTCGTTTAAATTTCCACCCAATCATGGTGTAATCATATGTTTCTAATAGGTATTTTATTTTTCATGGGTATAAGAGATCCTGAGATGGATTCCACACTTCATTGAATGACTTTTCATTAAGTTATGTGACCACGGTGAATTTTCTTCAGTTTTTCCAAAGTTTTAATTTATTTTTGATGACTACTTGGTATTTCTTCTTAGTTATTTTCCTATGCTTTGTGTCATGATTCCTTCTTAGACCCTCCTTGATGGGTTCGTGGTGTTTTCTAAGAGGTGGGAACCCAGTGAGTTTCTTTGAAGTATGAAAAGTGGTTTTTGGTTAATTAATTACTTATAATTGTTAAATTTAATTTATGGTGGTTTCTTGTTTTGATACTATAGCATGGGTTATTGTGACTATATCTATTTGGTGCTAATAGTTTTGAATGGTTCTTTTATGGGCCTTGGCAAGGCCACTATGCTTCAGGGATTTTATGGAATGATTTTTCATGAGGTAGTTGGTCTGAAATCATTACCTGTAGTCTTAATATTTTCTTTATATGTACATTTTAGTGTATTCATAGATCCCATGTTTGATATGCTTTCCCCCATTAAATTAAGAAAAAAAATGTAACCCTATATTTTGACCCTAGACCCTCCACGGATCCCATAGGCTCCTTGGTGATATGAGATTTGGTTTAGAGCCACCTATAGGTTGTTCTAACCTTTGTAATTGAAATGTTTCAAGTTCAAATTTTATATTAAAATGTTTATGAGGGTTTCAAATTTTTTTAAATATGTGCATTGGTTTTTGACCTAAATTCGGATAAAAAAGGGGAATGGCTATACTTTAAAGTGATTTTGGTTTTGAAGTGATGTGTCGACTGCAAGGTGATTTTAAATGGGTTTTAAAAATGGATTTTCATATTTTTATTTGAAATGGTAGAATGAATAATCTTTAAATGGTTTTCATGTAATAAAAAGGTCTTGAGCCTTATTTAGTTTTCAAAGTGAAAGACCCATGTTTTAAAGGGTGGTTTTAAAATGGTTAATGGGAATGTAGGTTTTGATTTTGATGGAATTTGAAAGATGTTAGGTTCCATTTGATCCATGTGTTTAGATAAAGGTATTTTGAGACCATGATAAATTTTTTGACTAAGAAGGAAAGGTAAATGGTTAAAAAGAGGTGTTTGATTGGTCAATGGTTTGATAAACATTTGATGATTATTTATTTTAGGTAAAATATGAAATTGTTTCGTTATGTTTTTTTGTTTAATTTGACATAATTAATGGATTATGGGAATGATGAATGAAATTGAAATAAATGATGAAGAAATGGTATGGTTGGGGATGGACAGACATGGCATTTTGGGACCCAGTTGGATTCAGGGACTGATGATCCATGTTTTTAGACCTGTTACTCATGGTTTTGGGATATTGTATTGATGTTCCACTCCCCAATTTTTGGGTGGGCCTGACTGATGCAAGGGTGAATCATTGTACCATAGTTATTCAAGGGAAGGACTAATGATCCTAAACACAATGGGATGGACATGATATTCCAAATCAAGGATGGGACGGTTAAACACCGAGTTTTGAGTCCCAACTGAATTCATGGGATGATGCTCCATGTTTTACAACCACTGACCTAAAGGTTGGGATGATTGGACATGGTGTTCTAAGTCTCGGTGAGATTCATGGATTGATGCTCTATGTTTTCCAACATGTGACCTAGTAGTTGGGATGGCCGGACATGATGTACCAAATCCTAGTTGGATTCTTAGAATGAGGCTCCTTGATTGTTGAGCAGTGACCATTGTGATATATGGATCAAATGACCAGTATAGGCTGATACAATATTTACAGAAATGGATAATCTTTGGAACAAGGAATAAAAGTTAACAACAGAACCTGGTAAAATAATTATACTTATTTTATTTATCTACTTGTCTACTATTATCCCGTTATTCGGTATGCATTGTTACATTGACTGGTATTTTCTCTAGACACCATTAGTGGTGTCCTATTGATTTTTACTCACACCCTTCTTAGGCCTCCATTTCACTTTCATAACCGAGAATCATTCACGTGTTTATTTCAGGAACAGGTTGGGACAAATCCCATGTTGAGTATTATTGGCCGAGAAGGATTTATTGGTTGGTATGAGGTGACTATATGGGTTTTTATCAGGGATTTTTCAGATCCTTTTGTGGTCTAATTTATTTTTTTATAATTTGTAGTTGTCCTAGTGGGTGTTTTGTCTTATGTATTACATGGTCATTTGGGCCTCTATTGCATTTTATTTTACTACAATATGTTTTCATTTTTATTTTATTTATCCTTTCTGAGTACTCTAATGTGTATGATATTTTGTTATTTGCATCTGTTTGTGCACTCTGATTTGGGGGTATAGTATCCTCACAGTTCCATTTTAGACCCCTTGCTGCTATTCGGTAGCCTCTAACATACGAGGAGGAATGCTTATGGTCTTTTGGGAAACCATTCTAGGGCATCAGTTTAGTGTTTTCCAGGTTGGGGCATTAGAATGTTTCATCAGAGCAGTTTCCTTCCTATTATTTTATTATTTGGTGTTTAGTATATAAGAGGTATTGAAATGTTTTAGAGGACGATATGGATATCAGGATAGTGCATCGAGAACACCTATTCTAGTAGTAATTCTATCTTACCAGGGGTTGGTAATTCTATTTGGTTTGTTATTTTATGGTTTTATATGATTTTCTCCTTGATCAATGTGCATGTGGTTTGGAAATGACAGTTTATGATAGATTTTAGGCTCTTGGACCATTGGAAAGAGGCCTTTTATTTGGTTTCATCTCTTAGACTATACAGGAAGATGGCATCTCATGCATCATGTTAGGCATATAGGATCCACATGTAATTGGCCTGTTACTGTGTCATTTTACAAATTTATTTCAATTGGTAGGTTATGTAGATCCATGGTGAAGCATTCATTGGTAAAGTTGCTAGTGTGGTCCTCATGTATATATGGTGAAGTGGCCTTGGTGGGTCAGTATGGTGTGATTATGGGATCATTGGACCCCTTTTGGGTGGTTTTTGATTTATTTTTGTATTATTTTTGGGTCCTCTAGGGAGAGGTCTGATTTGAATATGATCGGAGAGTACAGATGACCTAGTTCTGAGTATTTTGTTTGTATGTGGACCTTTTTGGTGTGTGACCCTATATGGGGTTTTTTTTGGATGTTGTTGTGTGAATATAAGAAGAGTGCATGTTTGGTGCCCTGTTAGTTGTGGCCTTCTGTGAGATGGTACAGAATTTGGGTGACTGGACCACGTGACCTCTGATTATGACTATATTTTTGGGAGTTGATGTCGTGTGGATTTATAAGGTGACCTGTGAGAGGGGTCAAATAGGTTATGTGTGCTTTTTATGTGTATGATAAGGATAGATGTTTTGGAATTTTGATAATCTTTCATGATGGGTGTAGCCTAATATAGGGTTTTGGAACATATGATGGTCTTGGTTAGGAAAAAAATGAACTAGGACGCTAGTGTTTTAGCCTTGTGGGTAGTTTCAAAAGGAGCATGTTTTTTTGGGTACCTTGTTCGAGTGACAGTTGTGTGGGAAGAAGGTGCCTAGTGGTTTTGTAATAGACTAAAAGTATATGGTTTCTTTGGGTGGTGAAAATGTATGAATGTTTGTTTTTGATAAAGGGCACATGGGGGTGTCCAATTTTCTTAAGATGGAAAATACATGGAGTGCTAGTGCAGGGGTGGTATGTTTGGTTTTTGAGGGAAACACTGGTTGGGTACCCAACTTATTTAATTCTAACTGCATCTTTAGGAATGTGGTTTTGGTTTGGTTAGTTTCTTTTGGTTTTATAAAGATCCAAGGGTTCTCTTTGTTGGAAAAGATATGTATGTGGGGTAAGAATAGCTTGTGGATCAGGCTTTTCATCTAAGCATTCATAAATCATGACTCATTAGATTCAAAATAAGGTTCTTGGTTGGGTTACATAAGGAAGTTTAATATTAAAGTGTTGAAGTAATCATAGAATAATGAGAAAATGATGATGTGTTGCGTCATTTTTGTTTATGGATCAGGCTTTATGATAGAATATGAATGAGGTTCTTGAGTAGAGAAGGCAGCCATCAGTGGGTTGAGAACTGAAGTGAATGTGATGAGATGATCATAGTTAGGGTGGCCCAAGAACTTTGGATGGGTTGATATGTCCATATAGATAGTGGTGGCATCTTAAATGGAAGAGTGGTGGAGGTATTCATTGACAACATCCTAGCATACTCTTGGTTAGTGATGATCATGATCAATACCTTAACTTGATCTTGAATATACTAGGAGGGAAATGGTCATACTCCTAGACACCCTTAGGTATTTTTGTTAAAATGGGGACTCTTCAAGGTGGCACTCATATAGTGGTGAATGTGGAGTAGCCTGGTAGAATGAGCACCTTTGACTATTTCTGGGCAAGCTCATCAGGATAGATTGGATGCTGAAGAATCCAATGGATTTCATTTCAGGATGCTGGGGATGAGTGACGGTTGAGGTTTCACTTGGTTGATCAGATATGGCTAAGATGTCCACACCAGATTCTTTGGTTAGTAGCGATTAGGGTGTGGGATAAAGAAGATGATGTTATTTGGGGGGAGTTAGTGATGACGATTCTCCAATGTTGGGGATAGATGTATCGATTACAGTGAAATGACCTATTTTATGGTCATGATTGTTGGAGTTGGTGGCCTAGAACAAACTAATTTGTAATTTATTCATTAAATAAAAAATATTATGACATTTTCATTGTTCTTCTGCGTGAAAATTCATGTGATAATGTCCCATGTATAGCTGTTGCATTAAAGGGTCATAGCATATCCCTATTGTGATGACAGACCGGAAGTTCCATAACATTGTTCTTGAATATATGTTATGTGGATGGATGATGTTATTTGCGGGAAACAAATAATACAATAAATTAGGGGTGAGGACTCATAAAACTTTGAGGAACCTTATCATGGTGTGCGCCCTTGGTAACATCCAGGAGGATATTATGAGAACGAGACCTGCCAGTTAGAAATCCACATTTCATAGTTTCATTGGATGTTTCTATCTGTGGATGTGTGTATTGGTCCTTATAATTTAAGATTACTTTTAATGGGTATTAAAACTCGTACAATTAGATGTATTGAAGAAAATTGTGAAAAAACACTATGCGCAGCAAGGTATGATACATTGGGTGCATCACGAGTTATACTACATTAATAGATAATGCGAGAAAGGATTTGTCCATTCTATTACACAACAGAAATATATATCTCTTTACCATTGATTGAATTGATATAGCCTAAATAAATCCATGGCCTTGGTAAGGTATGTGCGAGCTTGATTCTGGGAAGTCAAAGAATGAATAGTCGAGCACATGGGTTGATGGAACTAGCATGCAACCCTCTTGATTCTAGATATCGTGGAAAATGGATTATTTTACACGATAAGAGTTCATATGGGGTGAAATGTCATTGTGGCATTAAATTATTTCTCTATGGGTGCCTTGGCGAGTTTCTAGATGCTAACCGTGTACTTTCGTCAAGCTCCACCTAATTCCACTGATAAAGAGGCCTAGAGGGTCACACACTAAGTGTGTCCATGTATCTAAGTTAAATATTAATTTAAAAAGGTATGTAAAGATTATTCCGGACTGTGGTTTAATAATTATTTAAGGATTCCTGAACGCATTTATTTCGACACTCGTTATTTGAGAGAATATATTGTGGGAGAAATAATATATATTTTTTAGCGAGTAATGCAGTTACATTTATTTAAGAAATAAATATCCATTACTCAAGGTCTAATAAATGTGGTGGAGGAAATAAAGAAAATTGAAAACAAGATAAACATGTTGTGTAAATTGTATGTACACGCCATGTAGTTTTCATGTAAAATGAGTACACGTTGTGTATTAATGATTACATTCCATGAGGTTTTTCTAGTCGGGATTTTGAGGAAATAATATCGTTTTATTAAATTATATTTATTATAATCAGCGTGGCCGCATGTTAAGGAATTAATCATTCGACATGGGGCTTTCAATAAGAGTTAATGAAATAAATGAAATAAGTAACACATTTATTTATTTTCATAACTATATAACCTCAAACCCGATTATAAATACCCTCAAAACCCCAACACTTTTAGAAAAATATTCATTGTGCATAATAATTCTCGAGAATTCTCTCAAGACCAAAATAACTCCTTCCTCCATGAATGCTCTCAAGACTGAGAGAGATCCTCCTTCATCGGATCAAAGCGATCTAAGGTGGACAATGAAAGAAAAATAATCTCCCTGTTAGCTCTTGATGATTTCTTTGGAGACGTCCATTGATACATGGTGCACATGTGGATCACATCTAGAAGATGTCTACACTTGGCTTCTGCAACACAATGACGAATCACATCGGATCTTGACTGGAGACTTCAATGAATAAATAATTCAATCACGGTAATTCTTGTCAATTAATTAAATTAATTAAAACCAAAATATGATGATATTGTCTTTATGGTTCCTGTACCCCCTCTTTCTTTTTCATTCTTCATTTGATTCTAAAGATCTAGCGTTTTATTATCATGATGGATCTCAGATTGATCGTTGTTAACGCTAAAATTAATGTTGGAAAAACCCACCAACACGCTTCCACTATGCTCAGAACCTACAAGTGGTATAAAAGTGGGTCATATCATTGATTATAATTATTTAATTTTTTATTTTTTATTTACACATTTAATAATTCAGTTGATTCAATTCAGGTTAATCATTCTTTAAATCTACATCTTGAAACATGTTCCTCCCCTATCGTTTCTCAATCACCATACAGAAATGAATTTTTCTTTTAATTTTAATTAGAATAAAATAGAGGAAATCATCTAAAGGTTTCAAATGCTCCTGGCCATACAACACTAGTATACACAGCGTGTATTCAGAAGTACATGCATTTTATTCTTGGTTCCATGCATTGACTGATCTACCAAATCAAGTTGTGTATTGGATCCTATATAAGTCATTTATGTCACCATGTGTTGACCAGGAATAGGTGCCACATGGTTTCCAAATTACATGCCATGTGGTCCAACTGAACACATCGTGTAGTCCCTTCAGGTTAGGGTTAGACCATGTACCTCGTACATGGCTTGCCTGGCTGGGAACCATTTAACGCGGATACTACATGACTTGTGTCCAAAAGAACATGTCGTGTACTCCGAAAATTTCCAATGTACATCCAGACGCCATGTCCTGGGGCGTGTAATTTGGATGGATGGTGAACAAAAGTACACACCGTGTATTAGGAACTACACGCTGTGTACTCATCTATATTATGCAGATTTATTAAAATTTATTATTATATTATACAATCCCTTGATACGTGTACCATAGTGCAGCCATAAAGATGAGGCACAACACGTGATATGTGTATTATTAATATGTGTTAATTTAAAATCTTCTTATTGAATGGGAATTTACCAAGTTTCCTCCAAGGTATAAGTTACGTACAAAGATAATTTTAAATGAATTTATTTGTTTAAAATTATGATGGATGATAATTTCAATGAAATTCAGAAAAAGGTTTAATATAAAAGGATTAATTAATTAAAG
Source organism: Viscum album (assembly GCA_963277665.1). Classification (NCBI taxonomy): domain Eukaryota; kingdom Viridiplantae; phylum Streptophyta; class Magnoliopsida; order Santalales; family Viscaceae; genus Viscum; species Viscum album. Next base: position 1,100,797,292 of record OY728162.1, on the reverse strand, counting down.
ATAATTAATTGATTCAAGCATGATTTATCTTAAACAAAATGATTAAAGAATTGAATTCTAGTTTTATAAATATGTAATATTGTTGCATGTATAGATGATCATGAGCTAGACCAAGACCTTTGTAAGTGAATGGTTTCTTTTAATTTATTTATTTAAATTAAATTTGTTGTCCAGCAATACTTCTCCTCATTAATATGTAGGGCCTGCATGCGCAATGTTTCTTTTATATAAAACCTCTTTTACCCCTCACTTGTGTGTGAGATAAATGCATATGTAATGGATGGAGCTCCCAGTCTATTAGAGGCAGCTCATGTCAAGAGACATGGTGAAACCAAACCAAGGAGATATAAAGATAGACATGTGGAAAGATGTAAACACGAACCCGAAAGGTTCAATGTGTTTCTCCCCTAGGTATTGGGTTAGTTTATCGACCACTAGGTAAACCTAATAATAGAAAAATCTCTTGGTCATACCATTTATTTTATTTCTGTCAGTTTCAGGGTTTATTTTTTTGGGTGTGTTGTCATGATCACACAATTAATGAATTAAAAAATCATGCAAGATGGAACTAAAATAAGACTGTCTTATGCATATATATTATCTTAGAAATGGTTAATCAATTAATTATATCCTAATTAATATTAAAAATCATTTAATCAATGATAATAAAATGGAAATTTACGTATAAGGATAAGATTGTTCAAATAAATATTAAGTCGGTATTGCCTTCCATAATCGTGGTTAGAATCGAACCATAGTTCAAAGTGCTTAACCATCCCTAGTTGGGGTGATTTCAATTATTGGGGACTTATAATTCAATGTTTTGGGTTGAATTTACATGGTTCTCATCAAGGGTTTACTACCATAGTAGGACTTGGTGTGACCAAGATGAAAAGGTTGAGGAAATCCAAAATAAAAGGATTTCAGGATTGGGGAGTCCACTCAGCGGATCAAGGAGTTGCGAGTTAATGCAGTTGGAATTTGGAATGCCTACCTAAAACCCTTAAAGTTTCTTAACCAACCCTAGTTGGGGTAATGTGATGGGTAATATGGTTCTTTTCTACTAGAATATTTAGGTAAGAAAATATTCTGAATTCAATGGTGAGGGATATTGGATTTCGATAAAATAGTGGGAGACTAATATGTATTAATTTATTTATTTGTCACAATTTTTATAATAATGTACTAAAACCTTTTCTCATCTTAATTTATAGAAATGAAAAGAAAAATGACTTCAAACATATCATTGAGAACCATACTCGAGAAGGAATACCTTCTCACCGGCACCAATTTCCTAGAGTGGAAGAGGCATTTTCGCGTCATCCTTCACCACAAGAGGATGTTGTATGTGTTAGAAGAGCCTATTATAGTTGCAACGGGAAAAGAGGACAGTGCTGAAGAACTATCTCTCTATATGAAACACATGGATGATTCCACATATTTCTAGTGTTTCATGCTATCGGCCATATCTAATGAGCTCTTGAAGCAACATGAAAACATGGACATGTATAGAATGACATATCACCATAAGGATTCTACCATGAGAAGGAAAGACAAGAGATACATGAGATATCCAATTCTTTTTTTACAACTATGATTGGAGATTCTGTGCTAGCTGGGCCTCATGTAGTCAAGCTTATTGGCTACATTGAACGCCTGGACATCTTAGGGATTATGTTCTTGAATTAGTTGGGTATGGATCTCATCCTATCATCAATACCCAAGACCTTCTCTGGCTTTATTATCAATTATAACATGCACAACAATGATAAGAGTCTATTGGAACTTCTAACCTTGATTCTCCAAGTAGATAAGGACATGGGGAATGACAAACTTGTAGTCCTTATAGTGAATAAGAAAAGGAAGGACAAGTCCAAGAGGCCAAACACTTATAAATAGTCTGAAGCCCCCAAGCATCATCCTTCCAAGAAGGGGATGATCTAGAGATTGGGCAAGGAATGGGATTCAGTATGTTTTTCATGTGGCAAGCAAGGCCACTAGAATAGGAACTTCACCCTGAAGCATGGGGATGCTAAAGTTGTGTTTTTTATCGAGTGTAATATTTCTATTTCTACACATTGGGTATTAGATACAACTTGTGGGGATCACATCTGTATTCCAATGCCCGAACCAAGTAGATTTAGAAATATTGTCAGGGGAGAGGTGGATCTTTGAGCTTCCAATGGCGCGAGGTAGGTTGTGTTGGCCATTGGTGATTACCACCTCTCATTGCCGACTGGGATGAATTTGGTTTTACATAACTTTTATTATGTGCCTAGTGTTACCAAGAACATAATTTCTGTATCATGTTTGGATATAAATGGATTTATTTTAATGTTTAGAAATAAGGGTTGTATCTTTTATAAGATCAACGTATGCTATGGTATGGTGAATTTAAATAATGGTTTGTATATATTATATTATGAAAACCAAGTGTGGGAAACCGATAATGAAACAAACTCAAATGACTCATACATCACCAAGTTGTGGCATCACTGTCTCGGTCTTGTAAACGATAAATGCTTGACAGAACTCTGCCAAGATGGATATTTAGACTCTACTGAGCTAAAACCACTTGATAGATGCCACGCTTGTTTACAAGGTAAAATGACCAACCCACATTTAGGTGGACAAGATGAAAGGTCCATAGAGCTTCTAGGATTGGTTCACACAGATGTGTGTGGACCATTTCTTGTAGAATCTAGAGGTGGATATTCATACTTCATTGCTTTTACTAATGATTTGAGTAGATATGGATAAGTCCACTAAATGAGATATAAGTCAGAAGTCGTAGAGAAATTAAAGGAATTCAAGAATGAAGTAGAGAATCATCTTCTTTAGAAGATAAAGAAACATCGATCGGATCTTGGTGGATGATATCTTAACCAAGAGTTCATAGTCCTTCAACGGGAGTCTAGGATTCTATCTCAGATGACTCTTCATTATACACCACAGTGGAATGGTGTTAGTGAAAGGAGGAACTACACATTGTTGGACATGGTGAGGTCAATGATGAGTCATGTAGATCTTCCATTATCCTTTTGGGGATATTCATTAAAAACTACAGCATACACATTAAACCGAGTACCAAATAAGGCAGAAAATGGAATTCATATGATTTATGGAATGAAAAGAAACCCAATTTTTACACACACATTTATGGGGATGAGAGGCGTTTGTTAAGTCTTTCTTAGGCAACAAACTAGCAGCCCGAGGCACAAGGTGTATATTTATAGGATATCCCATGGAAACGAAAGGATATTACCTATATAACCCTTCAGTCAAAAAAGTGATTATCACCGGACAATCCGTCTTTCTTGAGAGGGATCACATCCTTAAAAAGGATAGTGGGAGAAAGATTGACTTCGACAAAGATGATGCTCAAGATACAAAAGATTTGGTATAGGAACAAGTTCCACAGGTCCCCATGGAAGAGGTTCTAGAAACACATGTACTACATAGGATCTCAAGAGAGGTATGGTAACCATAGAGGTTTGTTTTCCTAGTCACCGAGGATGGTGAATTATTATTTTTTGACAATGATGAACCTCTCCCCTAAAAGTAATTAGTAGAAAGCTCAAAAGATGTAAGATGGATGAAATCTATGAATTCTGAGATGAATTCCTTGTATCAGAACCAAGTCTAGGTTCTGGTCAATGAGCCAGTTGATGTAAATCCTGTTAGATGAAAATGGGTATTCAAGAGAAAAATTGACATGGGAGGTCAAGTTAGCACCTATAAAGAAAGGATAGTGGCTAAAGGATTAAGAAATATTCAAGTAATTAAATATGATGAAACCTTTTCACCAGTTTCCATGTTTAAATCCATTAGAATCATACATTTCATAGTAGATTACCATGAATACGAGATTTGGAAGATGGATGTCTAAACAGAATTCTCTAATGGGAACATTCAGGAAGATGTCTATATGACACAACCAGATGGGTTTGTGACACCAGGTGAATCCAAACGGGTTTACAAGTTGCAGAAATCCATTTATGGATTAAAGAAAGAATCCAAGTCCTGGAACATTCGATTAGATGGATCCATAAAAGAATTTGGTTTCATTAAGAACCAATGTGAGCGATGTGTTTATAAGCAGTTTAATGGGAATGCGATTGTTATCCTAGTAGTATATGTTGAATACATATTGCTTATTCAAATGATTTACCAATCTTATAGTCAGTTAAGGACTGGTTGAACAAGTGTTTCTCCATGAAGGACTTGGGTGAAGACGCCTATATTTTAGGGATCAAGATCATTCGGGATAGATCCAATAGGCTGCTTTGACTAAGTCAGGGTACATACATTGACCATATACTAAATAGATTTAGTATAGAGAAATCCAAGAGAGGATTGGTTCTAGTTTCATATGGCCTATATCTTTCCAAAAAATGTGTCTTCAGACACAACAAGAGAAATATAGAATGAGTAAGATCCCATACACTTTAGCTATAGGATCCATCATGTATTCGTTGTTATATACCAGGCTTTATGTTTTATATTCTCTTAGAATAGTAGGTAGATAACAAGCAGGTCGAGGAGAACATCACTGGACTGTTGTTAAGACTGTACTTAAGTATTTTAGAATAACTAAGGATATGTTCCTAGTGTATAGAGGAGACGAAAAGCTTGTCATTAGAGGGTATGTTGATGTTGGATTTCAGAAAGACCAAAACGATCTGAAGTCGCAATATGGATATGTTTTCTACCTCAATGTAGGAGTTGTGAGTGGAAAGAGTTCAAAGCAACTAGTTGTCACCGATTCTACAGTGGATTCTAGATATATAGTGGCTTCTGATGTAGCCAAGGAATCCGTCTGGATTTTTATCTTTGTCCATGATCTTTATGTTGTGCCTATTAGTAAAGATACTATCACGTTGTATTGTGATAATACTTAAGTGGTGGATCTTGAAAATGAACCGAGGTCACATCAACGAACAATGAATATACTCCAGAAGTATCACCTCTTGAGGTATTTCTATCAATGCAGTGGAGTTGTAGTGAGCAAAGTTTCCATGGAAGAGAATTCAGTGGACCCCATGACTAAAGTCATATCTTAGTAGAAGCATGAATATCATGTGAGAGAAAGTGGGTTAAAAGTTGTTAACAATTGGCTCTAGTCTAAGTGGGAGTCTATTGGATTTGGTGTCATAGAACCAACTACTTTATACTTTATTCATTAAATAAACACTCTATCACATATTAATTGTTCTTCTACGAGAAAATGCATGTGACAATGTCCCAAGGATAGCTATTGCATTAAAGGGTCATAGCGGATCCCTGCTATTACGGGAACCCAGAAGTGCCATAACAGTGTTCTTGAATATATGTTCTATGGACAAATGATGTTATGTTAGGGACACAAATAATATAGGACATTATGGGTGAGGAATAATAAAACATTGAGGCACCTCCTCATGGTGTGCGCCCTTGGTAATATCTAAGAGGATATTATGAGAACGAGACCTGCCTGTAGGAAATCCACATTTCATAGTGTCATTGTATGTTCCTAACTGTGGACATGTGTATTAGTACTTAGACATTAAGATTATTATTAATGGGTATTACAACTCATGCACCTAGATATATTGATGATAACTGTGACGACACACTGTTCGCAGTGAGGTAGGATATGTTGGGTGCGTCACGATTGATACAACATTAATAGATAATGCGAGAAAGGATTTTTCCTTTCTGTTCGATAATATAATTAGACATCTCAGGCCCTTTAATTGAATTGATATTGCTTAAATAGATTCATGTCCATGGTAAGGTATGGGTGAGTACGATTCTGGGAAGTCAAAGAAAGAATAATCAAGCACATGAGTTAATGGCACTAGCATGCAGCCCGCTTGATTCGAGATATCATGAAAAAGGGATTATATTACATGGTAAGCATTCATATGAGGGGACACATCATTGCAGCATTAACTTCTTTCTCTATGGGTGCCAGCGCATTTTGCAAGATGATAACCTCGGACTTTATGCAGGCTCCTCCTAATGCCACTATGAAAGAGGCCAAGAGAGTCACACACTAAGTGTGTCCATGTATCTCAGTTGAATATTAATTTTACAAGTTTAGTAAATATTATTCCCAACCGTGGTTTAATAATTATTTAAGGATGTCTGGCCACATTTATTTCAACAGTAGTTATTCAAGAGAATATATTTTTTGAGAAATAATATATATTTATTAGCAAGTAATGCAGTAACATTTATTTAATAAATGAATAGCCATTACTCAAGGTCTATTAAATGCGGTGGAGGAAATAAAGAAAAATGAAAACAAGATAAACACTCTGTGTACATTGAATGTACACACCTTGTAGTTTTTATGGAAAACGAGTACACACCATGTATTAATGATTACAAGATGTGTAGTTTTTCCAGTTGGGGTTTTGAGGAAATAATATCATTTTATTAAATGATATTTATTATAATTATCATGGGTGCATGTCAAGAATTAATCATTCGACATGGGGAGTTTTCAATAAGAGTTAATGAAATAAATTAAACGTGTAACACGTTTATTTATTATCGTAACTTTATGACCTCAAACCCGATTATAAATTACCTCACAACCCCAACACTTTTCCAGAGAGAATCATTGTGCACAAAAATTATACATAATTCTCTCAAGACCGAAAGTAGGCCTTCCTCCAATAATGCTCTCAAGACCGAGAGATATTCTCCTCCATAAGATCAAGGCGATCTATGGTGGAAAATGCAAGCAAAGGCTTCTCCATGCTAGCACCTAGAGATTCCTTTGGCGACGTCCAAAGATACGTGGTGCACATGTGGATCGCCGCTAGATGAAGTTTACACTTGGCTTATACAACGCAATGATGAATCACATCAGATCGTGATAGGAGACATCAATGATGAAAGAATTCCATCAAGTTAATTATTTTCAATTAATTATATTAATTTTAACCAAAATATTATGATCATTTATTTATGGTTCTTGGACTCCCTCTTTCTTTTTCGTTCATCGTTCTACTCTAATGATCCAGCATATTATTATAATGACGGATCTCAAATTGATCATTGTTAATGCTAAAATTAAATTTGGGAAAACCCACCAACACCCTTTCACTACACCTAGAGCCTACAATGGTGGCATTATGATTCCAGTGGAGAACTGTAGAAGCGCATGATTAATTATTTTGGGAATGTTAGTGGAAGATCAGTTGAGACTGATGATCTTGTCGATCATTGACATCAGAATTTTGGTGGTTTTAAAAATTAGTTTGGATGTGAACTACAATTGGTATGTTTGGGGTGGTGGTGGAATGCCTCTAAGTATGAGGGAAGAGTAATTAGATAGAGTGCTGATATATTGGCTAGAGGAGCTAGGCATTTTAGGATTATTCCGTCAAGCATAGCTTGATTTGGGTTAGTGTGAAATGTGGGTGTGGTTGGTTGAAATCTTCATTCGTTGTGTTGTTTTGGGAATGACTTGTGTATCTCAAGTTTGGGTTGGGATTTTAAGAAAAATATGATAAATTTTGGATGTTCTTGGGTGGTGGGTATGCATATGCTTTGGTTGGTTTTCAATAATGAGGATGAGTGTCATTGGTGATTGTTGTTCTCATGAGTGTTAGGGAATGGTGAGTTGAGCACCATGTCAAGGGCTTGGTGAAGCTCGAGTTTAGGGTTGGTTGGGCCTTCATGATGGTAGGGGTGTTAAGTAATTGGATTTTTTGGTAATAAGTTGAAGCTTATAGTGGGGAGAAACATAGCTTTATGGTTGATCGATTAATGTTGTAACAGTTGTTTTAGTTGGATGGGTATGGGTAACTGTCATTGTAGTGTTTCAATTTGGAAATGGGTCATAGGATGAGTATTTGGCCGGTTAAGATCCTTGAGTATAAGGTTGCACATTGGTAGTGTTCCAAACTATCAGAGGCTAGATGGGGTTGTTGGATTAAAATGTGGTAATTGAAATGGGTTAGTCGGAACAAATGGATGACCATTGAGGCTTCTCTAGGTTGAGAAGTGTTATGGTGGGGTGGTTGTTAGATCTTGCATCCATGCGGATCAAAAAAATTCAAAGGAATTTAATTTTTTTCATTATTGAAAGGGTCAAATCTTGAATCAAGACTTGAAATGACATTATGGGAGTTTAAATTACTTGGAATAGTTCATTGACATGAGGACTGATTCTTAGGTGGTTTCCTAGGTTTTTGGATGGATTCAGAGGCTTTGGGTTAAGTGTTGAATGTTTTGGGGATCTCTGGAAAGTGTGAACGGTTTGGTGCACATATTTTAGAAAAACCCACGTGACACCTTGAGGATCTAGAGGTTTTCATTTCATTTTGAAATGATCATGGTTGAGTTTCATGGTTATAGCATGGTTAGGGTTAAACTAATCAATTCAAAAGGTGTAATAGTGTGAGGATGAGGAGGTTCTGATGCATGTTTCACATATTGTGCATTGTTTCATACAAACTGTGTTCCTTGTTTCGTGTGAGAGGAAGTGTGGAATTCACGGTTGGTACACGATTTTTCAAACCATGGGACCTAACCGTGCAGGTTCTGGGTGTCGGATAGAAAGGGTGTTCATGGTTGGCACATGGTTTCTCAAACTATGCGTCCAACCCATGTGGCTACCCATATCTTTATTAAAATGGTATTTTACTATTTTTACCTTCCAATATTTTAACTCACCCCACCCCCTTTCCCCCCCTTTTGTACATGAACTAAAGGAGGGTTCTCCACTCTTCCTCTATTTCTTAAGCTTCACTAAGGAGTTGATATTATGGCGTTTCTTCAGCATTTGAGGGGAGTTCTTCTCTTATAGTGATTTTTTTTATTCTTTCCTTCATTTATATATAAATATTGAGTTATTTGGTATGTTTTTCATTGATATTTTCACTAAATGATGGTGTAACCATCCATTTATCAAGGGGATTTTGGTTAGCTTTGTTAGAGGAGATCCTGAGAGAGATTTCACACTTCATTTCATGAAGTTTCATTAAGGTATGTATGGTGAATTTTCATTGGGTTTTCCCAACATTTTAATTTATTTTTTTTGAAAATTAGGTATCACCTATTATGGATTTTCTTGATATTGGATTTGGGAGTCCATTTTTTACCCTCTTTGATGGGTTGTTGGATTTTTACCAAGAAATGGGAACCTGATGAGTTTTTTGGAATTATGCCAAGTTTGTTTTGGATAATTAATTGATTATAATTATTATAATTAGTTGATTGTTGTTTTTTGGTGTGATACTAGATATTGGGTTATCATGAAGAGAGTAGTTGGGTGTCGAGAGGTTTTTAGGGTGCTTGGACGGGTGATGGAAAGGCTTCCATGCTTTGGTAATGTTATAGAAATATTTTTCATGAAGTAGGTGGTCTAAAAGATTTACCCATAGTCGTAATATTTGCTTAATATGTTTGTTGTTGTGTATTCCTAGATACCATGTTTGATATTCTTGACCTGTTGAATTAAGAAATTAGATATAACCACAGATGGAAACCTTAGACCATCCACAGATCCTGTAGGTTATATGGTGATATTAGATTGGGTTTACGACCACTCATGGGGTGTTCATACTTTTTGGAAATGGAATGTTTAATGTATAATGTTTTTATGGAAATTTTTATGAGTGTTTTTTAAATTGTTTAAATGTGTGCATTGAGTCTTGACCCATATTTGGATAACAACAAAGAATGGATATGTTATAAAGTGATTATTGTTTTGAAGTGAGGTGTAGACCTAAAGGTGATTTTAAATGGGTTTTAAAATGTATTTTAAAAAGTTTATTTGAAATGGTAATATGATGAATCTTAAAATGGTTTTCCTGGAATATGAAGGTATTGGATCTTTTTTTTGTTTTTCAAAGTGAAAGAACTATGTTTTAAAGGGTGGTTCTGAAATGTTTAGTGAAAATTTTGGTTTTGATTTTGATGGAATGTGAAAGAGGTTAGGTTCTATTTGGTCCATGTTTTGATTTAAAGGTCTATAGGCACCAAACTAGATGTTGTGATTAAGAAAGGAAATGGAAATGGTTAAAATGGGGTGTTCGGTTGTTGAATGGTTGGATAAATGTTTAATGAATACGTATTTTGGGTAGATGATGAAATAGGTTAATTATGTTTTTGGTTTAATGTGATGAAAGTAATGTATTATGGTAATGATGTGTAACACCTCGAGCTTCCACGATACGCTTCTCATTCAATAATGCAATAGCTTGCATTGTACGCAACTTCGAGTTCTAAAACACCGCAACTAATCAAAGTAGCCATTATGAATAGTAATAACCACTTTTTAAAATTATAGAAATTTTATATTTCAAAATGGACTTCATTTTTGTATTCGTAATATCGAAAGTATCCAAAGTTGAATTTTTTGTAATTTTCTGAGAACTTCCAATTTTTTATGAATAGTGAAAATTACTTAAAAACAACTTTTTTAATCAAAATAATTTATAGTGATAAATTATACTATTTAGTGGTTTTAAAGTATAATTAGAATTTATTTTTACCATTTTATCCAATGGTGGTCATTAGAATTAATTTAACATTGAAATTGGACATAAACAATTGTCAATCTTTTGATATAAATTGTTTCTTAAAAACACGCTATCTGTCGTGACAGCGAGAATTAATTATAAAATTAATTAATGCAACTTATATGTTTGGAATTTTTTAAAATATACATCATTTTTGAATTCGGAATATCAATTATATCTTAGGGTGAAATTTTGGCATTGTTCTGAAAAACTTCAATTTTTGATGAATACTGAACCCACTAAGTGGTAGTTAAATAACTGATTTTTCGTTTAAATGAAATATTACCACTTCTGTGTTTTGATTTTCAAAAATCCAACATACATGGTTGTCATTAAGAAGTAAAATGTGGTTCAATGAGATTAAAATAATTTTTGGTGAATAGTAACTTTTAAGTTCTTAATCGCGATTAGAGGTAATTAGTGTAGTTTAAGGTAAAAATAATGTTTTAATAATATGAGATGAGCTTGACACATGTCCTAACCTAATTGGATGTGCCATGGCCGACCAAGACAATCCATGGGTCAACTTGGGGACCCCATGGAGCCACATTAGATGGAAAATGACATAAATACCTTTTATTTAATGTTAAAGTAAAAAATGACACAAACATGAAATGTTTTACTAAAACAATTTTTACATGGGGTTATACAAGTCATATTTTTGACTATAAATAGTCATTGGAAATATAAAAAGATTTACGACATCATAGTATTTTTTTTATAATTTTGAGACATTAAATAAATTAAATTATTTATGACATCGTTATGATGCAGCGATGACCTCATTATTTAACGATTTTAATAAAATGAAAAGATAATGTAAAATCCAAGGCTTACACTTGTCCAAAGACTATTGTATGGGTAGATTTATAACCCTTATCACCTTATCCACAGATTATATAAGTGTGGGACCTTTAGAATCCTAAAAGCATTGTATAATAATGTAACATTTCAATCTTTCCAAAAGTGCCCCTCCTCTCCTCTTATAAAAGGCCCCCACCTCTACCACCTCATTCACACTTTCAAGCCATTTGGCTTGGCCAAACTCTGCCCAAATACTCTCCCAACTTCCCCCTATTACTCCTAGAAGCCTCACTTTGGGCAGTAATCTTCCCAAGGAACCCTTTGGCTCAAATCAAAAAGAGTTACCCGATTTTGAGGTAATGTCTTCTCTAATGTTGTTTTGTTTTATTTTTCTTCTCAAACCCCCTAATCTCTTTTTATTAATTTCTCTTGTAACAACACCAGTATCCTCAATATACTAGTATGTTGTTATAAGAATGATTCGATCTACACTTACTCACACCTACATCTAATGGTTAAAGAACATACGGTTTCTCTGGATGGCGAATTTCTGCCTCACGAAACGATGATTGTTCAACACTCATATAACACCTTCAAAGGTGGCCATTAATATGTCACTATATTTTTATATTATATAAAATATGTTTATGTTTTACTTATGCTTCTGTATTTATCATCTATGTCATACTTTATGATTTCCATTATGGGTAAACGCGATAATTTCATTTTAGGAAGTGCGGACTACCGCCCCCTCAAAGTGATTTGAATCGTTAATGCCATATGTGGGATGTATAAAGGATGGAGTAAATGATATTATACAATATATTATACTGGAATTATATTATATATTTATATCATTATGATTTCATTCCATTAAATATGAAATAGAAATGAAAATAGCGTTCATGCGCACGTACGACTTACCGTCACCCTGAACGGTGCATTTCATTTCTTACCTCTAAATGTTACGTAATATTATAAATGAATGTATATACTGTATGATATATATGATATCTAAATCATGAATATAATTCTGGATATAATGGATATTTCACCACATGAACAACTTGTAATTATAAGAAGTTTATTTTTGACTCAAGTACCTAAGATCGAGAAAACGACCGTTATTAACTTAAATAATTACAGAATGTTAATATAATTGTAATAAGTGATATAAAAAGGATAATGAAATTGAAAATGGTTCTTAATAAGGTATATATTAACTCTAGTTTATTATTCAGGAGGTTAAATAACGGTTGAGTCAAGTCAGACACGAGGTAAGGGAACTTCTTAACCCAATTTCTATTCTTTGGGTTAATCTCCTACTTTCAAATTATGTCATGATATTATTATGTATATTTTGTATTTTTACATTATTTATGTGTACTTATAGTGAATACACACAATAGACATACTTTATAAAAAAAATGATCTTTTTAAGGACTTCGTCTCAATCCCCTTTCATTGAGGCATATTTGGTTTTACACACAACTTTCTTTTATACGGTGTATAAACCCCTTTGACTTTTACATTTATTCAAAAGGAATATTTTTATACGAAGCGTTTTACTAAATGACAAAAGGGAATGTTTTTCTTTCCGTACTTATGCGGCGACAATGACTTCTCCGCTACCGTGACCATTATTTGAGTTTCGGCTTCCTCTACAAGCCATCTTTTTTTAATGAAAAATAAATACAAAGTTTTAACTTTCTTTTATTTTGGTATTGAAAATGGTTTTGAAAGCGTTTTTATTATATCAATGTGTTGTATTGATATCTTGTGATTGAAATGTGGAAATGTTATGTTTCCTTTATGCATGTTTTATGTGATACGATTATGTTATGGTTTATTATATGTTTAAACCTATTCATATGAGGAATGTATTGAACTTAATAAGTGACGGGTGGAGCCCGCTATAGCTCCTCGATGCATCGGTAGGTCTCATGAGACAACTAGACATGGAATTGGCTGAGTCCCTTTCCCAATTTGATTTATTGTTTTGGCCGAGGCCTTAATCATTTTAGATGTCTTGGCCGAGGCCTTGACAAAATGTTTCAGAATGTCTGGCATTATACATTCCCTCAATATAAAAGTGGTTATTGATATTGCATGTGATTATTTGACTAGTAGAATATCCATGTGAGTAAGTAAATGGCATTATTTAATTTTATTTTTTCCATATTATGCTGAAGTTCAAGTTTAAAAGGCTTTTGTTTTAGTTATACATTGCCTTAAATTTTTATGTTTATTTATGAAAGCTTCCGCAATATTGTTATCCTTACTGAGCATCTGAGCTCACCCCTTTCAATGTTTTAATATTTTCCAGGATGTGAAGAAGTATTTTTTGAATGACCTGCAGGGATAGTCAGAAGAGGATATGAGTGTGGACTATGAAGACTTTGTTATTAGTTTTTCACTTTATGATGTAATGTAACGTTTACGAATGTATCTAGTGTTTCCAAGGCTACTAAACTAATCGGTCTTTCGAGACTTGATCTTTTGTGATCATGCCAATGTTACGAAGTAATGCACCAACTCTGGGTAGCTGGGGTCGGGGCGTTATAGTTGGTATCAGAGGCAGTTTAGTACTAACCTTGGAAGCTAGATTTAGATAAACTCAGATTAGAGCACATAGCCCAATGATAGACTTTGAGGATTAGTATAGAATAACTTCCTAGAATTTAGTTATTGTAAAGATTTTGTGAGTTTTCCGAGAAATACATCCATGTCTGGATACGAGCAGGTAGAGGCGGCTCTGGCATAGATGTAACAAGGTGTAAAACCTGAAAACACCGCTTTGAGCTAGACTCGAACGGGAACTGGTGCACGACAACGTGCCTTACTACACTCTTGGTTACGACACTCCCGGGGGATATGCTTAGGATAATTCTCATTTTCCTTACAAACCACTATGAAGGGTTATGAGTATATACTTCCTCAAAGAAAACATTTTTATGATTATGGATTATATCCATAAATAGTTCAATTTATGTTAAGTATCTTACAAGTATGGAATTATGTATTTTGATTCATAAACTAATATAGTTTATGCCATTGTTTAGAAATGGCACCTAGTGGAAGGAATGGAAACCGTATCAATGCACGCACTCTGTGTAGGGATTTCCCTCTTGCTCAAGATAATTATTGTGGAGATGGAGATACAACTGGTGTTGATCAACTTATTACCATACTGGGACAACAGACTCAGGTTATGAATAATAACCTTACTCGTATGGAGCACCCTGATCTGCAACGTGGAGGATCAATGTTAGACCGCTTCATGAGGCAACAACCAACAACATTTAATGGGGGTACAAATCCATTAGTAGCTGAGCAATGGATAAACTCCTTAGATAAAATATTCCACGCCTTGGGGAGTAGTGAAAGGGAAAAGGTGATCATGGCAGTTTACCGCCTCACTGGAGATGTCGATCAGTGGTGGTCGCTGATTCAAAACACAAAGGAAGATGATGATGTATCGAATATGGAATGGAGGGAGTTCAAAGAGCTTTTCTTAGAAAAATACTTTCACCGTGACCATCGAGCAGATATGGAAACGCAATTTCTGAGTCTGAGGCAGAAGGAGGATGAGAATGTCGCAACGTATGAGGCTAACTTTACAAGGTTAGCGAGGCATGCTGCCGATTATATACGTAACCCAGGGAGTAAGATTGATCGTTTCTTTGATGGGTTAAAACCATTTCTCCGTCGAGCTTTAGTATCACAATCCTTCTCATCATACGAAGATATTGTCTCTTGTGCTATCAAGACAGAAAAGGAATTCTCTAAGTCTTATGACAACAAAGTAAAGCAAGAGAAGAATAGAATGGTGGAACAATAGACAGATAAAGGGAAAAAGGTAAAGAAGGATTTTCAATTATGTGATAATTGAGGGAAGAATCACCCTGGTACTTTCCTAAAAGGAATGGGAGTTTGTTATAAATGTGGAGAAAAGGGTCACCAGGCTCGTGATTGCAAGGGAAAGAAAGAGGCTATCAAAGTTGAATGCTACAATTGTAGAGAAATGGGTCATTATGCAAATGAATGTCCTAAGCGTCAGGGAAACTTACCTCAGAAAAGGCAAAGGGATCAAGGATAATCTTATGCTGTTACTACAGTTGAAGCAGAATAACTAATGTATTGGTGCTTTTGGACTCATGGATTATATTCTGGTTATTAGAATAATGTGATATATATATAAGGATTGTACTACAGTACTTGTTGATTTCAGTAAGGTTTTAATATGATGAAGGTAATTATATTTTTAGTATGTGACAATAAGAGAAACTTTACATTGTTTGGGGAATTTGATAAATTGATTTTGGAATTAAGAGACCTTTTAGAGAAAGTCTGGACAGAGGTATTTTGGATAACTATAAAGGTTGGAGTGGATTAAGATGATCTTTGGATAGTATTGTTTAAGGTTAAAAAATTTATGAGGATTATTTTTGGAATATTATGATACTATAGTTTTAGGACAAGGACAACCTGCAGGTTGGGGCATAACCCATCGCGTCGGACAAAGTTGCAACAATCGAACCCACAATCATAGTACGACAGGCCTTTATTTCCTACCACTAGCCTATAGGAAGTCCCTGGTTATTACAAAATAATTTTACTAATCTAAATGGTATCTATTAACATTTGGTACCTTATACAATTAGGATAATTATAATATTTTTGAGTTCTATTATCTTTTTGAGTGAAAGATGAGTTGAAGGTTGAAACTCTAATTGTCAAGCATAAATATATATATACTTATCTCTTGTTCAATGAATAAATTAATTCTTAAACTTTAGTAAAGGTATATTAAAGCAAAAAAATGTGTTATCCTAATACCTTATGTCTTGTTGAACTGATGATAGTTTTAAATCAACATAGATGGAAGGCTTTGATGCCCTCAATTTGACAGTTGATTGTGATTGATGACCTCAATCACTCCCTACAAATATTTACATTTTTCCTCCAATTATATGTCTCTAATTTCCACCAATGTTCTCTTAATAGAGATCATAATTGGGTGGTTACTTTTTCATTTCCCTTTCCCTCTTATTAAGGCTAAATTTTATTAATCTTATTTCCGATGTGGGTTTTCTTCAAAGGTATTTTCTCTTTTCAACCTTTTATTTTCAAAGAAAAATTTCAAATTGTGAGGACGCAATTTATTGAAGGAGGGGAGAATGTAACACCCCAAGCTTCCACGATACGCTTCTCATTCAATAATGCAATAGCTTGCATTATACGCAACTTCGAGTTCTAAAACAACGCAACTAATCAAAGTTGCCATTATGAATAGTAATAACCACTTTTTAAAATTATAGAAATTTTATATTTCAAAATGGAATTCATTTTTGTATTCGTAATATCGAAATTATCCAAAGTTGAATTTTTTGTAATTTTCTGAGAACTTCCAATTTTTTATGAATAGTTAAAATTACATAAAAACAAATTTTTTAATCAAAATAATTTATAGTGATAAATTATAATATTTAGTGGTTTTAAAGTAAAATTATAATATATTTTTACCATTTTATCCAATGGTGGTCATTAGAATTAATTTAACATTGAAATTAGACATAAACAATTGCCAATCTTTTGATATAAATTGTTTCTTAAAAACACGCTATCTATCGTGACAGTGGGAATTAATTATAAAATTAATTAATTCAACTTATATGTTTGTAATTTTGTAAAATAGACATCATTTTTTAATTCGGAATATCAATTATAGCTTAGGGTGAAATTTTGGCATTGTTCTGAAAAACTTCAATTTTTGATGAATAGTGAAACCACTAAGTGGTAGTTAAATAACTGATTTCTCATTTAAATGAAATATTACCACTTCTGTGTTTTGATTTTCAAAAATCCGACATACATGGTTGTCATTAAGAAGTAAAATGTGGTTCAATGAGATTAAAATAATTTTTGGTGAATAGTAACTTTTAAGTTCTTAATCGCGATTAGAGGTAATTAGTGTAGTTTAAGGTAAAAATAATGTTTTAATAATATGAGATGAGCTTGACACATGTACTACCCTAATTGGATGTGCCATGGTCTACCAAGACAATCCATGGGTCAACTTGGGGACCCCATGGAGCCACTTTAGTTGGAAAATGACATAAATACCTTTTATTTAATGTTGAGGTAAAAAATGACACAAACATGAAATGTTTTACTAAAACAATTTTTACATGGGGTTATACAAGTCATATTTTTGACTATAAATATTCATTGGAAAGATAAAAAGATTTCCTACATCATATTATTTTTTTATAATTTTTAGACATTAAATTAATTAAATTATTTATGACATCATTATGATGCAGCGATGACCTCATTATTTAACGATTTTAATAAAATGAAAAGATAATTTAAACTACAAGGCTTACACTTATCCAAAGACTATTGGATGGGTATATTTCAAACCATTATCACCTTATACACGAATTATATAAGTGTGGGACCTTTAGAATCCGAAAAGCATTGTATAATAATGTAACATTTCAATCTTTCCAAAAGAGCCCCTCCTCTCCTCTTATAAAAGGCCCCCACCTCTACCACCTCATTCACACTTTCAAGCCATTTGGATCGGCCAAACTCTGCCCAAATACTCTCCCAACTTCCCCCTATTACTCCTAGAAGCCTCACTTTGGGCATAACTCTTCCCAAGGAACCCTTTGTCTCAAATCAAAAAGAGTTACCCGATTTTGATGTAATGTCTTCTCTAATGTTGTTTTGTTTTATTTTTCTTCTCCAACCCCCTAAAATCTTTTTATTCACTTCTTTTGTAACAACACCAGTATACTCAATATACTAGGATGTTTTTATAAGAATTATTAGATCTACACTTACACACACCAACATCTAATGGTTAAAGAACATACGGTTTCTGTGGATGGAGAATTTCTGCCTCACGAAACGATGATTGTTCAACACTCATATAACACCTTCAAAGGCGGCCATTAAGATGTCACTATATTTATATATTATATAAATTTTTTTATTTTTTAATTATTCTCCTGTATTTCTCATTTATGGCAAGCTTTATGATTTCCATTATGGGTAAACGTGATAATTTCATTTTAGGAAGTGCGGACTACCGCCCCCTCAAAGTGATTTGAATCGTTAATGCCATATGTGGGATGTATAAAGGATGGAGTAAATGGTATTATACACTATATTATACTGGAATTATATTATACATTTATATCATTATGATTTCATTCCATTAAATACGAAATAGAAATGAAAGTAGTGTTCATGCGTACGTACGGCTTACCGTCTCCATGAACGGTGCATTTCATTTCTTACCTCTAAATGTTACGTAATATTATAAATGAATGTATATACTTTATGATATATATGATATCTAAATCATGAATATAATCTTGGATATAATGGATATTTCACCACATGATCAACTTGTAATTATAAGATGTTTATTTTTGACTCAAGTACCTAAGATCGAGAAAACGTCCGTTATTAACTTAAATAATTACAGAATGTTAATATCATTGTAATAAGTGATATAAAAAGGATAATGAAATTGAAAATGGTTCTTAATAAGGTATATATTAACTCTAGTTTATTATTCAGGAGGTTAAAGAACGGTTGAGTCAAGTCAGACACGAGGTAAGGGAACTTCTTAACCCAATTTCTATTCTTTGGGTTAATCTCCTACTTTCAAATTATGTCATGATATTATTATGTCCTATTTTGTATTTTTACATTATTTATGTGTACTTATAGTGAATACACATAATATACATACTTTATAAATAAATGATCCTTTTAAGGACTTCGTCTCAATCCCCTTTCATTGAGGCATATTTGGTTTTACCCACAACTTTCTTTTATACGGTGTATAAACCCCTTTGACTTTTATGTTTATTCAAAAGGAATATTTTTATACGAAGCATTTTGCTAAATGACAAAAGGGAATGTTTTTCTTTCCGTACTTATGCGGCGACAACGAATTCTCCGCCGCCGTGACCATTATTTGAGTTTCGGCTTCCTTTACAAGCCATCTTTTTTTAATGAAAAATAAATACAAAGTTTTAACTTTCTTTTATTTTGGTATTGAAAATGGTTTTGAAAGCATTTTTATTATATCAATGTGTTTTATTGATATCTTGTGATTGAAATGTGGAAATGTTATGTTTTCTTTATGCATGTTTTATGTAATACGATTATGTTATGGTTTATGATATGTTTAAACCTATTCATATGAGAAATGTATTGGACTTAATAAGTGACGGGTGGAGCCCGCTATAGCTCCTCTATGCATCGGCAGGTCTCATGAGACAAATAGACGTGGAATTGGCCGAGGCCCTTTCCCAATTTGATTTATGGTTTTGGCCGAGGCCTTAATCATTTTAGACGTCTTGGCTGAGGCCTTGACAAAATGTTTCAGAATGTCTGGCATTATACATTCCCTCATTATGAAAGTGGTTATTGATATTTCATGTGATTATTTGACTAGTAGAATATCCATGTGAGTAAGTAAATGACATTATTTAATTTTATTTTTTCCATATTATGCTGATGTTCAAGTTTAAAAGGCTTTTGTTTTAGTTATACATTGCCTTAAATTTTTATGTTTATTTATGAAAGCTTCCGCAATATTGTTATCCTTACTGAGCATCAGAGCTCACCCCTTTCAATGTTTTAATATTTTCCAGGATGTGAAGAAGTATTTTATGAATTACCTGCAGGGATATTCAAAAGAGGATATGAGTGTGGACTATGAAGACTTTGTTATTAGTTTTTCACTTTATGATGTAATGTAACGTTTACGAATGTATCTAGTGTTTCCAAGGCTGCTAAACTAATCAGTCTTTCGAGACTTGATCTTATGTGATCATGCCAATGTTACGAATTAATGCACCGACTCTGGGTAGTTGGGGTCGGGGCATTACCTGATGAAAAAAATGGAAATAGATGATGAAGAACTGTGATATGGTTAGGGATGTTCAGACATGGAATTCCTGGTCCTAATGGACTGGTGCTCCATGTTTTTCGACCTCTTACTTATTGTTTTGGGATGTTGGAATGATGCTCCACTCGCCATTTGTTTTGTCTTCCTGATTGAAAATCAGGCGCCCCATTGTACCATAGTTATTTAGGGGAAGGACTATTGTTCTTGAACCTAAGGTTATAGACATGGAATTCCATATCAAGGCTTGAATGATCAAATATGGAATTATGAGCTCGGTTGGATTCATGTACTGATGCTCCATGTTTTTTGACCTCTGGCCTAATGGTTGGTTTAGTTGTACATGTAATTCCGAGTCCTAGTTAGATTCATGGAATGATGCTCCATGTTTTCTAACATGTGACATAGTGGTTAGGATGGTTATACATGACATATCAGATCCTGGTTGGATTCTTTTGATGAGGATCCTTGATTGCCGACGAGTAAAATTTATGATATATGGATCATATTACTAGATTAGTTTGAGATATTTTTAATGAAAAATTTATAACATTTGGAACAATGAATAAAATTGAACAATTAAACCTAGTTAAATAATGAAACTTGTTTTATTTATCTTCCAGTCTATTATTAACCCTCTTATCTGACATGAACTGTTACACAAAATAGTATTTTCTTTAGACACTTTTAGTGATGGTATGCTAAGTTTTACTCACACACTTCTCTAGACACCATTTCATTTGGGTACCTGAGAAACTCTCACATGATTATTATAGGCAAAAGTTTGTTCGATGACCATTTTGAGTATGATTGGTCATGTAGTATTCCTCGGGTGGTATCCAGTGACTGGATGGATTTGGATTAGTTACATTTTGGAGCCTTTTTTGGTTTCTTTGATTTTAGTATGATATGTAACTGGACCAATGGGTGGTTGGTCATATGCATGACATGGCTGTTCAAGCCTTTATTGTATTTCATTTTACTCCAGCATGTTTTCAATTTTATTTTATATATCCCTTCTTCTTAATCTAATGTGTATGATATTTGGTTATTTTATTCTAGTTATAAACTCTAATACGGGATTATATTATATTAATAGTTCCATTATAATCCCACACCACTATTTTATAGCCTCTATCATATGAGGAGTCGCGACATAGGTCTTATGGCGAACTGGCTCGAGGAACTCATTCGGTGGCTTCTAGGTTGAGGTGTTACACCTAGATTGACAATTATAGGTAAAGGATGTTGTGTGTCTGCATTTATGGGATGATTTTTTCCTTTATAGGAGAGAAGGAGACCCAAGTGAATTAGGATGAACTCATACATAAGAGGGTTCATGTAACACCTGAGATTTTATGAGTAATATTGTGTTTTTATATATCATCAAAGGAATCATTCACTACATACTATCTTGGCTTACTTTAAACGCAATCGCGACCTTCGTCGATAGCTTGCGTTGTACGCAATACCGAGTTTCACTAAACGACGATATGCTATTAAAATATTATTTAAAATAGCCGTTATGAATAGTAATAACCACTTTTTGAAATTTTATCTTTCAAAATGGACATCATTTTTGGATTCGGAAAACCGAAATTAGCCTAAGGTGAAAATTTGGTATTTTTCTGAAAACTTTCAATTTTTGATGAATAGTGAAACCACTAAGTGGTAGGTTAAAAACTGAATTTTGTATAAAACATAATTTTACCGCTTCTGTGAATGGAATTTAGAAAATCCAACTGACACTGTTGATATCATTAAGTAAAATGTGGTTCAATGTGATAAAAATAATTTTTTGGTGAATATTAACTTTTTACTTTTTTTTACCGCGGTTAATAGTAAATTGGGTAACTAAGGGTAAATATGATATTACTATTACCCTAACACATGTCCTAATTCTATTGTATAAGTTTAATTCGACCAAAAACAACCTTATGAATATAATATGACCATTTAGGTCCACTTGGATTAGATTATGACATTTAATATTATTTTATTTAATGAATAGTTAAAATAGTTAAAATCAAAGATTAATAACTAAAACATTTTTAATATGGGTTTATACATAAGATAAAATCGATTATAAATATTCATTAGAAAGATAACAATATTTCCTACATAATTATTTTTTATTTATAAATTTTAGACTTTAAATAAATTAATTTATTTATGACACAACAATGATGCAGTAATTACCCTTTTAACTAAATGTTAACATAATTGATGTTATAAATGCCCAAATAAATGTAATTTGACACTTTTTATGAATTCCACTAATTTTCTAGGTTACTATGATATATTAGTGTTGATTTAATCAACTTGGTTGGAACATATAAATCTGTTATGACTTTCACAAAAGTCATATATCAAATAGTGTCAAAATTGACACAAAATAGTTTTTAAATCAAATATTATATTATTAATTGTTATTTTATACCTAAAAATCTAAGGTTTGGCCAAATGACTTAGATAAGTATATATATATTAATAATAAACAACTTGGGGTTCGTTTGGCATGTTATAGTAAGTGTATTAACTATATAGTGTAAGAAAACAAAAAGACACGGTAAAAGTTAAATTATTTAACTTAGAGTTAAATCTAATTGATAAGGTTAAAATAATAACCTAAACTTGTCTAAATCCTACTGGTTGATAGGATTTCGACCCATCCCCACTTTACCTTCGAAATAAGACCCTTTGGAACCATTATAAACTGATTTTGACTTTAATATAAAATAATATTTTGAGATATTCCTAAGGTTCCCCTCTCCTCCCTTATAAAAGGGAACCTCCTCCCTCTCCTCCTCACACCAATTTGAGAACCTAAGCTCGGAAAAACCCTGCCAAAGACCCTTCACCACTTCCCTAGAATAATCTTAGAGGTCCTGGTCTTCTTCAAAGACCAATCTTAGTTCCCTAAGTGGAGGATTCAAAGAGGCGTTTAAAAGAAGAGGTAATATACATTACCGATCTTTTCAATTTCTTTCTTCTTCAACTTCTTCTTCATTAGTTGTTTCATGATAAAGTAATAACATAAGTATAACTTACATACTGATATGTTTTTATAAATATGAATCAACACTAATTCACCTTCTATTCATCCTACGGATAAATGAAATCACCGCGCGTGCGTACGTACGGAATACCGTCTCTACGCCGTGCTGTATTCTATTTTCCACCACCACCTTACTTGGATGGGTATAATGGTGTAAATAATGACTATATATGACTATTAAAAAGTGATATTGATTCTGAAATAGTATACATACACTCCAATACAATTCCACGATCATAGTAATGATATCATCACTCATGCGTACGTACGGAATACCATCTCCACGACGTGATGCGACTCGTTCTACATGATCATCATTACATAGTAATTATATAAATGAATTGAATGAATAAATATGATATATGTTACAATAATACCATTCTGGATATAAGGTATATATAACCTTAAAAGAAGAATAACAATTTATTCGGCATAACATGCATAAGAACAAAAGGCAATAAAGACCCGAGTAACAGGTAACAATGAAATATTACTAATAAGAAGCTTTGAATATGACCATATATGATATCATATCAATATGTATGACTCTGTAATAAGTCAATAACATTATTTAAACCATTATACAGAATCTTCGGACATGTACAAAGAAAATCGGACCTAAGGTAAGGGGAAATATCACAATCTCATTTTTATCCGAGATTGTTTATACTTTGGTATTTACTGGGGTGTATTTTATCATCCACATCCATGTTCCCTCAATATGTAATATTGTTTCCATACACTTACAATAGTTAAAATCCAATTTTACCCTTCGGTGAGTATTTAGTAAAGAATATGAAAGGAATCTTTTGTCGTTTTTTCGTACGAGGTACTTTTTGACTTTTCCGACAAAAGTACGAAGAATGTTTTTTTAACTTATACGACATGAATGGATTTTTAAAACATTATTTACAAGAAGCTTCCTTTACAATTTTTCAAGTTTATTTTTGATCAACTTCTTTTAGTTTATAATTCTATGTCATGTTAAGAAAAGAAAAGTTTTTTGAAGAAGAAAGGATATTTTCCTCAAGAATATAGTTCAAGTGTTTTATCAAAATTATTTTCCATCTAAGATAATAAAGAGTTCTGTTTTTATCCCTATTATTACATTGATTTGATTATTTTGTGAGGGAATTATTTTTATGAAGTCATTTACCTTATATGATTTGTTTTATGATGTCATGATGTTTCAAGAATCCCATTTTTGTTACATGTGTTATGCGATGATGTATGATTTATGATTATGTGGCACACATAAGAAAGGATTCATTATAAGATGGGTGGGACATATAACTCCCTCCAATGAATTGGGTAATGTAACCCCCCGACCCCAGCTACCCAGAGTCGGTGCATTACTTCGTAACATTGGCATGATCACAAAAGACCAAGTCTCGAAAGACCGATTAGTTTAGTAGCCTTGGAAACACTAGATACATTCATCAATGTTACATTACATCACAAAGTGAAAAACTATAATAACATAGTCTCCATAGTCCACACTTATATCCTCTTCGGACTATCCCTGCAGGTCATTCATAAAATACTTCTTCACATCCTGGAAAATATTAAAACATTGAAAGGGGTGAGCTCAGATGCTCAGTAAGGATAACAATATTGCGGAAGCCTTCATAAATAAACATAAACATTTAAGGAAATGTATAACTAAAACAAAACCTTTTAAACATGAATATCAACATAATATAGAAAAAGTAAAATGAAATAATTCCATTTACTTCTTTACATGGATATTATACTGGTCGAATAATCACATGCAATATCAATAACCACTTTCATAATGATGGAATGCATAATGCCAGACATTCTGAAACATTTCGTCAAGGCCTTGGCTAATACGTCTAAAATGATTAAGGCCTCGGCCAAAACCATAAATCAAATTGGGAAAGGGCCTCGGCCAATTCCACGTATAGATGTCTCATGAGACCTACCGATGCATCGAGGAGCTATAGCGGGCTCCACCCGTCACTTATTAAGTTCAATGCATTCCTCATATGAATAGGTTTAAACATATCATAAACCATAACATAATCGTATCACATAAAACATGCATAAAGGAAACATAACATTTCCACATTTCAATCACAAGATATCAATACAACACA
The DNA here is from genome assembly GCA_963277665.1 of Viscum album. Lineage (NCBI taxonomy): Eukaryota > Viridiplantae > Streptophyta > Magnoliopsida > Santalales > Viscaceae > Viscum > Viscum album. The sequence goes on along the minus strand of OY728162.1, from coordinate 1,100,771,852 downwards.
TTGATATAATAAAAACACTTTCAAAACCATTTTCAAAACCAAAATAAAAGAAAGTTAAAAATTTGTATTTATTTTTCATTAAAAAAATGATGGCTTGTAGAGGAAGCCGAAACTCAAATAATGGTCACAGTGGCGGAGAAGTCGTTGTCGCCACATATGTACAGAAATAAAAACATTCCCTTTTTGTCGTTTAGTAAAACGCTTCGTATAAAAAAGATTCCTTTTGAATAAACGTAAAATTCAAAGGGGTTTATACACTGTATAAATGAAAGTTGTGTATAAAACCAAATATGCCTCAATGAAAGGAGATTGAGACGAAGTCCTTAAAAAGATCATTTTTAAAATAAAATAGATCTATTATGTGTATTCACTATAGGTACACATAAAGAAAGTAATAATACAAAATAGGACATAATAACATCATGTCATAATTTGAAAGTAGGAGATTAACCCAAAGAATGGAAATTGGGTTAAGAAGTTCCCTTACCTCGTGTCTGACTGGACTCAACCATTCCTTAACCTCCTCAATAATAAACTAGAGTTAATATATACCTTATTAAGAACCATTTTCAATTTAATTATCCTTTTTATATCACTTATTACAATGTTATAAACATTATGTAATTATTTAAGTTAATAACGGTCGTTTTGTCGATCTTTGGTACTTGAGTCAACAATAAACTTCTTATAATTACAAGTTGTTTATGTGGTAGAATATCCATTATCTCCAGAATAATATTCATGATCTAGATGTCATATATATCATATATATCCAGTATATACATTTATAATATTACGTAACATTTTGAGGTAAGAAATGAAATGCACCGTTCATGGAGACGGTAAGCCGTACGTAGGCATGAACACTACTTTCATTTCAATTTCATATTTAATGGAACGAAATCATAATGATATAAATGTATAATATAATTCCAGTATAATATATTGTATAATAACATTTACTCCATCCTTTATACATCCCACATATGGCATTAACGATTCAAATCACTTTGAGGGGGCGGTAGTCCGCACTTCCTAAAATGAAATTATCGCGTTTTACCCATAATGGAAATCATAAAGTATGCCATAAATTATAAATACAGAAGCATAAGTAAAACATAAACATATTATATATCATATATAAAAATAGTTACATCTTAATGGCCACCTTTGAAGGTGTTATATGAGTGTTGAACAATCATCGTTTCGTCAGGCAGAAATTCGCCATCCACAGAAACCGTATGTTCTTTAACCATTAGATGTAGGTGTGTGAAAGTGTAGCTCGAATCCATCTTATAACAACATCCTAGTACATTGATGATACTGGTGTTGTTACAAAATAAATGAATAAAAAGAGTTTAGGGGGTTGGAGAAGAAAAACAAAACAAAACAACATTAGAGAAGACATTACCTCAAAATCGGGTAACTCTTTTTGATTTGAGCCAAAGGATTCCTTGGGAAGAGTTCTGCCCAACGTGTGGCTTCTAGGAGTAATAGGGGGAAGTTGGGAGAGTATTTGGGTAGAGTTTGGCCGAGCCAAATGGCTTGAAAGTGTAAATTAGGTGGGAGAGGTGGGGGACTTTTATAAGTGGAGAGGAGGGGCTCCTTTGGAAAGATTGAAATGTTACATTATTATACAATGCTTTTCGGATTCTAAAGGTCCCAAACTTATATAATTCGAGGATAAGGTGATAGGGGTTCTAAATATCCTCATCCAATAGGCTTTGGACAAGTGTAAGCCTTGGATTTTTCATTATCTTCCCATTTTATTTAAATCATTAAATAATGAGGTCATCGCTGCATCATCATGATGTCATAAATAATTTAATTTATTTAATGTCTAAAAATTATAAAAAAACTACTATGATGTAGGAAATCGTTTTATCTTTCTAATGAATATTTATAATCAAAATTTGGACTTGTGTAACTCCACTTAAAAACTGTTTTAGTAAAACAACTCATGTTTGTGTCAATTTAATTTTAACATTAAATATATATATATTAATGTCATTTTCCAACCAAAGTGGCTCCATGGGGTCCCCAAGTTGACCCATAGGTTTTCTTGGTCGGCCATGACTCATCCAATAGGAGTAGGACAAGTGTCAAGCTCATCTCATATTATTAAAACATTATTTTTACCTTAAACTACACTAATTACCTCTAATTGCGATTAAGAACTTAAAAGTTACTATTCACCAAAAAATTATTTTGATCTCATTGAACCACATTTTATTTCTTAATGACAACCATGTATGTCGGATTTTTGAAAATCAAATCACAGAAGTGGTAATATTTCATTTAAACGAAAAATCAGTTATTTAACTACCACTTAGTGGTTTCACTATTCATCAAAAATTGAAGTTTTTCAGAACAATGCCAAAATTTCACCCTAAGCTATAATTGATATTCCGAATTCAAAAATGATGGCTATTTTAAAAAATTCCAATCATATATGTTGCATTAATTAATTTTATAATTAATTCCCGCTGTTATAATAAATAGCGTGTTTTTAAGAAACAATTTATAACAAAAGATTGGCAATTGTTTATGTCCAATTTCAATGTTAAATTAATTCTAATGACCACCATTGGATAAAATGGTAAAAATATATTGTAAGTATACTTTAAAACCACTAAATAGTATAATTTATCAAAATAAATTATTTTGATTAAAAAAGATGTTTTAAGTATTTTTCACTATTCATAAAAAAATTGGAAGTTCTCAGAAAGTTACAAAAAATTCAACTTAGGATAATTTTGATATTACGAATTCAAAAATGAAGTCCATTTTAAAATATAAAATTTCTATAATTTTAAAAAGTGGTTATTACTATTCATAACGGCTACTTTGATTAGTCGCGGTGTATTAGAACTCGAAGTTGCGTACAATGCAAGCTATTGCATTATTGAATGAGAAGCGTATCATGGAAGATCAGGGTGTTGCATTCTCCCCACATTCAATAAATTGCGTCCTCGCAATTTGAAATTTTTCTTGGAAAATAAAAGGTTGAAAATAGAAAATACCTTTGGGGAAATCCCACATCGGAAATAGATTAATAAAATTTATCCTTAATAAGAGGGAAAGGGAAATGAAAAAGTCACCACCCAATTATGATCTCGATTAGGAGAACATTGGTGGCAATTAGAGACATATAATTGGAGGAAAAACGTAAATATTTTTAAGGAGTGATTGAGGTCATCAATCACAATCAACTGTCAAATTGATGCCCTCAAATCCTTCAATCTATGTTGATTTAAAATATCATCAGTTCAACAAGACATAAGGTATTAGGATAACACATTTTTTTGTTTTAATATCCCTTTACTAAAGTTTAGGAATTAATTTATTCATTGAATAAGAGATAGGTATATATATATTTATGCTTGACAATTAGAGTTTCAACCTTCAACTCATATTTCACTCAAAAAGATAATATAACTCAAAAATAGTATACTTATCCTAATTGTATAAGGTTCCAAATGTTAACACATACAATTTAGATTAGTAAAATTATTTTGTAATAACCAGGGACTTCCTGTAGGCTAGTGGTAGGAAATAAAGGCTTGTCGCACTATGGTTGTGGGTTCGATTCCTGCAGCTTTGTCCGACGCGACGGGTTATGCCCCACCCTGCAGGTTTTCCTTTTCCTAAAACTATAGTATTATAATATTCCAAAAATAATCTTCATAAATTTTTTAACCTTAAACAATACTATCGAAAGTTCAACTTAATCCATTCCAAAATTTATAGTTATCCAACATACCTCTGTCCAGACTTTCTCTAAAAGGTCTCTTAATTCCAAAATCAATTTATCATATTCCCCAAACAAAGTAATGTTTCTCTTATTGTCACATACTAAAAATATAATTACCTTCAACATATTAAAACCTTACTGAAATCAACAAGTACTGCAGTACAATCCTTATATATATATATATATCACATTATTTTAATAACCAGAATATAATCCATGATTCCAAAAGCACCAATACACTAGTTATTCTGCTTTAACTGTAGTAACAACAAAAGATTGTCCTTGATCCCTTGGCCTTTTCTGAGGTAAGTTTCCCTGACGCTTAGGACATTCATTTGCATAATGTCCCATTTCTCTACAGTTATAGCATTCAACTTTGATAGCCTCTTTCTTTCCCTTGCAATCACGAGCCCGGTGACCCTTTTCTCCACATTTATAACAAACTCCCATTCCTTTTAGACAAATACCAGGGTGATTCTTCCCACAATTATCACATAATGGAAAATCCTTCTTTCTCTTTTTCCCTTTATCTGTCTCTTGTTCCACCGTTCTCTTCTTCTTTTGCTTTACTTTGTTGTCATAAGAATTAGAGAATTCCTTTTCTGTCTTGATAGCACATGAGACAATATCTTCATATGTTGAGAACGATTGTGATACTAAAGCTTGATGGAGAAATGGTTTTAAACCATCAAAGAAACGATCAATATTACTCCTTGGGTTACGTATATAATCGGCAGCATGCCTCGCAAACCTTGTAAAGTTAGCCTCATACTTTGCGACATTCTCATCCTCCTTCTGCCTCAGACTCAGAAATTGCCTTTTCATATCTGCTCGATGGTCACGAGGAAAGTATTTTTCTAAGAAAAGCTCTTTGAACTCCCTCCATTCCATATTCGATACGTCATCATCTTCCTTTGTGTTTTGAATTGGCGACCACCAATGATCGGCATCTCCAGTGAGGCGGTAAACTACCATGACAACCTTATCCCTTTCACTACTCCCCAAGGCATGGAATATTTTCTCTAAGGAATTTATCCATTGCTCAGCTACTATAGGATTTGTACTCCCATTTAAGGTTGGTGGTTGTTGCCTCATGAAGCGGTCTAACATTAATCCTCCACGTTGCGGATCATGATGCTCCATACGAGTAAGGTTATTATTCATAACCTGAGTGAGTTGTCCCAGTATGGTAATAAGGTGATCACTACCAGTTGTATCTCCAGATCCACAATAATTATCTTAAGCAGGAGGGAAATCCCTACACGGAGTTCGTGCATTGATACGGTTTCCATTCCTTCCACTAGGCACCATTTCTAATCAATGGCATAAACTAGATTAGTGTATGAATCAAAATACATAATTCCATACTTGTAAAACACTTTACATAAATTGAACTATTTATGGATATAATCCATAATTATAAAAAGAAATTTTTTCTTTGAGGAAGTATATACTCATAACCCTTCATAGTGGTTTTTAAATAAAATGAGAATTATCCTAAGCATATCCCCCGGGAGTGTCGTAACCAAGAGTGCAGCAAGGCCCGTTGTCGTGCACCAGTTCCCGTTCGAGTCTAGCTCAAAGCGGTGTTTTCGGGTTTTACCCCTAGGTACATCTGTGCCAGAGCCGCCTCTACCTGCTCGTATCCAGACATGGATGTATTGCTTGGAAAACTCATAACATCTCTATAATACCAAAATTCTAGGAAGTTCTTCTATACTAATCCTCAAAGTCTATCTTTGGTCTATGTGCTCTAATTAGAGTTTATCTAAATCTAGCTTCCAAGGTTAGTACTAAACTGCCTTTGATACCAACTATAACGCCCCGACCCCAGCTACCCAGAGTCGGTTCATTAATTCGTAACATTGGCATGATCACAAAAGACCAAGTCTCGAATGACCGATTAGTTTAGTAGCCTTGGAAACACTAGATACATTCATAAATGTTACATTACATCACAAAGTGAAAAACTATAATAACATAGTCTCCATAGTCCACACTTCTATCCTCTTCGGACTATCCCTACAGGTCATTCATAAAATACTTCTTCACATCCTGGAAAATATTAAAACAATGAAAGGGGTGAGCTCATATGCTCAGTAAGGATATCAATATTGCAGAAGCCTTCATAAATAAACATAAACATTTAAGGCAATGTATAACTAAAACAAAAGCCTTTTAATCTTGAACATCAACATAATATGGCAAAAGTAAAATGAAATAATGCCATTTACTTCTTCACATGGATATTCTACTGGTCGAATAATCACATGCAATATCAATAACCACTTTCATAATGATGGAATGCATAATGCCAGACATTATGAAACATTTCGTCAAGGCCTCGGACAAGATGTCTAAAATGATTAAGGCCTCGGCCAAAACCATAAATCAAATTGGGAAAGGGCCTCAGCCAATTCCACGTCTAGTTGTCTCATGAGACCTACCGATGCATCGAGGAGCTATAGCGGGCTCCACCCATCACTTATTAAGTCAAATGCATTCCTCATATGAATAGCTTTAAACATATCATAAACCATAACACAATCGTATCACATAAAACATGCATAAAGGAAACATAACATTTCCACATTTCAATCACAAGATATCAATACAACACATTGATATAATAAAAACTCTTTCAAAACTATTTTCAAAACCAAAATAAAAGAAAGTTAAAACTTTGTATTTATTTTTCATTTAAAAAAATGATGGCTTGTAGAGGAAGCCGAAACTCAAATAATGGTCACGGCGGCGCAGAAGTCGTTGTCGCCGCATAAGTACGGAAATAAAAACATTCCCTTTTTTTCGTTTAGTAAAACGCTTCGTAAAAAAAAGATTCCTTTTGAATAAATGTAAAAGTCAAAGGGGTTTATACACTGTATAAAAGAAAGTTGTGTATAAAACCAAATATGCCTCAATGAAAGGAGATTGAGACGAAGTCCTTAAAAAGATCATTTTTAAAATAAAATAGATCTATTATGTGTATTCACTATATTTACACATAAAGAATGTAATAATACAAAATAGGACATAATATCATCATGACATAATTTGAAAGTAGGAGATTAACCCAAAGAATGGAAATTGGGTTAAGAAGTTCCCTTACCTCGTGTCTGACTTGACTCAACCGTTCTTTAACCTCCTGAATAATAAAATAGAGTTAATATATACCTTATTAAGAACCATTTTCAATTTCATTATCCTTTTTATATCACTTATTACAATGTTATGAACATTATGTAATTATTTAAGTTAATAACGGTCGTTTTATCGATCTTTGGTACTTGAGTCAACAATAAACTTCTTATAATTACAAGTTGTTTATGTGGTAGAATATCCATTATCTCCAGAATTATATTCATGATCTAGATGTCATATATATCATATATATCCAGTATATACATTTATAATATTACGTAACATTTAGAGGTAAGAAATGAAATGCACCGTTCATGGAGACGGTAAGCCGTACGTACGCATGAACGCTACTTTCATTTCAATTTCATATTTAATGGAACGAAATCATAATGATATAAATGTATAATATAATTCCAGTATAATATAGTGTATAATACCATTTAATCCATCCTTTATACATCCCACATATGGCATTAACGATTCAAATCACTTTGAGGGGGCGGTAATCGGCACTTCCTAAAATGAAATTATCACGTTTTACCCATAATGGAAATCATAAAGTATGCCATAAATGAGAAATACAGAAGCATAAGTAAAACATAAACATATTATATATCATATATAAAAATAGTGACATCTTAATTTCCACCTTTGAAGGTGTTATATGAGTGTTGAACAATCATCGTTTCGTAAGGCAGAAATTCGCCATCCACAGAAACCGTATGTTCTTTAACCATTAGATGTAGGTGTGTGTAAGTGTAGCTCGAATCCATCTTATAACAACATCCTAGTACATTTAGGATACTGGTTTTGTTACAAAATAAATGAATAATAAGATTTATGGTGTTGGAGAAGAAAAACAAAACAAAACAACATTAGAGAAGACATTACCTCAAAATCGGGTAACTCTTTTTGATTTGAGCCAAAGGCTTCCTTGGGAAGAGTTCTGCCCAACGTGTGGCTTCTAGGAGTAATAGGGGGAAGTTGGGAGAGTATTTGGGCAGAGGTTGGCCGATCCAAATGTCTTGAAAGTGTAAATTAGGTGGGAGAGGTGGGGGCCTTTTATAAGTGGAGAGGAGGGGCTCCTTTGGAAAGATTGAAATGTTACATTATTATACAATGCTTTTCGGATTCTAAAGGTCCCACACTTATATAATTCTAGGATAAGGTGATAAGGGTTCTAAATATCCTCATCCAATAGGCTTTGGACAAGTGTAAGCCTTGGATTTTGCATTATCTTCCCATTTTATTTAAATCATTAAATAATGAGGTCATCGCTGCATCATCATGATGTCATAAATAATTTAATTTATTTAATGTCTAAAAATTATAAAAAAAATACTATGATGTATGAAATATTTTTAGCTTTATAATAAATATTTATAATCAAAATTTGTACTTGTGTAACTCCACTTAAAAACTGTTTTAGTAAAACAACTCATGTTTGTGTCAATTTAATTTTAACATTAAATATATATATATTAATGTCATTTTCCAACCAAAGTGGCTCCATGGGGTCCCCAAGTTGACCCATGGGTTGTCTTGGTCGGCCATGACTCATCCAATAGGAGTAGGACAAGTTTCAAGCTCATCTCATATTATTAAAACATTATTTTTACCTTAAACTACACTAATTACCTCTAATCGCGATTAAGAACATAAAAGTTACTATTCACCAAAAAAATATTTTGATCTCATTGAACCACATTTTACTTCTTAATGACAACCATGTATGTCGGATTTTTGAAAATCAAATCACAGAAGTGGTAATATTTCATTTAAACGAAAAATCAGTTATTTAACTTCCACTTAGTGGTTTCACTATTCATAAAAAATTGAAGTTTTTCAGAACAATGCCAAAATTTCACCCTAAGCTATAATTGATATTCCGAATTCAAAAATGATGTCTATTTTTCAAAATTTCAAACATATAAGTTTCATTAATTAATTTTATAATTAATTCCCGCTGTTACAACAAATAGCGTGTTTTTAAGAAACAATTTATATCAAAAGATTGGCAATTGTTTATGTCCAATTTCAATGTTAAATTAATTATAATGACCACCATTGGATAAAATGGTAAAAAAATATTCTAATTATACTTTAAAACCACTAAATAGTATAATTTATCACAATAAATTATTTTTATTAAAAAAATTGTTTTAAGTATTTTTCACTATTCATAAAAAAAATGGAAGTTCTCAAAAAGTTAGAAAAAATTCAACTTAGGATAATTTCGATATTACGAATTCAAAAATGAAGTCCATTTTAAAATATAAAATTTCTATAATTTTAAAAAGTGGTTATTACTATTCATAACGGCTACTTTGATTAGTCGCGGTGTGTTAGAACTTGAAGTTGCGTACAATGCAAGCTATTGCATTATTGAATCAGAAGCGTATCATGGAAGATTGGGGTGTTACAGGTAAAGATTTATATCTCATGAGATAGACATGGCTGGAACGGAAGGTTATTTCGGTTCAGTGATACAGGACTGAAATGAGGAGTGAACTCGGTTCAGAAATGGACTTTGTCCGCTAAGATAGTCTTGGAAATGAGTCATGACTAACAAGAAATGATTTTCCATGATTATGTTTGCATGACACAAAGTTTCAAGTTTTATGTTATAATTATGGGGATCTCATTTTCACTTCTATGATTTATTCCATGTTAAGATATTATGATCTCTTTTGCAGGTTATGATTTTCAAAAAGATATGATATGATTTTCATTTCCTTTATTTGCCCTTGCTGAGCATTTGAGCTTACCCTTTTTTGTATGTTTTCTTTTCCCCAGGTCAGGAAGATGGATATTATGTAGAATATGCTAAAAGGGACCCTAGATATGATGAAATAAATGGGAGACACTGTAGAAGATTTATGAACCATTTGTTTATGTTTCCCAGTTTCTAAAGACACTATACCTATACGGTCCTTTGTGGTTTTGGCATATGTTGTAATAAGTGTGCTTTAATTTGGAAGTATTAACAATGTATGTAAAGTATGGGTTGTTATAGTTGGTATCAGAAGAAAGGTATAGTCAACCTTTGGAAACTAGGATGCGAAATCCTTCGTAAGAACCCTAAGGATAATTCTAAGCATAGAACACAATCTTAGTGTTTTAGAAATGGCCATGAATACCCAAGGATAAGACCTTAAGTATGAAATTTAATTCTTGATTATGTGGTTTTCCTATTATAATTAGTGTTTCTCACTCTATTCTTCTTGGTTTTATTCAATGGCTGGAACCCGGAAGAACCGTGTTAATACGGAATGCGACAGGAAATGCAATGATTGTCCCCCTGAGCAACCAAATGTTATGGGAGATGGAATGCAAAATCTTGTAGCCATGCTCACACAACTTTCTCAAGCTATGAATCATGCAGGATTTCCAAACGAGCAAAGGAAGGAGCAACATTCTATTGAATCCTTCATGAGACAGTGTCCACCTTCATTCAGCGGGTCTACTGATCCATTAGTTGCTGAACAATGGATTAGTACTACTGAAAAGATATTTTCAGTTCTTCAATGTTCTGAGGATGATAAAGTCATCTTAGCGGTGTATCGTTTGGAAGGTGATGCTGATCAATGGTTGAATCTTATTAAGAATACGAGGAAAATGGATGAAATTGAGTCCATGGAATGGGACGAGTTCAAGAACATATTTTCCAATAAGTACTTCCCTCATATTCTCTGAACAAAGATGGAGAAACCGTTTCTCGAACTGAAGCAAAAGGATGATGAATCTGTTGGTACCTATAAAGCAAATTTTACAAGACATGCAAGGTACGCGTCTGGTATTATTATCCAACCTGAGAGTAAGATCGATCGATTCTTTAGTGGCTTAAAACCAAGTCTTCGAAGGGCCTTAGCCATAAGGGACTTCAATAGCTACGAGGAAATCGTTCGATGTGCTCTCAAAGTTTAGATGGAGATTGGAGTAACCCATCAATCATATGGGTTTGATAAGAAGAGGAAAATGGAATTCAAAGGAAAATCTAAAGAGCACACTGAAAAGAAGATGAGCTTTCCCTTATGCTCAAACTGTGGAAAGAAACATGGAGGGAGTTGTCTTAAAGGGACAAGTAAATGTTTCAAATGTGGAAAGGAAGGGCATAGGGCATTTGAATGCCGTGATAATGGGAAGAAGTTGTCTAATGATGCAAACAAAGGAAGGGATACACAGAATGAACCTACTACACTTCAATGTTTCAAGTGCAAGGAGATGGGGCATTATGCCAATCAATGCCCAAATCCAAGGGTTGATGATGATGGTCGACGTCAACAAACTCTTAAGGCTAAAGACAAAGGAATGTCACATGCAGTTTCTATTAGCGATGTGGAGTACGATAATGATGTGGTGAAAGGTACAATTACCGTCCACTCTAAAGTAGAAATGTTTTATTTGATTCTGGATCCACCCACTCTTTTATTTCTAAAAAATTGTCTAAGGGTATCACCATATTACCTCAACAATTAGATGTTGAGTTAGCTGTGACAACACCTATTGGCACAACAGTCGCATCAAAAGTTTATAATTCTTCTCCGATTGAAGTTTGTGGGAAAGTGCTTCATGCAAATCTTGTGATCCTTCCTATAGTGGAATTTGATGTGATTCATGCCATGGATTGGATTTCTCTACATGGAGCTCATATCAATTACCAAAGAAGGGAAGTCACATTTCATATTCCAGATCAATATATGATCTTCTATCGATGCACGGATGAATATAACCTTCCAGTGGAAATTCTTTCCATCTTATGGGTCTTGATTCCACTAAATGAAGGTTATTTATCTCAAATGGTTGGTGAGAAACTCACGATTAAGAATATTCCTATCGTACGGGAGTTTGATGATGTCTTTCCAGAGGAATTACCAGGTCTTCCACCAAATCGTGAAGTTGAGTTTTCAATAGAACTTGTACCGGGTGCTTTGCCTATTTCAAAGACACCTTATAGAATGGCACCAATTGAGTTGCAGGAATTGAAGAAGCAACTCCAAGAGAATCTTGATAAGGGATTCATACGCCCTAGTGCGTCACCTTGGGGAGCACCTATTCTATTTGTGAAGAAGAAAGATGGATCAATGAGAATCTGCATTGATTATCGAGAACTTAACAAGATCACTATCAAGAACAAATATCCTCTCCCACGAATTGATGACTTATTTGACCAACTACGCGGAGCTCAATACTTTTCCATGATTGATCTTCATTCAGGGTATCATCAATTAAGGGTCAAAAGGGAGGATATACCAAAGACGGCTTTCCGTACAAGGTATGGACACTATGAATTTATAGTGATGCCATTTGGTCTTACTAATGCCCCTGCTATCTTCATGGATCTAATGAATAGAGTCTTTAGAGACTATCTTGATCAATTTGTGGTAGTCTTTATAGACAATATTCTTGTCTATTCAAAGAGCAAGGAAGAGCATGAAGATCACTTGAGAATTATATTGAAGACCCTGAGAAAGGAGAAGCTTTATGACAAATTTACCAAGTGTGAATTTTGGCTTCAAAGAGTTTCATTTTTGGGTCACATAATCTCAAAAGAGGGGATATCTGTGGATCCAGCAAAAACAGAGGTTATCGAAAGATGGTCGAGACCGACAATAGTAACTAAGATCCGAAGTTTTCTTGGTTTGGCTGGATATTATCGACGTTTTGTAAAATATTTTTCATGATTATCTAATCCACTCACCAAGTTGACTCGGAAAGGAGTTAATTTTGTTTGGACAGAGGAATGTGAAGAGAATTTCAAGCAGTTGAAAAGAAGGTTATCCAGTGCACCTGTGCTCACACTGCCTTGTAGTGGAGAAAGGTTTTTGATCTACAGTGATGCATCCAAGAAGGGATTGGGGTGTGTTCTTATGCAAAATGATATGGTGATAGCTTATGCCTCACGACAGTTGAAAATCCATGAGCAAAATTACCCAACACATGATTTGGAGTTAGCTGCGGTAATCTTTGCATTAAATATTTGGAGGCATTACCTTTATGGTGAAAGGTGTGATATTTATACTGATCATAAAAGTTTAAAGTATATTTTCACACAAAAGGAGATGAATATGCATCAAAGAAGATGGTTGGAGCTGATTAAGGATTATGACTGCTCAATCCATTACCACCCTGGGAAAGCAAACAAGGTGGAAGATGAATTATGTTGACAAGACCATGCTAGTTTATCCATGACGAGGATCACAAAAGATCCCATATTTATGGATTTATAAAGGATGGATCTTGGAATTATAATGGAAGGGGAAAAATCTTATCTTTCTCAAATGAATGTTCAACCATCTATACATGTGAAGATTAAAGAGGCACAGAAAGAAGATGTAGAGTTACAAAAGAAGGTGAGAAATGTTCCTGAATTCAACCTTTATTGTGATGGGATAATAAAGTTCAGGAATCGGGTTTGTGTTCCTCCCATCCCCGAATTAAAGAAGGAGCTGCTGGATGAGGCTCATAGTTCTTCATTCTCTATTCATCCTGGAAGCACGAAGATGTATAGAGACCTGAAAGAGTACTTCTGGTGGGATGGCATGAAAAGAGATGTTGTTGAATATGTCTCTCGATGCTTGGTTTGTCAACAAGTTAATGCTGAGAGACAGAAGTCTAAGGGGATGTTATAACCATTACCCATACCCGAATGGAAATGGGAAAACATCACTATGGACTTTGTCACAGGACTTCCTAAAACATCCAAAGGCAATAATGCAATCTGGGTCATAGTTGATCGTCTTACAAAGTCTGGACACTTCATTGCTATTAGAGAGGATTTCTCTCTAGATCAGCTTGCCAAGATATATGTAAAGGAAGTGGTAAGATTGCATGGAGTTCCACTTTCTATTATATCTGATCGGGATCCGAGATTTACCTCGAAGTTCTGGCGAAGTCGTCAGCATACTCTGGATATAGAGTTGAGTTTCAGCACTGCTTATCATCCTCAGACAGATGGTCAGTCTGAGAGAACAATTCAAACCCTAGACGATATGTTGAGAGCCTGCTCTATGGATTTCAAAGGCGGTTGGGATCAATACCTACCTTTGGTGAAATTTTCTTATAATAATAGCTTTCACTCCAGTATTCAGATGGCTCCTTATGAAGCTCTCTATGGAAAGAAATGCAGGACTCCAACTTGCTGGGATGAAGTTGGGGAAAGAAAGCTATTAGGACCTGATCTCGTTGATGAAATGGCAGAAAAGTTCAGATCTATTCAATAACACATAAGAGCAGCTCAGAGTCGACGGAATGTTATACCGACAACTGAAGAAAAGACCTAGAGTTTGAAGTGGGTGATAAAGTGTTCTTACGAATATCTCCCTGGAAGAAGGTTATGAGATTTGGAAAGAAGGGGAATTTGAGCCCTAGATATGTCCGTCCTTTCGAAATAGTGGATCGTGTTGGAAAGGTAGCTTACCGATTGGCGCTTCCACCGAATCTCTCTCAAGTTCACGATGTGTTCCATGTATCTCTCCTGAGAAAGTACATACCTGATCCTTCACATGTACTCAACTTAGAAGTTGTACCGCTGGAGAAAGATCTTTCTTATGAAGAACAACCGATAGAGATTCTGGATCGTATCGAAAAAGTCCTACGAAACAAGACCACTCGATTGGTGAAAGTTTTATGGAGGAACCACCAACTTGAAGAAGCTACATGGGAGCTTGAGGATATGATGAGGGAGAATTATCCTCATCTGTTTGTTACAAAGTGACGAATTTCGAGGGCGAAATTCTTTTTATGGGGGGTAGAATGTAACACCCGAGATTTTTATGAGTAATATTTTGTTTTTATATATCATCAAAGGAATCTTTCACTACATACTAGCTTGGCCTATAGTAATAACCACTTTTTGAAATTTTATCTTTCAAAATTGACTTCATTTTTGGTTTCGGAATACCGAAATTAGCCTAGGGTGAAATTTTGGTATTTTTCTGAAAACTTTCAATTTTTGATGAATAGTGAAACCACTAAGTGGTAGGTTAAAAACTGAATTATGCATAAAACATAATTTTACCGCTTCTGTGAATGGAATTTTGAAAATTTGACAGACACGGTTGATATCAGTATGTAAAATGTGGTTCAATGAGATAAAAATAATTTTTTGGTGAATAGTAACTTTTTACCTTTTTTTACCGCCGTTAATAGTAAATAGGGTAACAAAGGGTAAATATGATATTACTATTAACCTAACACATGTCCTAATTCTATTGGATAGGTGTAATTCAACCAAAAACAACCTTATGAATATAATATGACCATTTAGGTCCACTTGGATTAAATTATGACATTTAATATTATTTTATTTAATGAATAGTTAAAATAGTTAAAATCAAAGTTTAATAACTAAAACATTTTTAATATGGGTTTATACATAAGATAAATTCGATTATAAATTTTCATTAGAAAGATAAAAATATTTCCTACATAATGATAGTTTATTTATAATTTTTAGACTTTAAATAAATTAATTTATTTATGACACAGCGATGATGTAGTAATTACCCTTTTAAGGAAATGTTAACATAATTGATATTATAAATGCCCAAATAAATGTAATTTGAGTCTTTTTATGAATTAAAATAATTTTCTAGGTTACTATGATATATTAGTGTTGATTTAATCAACTTGGTTTGAACATATAAGTCTGTTATGACTTTCAAAAAAATCATATATCAAATAATGTCAAAATTGACACAAAATAGTTTTTAAATCAAATATTATATTATTAATTGTTATTTTATACCTAAAAATATAAGGTTTGTCCAAATGACTTAGATAAGGATATATATATTAATAATAAACAACTTGGTGTTCGTTTGGCATGTTATAGTAAGTGTATTAACCATATAGTGTAAGAAACAAAAAGACACGGTAAAAGTTAAATTATTTAACTTGGAGTTAAATCTAATTGATAAGGTTAAAATAATAACCTAAACTTGTCTAAATCCTATTGGATGATAGTATTTCGACCCATACCCACTTTAACTTTGAAATAATACCCTTTGGAACCATTATAAACCGATTTTAACTTTAATATAAAATAATATTTTGAGATATTCCTAAGGTGCCCCTCTCCTCCCTTATAAAAGGGAACCTCCCCCCCCTCTTCCTCACACCAATTTGAGCACCTAAGCTCGGAAAACCCCTGAAAATATCTTTTATCCACTTCCCTAGAATAATCCTAGAGGTCATGGTCTTCTTCAAAGACCAATCTTAGTTCCCTAAGTGGAGGATTCAAAGAGGCGTTTAAAAGAAGAGGTAATATCCATTACTGATCTTTTCAATTTCTTTCTTCTTCAACGTCTTCTTCTTTAGTTGTTTCATGATAAAGTAATAACATCAGTATTTCTTACATACTGATATTTTATTATAAATATGAATCAATACTAATTCACCTTCTATTCATCCTACGGAAAAGTGAAATCACTGCGCGTGCGTACGTACGGAATACCGTCTCCACGCCGTGGTGTAATCTATTTTCCACCACCACATTACTTGGATGGGTAAAATTGTGTAAATAATGACTATATATGACTATTAAAAAGTGATATTGATTCTGAAATAGTATACATACACTCCAATACAATTCCACGATCATAGGAATGATATCATCACTCGTGCGTACGTACGGAATACCGTCTCCACGACGTGATGCGACTCATTCTACATGATCATCATTACATAGTAATTATATAAATTAATTTAATGAATAAATATGATATATTTTACACTAATACCATTCTGGATATAAGGTATCTATAACCTTAAAAGAAGAATAAGAATTTATTCGGCAAAACATGCATAAGAACAAAAGGCAATAAAGACCCGAGTAACAAGTAACAATGAAATATTACTAATAAGAATCTAAGAATATGACCATATATGATATCATATCAATATTTATGATTCTGTAATAAGTAAATAACATTATTTAAACCATTATACAGGAGCTTCGGACACGTACAAAGCAAATCGGACCTAAGGTAAAGGGAAATATCACAATCACATTTTTATCCGAGATTTTTTATACTTTGGTATTTACTGAGGTGTATTTTATCATCCATATCCATTTTCCCTCAATATGTAATATTGTTTCCAACCACATACAATAGTTTAAATCCAATTTTACCCTTCAGTGAGTTTTTAGTAAAGAATATGAAAGGAATATTTTGTCGTTTTTTCGTACGAGGTACTTTTTGACTTTTCCGACAAAAGTACGAAGAATATTTTTTTTAACTTATACGGCGTGAATGGATTTTTAAAACATTATTTACAAGAATCTTCCTTTACAAGTTTTCAAGTTTATTTTTGATCAACTTCTTTTAGTTTATAATTGTATGACATGTGAAGAAAAGAAAAGTGTTTTTGAAGAAGAAAGGATATTTTCCTCAAGAATGGAGTTCAAGTGTTTTATCAAAATTATTTTCCATCTAAGATAATAAAGGGTTATGTTTTTATCCCTAATATTAAATTGATTTGATTATGTTGTGAGGGAATTATTTTTATGAAGTCATTTACCTTATATGATTTGTTTTATGATGTCATGATGTTTCAAGAATCCCATTTTTGTTACATGTGTTATGCGATGATGTATGATTTATGATTATGTGGCCCACATAAGAAAGGATTCATTATAAGATGGGTGGGACCTATATCTCCCTCCAATTAATTGGGTAAAGATTTATATATCATGAGATAGACAGGGCTGGAACGGAAGGTTATTTTAGTTCAGTGATACAGGACTGAAACGAGGAGTGAACTCGGTTCAGAAATGGACTTTGTACGCTAAGATAGTCTTGGAAATGAGTCATGACTAACAAGAAATGATTTTCCATGATTATGTGTGCATGCCACAATGTTTCAAGTTTTATGTTATGATTATGGGGATCTCATTTTCACTTCTATGATTTATTCCATGTTATGATATTATGATCTCTTTTGCAGGTTATGATTTTCAAAAAGATATGATATGATTTTCATTTCCTTTATTTGCCCTTACTGAGCATTTGAGCTCACCCTTTTTTTGTATATTTTCTTTTCCCCAGGCCAGGAAGATGGATATTAAGTAGAATATGCTAAAAGGGACCCTAGATATGATGAAATAAATGGGAGACATTGTAGATGATTTATGAACCTGTTGTTTATGTTTCCCAGTTTCTAAAGAAACTATACCTATTCGGTGCTTTATGGTTTTGGCATATGTTGTAATAAGTGTTCTTCAATTTTGAAGTATTAACAATGTATGTAATGTATGGGTCGTTATAGTTGGTATCAGAGGAAAGGTATATTCAACCTTTGGAAACTAGGATGCGAAAGCCTTCGTAAGAACCCTAAGGATAATTCTAAGCATAGAACACAATCTTAGTGTTTTAGAAATTTCCATGAATACCCTAGGATAAGACCTTAAGTGTGAAATTTTATTCTTGATTATGTGGTTTTCCTATTATAATTAGTGTTGCTCACACTATTCTTCTTGGTTTTAGTCAATGGCTGGATCCCGGAGGAACCATGTTAATACGGAATGCGACGGGCAATGCAATGATTGTCCCCCTGAGCAACCAAACATTATGGGAGATGGAATGAAAAATCTTGTAGCCATGCTCACACAACTTTCTCAAGCTATGAATCATGCAGGATTTCCAAACGAGCAAAAGAAGGAGCAACATTCTGTTGAATCCTTCATGAGACAACGTCCACCTTCATTCAGCGGGTCTACTGATCCATTAGTTGCTGAACAATGGATTAGTACTACTGAAAAGATATTTTCAGTTCTTCAATATTCTGAGCATGATAAAGTCATCTTAGTGGTGTATCGTTTGGAAGGTGATGCTGATCAATGGTGGAATATTATTAAGATTACGAGGCAAAGGGATGAAATGGAGTCCATGGAATGGGACGAGTTCAAGAACATATTTTTCAATAAGTACTTCCCTCGTATTCTCCGAACAAAGATGGAGAAACAGTTTCTCGAACTGAAGCAAAAGGATGATGAATCTGTTGGAACCTATGAAGAAAATTTTACAAGACTTGTAAGGTACGCTTCTGGTATTATTATCCAACCTGAGAGTAAGATCGATCGATACTTTAGTGGATTAAAACCAAGTCTTCGAAGGGCCTTAGCCCTAAGTGACTTCAATAGCTATGAGGAAATCGTTCGATGTGCTCTCAAAGTTGAGATGGAGATTGGAGTAACCCATCAATCATATGGGTTTGATAAGAAGAGGAAAATGGAATTCAAAGGAAAATCTAAAGAGCACACTGAAAAGAAGATGAGCTTTCCCTTATGATCAAAGTGTGGAAAGAAACATGGAGGGAGTTGTCTTAAAGGGACAAGTAAATGTTTCAAATGTGGAAAGGAAGGGCATAGGGCATTTGAATGCCCTGATAATGCGAAGAAGATGACTAATGATGCAAACAAAGGAAGGGATACACATAATGAACCTACTACACTTCAATGTTTCAAGTGAAAGGAGATGGGGCATTATGCCAATCAATGCCCAAATCCAAGGGTTGATGATGATGGTCGACGTCAACAAACTCTTAAGGCTAAAGACAAAGGAAAGTCACATGAAATTTCTATTAGCGATGTGGAGTACAATAACGATGTGGTGAAAGGTACACTTACCATCTACTCTAAAGTAGAAAATGTTTTATTTGATTCTGGATCCACCCACTCTTTTATTTATGAAAAATTTTCTAAGGGTATCACCATATTACCTCAACAATTAGATGTTGAGTTAGCTGTGACAACACCTAATGGCACAACAGTCGCATCAAAAGTTTATAATTCTTCTCCGATTGAAGTTTGTGGGAAAGTGCTTCCTGCATATCTTTTGATCCTTCCTATAGTGTAATTTGATGTGATTCTTGGCATGGATTGGATTTCTCTACATGGAGCTCATATCAATTGCCAAAGAAGGGAAGTCACATTTCATATTCCAGATCAATCTACGATCGTCTATCAATGCAAGGATGAATATAACCTTCATGTGGAAATTCTTTCCATCTTATGGGTCTTGATTCCACTAAATGAAGGTTATTTATCTCAAATGGTTGGTGAGAAACTCACGATTAAGAATATTCCTATCGTACGGGAGTTTGATGATGTCTTTCCGGAGGAATTACCAGGTCTTCCACCAAATCGTGAAGTTGAGTTTTCAATAGAACTCGTACCAGGTGCTTTGCCTATTTCAAATACACCTTATAGAATGGCCCCAATTGAGTTGCAGGAATTGAAGAAGAAACTCCAAGTGAATCTAGATAAGGGATTCATACGCCCTAGTGCGTCACCTTGGGGAGCACCTATTCTATTTGTTAAAAAGAAAGATGGATCAATGAGACTCTGCATTGATTATCGAGAACTTAACAAGATCACTATCAAGAACAAATATCCTCTCCCATGCATTGATGACTTATTTGACCAACTACGCGGAGCTCAATACTTTTCCAAGATTGATCTTCGTTCAGGGTATCATCAATTAAGGGTCAAAAGGGAGGATATACCAAAGATGGCTTTCCATACAAGGTATGGACACTATGAATTTATAGTGATGCCATTTGGCCTTACTAATGCCCCTGCTATCTTCATGGATCTAATTAATAGAGTCTTTAGAGACTATCTTGATCAATTTGTGGTAGTCTTTATAGACGATATTCTTGTCTATTCAAAGAGAAAGGAAGAGCATGAAGATCACTTGAGAATTATATTGAAGACCCTGAGAAAGGAGAAGATTTATGCCAAATTTACCAAGTGTGAATTTTGGCTTCAAAAAGTTGCATTTTTGGGTCACATAATCTCAAAAGAGGGGATATCTATGGATCCAGCAAAAACAGATGTTATTGAAAGATGGTCGAGACCAACAACAGTAAATGAGATCCGAAGTTTTCTTGGTTTGGCTGGATATTATTGATGTTTTGTAAAAGATTTTTCATGATTATCTAATCCACTCACCAAGTTGACTCGGAAAGGAGTCAAGTTTGTTTGGACAAAGGAATGTGAAGAGAATTTCAAGGAGTTGAAAAGAAGGTTATCCAGTGCACCTGTGCTCACACTGCCTTGTAGTCGAGAAAGGTTTGTTATCTACAGTGATGCATCCAAGAATGGATTGGGGTGTGTTCTTATGCAAAATGATATGGTGATAGCTTATGCCTCACGACAGTTGAAAATCCATGAGCAAAATTACCCAACACATGATTTGGAGTTAGTTGCGGTAATCTTTGCATTAAATATTTGGAGGCATTACCTTTATGGTGAAAGGTGTGATATTTATACTGATCATAAAAGTTTAAAGTATATTTTCACACAAAAGGAGCTGAATATGCGTCAAAGAAGATGGTTAGAGCTGATTAAGGATTATGACTGCTCAATCCATTACCACCCTGGGAAAGAAAACAAGGTGGATGATGCATTATGTCGACAATACCATGCTAGTTTATCCATGATGAGGATCACCAAAGATCCAATATTTATGGATTTACAAAGGAGGGATCTTGGAATTATAATGGAAGGGGAAAAATCTTATCTTTCTCAAATGAATGTTCAACCATCTATACATGTGAAGATTAAATAGGCACAGAAAGAAGATGTAGAGTTACAAAAGAAGGTGAGAAATGTTACTGAATTCAACCTTGATTGTGATGGGTTAATAAAGTTCAGGAATCGGGTTTGTGTTCCTCCCATCCCCGAATTAAAGAAGGAGCTGCTGGATGAGGCTCATAGTTCATCATTCTCTATTCATCCTGGAAGCACGAAGATGTATAGGGACCTGAAAGAGTACTTCTAGTGGGATGGCATGAAAAGAGATGTCGGTGAATATGCCTCTCGATGATTGGTTTGTCAACAAGTTAAAGATGAGAGAGAGAAGTCTAAGGGGATGTTATTACCATTACCCATACCCGAATGGAAATGGGAAAATATCACTATGGACTTTGTCACAGGACTTCCTAAAACATCCAAAGGCAATAATGCTATCTGGGTCATAGTTGATCGTTTTACAAAGTCTGCACACTTCATTGCTATTAGAGAGGATTTCTCTCTAGATCAGCTTGCCAGGATATATGTAAAGGAAGTGGTAAGATTGCATGGAGTACCACTTTCTATTATATCTGATCGGGATCCGAGATTTACCTCAAAGTTATGGCGAAGTCTTCAGCATACTCTGGATACAGAGTTGAGTTTCAGCACTGCTTATCATCCTCAGACAGACGGTCAGTTTGAGAGAACAATTCAAACCCAAGAAGATATGTTGAGAGCCTGCTCTATGGATTTCAAAGGAGGTTGGGATCAACACCTACCTTTGGTGGAATTTTCTTATAATAATAGCTTTCACTCCAGTATTCAGATGGCTCCCTATGAAGCTCTCTATGGAAAGAAATGCAGGACTCCAACTTGCTGGGATGAAGTTGGGAAAGAAAGCTATTAGGACCTGATCTCGTTGATGAAATGGCAGAAAAGGTCAGATCTATTCAACAAAACATAAGAGCAGCTCAGAGTCGACAGAAAAGTTATGCCGACAACCGAAGAAAAGACCTAGAGTTTGAAGTGCGTGATAAAGTGTTCTTACGAATATCTCCCTGGAAGAAGGTTATGAGATTTGGAAAGAAGGGGAAGTTGATCCCTAGATATATCGGTCCTTTCGAAATACTGGATCATGTTGGAAGGGTAGCTTACCGATCAGCGCTTCCACCGAATCTCTCTCAAGTTCACGATGTGTTCCATGTATCTCTCCTGAGAAAGTACATACCTGATCCATCACATGTACTCAGCTCAGAAGTTGTACCGCTGGAGCAAGATCTTTCTTATGAAGAACAACCGATAGAGATTCTGGATCATAGCGAAAAAGTCCTACGAAACAAGACCACTCGATTGGTGAAAGTTTTATGGAGGAACCACCAACTTGAAGAAGCTACATGGGAGATTGAGGATATGATGAGGGAGAAGTATCCTCATCTGTTTGTTACAAAGTGACGAATTTCGAGGGCGAAATTTTTTTTAAGGGGGGTAGAATGTAACACCCAAGATTTTTATGAGTAATATTTTGTTTTTATATATCATCAAAGGAATCTTTCACTACATACTAGCTTGGCTTACTTTACACGCAATCGCGACCTTCCTCGATAGTTTGCTTTGTACGCAATACCGAGTTTCACTAAACGACGATATGCTATTAAAATATTATTTAAAATAGCCGTTATGAATAGTAATAATCACTTTTTGAAATTTTATCTTTCAAAATGGACTTCATTTTTGGATTCGGAATACCGAAATTAGCCTAGGGTGAAATTTTGGTCTTTTTCTGAAAACTTTCAATTTTTGATGAATAGTGAAACCACTAAGTGGTAGGTTAAAAACTGAATTTTGCATAAAACGTAATTTTACCGCTTCTGTGAATGGAATTTCGAAATTCTGACAGACACGGTTGATATCAGTAATTAAAATGTGGTTCAATGAGATAAAAATAATTTTTTGGTGAATAGTAACTTTTTACTTTTTTTTACCGCAGTTAATAGTAAATAGGGTAACTAAGGGTAAATATGATATTACTATAACCCTAACACATGTCCTAATTCTATTGGATAAGTGTAATTCGACCAAAAACAACCTTATGATTATAATATGACCATTTAGGTCCACTTGGATTAGATTATGACATTTAATATTATTTTATTTAATGAATAGTTAAAATAGTTAAAATCAATGTTTAATAACTAAAACAGTTTTAATATGGGTTTATACATAAGATAAATTCGATTATAAATATTCATTAGAAAGATAAATATATTTCCTACATAATGATAGATTATTTATAATTTTTAGACTTTAAATAAATTAATTTATTTATGACACAACAATGATGCAGTAATTACCCTTTTAAGGAAATGTTAACATAATTGATGTTATAAATGCCCAAATAAATGTAATTGGAGACTTTTTATAAATTCCACAAATTTTATAGGTTACTATGATATATTAGTGTTGATTTAATCAACTTGGTTCGAACATATAATTCTGTTATGACTTTCACAAAAATCATATATCAAATAGTGTCAAAATTGACACAAAATAGTTTTTAAATCAAATATTATAATATTAATTGTTATATTATACCTAAAAATCTATGGTTCGGACAAATAACTTAGATAAGGATATATATATTAATAATAAACAACTTGGGGTTCGTTTGGCATGTTATAGTAAGTGTATTAACCATATAGTGTAAGAAAACAAAAAGACACGGTAAAAGTTAAATTATTTAACTTAGAGTTAAATCTAATTGATAAGGTTAAAATAATAACCTAAACTTGTCTAAATTCTATTGGTTGATAGGATTTAGACCCATACCCACTTTACCTTCGAAATAAGACCCTTTGGAACCATTATAAACCTATTTTTACTTTAATATAAAATAATATTTTGAGATATTCCTAAGGTGCCCCTCTCCTCCCTTATAAAAGGGCACCTCCTCCCCCTCCTCCTCACACCAATTTGAGCACCTAATCTCGGCAAACCCCTGACAAATTCCCTTCTCCACTTCCCTAGAATAATCCTAGAGGTCCTGGTCTTCTTCAAAGACCAATCCTAGTTCCCTAAGTGGAGGATTCAAACAGGCGTTTAAAAGAAGAGGTAATATCCATTACCAATCTTTTCAATTTCTTTCTTCTTCAACTTCTTCTTCTTTAGTTGTTTCATGATAAAGTAATAACATCAGTATTTCGTACATACTGATATGTTATTATAAATATGAATCAACACTAATTCACCTTCTATCCATCCTACAAAAAAATGAAATCATCGTGCGTGCGTACGTACGAAATACCGTCTCCACGCCGTGGTGTAATCTATTTTCCACCACCACCTTACTTGGATGGGTACAATGGTGTAAATAATGACTATATATGACTATTAAAAAGTTATATTTATTATGAAATAGTATACATACACTCCAATACAATTCCACGATCATAGGAACGATATCATCACTCGTGCGTGCTTACGGAATACCGTCTCCACGACGTGATGCGACTCGTTCTACATGATCATCATTACATAGTAATTATATAAATTAATTGAATGAATAAATATGATATATGTTACACTAATACCATTCTGGATATAAGGTATCTATAACCTTAAAATAAGAATAAAAATTTATTCGCAAAAACATGCATAAGAACAAAAGGCAATAAAGACCCGAGTAACAAGTAACAATGAAATATTACTAATAAGAAGCTAAGAATATGACCATATATGATATCATATCAATATGTATGATTCTGTAATAAGTAAATAACATTATTTAAACCATTATACAGGAGCTTTGGACACGTACAAAGCAAATCGGACCTAAGGTAAGGGGAAATATCATAATCTCATTTTTATCCGAGATTGTTTATACTTTGGTATTTATTGGGGTGTATTTTATCATCCACATCCATGTTCCCTCAATATGTAATATTGTTTCCATCCACTTACAATATTTTAAATCCAATTTTACCCTTCGGTGAGTTTTTAGTAAATAATATGAAAGGAATCTTTTGTCATTTTTTCGTACGAGGTACTTTTTGACTTTTCCGACAAAAGTACGAAGAATGTTTTTTTAACTTATACGGTATGAATGGATTTATAAAACATTATTTCCAAGATGCTTCCTTTACAAGTTTTCAAGTTTATTTTTGATCAACTTCTTTTAGTTTATAATTTTATGACATGTTAAGAAAAGAAAAGTGTTTTTGAAGAAGAAAGGATATTTTCCTCAAGAATGGAGATCAAGTGTTTTATCAAAATTATTTTCCATCTAAGATAATAAAGGGTTCTGTTTTTATCCCTATTATTACATTGATTTTATTATGTTGTGAGGGAATTATTTTTATGAAGTCATTTACCTTATATGATTTGTTTTATGATGTCATGATGTTTCAAGAATCCCGTTTTTGTTACATGTGTTATGCGATGATGTATGATTTATGATTATGAGGCACACATAAGAAAGGATTCATTATAAGATGGGTGGGACCTATATCTCCCTCCAATTCATTGGGTAAATATTTATATCTCATGAGATAGACATGTCTGGAATGGAAGGTTATTTCGGTTCAGTGATACAGGACTGAAACGAGGAGTGAACTCGGTTCAGAAATGGACTTTGTCCGCTAAGATAGTCTTGGAAATGAGTCATGACTAACAGGAAATGATTTTCCATGATTATGTGTGCATGCCACAAAGTTTCAAGTTTTATGTCATGATTATGGGTATCTCATTTTCAATTCTATGATTTATTCCATGTTAAGATATTATGATCTCTTTTGCAGGTTATGATTTTCAAAAAGATATGATATGATTTTCATTTCCTTTATTTTCTCTTGCTGAGCATTTGAGCTCACCCTTTTTTGTATGTTTTCTTTTCCCCAGGTCAGGAAGATGGATATTAAGTAGAATATGCTAAAAGGGACCCTATATATGATGAAATAAATGGGATACACTGTAGAAGATTTATGAACCAGTTGTTTATGTTTCCCAGTTTCTAAAGACACTATACCTATACGGTCCTTTGTGGTTTTGGAATATGTTGTAATAAGTGTGCTTCAATTCTGAAGTATTAACAATGTATGTAAAGTATGGGTCGTTATAGTTCAACCAATTACTCACCAGCTAGCTAGCATGACTCTTAGTAAAATAAATCATCGGGAAAATTAGTTTCCTATTGTGGTTGCTGAGTACGAGGATGTCTTTCCTAAGGACATTCCAGGATTACAACCCCATCAATAATTAGACTTCTGTGTCAAATTAAATATAAGGAAGTACATAATATATATTCTTTTATATCAGATATATCTTGAATAGAATCACATGATAAGGTTATAGTTAGATGATTTGTAGAGGAAGGGCTTCATGAGACCCAGTGTTTCCCCTTGGGCAACCCCAATATTTTTATCCAAGAAGGAGGATGAGAGCTTGATGTTATTCATGAATTATTTGTGTCTAAAATAGTTGAATGTGAAGAACAAGTATCCACCATCAAAGATTGATTCCTTCTTTGATTAGTTGAGAGGGTCATGATTTTTCTCAAAGATTAACCTCATATTAGGCAATCATAAGCTACGAGTACGGGTCAAGGATATATTGATGACATTATTCAGATATAGATATAGTCACTATGGGTATTTTTTGATGTTATTTATCTTGATGAGCACCCTATAAATGTTGTTAGGACTCATAAATAATATCATTCATCTTTTCTTAATCCATTTTGTGATGGTCCTCATCGATGGTATCTAGTTGTACTTAGTGTCAAAGGATGAGCACATGTGACACTTGAGAATGGTTCTAGAAACACTATGAGAACACTAGATTTATGGGATGCTCTCCAAGTGTCAGTTATAGATTTATAATGTCTAATTTATAGGACATTAAATCTCAGCCAATGGAGTAGCAGTGGACCTTGTAAAGATCAAGACAGTGCTATCCTGGGATCCACCCAAGTGTGTGATGTAGGTGAGGATCATCCTTAGGTCAGAAAGATACTACAAGATATTTATGCATGATTCCTATAGGATTTTGGCACATTTGACTTCTATGGCCCAGAATGGGTAGCCCTTCATGTGGAAGGAAATTTTCCACAGATTTCTCAAGTGTTGAGGCCTAGTTTGATGAGTTCCCTCATCCTGAGACTACTAGATGAGGGTTTTGAGAACATAATGTTTTTAAATAATTAAAGGCTTGGAAATGGTTGTGTGTTGATGTAAAGGAAATATTTGATCACCTATGGGTCTCAACAGTTGATACTCCATGAGCAGAACTATGCGACACATGATCTTGAGTTGGTAGCAGTAGTGTTCACCATGAATATTTGGATACACTACATTATGGTTGAGTAGTTAATTGTATATTCTAACCAAAATAGTCTCAAGTATATCTTCTCTCATAAGTATATTAATTTGAGGTAGAGGTGATGGCTATAGTTTCTCTAGGACTATAACTTTGAGATATTCTATACTCTTGAGAAGGGTAATTTTGTATAAAATTCTCTCATTAGGAGATATTTTCCCCTATTGTTGGTTAAGGTATTAGAGTAGTTATACATGTTGCAGTTTTCCTTAGAGGAAGATGATGGTACTTTGTATCTTCACTCGATGGTTTTTACCTAACCACTTCTAAAATATTTTAAGGAATATTGGCATAGAAATAATGATTGTTTGACCTTACATACTCAAGTATCCATTGGACATGATATTAATTGATTTTTTGAAGATGGGGAGAATGTTATCCTTTTTAGAGGATAGACGATGGTACCAGTGATGTTTAAAGAGGAGGTGATGAGGGAGTTTCAAACATCCTCCTTAATTATATATCCAAGTGTGGAAAATATGTACCAAGACATTCAATTTTAGTTTTTGTGTCCATGAATGAAGAAGGTTGTAGAAGATTTTCTCTCTTAATGCCTTACTTGTCAGAAGATATAGGCTAGGCATCGGGTTCCAGTGGGTTTATCTTATCCCTTTGAGGTTCTAGAGTGGAAGTGAGATGGAATATATATATGGAATTCATGATTGGGTTACCACATATATCTTGAGAACACAATTCCACCTGGTTGATCACAGACCAACTCACCTAGTCAGACCACTTCCAAGCTATTCTAGAGTATTTTTTTATAGAGAGCTTGAGATTCCTTTATATACAGGATATAGTCTAAATCCATAGTGTTCCGTTGATGATCATTTGAGACCATTATTCTCACTTCATGTCCTTGTTATTGGGAGGCTTTTTGGAGGCATTTGGGACTTAGTTATGGTTGAGTATAGAATTTATCCCCAATACTTCTGGCCAAACTAAGCAGTTCATTCAAGTTCGATAGGACATAATATAGGATTTCATGTTAGACATTGGATATAGTATATAGGATCATCTACTTTTTGTGGAGTTTTAAAACAATAACATAAACCATTCCACCATCGGTATGGCACCATTCGAGGCATTGTACAATCAAACCTACAGGTCGCCACATTGTTAGAATAATCCACGTGAGCCCGCACACATAGGCCCATAGTTGGTGTGAAATATGATAGAGAAGATTCAGATCATATTAGAGTAGATGAGGACTACACGAAGCCATCATAAGTCCTATATGGACAAATGATGGAGGCCTTTGGAGTTTGAGGAAGAGGACCATGTGTTCTTCACGGTCTTACTTCAATGTAGATTATGGATATTCTATTGGGATGGAAATTTGTCTCTAATATTCATTATCACTTTCGAGATATTATCCATAGTTGGCAATGTGGCGTACCACTAGGTTCTATAGCTAAAGTTATACTTCGTACATGATGTAGTCTATGTGCTGTTGTTGAGGAGATATGTGCATGAAAAGTCTCTTATAATGGATTGGGCTGAGTTGTATATCATTGATAGAGATACCTTTTCATAGTACCAGGTAGATATTGAGGATTGAAAATATAATATTTTGTTATGGGTGAGTGATTACTTTAGTGAATTCTCAGTGGTATTATGAGAATATTCTAAATAGAAATTGGGAGAGTGGGACCCAAACATGAGTTCAGTACCCACACATTTTCTAGTAGTTATTTTTTCTTTTTGGGAAGAAAATTTCTAAGTAGGGGAGATTTTAATATCTTTTTTTGTTGCATGTAAAGATTTTAATTATATCTGTTATTATATTCAGAGGTGGGTGTTGATATGGCATGAGATTCTAAGGCCTAGTGAGCCCAAAATTGATATTAAAAAAATATTAAATATATTAATATCACATGTGATAATTTTTACTAAAAAAGTTTAATAACTCATAAATGTTTTCTCAGATCTGAAATATAAGTCCTTTATTGATTTTAGAGCATGGGTTTTACCCTAGGCCTGACATAATTTTTTTGGTGATGGGATTTTTTGATAATGTCATCCCGGGTGTGAATAAAAAATAATAATTAGTCAATTTTCATTTGGGATGATGTAGATACCTAATAAACTTCTATATAAATCCTTTTATAAACAAATTTTGTGGTTGTCTTGATAGGATTTTAATTTGATATAGGATCTAGTGGAGGATATTCCATTGATGTACATTGATGGATCGAGCATTGGCGATCGGTGTGACAACGAAACCTATAAATATCATCAAAAACAATGACACAAAACAGTTATTCATCAATGATCAATCAAAGAATGAGGTAGGAAAATATTTTATTTTTATTTATCCCCATTTTATTATCCTACAACTAATTTGAATCAATCAACTAATATATTGATTCTTGGATCGGTCATATTGTGGGTATTATATTATTATACTTGGAATTTAGGGATTTATCTTGGTGTTTAATTTATATCTCTTAATTCATCATTATAACAACAATGAATAAATTCCAGAAAAAATATTGGATGTGTTCTATTCCTCATGTTTGTTTTCTATTCATTTCTTCCCCCATTCCCCATTCATTCATCATCGACATTCATTTTGTCCAGTGGTTTGACAAATACCCAATAATAAACTGTTGTGCCTCCATTCCATGGTGCATCAGATTGATATGACACATCGAGGTTTGGTTTGATGATGGGATCAAGAAACGATGTCAATGATAGTGGATCATGTTCATTTTTTGGGGCCTTCATTTGTTGTTTGGGCATGAAGTGGTGGAATGAATTGACAACGATGGGTTACCAATCTATTTTTATAGCTGAAAATTGGATATCTACTATAAATCAAGTTTGATTGACTTAGATCCCTGGATTACTACAAAATTAATTGAGGAAATCAGTGCAACATTGGGGATGCCATAATCCATGTAAAGATCCATGGATTTTGTAAATTTCTTACTCTACACAGTGTGTAACTGAATAACACACACTGTGTATGGGTCAATTTCCATTGTCTAAGTGTTTAGAATGAAGTTATATATGACACGTTGTCTAAAATGTGTCACACACCATGTTACTCTTACCTAGAGGATTGATGTTTATCTCATAGGATACATGGGCACCAACACAACCAGGTACAAAAAATGACCATAATAATTAGGTTAATCCATGTACTCATACATAAACTGGTATATGGGCATGGCTATGTATAGGTTCATAACCATGTTTACACAAGAACAGACATGTGCATGGTCCATAATAAACTAATATACCTAGTTTTGAAGGGAAATTTCTTGTACTGATAGTAAATTCCATATATTTCTTCAAATATGACTTAGAGGCCTTGTTCCCCTCAGTGTGGACTTGTTTCCTTAAGGTTGAGTTCCCTTGATCTATCGTTATGAGGGTATATTACGGTATTACATCCCGAAAAAAGGAATGTGATCCTCTCCATGGAATTTGTTTTAGATATAGTTTTAGGAATCCATCCTAATGGTCAGGACGAAATCCTCTATCATCTTTTACCCTAGGTGGGGTTCTCATAATAGGCATGACCAATGCTATATATGGGTAGGGATCCCCAACATAGTGGGTTAATCTAGATTAGGTTAGTCTGTATTAACATGTAGCCCTGGGTGTGATCCCCATCTATGTATCGATCTCTTCAAAATTCTGGAGTGTACTTACTCATGGTGAGACCCGACGAGCATGAAATCTCAAAGGAATGCCATCAGTTCTACTAGACTTTTGGAGTTAGTCATCCTAAGTGAGTGTGGTTATAGACTCTTGAGAATAATCTTGAGTTATAAATTTTGTTGTGACCTTACATTGAAACTCAGTGTTGACATTGAGAATATCCGGAGAATTTTTTTTATGTCTGATTTTATGATTGAGATATCCTGTGTTGAGATGACTACTCTTGATGATTTTTGCTCAGTGATTTTGGGGTTTCCAACTGGGTATTGTTATAATCACCCCCATATGGGCTCTACCCACAAGTGTCGTGTGTTATGCTAACAACTGACAATTAAACGGGGTCCTCAGTAGACCATGAGTAGACAGAGATTAGATTTCGTCAAGATAGACAACAATTTATACCAAAAGTTTCATTTAATTGTATTCAACTCTTATTATTAGGTTGTACTTATTTACATCATTTGGTTGTACTATATTTTTCCCTTATTTCTTCCCAGTATTTTTTTGTACTCTAATTGTGGATTTTAGTTATATTTATGAAATTCGTATCAATTTTATTTTTTATTTTAGAATTGTATGGTCTTGGAGATCTGTGTGAGAAGATAGGTACCTTATGTTATGGTCTCCTATGTGATTTTTATGCTTACTCAGTTCTGATCAAAATCCACTAACCTATTGGAGGAGGGATTGTGATAGTCACACTTGGATTATCGCCAGCCAGTCGGGGCCCGATGTGTTGGGTCATGACAAGTATGTTGTGTTACCTTAGATTAGTATTCTTTTTATTCCCAAAGAATCCAACTCAAATGAAGGAAATTTGTTTGGCACCATAAAAAATGTGTGTCATTCAATTTTACATGGAATTCATGATACGGTCCTCATTGAGAGGAAATAAGTTAGGTCCCAATAGAAAAGTTTCTTTCTATATATATATTATACAAATAGGATCTCCATGTCACACAAGATAACTCGCTCATCAAGGTAAATGGATTCATCAAAAACATTTCCAAGTTTGATAATTTTGTGGGGAAAACCTTCATAAAGAGTAGTACATTTATTTCATCTATTTTTTCCCAAAGGGGTCTACAGACCACAAAAACCATTTTTAGGGTCCTTTGGAAACTTTTTTATCCTAATAAAACACTTTATAAATGGAAACAATATACAAGGGTGTAGTTTATTTCATGGGATTTTATTTGACTACTCATGTAGCCCAACCAGACTTACAGATCAAATATTGTGGTAATTTTATGTTCGGATTTGTTTCAAGAAAAAGGAAATCAGAAATTTACCTTGAAAGAAATATATCTTTCATAATGAATTTTTTTTAAAAAAAACCAATTGAACAACATTTATTTATTAATACCATGTTCATGTCCTATAATTATTTTATGAAACTCGTATTTATGTTCTTCATGTTTATGAAAAATCTTCCGAAAGAGGCATTGTTGGTGGTCAACCATCCATTGTGGTCACATATCATGTTTCAGAGGAAAACATTTGCTTATGGTAGATGAACGATACATATTTATAAACACTTACTCTCTATCTAAAAAATTATTCAGAAAATTAGTATTTCACCTATAAATATCTATAACATGCATCTAGAACCCACTAAATAAAAGAGGATCCCACAATGTGGAATGATAAAACTTCACAAGACCTATTAGGTAATTCTTTAGTTTAAACTAGAGAGAGGGGAGGAGCTCCACGATAGTAAATCCATGAATGAACCCTTCATGAAAGAATCACATAAAGAAACCCCATGAAGTCCATTCATTAATCTAACACATAAAGGACATTCCGGAAGCTACCCCATAAAGATCATTCATGAAGCAACCCTGTGAAATCCATTCACTAATCTACCCCAAGAAGGTTGTTCATAAAACTACCCAAAGAAGTTCATTTGTGAAGCTACCCTATGATGGTTGTTAATGATTATTCCCATGAAGTCCATTTAAAAATCTATCCCACAAAGTTCATTCATAAATCTAACCCAAGATAGAATCCCAAAAAGAAACACCATAAAATCCCATTTAATGTTGTTTGAAAAGAAACCTCATGAAGAGATTTCCTAAAGCTACCCACACAAAATCTGTTCATGAATCTACTCTGTGATTCCTATTAATAATCTTACGCTAAAAAGGAAATTCATGAAGCAACCCCTCCACGATGCTATTTCACAAATCATCATATGAGATCATCATTCTTGGTGGGAACTCACATAAAGTCCATCGCAAGATGCCTTTAAACCAAGGTACCATGTGATCCATGCTTATTCACATTGAAGGCACCTTCAAATAGTAATCCCCCTTTATAAAAAATTCCCTTGTTCATGTATATACCTCATGTTACATGAAGTCAGTAATAAATAAAGTGCCTATGATATTTGTTTTCAACCACACTAGGTTGTGAAGCATTTTTTCTGTTCATGGACACTTTTTAATGAAATCCAAATATGGGAAGTCAGGCCTCTCTTATGTCATTTAGTTTTCTCAGATCATCATCCTAGGATGAATAAATACAAATTGAATTTATAGCTTCCTTTAACCAATGTCAAAACCATGAAAATACTATATACATATATGAGCATCCTACTAGGGTTAATCCCCTAATCATTCAAGTCTTTATTTATCACTTAGTTACCAATAGACAAGTAGGTGGACATCTATATATGGGCCTCTTAATATGTGTATGCACCAACCTTTCTCATCTCCCTTCCTCATTTAGTTACCAACCAACATAGGGGTATATCTCTATATATGGTCCTCCTTCTAGGTGTAAGTCCCAACCTATATAGTTTTCATTATTTATCTAGTTACCTATATATAGAGGGGTATGAATCTATATAAGGGACTCTATCTAGGTGTAAGACCCAACCTCTTATATCATCCTTCCTTGTTACAAACAAATTTAAGGGTATATCTCTATATATGGGCCTCCTTCTAGGTGTAAGGCCCAACCAATATAGTTTCCATTCCTCATCGAGTTACCTATAGACAGAGGGGTATGAATCTATATAAGGGACTCTAACTAGGCGTAATCTCCTACCTTTCCTATCTTTATTCCTCACTAAGTTTTCAATAGAAAGGGGGTAGACATATATACATGGGCCTCCTACTAGATATAATACCCAACTTTTCCTATCTCCCTTCAACATATAGTTACCAAAAAAGGGGGGTAGATATTTATATATAGGCCTCCTACAAGTTGTAAATCCCAACCTTTAAAGTTTCCCTTCATCACCAAGTCACCTACAGACTGGGGGTAGGAATCCATATATGGGCCTTCTAATAAGTGTAAGCCCAAATCATTCAAGGGAACCTTCATCATCATGTTACCAATAGAATGATAGGTACACATCCATTTCTGGGACTCCTAATAGGTGTAATAGACAACCTTTCTAGTCTCCCTTCCTCCCCTAGTTACCATTAGATAGGGGGTAGACATCTATATATGGGCCTCCTATGAGGTGTAAGCCCCAGCCATTCTTGTATCCATTACATTCATAGTTACTAACAGATAGACAGGTAAACATACATATATAGGCATATGATAAGGTGTAATACCCAACATTTCTAGTCTCCCTTCCTTGTGTAGATACTAATAAATAAAGGGGTGCACATCTATATATAGCTATACTAGGTGAAATCCCCAACCATGCCCTATCTTACTTAGTTACAAATGAATAGGATGAACCAAAAAGGTTTTCCCATGAGTAAGTCCAACACCAACCATTACTATGTACATTTCACGTCAAAGTCTATTCGATATGATGTTAAACTACTAGTAATTGATCCTAGATGTATAAACTTAAAAAATCACCTCACTTGGTCCTAGATGAAAAACCTAAAAATATTATTAACTCGATCATGGTTTCATAACCTTAAAAGGAACTAAATTGGTCATTATTACATGAAATTAAAATTTATGATTTTTTATATGATGTTTCATCAAACTACAGGGGTTATGATTACCATTATGGGGATATGTTGAAATTTCCATTCATGGACCCGATCCCAACTCCCCAACACCACCATCCATTTTTTGAAGCCAAATTCCTCTTTATTAAAGGTAAACAATATATCTCTAACCTATATGGGTCAAAAATATAATGTAACTAGATGTTTAGATCAAATAAGAGATAGTATAATAACCACATGCAGTTTCCTCTTAAATACATCTTGTTATCTAATCAATTTATTAATAGAAATTGGTATCATTGTTGAAAATAATTTAAAAACATGTCTTAAATATATAAGAGATACATGGAGTAAGAAATAATTCCCACTTAAAGGATTAATTGATCCTAATGTCCCATTCTTTTGACCAATTCACACACAAATAATCACTAGTAAAATCTGCAGTGATTACTTCCGTTATTGAAGAAGGTTTGTGTAAGCACTAACTGGTCATGGGTCAATAGCACATCCGAAACAAGAGGCTCCACCCGCCACATCATTATCATCTTTCCAGAGAAAAATACCACCAATTTAAAATTATAAATCCATAATACCATAACTATATGGAATATATGTGGATATTTCTTATCATAGGACAACATAGTGTTTTATGACTCTTTGGATAATTTTAGCATTATAGAGGGTTATGAATGGAGTATAATGTAACTAAAATGGGGTCTGACATTTATATGATTTCATAAGAATAGAAATTAAATTAATAATAACAAATATTAGAATAATACATTGGAAATTAAAACATGAAAAATAAGTAATAGGTAAATATGAATTTTAAAGTGAGATAAGAAGGACCCTAACCTATCATGAGCTTCTCAGCCTATAGCTAAACCTTAGAACAATAATAAATCTTAAATATTTACGAGATAGAAGTGGAATGTTCTCCTTGAGAGAGATATGAAGTGGTAAATTTGAATTTTGTGTGGGATAAATGAGAAGATGGTGGGAATTTATAGGTGTGTAGAGTGTAATTTCATAGAATAAAGTAATGAATATTTTATTTTTCTATTATCAAAAGTTCTCCACTAACCCCATTATATCCCTTAGTGATCCACTATATTGGTTAGTGAATAATTTATCCAAATATAACTAACCATTATAATTTGGGATATTCATAGACATATACGATGTCATATTTTCTGTATTTCTCCATATTTTACCATTTTTACCGTATTATATAATTTTTATGAAAACATAAAAAATTTCACCCATTTGATAATATTGATACCTTGACTATAAATTTTCAATTAATTTTATCATATAATCCTCTAATCGTGTGCATTTTTTTATAATAATTTTATATTTCATAAATATGTTGTATTCGATTAAAACACCTTTCATTTCTAAAAGAACATACACTTTAATAATTATTAACCCCTAGATACATAACCCATTATCACATGAGCCCAAGGCCCAAGAGTAAGGTGTGAAATGTGGGTACTTTCAAGGGTTTTTTGACAATAATGATCATA
Organism: Viscum album; assembly: GCA_963277665.1. Taxonomy (NCBI): domain Eukaryota; kingdom Viridiplantae; phylum Streptophyta; class Magnoliopsida; order Santalales; family Viscaceae; genus Viscum; species Viscum album. Next base: position 1,100,734,946 of record OY728162.1, on the reverse strand, counting down.
TATTTATTTCTATTAACTTGAACTTCTCTTAAGATGATTCATCTTAATCCTCAATTATTAGATTTTTGCTTGGGCCTATTCAATGGAAAGTCCTAGTGATGAATCCACCTTCCCAAGATCATGTTAGGATCAATAGGGATGTGTTTAAAACTGAGAGGGGGTGATTTAGTCTTTATATAAAATTAATCAGATTCTAATTTTATCCCTAACTAATCTCTACACTTTTTTAGTGAGAATATGTCTCTTTATATTTTTCTCATTTGGTCAATATATAGATATAGGAATGTAATGGAGAATAAGAGAACGTAGGGGTTTTTTTCACAAGGTTCAACTCCCTATGTATGATTTTATCCCTGGTATATATTCTAGCTATTATCCCATATGAATAATGTCCTTCTGGTTATCAAATAATTCATGAGAAATGGTATGTCCATAGAATCGTTATCCTAGAACCAATTTTGTACAAAGAAAGTGAGGGTTTACTATGAATTTATAGAAGAGGAAAAATTTTAAATTCCCCAAAAAAATATCGTATATGTCGCCTTGAGTCCCTCACAAACTATATGGATAGATCTTCTTCCTCTTATACATCAATTAAGTGGGTTGCCTCAATTATTCTTCAAAATTATAAAATATACGATTATATTTTAGGTTTGAAATGTAATATCTCATCTTGGAGAAATATATTCAAAAGCACAAACAAGCTCAATATTCCTTATACTTCTCCTACATAAAGGCTGCATCTAGAATCTTTCATATTTTTATTATAAATGTGATTACTAGAATTCATGGTCAAATCCACCCTTCTCCTCTTCTTATCCTTCTTCTTCAATGTGTAATCAATAACCACTATATACAATTATAGATCACATACTTTTCTCTTAGAATTCACATGATAAGAATCTATATATAGATTTAGGTCTCTCTCTTCTTCTTATTCTTTAATGCGAAAGATTAACACCATATATCCCTTACTTATTTTGACTGTTAGGATAAATTCAGTGAACACATAGTCGAGAATATATATTTATTTTATTTCTTCTCCAATAATATATATACACATCAACACATTGAATTTCCATTATTCTCATAATTTATGTTTTTGAAATATTTTCCTTCTAAGTACTCAATATCTTTGGTATGTGCTTCATTATAACTCTACTAGTAAATCTATCTAAATACTTGCACTTATTATCTTTTTATGATATTTTAATTATCATGGTATTCTTATTTATTTATATCTTTTGAAAATTGTTTATAGAATAATCTCCTCATAATTGTATGAATGAATTCATTAATATGTCCATTCATTAATATTTCTTCTTTCCTAGTTTCTTGAATCACAATACAAATTAAGGAATCATGTTGTGTGGATACCGTATATGCTCCAACCAATGAATCGTAATCTAATCAAATGAAAAAATAACCTCTCTTATAGATTGAGTCCTATAATGGTTCTTCAGTTAAACATTCATTAAACTCGGCCAGAAACATGCATGCACACACATACATGGTATCTTCCTTTGTCACACACTATAGGCTCCCCTATGGGGTAGTGTCCAACAGTTGACTATTTCACATACACCACAACTCCCACTATGGAATAGTCTCTACTAAGTGTTTGTTTGACAGATACACCAATATTATCCTTTATTGTGTAAGATATTTAATGTTTGGTTTTATCTTTAGTTGTAGACGTTACTTATATTAGTTATTTTTATTTAATCATAATTATCTCATTCAAATCAATATATTTGATCATTGAGGAGCATCACGACATCATAAAATTTCATGTGTTTAATTATTCAAAATCAATATTCTTGAAACACAATTCATTGCCATTAAATAGACCCTGATTTTAATTGTGACCTTTATATGGGTAATGGGTAACCATTATACAAGTTTTATAAATATGATTCCACCTTTTTGTATCCCACTCTCAATAGTATATACCTTCAAGTAGATATCCATAACTGTTATGAAAATTATTACACAAATATGTTACCATTACATAGAATCTGATTTACACTTCCATAGCCTTCAAGATATTATCACTACCATTACATAGATCCCAAATTTTATGATTTACCTTCACATAGATTCTATTTCACCATTATACATCCTTCTATGTTTCATAATTACCCTCAACCAGGTAATAGCATATTGATGTTACCTTTACATAGATGATGTAATGATAGAGGTACATTTATGAAACTAGTATTGATGCTACATATCATGTAGAAATCAAGGGTTACCTATATACATGAATAAATTAATATTTCAATATGTGGTGGAATATTTGAATTAACATAATCATATCATGGTTACCTTTAAATAGCCAATGAAAAAGGATCCTTTCCTTTATAAAGTCTATAAATTTTCCAAATTACTCAAATTCAAGTCTTATAACTACCTCAAATATTATTCATTTCATTTATATTCTCAAATTAAAACTACATGAAGAAAAAATATTCATTATAAACCCTCAACCTTCATGGGATTCATCAAAAATAAAAAAGTATCTCAATGATTATAGAATAGGGACTTCTCCCTTTTATAAAATAAATATTAGCAAGAAATTTTAAATATCAAATTCCAAAATAATCCCTCCAATAATTATTCAATTAACGAATGTGAAACTCCCTTGGTATATCATTTTTTAATATTGGGTCCTCTAACACAACATTCATGCTCACCATCATGTATGTTGATTCCTTCATTGAAAAAAATACAACACATGTAGTTTGTATTAGTCAATCACCCCCTTCGTATTTATTATTTATACTAAATATCATTTTCTTCTCCCCCCTCCTAATTGAAAATAATTACAAATAATATGAGAGAGAAAGTTATAACATTATTCTTAAGAAATGTGACATTAAACATCCCACTATAATTTTACTTGATCCATTCATAGTGTATAAAATAGGAGGGTTTCATATAGACAACAAAGTTTTCCATTGATCAAATGTAAATTGATACTGACTCATACCATTTGGCATCATAGTCTTCAATGGTTGCATAAATATTTTCATATTGAACCAACTATCACCAACTGATAGATATTTCGTTTTGAGAATAATAACCAAAAATACCTTCACTCATATCAAAAACATGTACAAAAAATTTAAGTACATATAGTTGGTTTAAGACAAAAAACATCCAAGGAACACATAAAGTTTCATTAATTTCATATCATTTGAAAAAATAAATTTCTCTCCTTAATATAAAAAATTATTATTTCATAAACATGAATGATATAATATTCATACATAACTTTTTCAGTTAATGTTAATGAAATTTACATTATTTCTAGATTTATATGAATTTAATGGTTTTAACAACTTCTCAAGATGAAACCACAATCAAGAGATGATCTCCATATCTATTTCATCAAGGTAGATATTTTCCTTAGTTTTTGTATAGTGTATCAAATGATATATCATACCAATATGTTTACATATTCAGATCTAAAAAATTTATTCCAACATTCTTCACTTTATTAGTTCTCAATTTTTAAACATTTGTCACCTAAAATTCCTTACAATGTTAACACACAAATAGAACACAAATGACTTTGGAAATAAGGTGGACATCCTTTTTATCAATATAAGTAGTTTGGTTGAAAATTTATTATCAACTAGTTTTCCCCTTTTAATTTAGCCTTATATCCAAATGGGCACATCATGCTTGTACATTCATTTTTAAAATATGATTTATTTTGTTATCATGGATCTTTTGCCTTTATTTTTATGTGGTATTTTTTATCATGATCCATCATGGAAAATACATAACTTGGTACAACTTTCATGTTCTTCAATATTTATTCTTAGTATACAATATTTGTTACACCATCATTTAAATTGTGTATAGCATGCATTCAATTTACTGACAGCTCCTCATGAAATTTTAGATTATCCCTTATTGATAACCTCTCAGAAAAGTTTGTTCTTCTTTACGTGGAACATTTTATTTCCCTTTGTATCTTGCCTTTTCTTGGGAGTTCATTTCCTTTAATTTCTCCATATTACATGGACAAGTTTGTAAATAAAAATTATAAATGTGATATGCATTTATTGTTTTCCCCATTTTTTCTTAGGAGAGTTCTTCACAAATACTATCTTTTGATTTTTTGGACTAGTTTTTCATTCTGATTAGTATTTATTCCTTTATCACATTCATACATGGATTTATTTAATATTTTCCTGGAATTTATTATTATTTTATAAAAGAATAGTAGCTTACCATTCATTGTGTTTTATTCTTCTTGTTCTAATTCTGTGTACTTGAATATATATTAATCTTCTACTTATCACTAATGGATGACTCACCATCCTTCTTTAATAACTTATTGGGAATATTTTTTAAGAATATTTCTTATGATTATTTTCAATTGTTGGAAACTTCATATAGTTCAGAGAAAAAATCAAATCTATTTGTGGTGTAATTATATTTTCCCTTTCTCCATGAGTTTTTCATCATTCCTTCTTTTCTCCCGTAGATGTAGGATCTTTTTCTCTTTTAAAGGTTGACACATTGTGCGAAAATTAATTATCTATTTGATCAAATATATTATATTAAAAACAATAGCCCATAAATTGTGTTATTTTGTTTTGAGGACTAATATGTACTGAATTATATGTATTTTCTTTTCCCTTTTCATTAATTAAGTGGGATTATTTTGGAGAACATCTCATCATATAATTTCATCCAACCACTTTGGATATTGTGGGGGGCTCCTAACCGTTTCCACCCATACATATTTGTATTTATTTTAAAAATAAACCTATAGTATTAATAAAAAATATATTTAGAAAAAATTTCATATTTTGGGATGGATGGTGCCATTCATTCATAAGATATTGTATAATGATCATTAGATGATATCAAGATGTATTTTCCACCAGATAATTTTAGAATGATAACCTCTATAGTTGTTTATTTAGAAGAATATTTTCTTTAAACTTGTTTCGAATACATTTCTTGAGTTATTTCATGATTTTTTAGTTTAACTTTAAGCTCAAAGTATCTCATATTGAGATTGTATTTCTCATTATCCATTTTCTTGATTTTTTCTTCACATTCTTTGTCACTTTAGACTGGTAATCATGAATTTTTCTATTTTCTTCCACCATATTGTCATGTTCTTGGATCATGTTGACATTAAAATCCAGTTGAGAATCTTTGAAAAAAGTACTTTTTTTAATTCATGGTTTTTATCCTAAATTTCTTTCTTGGCTTCTTCGCTATCATAAATTATAGTAAGCCACTCCTCTTCAAAACTAGTTCATCTTTCTTTGAGCTCTAAATTTAATGCACTTGTGGCTCATACTTGTTTTGATGTATTAACACATGTCTATATCTTTTCTTCAAAAGAATTATAAATACTTTCCTAATCACACACATGATAGGTGATATCTTCCTACAAACTTCTAAAAATACCACACATATATGAGATAATTTCTTTGGGGATGTTATACAATATAACTTTTATAGAACTAATTGATCCATCTTGTGAACCCTTAAAATTGTGATCTTCTTTATTGATACATGTTTCTTCAACCAAAATATTTTGATAAGTGAATTATGGAACCCCTTATTCATATAAAGATGATAAAGTACATGAGATTATACTATTTTCCATATCCATGATGGTAGATTCAATGATCATATCTTTATATTCCAGGTATTATTTTTCCTTGTCACGATTGACTTAGGGGTAGAATAATTTTTATTTATATTTAATTAAGAGGGATGGATTATCCTCAAACATTACTTTAGGCTATAGATTACCAAAATAAATATTTGGATAATCTCAACTTGATCACCTCTAACTAGTAAAGATTCATTATTCTCTTCTTTCTTAGATGTGGCCTTTATCGACTTCCTTGAATTTCTTTTCATCCTTTTCATAACAATTTTTATAGACATCTCATCCATGATACATTTAATAGGGACTTCATAGAATTATTAAAATACATAATTTATATATAATTTGAAAAAATATTCATAGTTCTTCAAAGAAAACATTAAACTAGAGAATCAAGATAGAGGTGTGATCATAGCTCTGATACCAATTGTTTGGATCACATAGGAATGTTCCCAACATAGATACAGGGGGTTGAATCGGTGTTGGTATACTTTTATTCCAATTTTACTTTTATCCATTTATTACCACTTTATATATTTAGCGAACGAATCTCTCATTATATTTCTCACCATTGGTCAGTTTGTAGATATAAAAACATAAAGTAGCACAATATAATTATACTGTTTGTTAATGAGGACTGGATCCCTAAGTATGAGTACATCCCTGGTTCATCATGGTTACTATCCCACATGAAAAACATCCTTCCAATTATTAAATAAATAATGATAATGGGTATGAACTCAAACTTCTTATCCTAGAACTGACCTGATACAAAGAAATTAAGGGACTGATGTGCCTTTGTATAAGATAATATACTTTCAATTCAACAAAGAATCATGAAAAATAAGGATTGGGATAGCTCTCATTATCAAATTAGATTTCACAAAACAATTATTTAATATTTTTAGAGAATCTCAGTTATGATTCTTCTTCTCACTAACCTTCCTTCGGATCATAGATATTTTTTGCCCAGAATGGGAACACTCTTTCAAATATCTGGTTTGTGAATCTTCATAAATTAATAATCTTTGATTGAAAACATAAATCTTACAGGAGATTCAGGAACATTGAAAAAAAAATATTTCCTTTATGTAAGCACTTCATTATGTGAGTTTTAACATGGATGACCTCCCTATACCTCCATGCTTTAAAAAATGGATGATGGTGGTTTCTCGATCTTTTCGGACCCGAAATCCATTCAATATAGACTCAATCTATGAAAATTCTAAATTCTTGGAAATATTATGTACTTGAAGGGATAAAATACATGGTCCAATGAAGATCTCAAATTTAGGATCTCACATTATTGGGGAGGCAGTGAGTAGAATATGATTCTGATTGGAAGTGTTTTCCTTCATATCCTTATGAAAAGAAAAGGAAACCACGAAACAGTGCGGAAGATTGGTAATGTCAATCTGAATCGTGTAAGGATGAGGATTTATGATTGGTATATTAATTTTTATTTTTCAAACAAATTTAATTCAACAGATCAATTTTTTTTGAGATTATACTGCCTGAAATTGGTGTATTTTCATCCTACAATAATGAATGATCTTAATTCCTTCATTTGAATTACTTTGAAGATGGATCATTTCACTCTTCATGGAGAGATTAGATTATATGGCTGAATCTTTGTTGATGCTTATTTTGATTCAAAGCTTCTCGATTCTATCAACTTCATTTCTAATGACCATAATATTGACTTAATGGTAGAGTGTGAGTATGTTCCCCCATTTTGAAATTTCTACAGAATTTTAGGACACAATATCTTTAATTAAAGTGTCATACAAAGAATTTGAACCCTCCTTCTGATACTAATACATGGAAAGAGGTTAACGGATGAAAGAAGTTCAAAGCTACTACCATGGAAAAAAATGACCCACTAAGAAAAGTTTAACCTGATAAATGGAAGAAAAAATAGTCATCTTCCTATGATTTTAAAAACATCATTGGAAAATAAGGTCCTCTATTATTTCTAAAGAGGATGGGGTGTTGGGGTCGTAAATTATTTGCCCACCGGAGCAGCGATAATCATGAGATAAAATAAATTACCAAATGCAGAAATAAAAGGGATACCAGATGTAACATAGAAAAAACCCCAATAGAAGGGGTAAAAACCCATGGTCAAATAAAAGGATCACTATGGATAAAAGTGGGTACACACTCCCTCACTTATTACATAGATAAAACATTCAAAAGATCTATCTTGAATATGGGGGGAAACTGCCTCACTAATACCACTCAAATAAACTATTGATGAGAAACTAGATGAAGGTGATGATGTGATTATCATTAGAAGAGGGGAGATCCTCCATTTATTGGACTCCTCACCCATTCTCGTTGCCTTCTCCTGCTGAATTATTTGGTGGGGGATTGGCCACCAACCACCAACCAAGCCCACCCCCTTTGAAAAAGGTGGGCCAGCACCAACCATGGAGAAAAAACGCTTCCAACACATCTCCCACTTAGATATTTTATTAAGAACCAAACACATCTCCACATCCTTTCTATCTTCCAAACATTCTGCTCAAGCCTCTATGAGGACACTCGAGAATCTTCACCTTCTGAACTTATCAGAGTCAATCGTCTCCATCAAGAAATCTACCAAATTTTCTTTAGAATGAGTTTTATGCATAACCACACTTCCTTCCTCCACCACATCTCAGACAAAGTGATATTGTTCCCCAATGTGCTTTGTCCTGGAAAGAAAAGATGCATTCCCTACATTATGAAAGACACTCTGACTATCAAAAAACAATTAAATCGTATCATGTATTTTCCCGATTTCCTCTAACAACCTTCTCATCAAAATTTCCTCTTTGTAACCCTGTGTAGCTGCCATGTACATAAAGCCACAACTAACTGTAACTTTAAAATCCATCTCACAGATCCTTCCACAAGAGTAAACACATAACCAGTAGTGGATTTCCTCTGGTCAGAACCACCTACAAAATCTAAATCAACATAGCCTCTGAGAGTAAAATTTGATCCTCCATAACATAATGCAACATTTGAGGTCTCCTTGATGTATCTCAGGATCCTCTTCACTGTGCTCCAATGCTTCTGTCCCGGATTCTACATGTACCGACTAACTACTCCAAATGCATGTGCAATGTCTGATATATTACAAACCGTAGTGAACATTAGATTACCCTCTGATGATGCATATGGTACTCGAGAAATTTCCATCCTCTCTACTTCACTTCTAGGACTGATCGCTGAGGATAACTTGAAATTAATGGGAAGAGGGTTAGATATTGGATTATAGTATTTCATGTTGAAGAATTTCAAGACTCTCTGTAAGTAACTCTTATTTGATAGACAAATCATTCCATTATTTCTGTCTCAATAAATCTGCATCCTAGGAATCTTTTTTTCTGGTCCCACGTCTTTTATATCAAACTCTCTAGCCAACTGTGCCTTCATATTATGGATCTGATCATTGTTGGGACCTGCAACCAACATGTTATCCACATACAATAGAAGAATGATGAAATAATTACCATCTGAACCCTTTAAATATGCACAAGGATATAAATGATGTCTGTTGTATCCAAGGATCATGATATAGGAATCAAATATCTTATACCAACACCTCAGCACCTGTTTGAGACTGTAGAAGGATTTTTTCAACCTACAAAACAAGTTACCTTTTCCTTCTTCTACAAAACCATCTGGTTAGAGAATATAGATATTTTCATCAAGATCACCATGGAGAAAAGTAGTCTTCACATCCAAATGCCCGTGATGTATGTTTTAGGTAGCACTCATCTCCAGAACTAACCAAACTTTCGTCAATTTAACAACAAGAGAAAATATTTCATTAAAATCAATACCTTCCTTCTTAGCAAATCCTTTGACCACCAATATTGCATGATATCTTTCCACCCGGTACTTTACATCCCACTTGATCTTAAGGACCCATTTGTTTCTGATATCCTTCATTCAATGATGTAATGGAACAAGATCTCAAGTCTTGTTCCAGTGCAGGGCTTCAAGTTCCTTCTGCATCACAACCATCCATGAGGATACATCTGGATTCTGGGTCGCCTCCAAAAACGAATATAACACTCCATCCTCTGTCAATAAGCAGTATGAAATATTTCTCTCAGTGACATATTCTAGGTGCCATACTAGTTCTATTTTCTCCTGAGTTGACTGTCGTGGTCCAGACTCATCCGGTACTTCATCATCGTCCTCTAGTAATACCTTAGAGGAAACGAGTTCTTCCATGGATTTTTCCTCTACTTCCATTGTTGTAGTTTACATATTCTCCTTAACCATGTATTGATTAATATTCATTTTCATCTTATCTTATGAAAAAATGAAATCTCTATTGATGATAATTTTTTGGGGAGTGGGGTCCCAAAAACGATACCCTTTCACACCATTTGCGAACCCCATGAAGATACATTTCCTAGATCTAGAATCCAACTTCAATCTTTCCTGGTCATTAAACATTGCATATACAGGACTTCTAAAAGTATGTAACTTGGATTAGTCAGTGGGTTTAACAGTCCACATCTCCATCGGTCCCTTCAGATCAATCACCATTGAAGGAGATCAGTTGTTCACATAACATGCGATATTCACTGCTTATGCCCAAAAAGTTTTGGAAATTCATGCAGTCTTCAACATCACCCTTGTTCTATCCAACTGGGTTATGTTCATCCGCTCTTCCACTCCATTTTATTGAGGAGTGTAAACCACCGTGAACTATCTCTTTATTTCTTCATGTTGACAAAAAGTATCAAATTACTTTCTTATATATTCTCCACTATTTTTAGTCCTTAGACACTTGATATTCTATCCAGATTTAGGCTCCTTCCGAGCATTCAATGTTTTGAATACTTCAAAAACATATTCCTTCTTCTTGATTGGCTATACCCAACATCTCCTAGAATAATCATCAACGAATGATACAAAGTACCTTTCTCCTCACAGGGATATAACCGGTGCTTTCCAAACATCAGAATGGATCAACTCCAAGATCTCCTGACTTCTTGTTATTGATTTCATGAACATTAACCTGTGTTTCTTGCCCAAAACACAATGCTCCCAAAATGATAAGGATACCTTTGTCATCCCAGGAAGCAACTTTTGATCTGCAAGAATATTCAGGCCTCTTTCTAACATATGGGTATGTTTTTGAGGTCGTAACGTCATCAACGCTTCCATCGAGGTAGTTGATTAAACAACTATCTTCGCCTACTTGTACGTTTCACCCATAAGAACGTACATGTTCTTTGAGATTCTCTCTTCCTTCATTACCACTAGAGTGCCGTTCACAATTCTCATCACTCCATTATCAGTGCGAGTTTTACATTTGATGTCATCAAATTGTCCCAAAGACAATATGTTTTTCTTCAGGCCCTTCACATGACATACTCCTTGGACGGTTTAAACAATACCATCATGCATCTTCAGTTTGATGGTACTGACTCCACCGATCATCAGGGTTTGATCATTCCCCATGTACACAAGAACTTCTGAGATGGTTTCATACTGGTCAAAATATTCCCATAGAGATCTCAAGATCCATGTTTCTATTGAGTCGATAATCCATGCATCATCGAGATGTTGTCTGCTTCTAGCAACAGTGGTCGCTTCACTGACTAGTATATCTCCTTTTCCAGAAGTACTCTCCACATTCCATTCAAAGATTTTTTCAACACTCTTCTTATTGCAAAAATACATCTTAACGTGCCCATTCTTTCGATATTTTAATCATGTGACATTCTTCTTCTTACTCCATGATTTGGATCTCCCATGATTTTGGCTCTCACTAGAACCACACTCCATCATCCTTCCTCTCTCCATTGACAGAGCATCTTCTTGGTGTGAAGTTGTCTGTCTATCCTCCTTGTTCTTGTGTTGACTTTATTCCTCAAGAACAATGACTGAAACATCATTGAAGGCCAACATATCTATCAGGATATTTTTTTTGAGGTTGATAATGAGTTGGTCGTACGAATCTGGAAAACTCTGGAGTAGAATCTCTGCACGTTCAGTATCCACAATTTTATATCACAACACTATGAGCTGAGCGAACAGGGTATTGAGGTTGTTGATGTGGTCGGTCACCCATGATGACTCCAGCATCTGAAGAGTGTACAATTTTCTCTATAGGAAAATTTTGTTGTGTAGTGACTTGGTATCGTATAACTTTGTCAGAGTATCCCATATTTTATTTTCCATATTTTTCTCTACAATGCTTTATAGGACCCTGTCTGCCAAATCCAAATGGATGTTGGCAGTAGAACTCCCATCCATATCATTCCATTTCTCTTCCATCACACCCACTGGATTTTCTCCAATTGCTAGTAGGCAATTATCTTTCCACAACAGTGCTTGCATCTTCATTTTCCACAATGAAAAATTATTCCAGTTGAATTTTTCGATCTCAAATTTCACTTCCATCTAGAGACGCCATCAGTCTAGAACCTCCTCCCTTTCACAACTGTGTATTTAATAATCTCAACAAATTTTTTTGATGTGATAGATCAACTGAATTTACAATCACAGAGCATTATCAAATTTATTAGAATTATTAATAACCGAATACGTGATTAGAACTAGGATAGAACCATGCCATTGATACCACTTTTTGGGACCATAAATGATTGGTCCACTGGTAAATTGATAATAATGACATAAAATAATGTACAAAATGAAGAAATAAATGGGACACTGGATGTAACGTGAAAAAACCCCAAATGGAAGTGGTAAAAAACCACGGGAAAATAGAAGGATCACAATGTGTAAAAGTGCGTACACACTCCCTCACTTATTACAAGGATAAAAAAACTCGAAAAATATTTCTTGAATAAGGTGGGGAAACCTCTGCACAAACACCGCTCAAATAAACTCGTGGTGAGAAACCAGATGAACGTGATGATGGGATGATCTTTGGAAGAGGGGAGAGCCTCCTTTTATAGGCCTTCTCACCCCTTCATATTGCCTTCTCCTACGGGATAATTTTGTGGGGGTTTTGCCACCAACCACCAACCCAACCCACCCCCTTTGAAAAAGTGGGGGTGTCACCATTTATGGAGAAAAAAGATACCAATAAGGGGAAGTTGATACATCTTACCCATCCACAATTTTTTCTATACCTAGTCCTTATGGTAGAAACATGGTTCACTGTGGGGTAAAAACAATGGGGATGATGAAATGTTTCTTCAAATTTTCCATGATATTGTTAGCTTTGTAGATTCTCATAAACATGGTCATCATAATGTATCCTCTGTTTGGCATGATGAAGTTGTGGCCTCTCGGTCTGGAAACAATTATGCATGTGATCTTTTCCAGGATGTTATTTGTGATGTTAAATGTTTTGGATTTATGGAAAAGGAATATGAATCCATCATCATTGATCTTATTCAAGACAATAATAATCTTATTGAATCTTTATAGGATGAATATTTCAATTGAATCTCTACCTTGAAAGAACCTATTTTAATCATCCATAATGATATTTCTTAGATTATATTATCTTTACAGGAGGAAATAAACATCCATGACAAGGCTAATGAAGAATATGTTGGCCCAAACATGGATTCCTTAGACCTTAATACTGTCTTGAGGCCTAGGAAAACTCCTTTATCTGTTGATATTTCAAAAAATAGACATCTAGTGAATTCCATGAGTGACATTAATAAAGACAATGCTTTATCCTATAGAAGCTATATATATAAGAAGTTTAGGCCTAGATTTTCTCAGTCTCCATAGGATATAAAACCTGATGTCTTTTTAACGCATTGATCTATTAATGTTTTCGACCCTAACAACAATTCTATACTTTCAGTTATGAATGGCGTAAATTCCTGTACCACTGATTAGATTAATTCCAATTTTGGTTCCACTTCTAAAGGTAGTCCAAAGGGACTTTTCTTAATAGTTTCAGAACAAGGAAAGGAACTGGGATATCCCAACCCAGAAACATCACGCAAATAAAATTTTGTTACTACTAAGGAGGGGAAACATGTTGTCACATTCAATAGATCAACCAGGAATAAGCACTCGGGTGATAATAAGAAAGGGTTCTCCATGTCACAGGATGAGTGTCTCAGCACAACATTTCACCCATGAGGAACCTCAGCCCCTCTAAGGTAGGTAGAGTTCATTCATCCAACTCTTCAAATATGAGGTTCACTGGTTTCGTCCTGCCATGGACTCATTAAGAGAGTGTCCCCAACTCCCAACTAGTGGTGTCAATTCTCACATGCACCATCCTCCATTTTTTCGGGTTGACTCCCATCTCTTAGATAGAGACTAACTAGATGAACCACAACTTTTTTGTTATTACAGTTGTGGGACAGGACCCCCATTATTGGGTCTTGAAATTCTCCCACCACTATTCCATGCATGCCCTCGTACATGAATGATCGGGGCCTTCTATGTGTTTGCAAAATGGTTCTTCTAACTAACCATCTACCAAGCATGGCCTCAGGGGATACTTCTTCCTTGTAGTTGGCATGAATGGCCCACCCACTCATTGAGTCGCAAACCACCGTGGTCCACCCTCTCTCTCAGGGTCGAAAACCACATCCACGAGACCCACCCTTCATAGTGGTGTCTCTGCCTCTGACCTCTCTTGAGTGTGACCTTCTCTATCATGTCACATCTGCATGACAAGCCGAGACTCCACTCCCACCACTATGGTCCGTCCGGTAGCATTTTGCAACACTACGAGGCACATTCTCTCTGATACCACTTGTCACAGGCTGAGCATCTCAGCACATCAGTTCCCCCGTGTAGAACCACAGGCCCCTCCAATGCGGGTGGGGTTCATCCTCCTATCTCTTGTATATGATGTGAGGTTAACTGGTTTCATCCTTCCATGGATTCACTAGGAGAGTGGCCCCAACTCCCAACCAGTGGAGTCAATTCTGACACACACCATCCTCCTCTTGGTCGGGGCGACTCCAATATATTAGATTGGGACAAACCAGATGAATCATAGATTTGATGTTCTTTCTGGGGTGGGACATGACCCCTATGATTGGGTCGTGACACATGTCACGGGCGGAGCGTCTCAGCACAGCAGTTCGCTCGTGCGGCACCCCATCCCCCTCCAAGTCGGGAGGGGTTCATCCGTCCAGCTCTTCATATGCGAGGTTCACTGTTTTAGTCCTTCAATGGACTCATCAAAAGAGTGGCCCCAACTCCCAACCAGTGGTGTCAAGTATGACACTCACTATACTCCACTTTATCAGGGTGACTACCATATCATAGATAGGAACTAACCAGATGAACCGAAACTTTGATGTTCTTTCTTTTGTGGGACATGACCCCCATGATTGGGTCATGAAATTCTCCCACCACCATTCCATGCACGCCCTCATGCATGCAGGATTGGGGCCTTATGTGTGTTCGCAAAATTTTGCTTGCAACTAACCGGCTACCAAGAATGGCCTCAGGGGATGCTCTTTCCTTGTCATTGGCATCAATGGCCTACCCCTATCTAGGTCGCATACCATCGTGGTACACCATCTCTCTAAGGGTCAAAAACCACCTCAATGAGACCCACCCTTCATAGTGGCGTCTCTGCCTCTGACTTCTCTCAAGCATGACCTTCGTTGTCATGTCACCTCTACATGACACCCTGGGACTCCACTCCCACCACCATGGTCCGTCTGGCAGCATTCCGCAACACCACGAGGCACATTCCCACTGATACCACTTGTCACGGGCTGAGCATCTCAACACAGCAGCTCGCCCGTGCGGCACCCCAACTCCCTTCAAGATGGGAGGGGTTCAGCCATCCATCTCATTCATATGATGTGAGGTTCACTGGTTTCTTCCTGCGATGGACTCATCAAGAGAGTGGCCCCAACTCCCAACCAATGGTGTCAAGTCTGACATACACCATCCTACTCTTTTTCGGAGCGACTCCCATCTCTTAGATAGGGACAAACAAGATGAATGACATCTTTGATATTCATGATGGTGTGGGACAGGACCCCCATGATTTGGTCATGACATCTAGCTCCAAATCCAAATTTAAATGAGAACTATGTTCTTGAACTGTCAGGGATTTGGTAACCCTAAAAATTTTAGTTCTCTTAAAAGTTTTTCTAACAAGAATATGCCTACTCTTCTTGGATCTTTGATCCCCGGAAGATTATTTCTGAGAATTTTGATGATCATGACAAGATGGGATACCAGCTGGTTGGAACCAATCAATCCATTAATTACACAAAATTTATTTGGATTTTTTGTATTTTAGGATGCACGGATTATCTTTTAGTAGTTCTATATTGAATATGGTTACTTTTATATTCAATTATTTTAGAATAACACAATTTTTCTCATCAATTTTAATTTACATCGGTTATCAAGAAAGGAGATCTCTATGGATGAATATTATTTCTTTATGCATTACAATGAAGGATCCTTGGATTCTTCTTCATGGATTCAATTATATTCTCACCCCGGATGAAATGTTAGGCACAATAATCTCTTCTACTTCAACCAAGAAATTTAGGACATGTATGAAGGATAATAATATTCATGAGGTCAGTCTTGTTGTTTCTAAATATAATTGGTACATGAATCACTTGAATAAAGTGGTTATACAAGGATTTTGTTAATGAGGTGGACCTTGATTCTTGGGTATCCATTTAATTCTCTATTATTGCAAGAATTAACTCAAACCACCATCCTATTTTGGAAAATATTATCCCGAGAGAGGCTAAACCATCTTTTCCATTTAGATTTAATAATATCTCGACATTGCATCCTAAATATAAAAACGTTGGTCAAGACACATGGAATTCCTTAAATTATGTGGATGACACATTACCTTGTGTTTTTAAGCTCAAAACCATTAAGAAAAGACTAAAAATTTGGAGTTGTTAGATCATTAGCCACTTGGAAAAAAAATACCACTCAATTTGAATCCTTGCTTTACATTTTTCAACAGAGTGATTCTAATGATGATTTTACAGCAGGTAATGATAAGAAGAACACGATTATTCTTGATCTCAATAATATTTTAAATCTCAAAGAATTCATGTTCAAAGTGGCTTTTAAATTCAAATGGCTCAAGGAAGGTGATCGAAACACCAAATCTTTTAACTCCCTTAAAATATTCAAGAATCTCAATAAACTAGTGGATATTCTCAAAGATAATGGGGTGTTTCTTGAAAAAAGAGTGGATTTGGATGCTCATGTTGTTTCTATCTTCAAGAATATTTTTGATGGGACAATTGCTAATATTGATCTTATGGAAGGTATCATTCACTGACTTGTCATGGGTGAGGAAAATTTAAGCCTTATTTATCTTCCGCTTTAATTTGAGATTAAGGATGCTATTTTTGGATTAAAATCTAGAAGATCTCAAAGTCTAGATAGGTTTACTAATTCATTTTTTCAATCTTTTTGGAAGATTAATCATTGTGATGTTTCCAGGCTTATCGGTAATTTTTTCAATGGTGGGAAGTTAACGTGGGGAATTAATCCTCAATTTATACCACTCATACCTAAGGTGGTCAATGTAGATGAGATTTACCTTTACAGAAGTATGGCTCTTATTAACACTTTTTACAAAATCATTTGTAAAATCCTTTCCAATAGAATATCTAGTATTGAGAAAAGAATTGCATCTCCAAACCAATTTGTTTTCATCAAAGGTCGAATTATTCAACATTACCTTATTAATCCTTTTGAATTAATCAATATTCTCAGGAAATATATCATAATAGGTAACGTTTCTATCAAGATCAATTTTAAAAAAACATTTATACATTTTACTGGAGTTTCATCTATAAGGTTTTATGAAATTTTGGATTTGGTGACATCTTTATTAATTGGGTTATCACTCTCCTGGACTCATCTCATATCTTAGTTCTTATCAATGGATCCCATTAGGGCTATTCCACATGTACCAAAGGTGTCAGGTAATGTGATATTATTTCAATAATTATTTTCTCCATTGTTGAATATTACTTGAAGTAGGCTCTTTCTCAATATGGAATGTGATAAAAAAACTCAATTCTGTCAGAGTATCCAGAGTTCATGTTTCCCCCACACACTTATTTTATGTGGGTGACATCATTATTTTTCCTCAAGGTGAAAAATGAAACATCAAGAACAAAAAAGATGCTCTCCTTTATTATGTAATTTTTTTGGGCAGAGAGGAAGTTGGAATAAGTCTTTATTTTTTGGAAAAAACTCACATGATCTAGAAAAAATGAAATCATTAGCAGGCTGGGAATTATATAAGATGTGTTTCTTTTAATTTATCTTGGTGTCCCCATGCATTGGGAAAAACCACATGTCAGAAATATTTCTCAAATTTTTATCTAGTTCAGAGATTAGCTAGATTCCTGGAATGGAAGGTCACTCTTGATGGTTTGGACTGTTGGCCTTGTCAAAGATGTGATCATCTCAAAATAAATTACTCTTCCATGGTTTATAAAATTCCAAGGACTCTTATAAAGAGTATCAATACCTCTATCAATTTTTTTTGGATTTGAAAAATTCTTCAATGAAAACGTGTGACAGTTCCTTTGAATCAATGCGGTAAACCAATTAATTACAGTGGTCTTGGCAGTAAAAATCAAAGAAAATTCAATAATTATTTTAAAGATAATTTCAAGGGGAGAATTATTAAAGAGAAGTAAAAATATATTTATTTTTTGAGATCAATATTATTAAACCTGCTCAATGTTGGGAACTTAAATTATTTTGACTCTTCTATGTGGAATGTGCGTATGAATTATTTCTCCCTAATCTCTATTAATTGTCACTGTATATCAAGCATCAATTCATCCTTGAATTTTTTTATATATCTGGATAGGTACACCTCTTATCAACTATATTTTCTTTCATGATACTTATTTTGAAATAATTTTTTCAATCCAAGAGTATTTGAAAATTTAAATGGATGTGATTCATTTTGATATCAAGAACTAGGTTATGAAATATGACTTCATAAAAGGTGAGGATACTCTGGTTTGGGAACCTGGCTCCAATGAGAGTCTTTCATAAAATGTTTTTAATCATGAGGCTGTGAAAGGGCATGTCAAAAATTGGGCTAAATCTTTGAGCAGAATATTTATTCTTCCATCCATATCTTCTTTTGTCTGTAGACTCATTTACTATAAACTATCTACTGATGATTTTTTTCAGGGTGTTGGTATTATTCATATCTCTATATGTGAACTACTTCATCAATATAGAGAGGACATTTATCATCTTTTCTTAGGACGCAATACTTCCTTTTCAATATGGACTGAAATAACATATTGTTTTGAAATCAAAATTCCCAGCACAATCAGAATCTGGGATCATCTACTTCCCTATATTTCTATTCCTCTTTCACAGTAGATGAAAAACCTCTTTCTTATTTCTAATTTGGAGGTTATTCATGTTATATGGAATAGTTAGAATAAAATGATTCATAGGGGTGCTACTTTCAATGTTCAGTCATCTTTGGCCCATATTTTTTATTCTATGAAATATGGAAATGATGGCCAAAATGAATATTGTGATAACAGAATTCATGATTTTTCTGGGCATGAGAGTTTTGGAATTACCTGTAATTGTCATCCCCCTTCTGTGACCATGAAGTATTATAGATTCCTCAATTTGAGGGTTGGATCAAATGCAATACAGATGATTCATCAAGAGGCAATATAGGTCTATCTGGTTATGGTGTGATTTTTAGAAACCATTGTGGTGAATCAGTGGAATGTTTTTATGGTCCCTATAGTATAACCACTACCCTTTATGTTGAAATGTTTTGAATTATCAATGCATCTCTGATTGAAAAGAAATAAAGATACCTCAACTTGTGGCTCAAGTGTGACTCCACTACCGTTGTTCAAGCTATCAGAAATGGTATTATTCATCTATCATGGAAATTGATTGAAAGATGGAGTAAATGAATGGATTTGATCTCATCCATGAATTATATCATCACACACACACATATAATGAGGAAAAATATTTAGCCGATGGGATTTCTAATAAAGGGGTCATTACTCCTAGTTTGATATGGTTCAACAACAATCTTGATGAGCTTTTCCCTTTTAGAAATATGATTATTTTAATAAATAATTGGTCAGAATTTTTTAACCGTGTTTTTATTCAATAATGGAGACGTATCCTTCTAGGAAAGTTATAATTCTTCAAAAAAATCAACAAAGATCAACTAGTCTAGCTTGTGCCTCCCATGGGCTATATGGACATATCTTATTCCTCTTTTGTAGCAATTAGGTGGGATGCCAAATTTTTTCTTCAAGCTTATATAATATATGTTTATATTTTTGTTTGGAAACTAAATATCTAAGCTTGGTGTATTATCTTTAGAAACACATCCAAACTCACTCATAATCTTGTACAACAAAATGGCTCTAGGGTGTCTCTCTCATATGTTTGTCCTGAATATGATTTATAATAGTCATGGTCAGATCCGCTATTCCATTATTCTTCTCTTACTTCTCTATCACATAAGAAATAACCTATATATCCAATAATAGACTACATTATTTTCTGTTTAAATTCATAGTTTAAGCTTGTACATGTAGTGTTAGTTATCTGTATTCAACTTCTTCAGTGTGCAAGAATAGCACCGGGTCTGTCTTCTGTGTCTTTTAACATATAGTTCATATTCTAAGCACACAGATTCAAGAATATTTATTAGTTTTTTTTTCATGAAAATATATTCATAGTACCATAAAAATATATTCCTTTTAAGTTAAATTACTTTAAACATTCAGTTTTTTAAAATCTTAGCTATTTAAGAACTTAGTATCCTCGGTCTTCAGTTCATTCAAACTCTTCTTATAAATCAGTCTGAAAATTTTAACTTCTTTTATTAATGTTATATTTTAATTACCATGGTATTACTATTTATTTATATCCTATATATAATCCCCATGGAATAATATCCTTGGAACTACTTGAATACATTCAAAAACAGTTTCGTTTGTTGGTCTTCCTTCTTCCCCAATTTCATGAATCAAATCACAAATCATGGAATTGTGATATTTGAATATGAATGCATGGAGTTAACAAAATCATATATTTTTTTATATTTTTTTATGAAACATAATCTCCATACAATGACACATACACTGGTCAGAAGCATGCATATGCCCTCTATTAGAATTTCATTACAAAGATCTGAAAATTTCAAAAACAACGCCAGTATTTCACTCATAATTACCCAAATATTAATCCAAATTCTAGGTAAAAAAAATTCTTCCATTTTGAGAATTTTTAATTTTATTGATAAATGGATCAGTTTATGATTTTTAATACTTTATTCATTCTTGAAAGAAAATAACTTTTTATTATTTTCAAAAACTTTTGAGGAAAAAGTGAGAAACCTCACAATGACAAACATCATGCACTGTAAGAGATCATTGAACCATTAAAATCAAGATTGATCCTATTAGAAACATTATCCCTATAAAATTTCTAATGAATATTAGTTACCTTGTTTTCTAGATCATCCTTGATAAGTTCTTTAAACTAAAAGGTAATCTTGTCCAATATCTCAATGAACACCTCCACATTAATCTTCCAGTTGTTGAATACTCTTGTCAAAATAAGATCCAGCTTGTTAATCCACTCACTGCTATTTGTTGGTGTCCACTAAAATCAATCTCTCAATCATCATGTTTGCATCCTCTGTGTAGGACTTAATCATGAAACCCTTCTCCAACACTTCTTCCTCAGAATGGATGATAATTTCCCATGTAGTTCATCTATTTACAGCCTCTTTACCGGCCTCCCATTTTTTATCGGCCAATATATCCTTCATAGTAATGGCCAGAACAGTGCCAGACTCACTTTTGACATAATCCACTACCATGGATCCTTTCATTGGATTAAGGTCTTGTACCACACCACATTCCCTCTCTTGTTCCTTACCATCTCCACCTTTAGGTTCCTGATTTTTAGAAGAAGAGGCATAGTTTATCTCCTAGGGTCCCGACTTCATGAAAAATCATGTTTCCATAGGTTTGGGAAGATAAGAGTAATCCTTCATCTATTTTGACTTCATTCCCATGACCAGAATGCAGCTCCCTAAATCCCGATTTCCCTTCTTCTCCTTTTTCATCCTTTGGTTATGAAGCCTTCTACCAAGGCCCTCCTCTGCACTGTCTCCAGAAATTTGCCTAATTTCCTCTTCACTTTATTCTATCCCAGACAGATCCAGTTATTCTTTCGAGAACTCATCCTACTCAAGAACTCTTTGATCTGGTACCATCTCTTGGTTCCCAGGATATCAAAGTGGTTAGAATGTTTCATAAAATACATATTCCTTCTTGGACTAGAATTATATTATACATCAACCCTACCATTTGGTCCTTGAATTAAACTACCCCGAGCCTTACATCCCATTGAACCTCCCTCAAAGTGTAACGCCCCGACCCCAGCTACCCAGAGTCGGTGCATTACTTCGTAACATTGGCATGATCACAAAAGATCAAGTCTCGAAAGACCGATTAGTTTAGTAGCCTTGGAAACACTAGATACATTTGTAAACGTTACATTACATCATAAAGTAAACCAAAACAACAACAACATATTGTCTTCATATCCCCTCAGACTATCCCTGCAGGTCATTCATAATATACTTCTTCAAATCCTGGAAAACATTAAAACATTGAAAGGGGTGAGCTCAGATGCTCAGTAAGGATAACAATATTGCGGAAGCTTTCATAAATAAACATTAACATTTAAGGCAATGTATAACTAAAACAAAAGCCTTTTAAACTTGAACTTCAACATAATATGCCAAAAGTAAAATGAGATAATGCCATTCACTTCTTCACATGGATATTATACTGGCCGAATAATCACATGCAATATCAATAACCACTTTCATAATGAGGGAAAGTATAATGCCGGACATTCTGAAACATTTTTTCAAGGCCTCGGCCAAGACATCTAAAATGATTAAGGCCTCGGCCAAAACCATAAATCAAATTGGGAAAGGGCCTCGGCCAATTCCATGTCTAGTTGTCTCATGAGACCTACCGATGCACCGAGGAGCTATAGCGGGCTCCACCCGTCACTTATTAAGTCCAATACATTCCTCATATGAATAGGTTTAAACATATCATAAACCATAACATAATCGTATCACATAAAACATGCATAAAGGAAACATAAAATTTCCACATTTCAATCACAAGATATCAATACAACACATTGTTATAATAAAAATGCTTTCAAAACCATTTTCAATACCAAAATAAAAGAATGTTAAAACTTTGTATTTATTTTTCATTAAAAAAGAAAATGATGGCTTGTAGAGGAAGCCGAAACTCAAATAATGGTCACGGCGGCGGAGAAGTCATTGTCGCCGCATAAGTACGGAAAGAAAAACATTCCCTTTTGTCGTTTAGAAAAACTCTTCGTATAAAAAAGATTCCTTTTGAATAAACGTAAAAGTCAAAGGGGTTTATACATCGTATAAAAGAAGGTTGTGTATAAAACCAAATATGCCTCAATGAAAGGAGATTGAGACGAAGTCCTTAAAAAGATCATTTTTTTAAAATAAAATAGATCTATTATGTGTATTCACTATAGGTACACATAAAGAAAGTACAAATACAAGATATGACATAACAATATCATGACATAATTTGAAAGTAGGAGATTAACCCAAAGAATAGAAATTGGGTTAAGAAGTTCCCTTACCTCGTGTCTGACTTGACTCAACCGTTCTTTAACCTCCTGAATAATAAACTAGAGTTAATATATACCTTATTAAGAACCATTTTTAATTTCATTATCCTTATTATATCACTTATTACAATGATATGAACATTATTTAATTATTTAAGTTAATAACGGTCGTTTTGTCGATCTTTGGTACTTGAGTCAACAATAAGCTTCTTATAATTACAAGTTGTTTATGTGGTGAAATATCCATTATATCCAGAATTATATTCATGATTTAGATGTCATATATATCTTATATATCCAGTATATACATTCATTTATAATATTACGTAACATTTAGAGGTAAGAAATGAAATGCACCGTTCATGGAGACGGTAAGCCGTACGTACGCATGAACGCTACTTTCATTTCAATTTCATATTTAATGGAACTAAATCATAATGATATAAATGTATAATATAATTCCAGTATAATATAGTGTATAATACCATTTACTCCATCCTTTATACATCCCACATATGGCATTAACGATTCAAATCACTTTGAGGGGGCGGTAGTCCGCACTTCCTAAAATGAAATTATCGCGTTTTACCCATAATGGAAATCATAAAGTAAGCCATAAATGAGAAATACAGAAGCATAAGTAAAACATAAACACATTATATATCATATATAAATATAGTGACATCTTAATGGCCACCTTTGAAGGTGTTATATGAGTGTTGAACAATCATCGTTTCGTGAGGCAGAAATTCGCCATCCATAGAAACCGTATGTTCTTTAACCATTAGATGTAGGTGTGTGTAAGTGTAGCTCGAATCCTTCTTATAACAACATCCTAGTATATTGAGGATACTGGTGTTGTTACAAAAGAAATGAATAAAAAGAGTTTAGGGGGTTGGAGAAGAAAAATAAAACAAAACAACATTAGAAAATACATTACCTCAAAATCGGGTAACTCTTTTTGATTTGAGCCAAAGGCTTCCTTGGGAAGAGTTCTGTCCAAAGTGAGGATTCTAGGAGTAAGAGGGGGAAGTTGGGAGAGTATTTTGGCAGAGGTTGGCCGAGCCAAATGGCTTGAAAGTGTAAATGAGGTGGGAGAGGTGGGGGCCTTTTATAAGTGGAGAGGAGGGGCACTTTTGGAAAGATTGAAATGTTACATTATTTCACAATGCTTTTCGGATTCTAAAGGTCCCACACTTATATAATTCGAGGCTAAGGTGATAAGGGTTCTAAATCTCCTCATCCAATTGGCTTTGGACAAGTGTAAGCCTTGGATTTTGCATTATCTTCCCATTTTATTTAAATCGTTAAATAATGAGGTCATCACTACATCATCATGATGTCATAAATAATTTAATTTATTTAATGTCTAAAAATTATAAAAAAAATACTATGATGTAGGAAATCTTTTTAGATTTCTAATTAATATTTATAATCAAAATTTGTACTTGTGTAACCCCACTTAAAAACTGTTTTAGTAAAACAACTCATGTTTGTGTCAATTTAATTTCAACATTAAATAAATATATATTAATGTCATTTTCCAACTAAAGTGGCTCCATGGGGTCCCCAAGTTGACCCATGGGTTGTCTTGGTCGGCCATGACTCATCCAATAGGAGTAGGACAAGTGTCAAGCTCATATCATATTAATAAAACATTATTTTTACCTTAAACTACACTAATTACCTCTAATCGCGATTAAGAACTTAAAAGTTACTATTCACCAAAAAATTATTTTGATCTCATTGAACCACATTTTACTTCTTAATGACAACCATGTATGTCGGATTTTTGAAAATCAAATCACAGAAGTGGTAATATTTCATTTAAACGAAAAATCAGTTATTTAACTACCACTTAGTGGTTTCACTATTCATCAAAAATTGAAGTTCTTCAGAATAAGACCAAAATTTCACCCTAAGCTATAATTGATATTACGAATTCAAAAATGATGTCTATTTTACAAAATTCCAAACATATTAGTTGCATTAATTAATTTTATAATTAATTCCCGTTGTCACAACAAATAGCGTGTTTTTAAGAAACAATTTATATCAAAAGATTGGTAATTGTTTATGTCCAATTTCAATGTTAAATTAATTCTAATGACCACCATTGGATAAAATGGTAAAAATATATTCTAATTATACTCTAAAACCCCTCAATAGTATAATTTATCACTATGAATTATTTTGATTAAAAAAGTTGTTTTAAGTATTTTTCACTATTCATAAAAATTTTGAAGTTCTCAGAAAATTACAAAAAATTCAACATAGGCTAATTTCAATATTAGGAATACAAAAATGAAGTCCATTTTGAAATATAAAATTTATATAATTTTAAAAAGTGGTTATTACTATTCATAACGGCTACTTTGATTTGTCTCGATGTTTTAGAACTCGAAGTTGCGTACAATGCAAGCTATTGTATTATTGAATGAGAAGCGTATCGTGGAAGCTCGGGGTGTTACATTCTCCCCTCCTTCAATAAATTGCGTCCTCGCAATTTGATATTTTTCTTTAAAAATAAGAGGTTGAAAATAGAAAATACCTTTTTGGAAAACCCACATCGGAAATAAGGTTAATAAAATTTAGCCTTAATAAGAGGGAAAATGGAAATAAGAAAGTCACCACCAAATTATGATCTCGATAAGGAGAACATTGGTGGCAATTAAAGACATATAATTGGAGGAAAAACGTAAATATTTGTAGGGAGTGATTGAGGTCATCAATCACAATCAACTGTCAAATTGAGGGCCTCAAAGCCTTCAATCTATGTTGATTTAAAATATCATCAGTTCAACAAGACATAAGGTATTAGGATAACACATTTTTTGTTTTAATATCCCTTTACTAAAGTTTAAGAATTAATTTATTCATTGAATAAGAGATAGGTATATATATATTTATGCTTGACAATTAGTGTTTCAACCTTCAACTCATCTTTCACTCAAAAAGATAATAGAACTCAAAAATATTATTATTATCCTAATTGTATAAGGTTCCAAATGTTAACACATACCATTTAGATTAGTAAAATTATATTGTAATAACCAGGGAATTCCTGTAGGCTAGTGGTAGGAAATAAAGGCATGTCACACTATGATTGTGGGTTCGATTCCTCCTGCTTTGTCCGACGCGACGGGTTATGCCCCACCCTGCAGGTTGTCCTATAGTATCATAATATTCCAAAAATAATCTTCATAAATTTTTTAGCCTTAAACAATACTATCCAAAGTTCAACTTAATCCATTCCAACCTTAATAGTTATCCAAAATACCTCCGTCCAGACTTTCTCTAAAAGGTCTCTAAATTCCAAAATCAATTTATCAGATTCCCAAAACAAAGAAAAGTTTCTCTTATTGTCACATACTAAAAATATGATTACCTTAATCATATTAGAACCTTACTGAAATCAAAAAGTACTGCAGTACAATCCATATATATATATTACATTATTCTTATAACCAGAATATAATCCTTGAGTCCAAAAGCACCAATACATTAGTTATTCTGCTTCAACTGTAGTAACAGCATAAGATTGTCCTTGATCCCTTGGCCTTTTCTGAGGTAAGTTTCCCTGACGCTTAGGACATTCATTTGCATAATGACCCATTTCTCTACAATTGTAGCATTCAACTTTAATAGCCTCTTTCTTTCCCTTGCAATCACGAGCCTGGTGACCCTTTTCTCCACATTTATAACAAACTCCCATTCCTTTTAGACAAGTACCAGGGTGATTCTTCCCACAATTATCACATAATGGAAAATCCTTCTTTCCCTTTTTCCCTTTATCTGTCTCTTGTTCCACCGTTCTCTTTTTCTCTTGCTTTACTTTGTTGTCATAAGACTTAGAGAATTCCTTTTCTGTCTTGATAGCACATGAGACAATATCTTCGTATGATGAGAAGGATTGTGATACTAAAGCTCGACGGAGAAATGGTTTTAACCCATCAAAGAAACGATCAATCTTACTCCTTGGGTTACGTATATAATCGGAAGCATGCCTCGCTAACCTTGTAAAGTTAGCCTCATACTTTGCGACATTCTCATCCTCCTTCTGCCTCAAACTCAGAAATTGCCTTTCCATATCTGCTCGATGGTCACGAGGATAGTATTTTTCTAAAAACAGATCTTTGAAATCCCTCCATTCCATATTTGATACTTCATCATCTTCCTTCATGTTTTGAATCAATGACCACCATTGATCGGCATCTCCAGTGAGGCGGTAAACTGCCATGACAACCTTCTCCCTTTCACTACTCCCTAAGGCATGGAATATTTTCTCTAAGGAATTTATCCATTGCTCAGCTACTATAGGATTTGTACTCCCATTGAAGGTTGGTGGTTGTTGCCTCATGAAGCGGTCTAACATTGATCCTCCACGTTGTGGATCAGGGTGCTCCATACGAGTAAGGTTATTATTCATAACCTGAGTGAGTTGTCCCAGTATGGTAATAAGTTGATCAGCACCAGTTGTATCTCCAGATCCACAATAATTATCTTGATCAGGAGGGAAATCCCTACACGGAGTTCGTGCATTGATACGGTTTCCATTCCTTCCACTAGGCGCCATTTCTAAACAATGGCATAAACTAGATTAGTTTATGAATCAAAATACATAATTCCATACTTGTAAAACACTTTACATAAATTGAACTATTTATGGATATAATCCATAATCATAAAAAGAAATGTTTTCTTTGAGGAAGTATATACTCATAACCCTTCATAGTGGTTTGTAAATAAAATGAGAATTATCCTAAGCATATCCCCCGGGAGTGTCGTAACCAAGAGTGCAGCAAGGCCCGTTGTCGTGCACCAGTTCCCGTTCGAGTCTAGCTCAAAGCGGTGTTTTCGGGTTTTACCCCTAGGTACATCTGTGCCAGAGCCGCCTCTACCTGCTCGTATCCAGACAGGGATGTATTGCTCGGAAAACTCACAAAATCTCTTCAATAACAAAATTCTAGAAAGTTCTTCTATACTAATCCTCAAAGTCTATCTTTGGGCTATGTGCTCTAATCAGAGTTTATCTAAATCTAGCTTCCAAGGTTAGTACTAAACTGCCTCTGATACCAACTGTAACGCCCCGACCCCAGCTACCCAGAGTCGGTGCATTACTTCGTAACATTGGCATGATCACAAAAGATCAAGTCTCGAAAGACCGATTAGTTTAGTAGCCTTGGAAACACTAGATACATTTGTAAACGTTACATTACATCATAAAGTAAACCAAAACAACAACAACATATTGTCTTCATATCCCCTCAGACTATCCCTGCAGGTCATTCATAATATACTTCTTCAAATCCTGGAAAACATTAAAACATTGAAAGGGGTGAGCTCAGATGCTCAGTAAGGATAACAATATTGCGGAAGCTTTCATAAATAAACATTAACATTTAAGGCAATGTATAACTAAAACAAAAGCCTTTTAAACTTGAACTTCAACATAATATGCCAAAAGTAAAATGAGATAATGCCATTCACTTCTTCACATGGATATTATACTGGCCGAATAATCACATGCAATATCAATAACCACTTTCATAATGAGGGAAAGTATAATGCCGGACATTCTGAAACATTTTTTCAAGGCCTCGGCCAAGACATCTAAAATGATTAAGGCCTCGGCCAAAACCATAAATCAAATTGGGAAAGGGCCTCGGCCAATTCCACGTCTAGTTGTCTCATGAGACCTACCGATGCACCGAGGAGCTATAGCGGGCTCCACCCGTCACTTATTAAGTCCAATACATTCCTCATATGAATAGGTTTAAACATATCATAAACCATAACATAATCGTATCACATAAAACATGCATAAAGGAAACATAAAATTTCCACATTTCAATCACAAGATATCAATACAACACATTGTTATAATAAAAATGCTTTCAAAACCATTTTCAATACCAAAATAAAAGAATGTTAAAACTTTGTATTTATTTTTCATTAAAAAAGAAAATGATGGCTTGTAGAGGAAGCCGAAACTCAAATAATGGTCACGGCGGCGGAGAAGTCATTGTCGCCGCATAAGTACGGAAAGAAAAACATTCCCTTTTGTCGTTTAGAAAAACTCTTCGTATAAAAAAGATTCCTTTTGAATAAACGTAAAAGTCAAAGGGGTTTATACATCGTATAAAAGAAGGTTGTGTATAAAACCAAATATGCCTCAATGAAAGGAGATTGAGACGAAGTCCTTAAAAAGATCATTTTTTTAAAATAAAATAGATCTATTATGTGTATTCACTATAGGTACACATAAAGAAAGTACAAATACAAGATATGACATAACAATATCATGACATAATTTGAAAGTAGGAGATTAACCCAAAGAATAGAAATTGGGTTAAGAAGTTCCCTTACCTCGTGTCTGACTTGACTCAACCGTTCTTTAACCTCCTGAATAATAAACTAGAGTTAATATATACCTTATTAAGAACCATTTTTAATTTCATTATCCTTATTATATCACTTATTACAATGATATGAACATTATTTAATTATTTAAGTTAATAACGGTCGTTTTGTCGATCTTTGGTACTTGAGTCAACAATAAGCTTCTTATAATTACAAGTTGTTTATGTGGTGAAATATCCATTATATCCAGAATTATATTCATGATTTAGATGTCATATATATCTTATATATCCAGTATATACATTCATTTATAATATTACGTAACATTTAGAGGTAAGAAATGAAATGCACCGTTCATGGAGACGGTAAGCCGTACGTACGCATGAACGCTACTTTCATTTCAATTTCATATTTAATGGAACTAAATCATAATGATATAAATGTATAATATAATTCCAGTATAATATAGTGTATAATACCATTTACTCCATCCTTTATACATCCCACATATGGCATTAACGATTCAAATCACTTTGAGGGGGCGGTAGTCCGCACTTCCTAAAATGAAATTATCGCGTTTTACCCATAATGGAAATCATAAAGTAAGCCATAAATGAGAAATACAGAAGCATAAGTAAAACATAAACACATTATATATCATATATAAATATAGTGACATCTTAATGGCCACCTTTGAAGGTGTTATATGAGTGTTGAACAATCATCGTTTCGTGAGGCAGAAATTCGCCATCCATAGAAACCGTATGTTCTTTAACCATTAGATGTAGGTGTGTGTAAGTGTAGCTCGAATCCTTCTTATAACAACATCCTAGTATATTGAGGATACTGGTGTTGTTACAAAAGAAATGAATAAAAAGAGTTTAGGGGGTTGGAGAAGAAAAATAAAACAAAACAACATTAGAAAATACATTACCTCAAAATCGGGTAACTCTTTTTGATTTGAGCCAAAGGCTTCCTTGGGAAGAGTTCTGTCCAAAGTGAGGATTCTAGGAGTAAGAGGGGGAAGTTGGGAGAGTATTTTGGCAGAGGTTGGCCGAGCCAAATGGCTTGAAAGTGTAAATGAGGTGGGAGAGGTGGGGGCCTTTTATAAGTGGAGAGGAGGGGCACTTTTGGAAAGATTGAAATGTTACATTATTTCACAATGCTTTTCGGATTCTAAAGGTCCCACACTTATATAATTCGAGGCTAAGGTGATAAGGGTTCTAAATCTCCTCATCCAATTGGCTTTGGACAAGTTTAAGCCTTGGATTTTGCATTATCTTCCCATTTTATTTAAATCGTTAAATAATGAGGTCATCACTACATCATCATGATGTCATAAATAATTTAATTTATTTAATGTCTAAAAATTATAAAAAAAATACTATGATGTAGGAAATCTTTTTAGATTTCTAATTAATATTTATAATCAAAATTTGTACTTGTGTAACCCCACTTAAAAACTGTTTTAGTAAAACAACTCATGTTTGTGTCAATTTAATTTCAACATTAAATAAATATATATTAATGTCATTTTCCAACTAAAGTGGCTCCATGGGGTCCCCAAGTTGACCCATGGGTTGTCTTGGTCGGCCATGACTCATCCAAGAGGAGTAGGACAAGTTTCAAGCTCATATCATATTAATAAAACATTATTTTTACCTTAAACTACACTAATTACCTCTAATCGCGATTAAGAACTTAAAAGTTACTATTCACCAAAAAATTATTTTGATCTCATTGAACCACATTTTACTTCTTAATGACAACCATGTATGTCGGATTTTTGAAAATCAAATCACAGAAGTGGTAATATTTCATTTAAACGAAAAATCAGTTATTTAACTACCACTTAGTGGTTTCACTATTCATCAAAAATTGAAGTTCTTCAGAATAAGACCAAAATTTCACCCTAAGCTATAATTGATATTACGAATTCAAAAATGATGTCTATTTTACAAAATTCCAAACATATTAGTTGCATTAATTAATTTTATAATTAATTCCCGTTGTCACAACAAATAGCGTGTTTTTAAGAAACAATTTATATCAAAAGATTGGTAATTGTTTATGTCCAATTTCAATGTTAAATTAATTCTAATGACCACCATTGGATAAAATGGTAAAAATATATTCTAATTATACTCTAAAACCCCTCAATAGTATAATTTATCACTATGAATTATTTTGATTAAAAAAGTTGTTTTAAGTATTTTTCACTATTCATAAAAATTTTGAAGTTCTCAGAAAATTACAAAAAATTCAACATAGGCTAATTTCAATATTAGGAATACAAAAATGAAGTCCATTTTGAAATATAAAATTTATATAATTTTAAAAAGTGGTTATTACTATTCATAACGGCTACTTTGATTTGTCTCGATGTTTTAGAACTCGAAGTTGCATACAATGCAAGCTATTGTATTATTGAATGAGAAGCGTATCGTGGAAGCTCGGGGTGTTACACAAAGCCTTATGCATCACTGCTTCTAAATTTATATCATTACTGGAAGGCATAACTACTGTGCATGGGGCTGGATCTGGATTGCCCAGTTAAGGTAAAAATGTGTTAGGACCGTAAATCAGTGGCCCACCGGTACAGCGATAATTACGAGAAACAAATAAAGTGAAAAATCGAGAAATAAATGGGACACAAGATGTAATGTGGAAAAACCATCAAAATTAAAGGTCTAAAAAACCACAAGAAAATATAAGGATCACTATATGTAAAGTAGATACACACTCCCTCACTTATTACAAGGATAAAATTCTTGTAAAATCACTCTTGAATAAGTGGGGAAATAAACCTCACAAAAACCGCTCTACTATGGGATCTGTTGTACTGGTGATAAGAACCAATTTTGAGATGATAGAATCATTGTGTGAGATCCCCTTTTATAGGTTGTATCTCCCCACTCCTGCTTCCTTCTACCGCTGGAGGATTAGTGGGGTTTGGCCACCCACCACCTACCCAGCCCACCCCCTTGGACAATGCAAGGGGGAGATACCGTCCAAAGGAAAATCTTCCAAAACATCTCCCACTTGGAGATTTGATTGAGAATCAATCACATCTCCACACCTCCTTTCTATTTTCCAAACATGCTTCTCAAGTATATGTGAGGCCTCTTAAGGATATATACCATATGAACTTATCATAGTCAATCGCCTTCATTAGGAAATCTGCTAGATTTTCTTCAGTGTGAATCTTCTACATGTCCACACTTCCTTCCTCTACCACATCTCAGATGAAGAGATATTGTACCCCAATGTGCTTTGTTCTGGAATGATAAGATATATTCCTTTCCATGTGCAAGGTTCTCTAACTGTCACAAAACAAAGGAATCTGTGTATGTCTATGCCCGAGCTCCTCCAATAACCTTCTCATCCAAATCACCACTTTCCAAGCCTATGTAGCTGCCATATACTCCACCTCTATCGTGGATAAAGCCACAACTAACTGTAACTTTGAAATCCAACTCACAGCTCCTCCTGCAAGAGTAAACACATAACCAGTAGTAGATTTCCTTTGGTCAGAATCACCTGAAAAATCTGAATCAACATAACCTATGATAGTAAAATCTGATCCTCCATAACATAATGTAGTATTTGACGTCTCCGTGATGTATCTCAAGATCCTCTTCACTATGCACCAATGCTCCCGTCCAGGATTCTCCATGTACCGACTAACTGCTCCCACTTCATGTGCAATGTCTGGTCGAGTAAAAACCATAGCGAACATTCGACTACCCACTGCTAATGCATACGGTACTCGAGACATATCATTCATCCATTCTTCATTACTATGACTCATCGAGGAGGATAACTTGGGATTAATGGGAAGAGGGGAATAGATTGACTTACAGTCTTTCAAGATGAATCATTTCAAGACACTCTATAAGTTGATCTTCTATGATAGCCAGATATTCCCCTTATTTTTGTATCAGTAAATCTGCATCCCAAGAATCTTGATTTTTGGTCCCAAGTCCTTCATATCAAACTCCCTAGCCAAATGTGCCTTCATCTCATAGATCTGATCATTGTTGGGACATACAACCAACATTTCATCCACATAAAATAGAAGAATGATGAAATCATTACCATCAGAACCCTTGAAATATGCACAAGGATCTGAATGAAGTCTATAGTATCCAAGTCTCATGATATAGGAATCAAATCTATTGTACCAACACCTCGACACCTGTTTGAGACCGTACATAGATTTGTTCAACCTGCAAACGAATTTCTGTTTTCCATCTTCTGAAAAACCATCTGGTTGGAGTATATAGATCTCTTCATCAAGTTCACCATGAAGAAAAGAAGACTTCACATCCAACTTCTCTTGATGTAAACTGTATGTTTCACACATCTCCATAACTAACCGAACAGTTGTCAGTCTAATAACAGGAGAAAATATTTCATTGAAATCAATATGTTACTTCTAAGAAAAACTTTTGACCACCAATTTTTCATGATATCTTTCCACCATGTCCTTTTCATCCTGCTGGATCATAAATACCCATTTTTTTACAATATCCTTCTTTCCATGAGGTAATGAAACAAGATCCCAAGTCTTATCCCTGTGTAGGGCTTCAAGTTCCTCCTTCATCGATGCCATCCATGAGGATACATCCAGACTCTAGGTCACATCCACAAAAGAAGATGGCTCTCCATATTATGTCAACAAGCAGTATGAAATATTACTCTCAGTGACATATTCTGAGTGTCATAATGGTGCTCTTTTATACCGATTTGACCGTCGTGGTCCAGACTCAACTGATACTTGATCATCGTGCTCTGGTAATGCCTCAGAGGAAAATGGTTCTTCCATGGATTTTTCCTCTACCTAGAATGATTTAGTTTCTATATTCTCTTTCTCTATGTATTGATCAGTTGTCATTTGCACCTTTTCTCTATCAGAAATGACATCTCTGCTGATGATAAATTTGTGGGTAATGGAATCGCACAAACGATACCCCTTCACACCATCAGCGTACCCCAAGAAAATACATTTCCTGGATCTCGAATCAAACTTCGATAATTCCGGATCATTAAACATTTCATATACCGGACATCCAAAAGTATGTAACCAAGAATAGTCAGCGGGTTTACTAGTCCACATCTCCATCCGTGTCTTCATCTCAATCGCCATTGAAGGAGATCGGTTGATCACATATCAGGCGGTATTCACTGATTCTACCCAAAATGTTATCGAAAAACCTGCAATCTTCAGCATCACCCTTCTTCTATCCAATATGGTCATATTCATTCTCTCTAAAACTCCATTCTGCTGAGGATTGTATGCCACCGTGAACTATCTCTTGATTTCTTCTTATTGAAAAAAATATCAAACTACTCGCTAGTATATTCTCCACTATTGTTAGTCCTAAAACACATTATCTTATATCTAGATTCAGGCTCCATCCACGCTTTCAATGTTTTGCAGTCTTCAAAAAAATCTACCTTCCTCTTGATTTTCTACACCCAAAAACTTTTGGAATAATCATCAATGAATGATACCATGTTCCTTACTCCTCCCAGGGATATACCTGATGCTTTCCAAACATCGAAATGGATGAACTCCAAGATCTCCTGACTTCTTGTTGTTGATATCCCGAACATTAAATTGTATTGCATGCTCAAAACACAATGCTCAAAATATGTTAAGGATATCATTGTCATCCTAGGAAGAAACTTCTGATCTTCAAGAATCTTTAGGCCTCGTTCTGACAGATGGCCAAGCTTCTGATGCCATACCATCACCAATGCTTCTGCCGAGGTAGTTTATGGAAAAACTATCTCCGCCTCCTTGTATGTCTCACCCATAAGCACATACAAGTTCATTGATAACTTCTCCACCTTCATTAACACAAGAGCACCCTTCATGATTCTCATCACTACATTCTCAGTGTGAGTCTTGCATCTAATGTCATCAAATAGTCCCAAAGACAATATATTCTTTTTCAGGCCCTTCACATGACGTACTCCTTGGACGGTCTATACTATGCCATCATGCATATTCAGTTTGATTGTACCGACTACAAAAATCTTTAGAGTGTGATCATTTCCCATGCACACAAGTCCTTCCGGGATGGTTTCATATTGGTCAAACCATTCCAATCGAGACGTCATGTTCCATGTTGCTCCTGAGTCGATAATCCATGCATCGTCGAGGTGATGCCTGCTTCCAGTAGTCGCTGCTGCTTCACTGACTATTATATATCCACTTCCAAAAGTCCTCACCACATTTTTGTCCATGTCCTGATTTTGGATCCCACATGAACCACGCTCCATTGTCACATCTACCGGTCTTTCATCAATTGTCAGTCGACAATTTTCCTTCCACAGCACCGCCTGCATCTTCATTTTCCACAATGAGAAATTATTCCCTTTGAATTTTTGGATCTCAAATTTCAACGCCATCTGGGCACGCCGTCAGTCCAGAACATCCTTCGATTCACAATGGTGTGTTTAATAATATCAATAATTTTGTTTGATGTGAAAGATCAACCAGAGTCGCAATCATAGAGCATATTGAAATTTATGAGAATTATTATTCCCCGAAAATGTGAACAACACTGGGTCAGAACCTTGACTCTGATACCACTTGTTGGGACCGTAAATTATTGGCCCACCAGTGCAACAATAATTACAAGATAAAAATAAAGTGAAAATGAGGAAATAAATGGGACACTAGATCTAATGTGGAAAAACCCCCAAAATGAAAGGGGTAAAAAACCACAGGGAAAAAGAAGGATCACTCTAGGTAAAGTAGACACACACTCCCTCCCTTATTACAAGGTGAAAATGCTCGTAAATTCTCTCTTGAATAAGCGGGGAAATAAACTTCACAAAAACCGCTCTGCTATAGGATCTGTTGTAATAGTGATTAAAACTGATGATGGGATGATAAAACCATTGGGGGAGATCCCCTTTTATAGGATGCATCTCCCCACCTCCTGCTTCCTTCTCCCGCTAGAGGCTTTGTGGGGTTTTGCCACCAACCACACACCCATCTCACCACCTTTGACAATGTAAGGGGGTAACACCGTCCAAATGAAAATATTTCGACAAAAGGAACCATCAACACCAACACCATCAATTTCTATTGACCCCGATGTAGTCTGAAAAATTTTCTTGGGGTTGACCAGATCGTTCCTCACGTGATTGAATATATCTGAAATATTCAGTTTTTTATTCCTGCAATTTACCTCTTTATGAATAGGGTTGTCCAGACCTGAAACACCATTTCTCACCTCATTCTCTGTGAGGGCGATGCCAGTTGACTATTGGATCATCAGATCAGATTTTATCTAATTATGATAGAAAATGTATCATGGTATGTTGTTTATCAAGATGATCAACAATATCTCTATCCTTCAAACCCCATGATCCGAAGATGAAACTATCGAAGGTATCAACCGAATGTTGATGAGATCTGAATTGATCAATCAAGGTCAGTTCAAGAATACCTGTGAATTCTGTGAACTTTGAGGTTGAGAGTAAAATCTGAGGCAATCTGTCGTGAAGATATTTGGAATTTGTGAATGTTGAAATAGTCAAAAATGTGGGTAAAAAATTAGGAATAGAGAACGGAGTAAAGGAGTGTGTCCAAGCCTTTGAAGAAGAAGTAGGCTGAGAGGAATGAGAGAATAAATAGGATCCTACTTTATTTATACTTGAAATTAAAATGTTGAATCCATATATCAATTTTGAATCTAGGAAATTTAATTTTTTGACTCAATTTTAATCTCGAATATTTACCACTAAAAGTATAAAATCATTGATTTTAATTTTTTTATTCAATTTTTATACTTAATTAAAAAAACATAGTTTTGGAATTTGAATTAATAAAGCTGTTTTGAATTTTATCTCAAATTGTGTAAAACAATGATTTTTAAATTCTGAAATGTCAATCAGAAATTTTTGTCAACTATGAATTAATTATGATTCAAAAAATATCTGATTTGGAATGGTTAAAAAATAATTTTAAATTAATATGGAATGAAATCGTGCCAAGGAAGTTAATTTTTTTTATTCAATTTTTTATTTCTAAATATAATTAGATAAAATCGATACATTTGAAAAAATTATTTTTGTGAATTATATAGGCTAGAATTTTTTCAACACGTAGTAATGTGAGACCATGGTGATATGCTACAATAGATGAATTCTATGAGAAGGGAAAAATATAATATCATTCCTTCTATCATGAGTGAAAAAATTCTATCACAGTCACTGATATTGTGAGGAGAAATTTTTTCCATGACACTTTTAGTGCACCTATTGCTACCCAAAAACCATATGCTATTGTGAAGTAAATTTTTACTAGAAGGGGATAATTTATACTATCATACACACTACACTACTAACATAAGAATATTTTCTACCATGAGGATAAAATTTCTACTACCATGAATTTCTCAACCATGTGATCCTGAGAAGACACACATTGATAAATGGAAACTATACTCCCCATTGAATCTTGTCTGTGTTTATTTTTGATGAAAAACAAGGAGAATATAATTTAAAGCGTCTCCCCATTTTTTTCTAAAGATCAATGAACTAAATAAAGAAGAAACACTAGATCATTCTCATGATAAGATGATCAAACACCTGAGAATAATGTGAGTTCGATCTTAAAGAATACTTGTTCTCTTCCATACTCATATTGAGGTCAAATTAAAGTAAGAGTATGAGAAACACTATGTGGGCTAAATCATGGAGATGAGGACATAGGTATTTCTGAGCATGAACATGGTCACTTGAGTTCACAAAAGATGATTATTTTCATTTGTTCCCCTATGACTAGTCCGATGAGAGGTTACCTGAACCTTGCGGTTGGTTTAACCAACAAACCAAAATGATGAAAGAATTTGTTGGCTATTGATTTTTCCAATTGTTGGAATGAAGATAGAGGGAACCGCTTTCATCATGATAACTTCAATTTTTATTTTGAAGGAACCAATATTCTAGGTTCTTTATGGAATGATCTAATGAATTCTTAGTGAGCTATGTGGGGCCTTCCAGTTTAAATCCATAACTGAGGATGAGACATTTTTTAGACCAACCTACGCTCACTGGTGTCACCATTTGATACCAATAAAGGATATCAATGTCACACTACCTTTCTTTAAATTGACCTCAACAACAGCTCACATACGACATTCTCACTCCAAAAGAGTTGATTTTGGAAAGCATGATCATCACTAACCCACTGTGAATGAATACTATAATTTTCCAGTAATGAGCAGGATGAGTAGGAGATGATACAAACCTGAAGAGTTTCCGAAATCAAGTAACCCACACATGTATAATTAAATTTGATTCTAGTGTGACTAGTT
Organism: Viscum album; assembly: GCA_963277665.1. Lineage (NCBI taxonomy): Eukaryota > Viridiplantae > Streptophyta > Magnoliopsida > Santalales > Viscaceae > Viscum > Viscum album. The sequence continues at coordinate 1,100,695,937 of OY728162.1, read as the reverse complement.
TTTATTTATGTTTTAGGTACAAAGTCATAGAGGGATCTCAATATTCTCTATCTTGATGGTTTATTGATTGTAAATCTGAAAACAACAAGTGTTTAGTAGTTTTCCTATGTGAACTAGACCAACTGTATGAGATCTATGTGATGCAAACTTTCTCATATAGAGTAAATATTAGACACATGATCTTATAGTCCATGACAACCACTGACTGAGTATAAAATAAGTTTCAAACAAGGTACCTGGGCATGGAAACATGATATAATAAAATGGAAGTTACATTGAGTTTAACTAATGAAAAATTACATAGGGTGTGATATAAATAAAGGACCCATCTTATGATCAGCCAAGTTTAATCCCAAATCCACTAGAACATACGCCCCAAATTCTTTTCCATTGATTCCCAATTGACAAATTGGTCCACTAGAGTCCATACCCACCATCTATGTTAGACTCAATAGATAATTTTCCTAGAACATGTAACTACTCATATGAGAACCAAATTGAGAATAACTTCCTATTGTACCTGTGATGTTTTATATCACATCTACCTATGAAAATTCAGGAAGGAGTACAATTATGATTATGGAAAGATTGTTTGAGCTGGTAAAATATTATTTGAACTTAATCTTTCTCCACATAATTCATGACGTGTGGCATCTATCTAGTTGAATAATGAGGTCTATTATCTACACTTATTCCCAATGAGATGCTGAAAGGATGGTAAATATGGTTCCCCTCTGCTAGTAAAACATATTTGATTCAGGTCGATCATAACTATCACTTGTTTAAATCTTTTATGTATTTGAAATTTTAATTTTTATCTATTTTTATTAAAGTTTGGATTCATGATATATTTATTTTATCCCGATTTTATTTATTTTTCTCACCCACTATATAGTCTTGTGATCTCTCAAGATCACATCAATGATGATAGAATCACTTGAGGATCACTCTTTAGATAAAAACTAGGGATGTAGAGTTCACTCACCCTACCAAATTTCTTATACTTTTTTCTTTGGATATATGTATAGTAATAGGATGAGGAGGAGATCATACATCATGACTCTTTCCTTATAATTTTCTTTTCCACTATTTAATACTCATTCCTCTCTCACTATCAGGATTACTATTTTATGATGGGATCATTGATTTGAATGGAGTATGGAATCATGATCATTACCCATTTGAGAGATTGATGAGTTGATCACTTAGGGATCTCCTTTATCATGATATCCATTAACAAAATTTAAATAGTAAGGTGTTCTGTATCTAATTCTAACAAATAGAGAATATAATTGAAGGTTCAAGGTGGTGAGACAAGGAAGGATCGTATATTTGAATACAGGGGTGTCTCTATTTTTTACATATATCATGTACATAATTTTCATTTTAAATTCCTATTTTCTTTCATCAAAACAACACACAACCCTTATTTATCCACCACATTCAAGAAATTAATAAAACAAAAACAAGAATCATAAGTATGAGGATAATGATGATTCATCTAATAAGAGTTTGTGTCCTTGAACCAACTGTTTGTACTTTGATTACATGAATATTTAATTTATTTAATTATTAAACATCTTATTAAATAATGTTCATTTTTTTCATGACTATAATGTAATAATGAAATAGAGTATTTTTCTTATTAATAATATCACAGTTGTTCCTCACTATGATGAGAAACATGAAGTTCTATGACAATATTATTAAATATAGTTTTGTGGTTGGGTGACATACTATTATGAGGCACATAGTATATAGACCACTAGGTGTGAGTACTCATATGAATATGAGACTTTTTCTCACAAAGATCTCACTTAGTAATCTCCAAGATAGAAAATTATGTGAACAGAATCACCAGTAAGAATTCCGCATGTTTTGGTGTCATCGGATATTGCTATATGCGAGCATGTGTAATGGTCCTTAGACTCTACGATTATCATTAATACATGTCATGAATCGCGCACTTAGATTTGATGTTGAAACCCGTCACACCATATGTTGGTGGGATGTAAGGTATATTGGGTGCATCATGAATGACATGTTATTAATGGATAAGTTGATGAAGGAATTGTCCCTTCCATTTATGGAAGTTTATATCTCAACCTTTTGATTGAAATAGAACCATCACCCTAAATTCAATGGACATAGTGAAATGATGAGTCTATTTCGGGTACTCAAAGAATGACATATCAAACAAATAGGTTCATGACACAATCATGAAACCTGCTTGATGAGATATTGAGACAAAGGGGTTATATTACACAGTGATCATTTGTATGTGGTTTTCATCTTTGCGACTTAAGGTTATTTCTCTTGGGTGTCTTGACCCGTTGCTAGACAGTAATCATGGACATTAGTCAAGTCTTCTTAATACCAATGAGAAAGAATCCTAGAGGGTCACACACTAAGTTTTTTTGGTGGTCTTGATTAAATTCTCATTGAATTTAATTAATGGAATAAATATTATTCTTAAGACCGAGGAAAAATTTTATTTAAGTTAAAATGATCGCATAAATTAAATAAATATTTATTCACTGGATTGTAAATAAAATTTATGTATTTATTTTATTGAACATTTAGAAAAAATCTATTTATTAGTTTGTAAATATAAAATTTATTTAAGAGAATAAAAATATTATTTAGGTATTCAATAAATGGATGTGGAGTTAAAACTAACCGAGACTTTGTTCAGTGATAAAATAATTATTTAAAAGATGGTAAATATTATATGGGATTAAATAATAATAATATCGTTATCATTATGTGGCTCAGGATATATTTTATGGTTCTATTTTTGGCAAGTTGGTGCACCGCAAATAATGACGTTGTTATTATTATTACATGGAATCGGTTTTCTATAAAGATTGTAATTGCATTTAATCACTATTACACAATTAAATATTGTTACTGAAACCTCATATCAATTAATAAACATCTACATCTATTATGAAAACCAATTGTCATGCTTGAGAATTGTTGATCAAAACAATTTTATCTCTCAACTCCTCTTCTCTCTCCCTCTTAAGAACGAGATTAGTTCTTCAAGATCAAAGAATGCAAGATCAAGAATGATTGACACAAGACATTTACTTTACCTCACTATCACCTAAAGAATGATTGGATTTGATCGGAGAACATCAGAGCATGTGTGGATCATCGCTAGAGGGATTCTACATTGGATCCTCACAAGAGAAATAATGGAAATCCGGAAGGGTCATTCCGAACAATCAACTACCATCAATGAAGAAAGTAACCAAGACCCGGGTATTTCATTTCTTCTGAAATTAAAAAATTAATTATAAACATGATGCACAATATTCTCTTTCTTGGATCTGGACCCTTTCTTCTCTTTTTCTAAATCTTTTATTTCAATTTGTGGATATTGGCATTCATTATCGTATTGATCCTAGATTGGTCCTTGATTTCAATAAAAGCAATGTCAGGTCCCCCCAACATCCACACATCCGCTTTGTTTGGATCCTTCATGTGGTATTAGAGCTGGGTTCATCATCATTTATAATTATTTAAATAAATCATTAATGATTTATGCTATAATAATTTTTTTTCAATTCAATATTAATCATTCATGTAATGTGAATTTAAATATCTATTCCTCCTCTTTCACTTCTCACAGATATAATAGAAATGTTTAATTTTTGGGATTATAATTAAATCAAGGATCTCATCAGGAGGCATTGGCGATTCTGTCCAAGTAACACGATAGTACACGCTGTGTATTCAGAGTTACACATTGTGTAATCTTCCATACATGCCGTGTAATATGGATTACACAACGTGTAGTTGTATTCAGTGTATCAGAAGTAATTAATAAATTAATAAAGCAGTGTTCATTAATGACATGTAGTTTAGTTAAGTATTACACCATGTATTGACCATAACAGACTGGGTCAGCCAGATTACACATTGTGTTTCCCACTATACATGGCATGTAGTCCCTTCAGGTCAAGCGCCAAACCGTGTATCCCATACATGGCAAAGTTGTGCGGTAAGTGTGTAACCCGGAGATCACACGATGTGTGTCCCACTGGACATGCCGTGTACTCTAAGATTTATGAAATATGCCTCATATGTCGAGCCCATAGGTGTATACTTTAGATTAGCTTGTGAAGGAAGTACACACCGTGTAGTTAGAACTACACATCATGTTCTTTAACAAAATACATAGAATTAAATCTTTAATGTTTATGTCATGTTCAGAATTACATATCAGTTAGATTTGAATGGGTGCTTATCGTGTTACCTCCATGGTTATGGATGAGAATCTCAGGTAAAGTTTGAAAATGATTAAGAAAAAATTATTGATTAATTAAAGATAACAATTAATCAATTCGAGTTCGATTTATCTTATTAAGAATGATTAAATAATTAAATTCTAGTTTTATTACATGTGTAATTAGTTGCACTTATATGGATGATCGTGAGATTAGACCAGACATTTGTATGTGATTGGTTTCCTTTTAATTTAAATTAAATTAAATTATTGGCATGTATGCCATCTCTCCTCATTAGTATGTAGGTCATGCATTCCCATGGTTTCATTTTATGTAAACCCCATTTTTTACCATAACCAACATGTGAGTAAAATAACATGTAATGGATGTAGCTCCCAAACTTTTGGAGGCAACCCAAGTCAAGATGCAAGGTGAAACCAATCCAAGGATATACAATGGTGGATAAGAGGGAAGCTATAAATATGAACCTCAATTCAAGGTTTTTCTCCCCTAGGTTAGTGGTTAGGTTATCAATATCAAGATAAACTAACTATTGGAAGAAGATCATGATCATAACCTATATTTTATTTCTACTAGTTTCATGGTTATTTCATTTTGGATGTGTTGTCACAATCACATAATTAATGTATTAACAAGTATGACAGATATAACTAAAATAAATATGGCTTATTTGTAAATATTATCTAAGACATGTTTAGTCACTAAAGTAAGTTATGCATAATATTAACAAGCATGTGATAAATATAATATGGATATTTAAAAATAAAAGATAAAAATCCTTCAATAAAATATTAAGTCAGACTAATCCTTTTGTTACTTTATTAAGAGAAAGACTCAATAAGACTATGTATTTGACCAACCCTTGTTGGGACACATAATTTTATACAATAAGCTCTTATGAAATTTTTTTAGTTTAGTTAACCATTTTTAATGAATAGGAGTATCCCTTTATATACTTGGTGTAAAATTGGTGACAAGTGTTGAGAAAATCAAAATCAAGATTTTAGAATTGGGGATTCCCCTAAATGAATCAAGGAGCTTCAATCCTGTAGTTGTCAAAGAAATTCCTACCTAAATACCTTCAAATATCTTGACCAACCCTTGTTGTGGTTATATGAATGGGAATATGGATCATTTCCAGATGAATTTCCTAGAAACTAAACATCCCAAGTTCAATAGTGAGGGCTATTGGGACTTGATAAAATAGTCGGATAATTAATAAAATTAATTTATTATTTATCACAAAATTATAATCAGTAATTTACTAATAATATTCTCTTTCAATTATAGAATATAAAATGACAATCTCATCTTCCACACTATCCCTACGATCAATACTAGAAAAAGACAACATCCTCCCTAGAAGTAACTTCTAAGAATGGTTTAGATGCCTACGAGTTATTATACTCCAAGAACAGAAATCTTACGTTCTATATTTCACATTGAATAATATTCCTACCTAAGAGGTGAGTGATGATGAGTACATAGTCTATGAGAAACATATGAACGACACGGTTGGAGTCCAATGATTGGTGCTTTCACCAATGTCTAGTGAACTCATGAAGTATCATGAAGATATGGATGCCTATAGCATGCTTGAGAACCTATGTGGTCTTTAAGAGGAGAGAGTTAGACAAGAAGGTAAGAGTTGGTGTCCTAGAACCAACTATTTTTCCTTTGATTACATGTATATTTAATGTATTTAAATATTAAACATCTAATTACATATTTTTCATTGTTCTGCATGCTTATAATGTAATAATGTTATAGAGTATTTGTTGCATTGATAACGTCATGATAGTTCCCCACTATAATGAGAAACATGAAATGATATAACAATATTATTAAATATAGTTCTATGGTTGGATGAAATTGTTTGATGGGACACATAACATGCGGACCATTAGGTGTGAGTTCTCGTAAGCATATGAGACTTCCTTTCATGAAGTTTGCAGTTGGTAATCTTTGAGACAAAAGATTATGAGAATAGACCCACCGGTAAGAATTCTGCATGTTTTAGTGTCATCAGATATTTATATCTGTGAGCATATGTAATGATCCTTAAACATTAATATTATCATTAATACATGTCACGACTCACCACTTTGATTTATTAACGAAAACCACCACATAGACTGTTGGCAGGAAGTAGGGTATGTTGGGTGCATCACGAGTGACATGTTATTAATGGATAAGTCAAGGAAGTATCTATCCCCTCCATTTATGGAAGTTGATATCTCATCCCATTGATTGAAATAGAACCATCACACGAAATTCCATGGCCATGGTGTAACAATGAGTTTATTTCAGGTAGTCAATGAACGATGTATCAATCAAAAAGTATGATGACGCTATCATGAAACCTGTTTGATGAGATAAAGTGAAAAAGGGATTATATTACACAATGAGTGTTCATATGTGGATGTCATGGTTTTGACTTTATGTTCTTTGTCTTGGGTGCCTTGACCAAATGCTAGATAGTACTCTTGAACTTTAGGACAACCCGCATAATGACAACAAGAAATAATCCTAGAGGGTCACCCACTAAGTGTTTTTACTACTCTCAGTTAAATACTATTTGAATTTATTTAATATTATTCTAAAGACCATGGAATAATTTTATTCAAGTTAAAATGATCGCATAAATTAAATAAAATATATTTATTTATTTTATTGAATATTTAATAAATATTTTTTTAATAGTTTGTGAATAAAATATTTATTTAAAAGAATAAAATATTTATTTATTTATGCAAGTGTTCAATAAATGGAAGTGGAGTTCGAGAAGACCAAGGCTAGTCTATTCGTAAATTAATTATTTTCAAGATGGTAAATAATTATTTAACTAGTTGGCACAAGGTAAAATAATAATGACACTGCTATTATTTTGTGGCGCGAAATTGTATTTATAATTCCGGTTTATGTAAGATGGCGAACCGTAAATAATAACGCGGTATTATTATTATGAGCATGAGTTTTCTCTATGTTCATGAATATATTTAATGGTTTTTATGCAATTAAAAATTGTAACTCAAGTTCCATGCATATAAATAGACAAGTATGCCCATTGTGCCTTAGACCACACCACACGCCCGATGAATTGAGAATTATCGGGCCAAAACATTTCTCTCTCGAATCCTCTTCTCTCCCCACTAAAGAATGCAAGACGTTCTTGAAGACTTATGAGCAATTGATTAATAACAGCTGACACAAGACACTCGCTTCGCTATGCTAGCACCCAGAGAATGGGAGTTATTGATCAGAGGCCATCGGAGCACGTGTGGATCACTACTAGAGGGTTTCTAGTTTGGATCCTTACTAGTACAACAAGATAATCCAGAAGGGTATTTTCGAATGATCAACATCATCAACAAAGAAAATTCCAAACATCTAGGTCTTATTTTATTTATGAAATTAATTAAATTATTTATAAACATGATGTCCAAGATCTTCTCGAAAGGTTTTGTGCCTCTTCTTTCTTTATCTTAATATTTGATTATATTCTCTGGAGATTGGCATTGATCATCGTATTGATCCTGAAATAATCATTGATCATGGTAAAAATAAATTTTGGGTGTCATGCAAACCACGCTTCCACTGTGCCTGAAACCTTCAAGGGGTATCAGAGCAGTTAAATAATAGTTTATAATTATTTAAATATTTCATTGATGATTTACACATTTAATAATTTAGTTGTTTCAATTTATGTTTACCATTCTAAAAATATGAATCTCGATATCTGTTCCACCTCTATCATTTCTTATTCACCTTAAAAAAAATATTTTCTTTTAATTTTGATTAAAATATAACAAAGGATTTCATCTAGAGGTGCCAAAGGATCCTCTTCATACAACACAAGAACACACGACATGTATTCGATAGTACAAGCCGTGTAGTAAAGGTTCAATGCACCGAGTCTTGTCCGCCAAACCAAGCCGTATTATTGGAGTTTTTCTAAGTCTTGTTGACTCGGTGTGTTGACCAGAAACAGGTGTCATGTGGTTTCTTGATTAAACGCCATGTGGCTTAATGGACATGGTGTGTAGTCCATTTGGGTTTGGGTTAGACCATGTACCCCGTACACTGATTTCCTGGCTGGAGACCATATAATGAGGAACTACATGACATGTGGCCTACTAGACATGTCGTGTACTTTGAATATTTCTAAAGTACACTCACACACCATTTCCCCGGACGTGTACTTCATATGGACGGTAAAAAATTGTACAATTCGTGTACTCATCAAAATTATAAAGATGTATTAAAACATATAATTATATTATACAAACCCTTGAGATGTGCACCATTGTGTAGGCATAATGCTGAGGCACAACACATGATAGGTGTTTTATATATATGTGTTTAATTTATCATTTGTTTAATGTTCATTTCTACTCATTTGGTAGTTACAAATAGAAATTCACTGGGTTGCCTTCAAGGTACAAGTTATGTACAATGATAAATTTGAATGAATTTATTTGTTTAAAATTATGATGGATGATAATCTCAAGGAAATTTAGAAAATGGTTTAAGATAAAAGGATTGATTAATTAATGATGATAATTAATTGATTCGAGCGTGATTTATCTTAAGCAAGAATGATTAAAGAATTGAATGGTAGTTTTATTTATGCATAAATATCATTGCATGTATGGATGATCATGATATAGACCAATACCATTGTATGTGGATGGTTTATTTTAATTTATTTATTTAAATTAAAAATTTTGTCTTACGAGCCTTCTCCTCATTAATATGTAGGGCCTGCATGCCCAAGGATTCATTTATGTAAAACCCATTTTTACCCCTCATCTACATGTGAGTTAAAAAGGGCATATGTAATAGATGGAACTCCCGAGCTAGTAGAGTCAGTTTAAGCTGGAGCTGAGATGAAACAAAACCCAGGAGATATAGAGGTGGACAAGTGGAAGCTGTGAACATGAACCCAAAAGGTTCAAGGTGTTTCTCCCCTAGGCCAGGGTTAGTTTATCAACTGCTAGATAAATTAACCATTAGAAAATATCATGATCATTACATTTACATTATTTTATTACTATCAGTTTCATGGTTTATCATTATATATGTGTTTTCACGATCACATAATTATTGATTTAAAAAAGCATGAAATATGGAACTAAAATAAACTATACATTCACGTAAATATTATCAAGGCATGGGTAATCAGTTATGTAAGTTCCTCTTAATATGAAAAATCCTGTGATAATGATAATAAGAAATTCATGCATAAGAGATAAAAATCACTCAAATAAAATATTAAGTTAGACCAAGCCTTATGTTACATTATTAAGGGTAAAACTCAGTAAAACTATGTGTTTGACCAATCCTTGTTGGGAGACTTAATTTTATACAAGAATCATTTATGAAAGGTTTCGAGCTGACTTAACCATATTACATCAAGAGGAGTATCCCTTTCTAGACTTTTTATAATATTAGAGGCAAGAGTTGAGGAAATCCAATGTCAGGATTTTAGGATTGGGGAGTCCACTCAACAGATCAAGGAGCTGCAAGCCCATAGTTGGAAAAGACCTTCCAACCTAAATACCTTCAATAGCTTGACCAACCCTTGTTGGGGTTATGCAAAGGGGAATATCAATCCTTGACACTAGATGTCATGGAAACTAGAAATTCTAAGATAAATGGTGGGCGCCATTGGGACTTGATAAAATAGTGGGAGACTTAATAGAAATTTATTATTTATCATAAAAATTAATAAATAATGTACTAATGATATTCTATTTTAAATTGTAGAATAAAAATGACAAGCTCGCCAACCACACTATCCCTGCGATCAATTCTAGATAAAGACAAAATCCTCACCAGTAGTAACTTCTAGGAATGGTTCAGACTCCTTTGGGTTGTCCTACTCCATGAATGGAAGTCTTACATGCTGAAGTTAGCATTACCTGACTCACCTATCAAAGAGGTGAGTGATAATAATTTCGTGGTCTACGAGAAACATATGAACGACATGGTAGATGTTCAATGTTTGATGTTGTCATCAATTTCTAGTGATCTCATGAAGTCTCATGAAAACATGGATGCTTATAGAATGCTCGAGCACCTCCATGGTCTTTACCTAGAGAGAGAAAGACATGAATGGTTTGAGATATCTAAAGCACTCTTTCAAAGTAACCTTGGAGAAGGTTCCCCAGTTGGGCCTTATGTAGTCAAGCTCATTAGCTACATTGAGCGGCTGGAGGTTCTAGAGTTTAAACTCCCTGAAGAATTGGGCACCGATCTCATTCTCTCATCACTCTCTCAGAGATTATCTAACTTTGTTGTCAATTTCAACAAGAAAAACATTGATAAGTATCTATCTGATCTTATTATCCTCATTTTCCAAGTGAACAAAGATATAAAGAGTGAAAATCCTTCTGTCCTTATGGTGATTAAGAGGAAAGGGAAGGTGAAGAGATTTAAGCCTAAATCTTCTTCACGAACTTCCATGAAAATGAAGATCAAAGGGGAGAAAAGTAAACATGAGGCTATTTGTTTCTCATGTGGCAAGAAGGGCCACTGGAAGAAGAACTGCACCCAGCCTAAGAAGTAAGGGGAAGCTTGAGGTGCATTTGTTATCGAATGAAATCTATCTGTTTCTACAAATTGGGTATTAGATATAGCTTTTGGTGCTCACATATGTATCCAAATATAGGAACCAATTAGATTTAGGAAGATTGATCGAGGGGAGGTAGATCTATGAGCAGCTAACAGAGATAGACATTCTATTTTAGCAGTTGGGGATTACCACCTCACATTGCCAAATGGGATGATCTTGGTGTTAAAGGGTTGTTATTATGTGAATTCTGTTACTAAAAACATTATTTATGTATATAGATTAGATACAAATGGATTTGTTTTCAAGTATGGAAATGAATGTTGCTTCTTTTATAAAGATATCATTTGTTTTGGTAGGGAACATTTATACAATGGTCTTTACATGTTAGATTACACAAATCAATTAATGGAAATCAATAACAATGGTACTTCACATGACTCATACCACACACAACTTTGGCATCACCCGCTAGGTCATGTAAATGAGAAATTCTTGACAAAGTTACATCAATATTTATATTTATATTCTTTTGAACTAAAAACACTTGGTGTATGTCATGCATTTTTACAAGGAAAAATTACCAAAGCCCCATTTGGTGGGAATGGTGAATGGGATAAAGAGATTCTTGAATTGGTTCATACCGATGTGTGTGGATCATTTCTAGTTGTAGAAAGGGGTGGGTACGCATACTTCATAACTTTTAATGATGATTTTAGTAGATATGGATAGATCTACATAATGAGGTATAAGTCAAATTCCTTTGATAAGTTAAAAGAATACAAGAATTATGTTGAGAACCAGCTTGGTAAGTAGATTCAGAAACTCCACTCAAACTGAGGTGAGAAATATCTTAATTAGGACTTCATTGATTAATTACGTGATTTTTGGATCCTATACCAACTCACTCCTCCTTACACACCTCAATGTAATGGTGTAAGTGAAAGGAAGAACAACACATTGTTGGTCATGGTGAGATCAATAATGAGTCATGAAAGTCTTCCATTATTATTTTGGGGTATGTGTTACAAATAACATCACACATACTAAACCAAGTACCAACTAAATCGATAAATGGTATTCCATAATAGTTTTGGAGTGGATGAAAATCCTGTTTTCGAATTTAAATGTGTGGGGTAGAGAAGAATTTGTTAAGGCATATTTAGGTGACAAACTTGCACCCCGAGGCACAAAGTGTTCATTTATAGGATACCCCAAGGAAACCATGGGATATTACCTATACAATCCCTCAGAAAAAAAGGTTATAGTGGTAAGACCTGCCATATTCCTTGAGGGGTTCACTTCTACAAAAGAGATAGTGGGAGTGAGATAGACTTCAATGAAGTCGAGGCTCAGGGTACATAATAGTTGGTATAGGAACAGATTCTACAAAGTCCCGTGGAAGGAGAATCTGTTCCAGATACACAAGTAATGCGTAGGAATTCAAGAAAGGTTAGAGAACTGGAATGGTACGGTTTTATAGTTACTGAGGATGGTGACTCATTATTAGTTAATTATAATGATCCAATATCCTACAAGGAAGAATTATGCGGCACAAACGGTCACAAGTGGCCAGAAGCCATGAATTCTGAAATGGATTTCATGTACCAAAACCATGTCTGGATTTTGGTAGATCCTCTAGTTGATGTAAATCCTGTTGGTTGTAAATGGGTATTCAAGAAGAAAATGGACATGGAAGGACATGTCAGTACCTATAATGCACGATTGGTTACAAAAGGGTTTAAACAGCATCAAGGAATTGACTATGAAAACGCCTTTTCACCACTTACAATGCTGAAATCCGTCAGAATTATACTTTCCATTGCAACTTACCATGACTATGATATTTGGAAAAAGGAAGTAAAAATAGAATGCCTTAATGGGATCCTTCAAGAAGATGTCTACATGACACAACATGAAGGGTTTGTGACTCCAAAGGATGAAAATAAGGTATGCAAGTTGTAGGAATCCATTTATGGATTAGAGCAAGCATCCAGGTCCTGGAAAATTCATTTTGATGAAGCCATAACAGAATTTTGTTTTATCAAGAATGAATTTGAGCCTTGTGTCTACAAACAGTTTAGTGGGTGTGTAGTCGTTTTCCTAAAAGTATATGTTGATTAAATATTACTTATTGGAAATGGGATACCAATCTTACAATCTGTTAAGGCATGGTTGAATCAATTATTCTCCATAAAGGACATCGGTGAGGCAACATATATTCTTGGGATCAAGATCCATCATGATAGATCCATTAGATTGTTGGGCTTAAGTCAAATTACATACATAGATAAGATACTAAAGAGATTCAGTATAAAAAAAATCCAAGAGGGGATTGTTGCCAGAATCACATGGCATTCATCGTTCCAAGAAAATGTGTCCTAAATAACATGAGGAAAGAAAGATAATGGCAAGGACTCCATAAGCATCAGTGATTGGGTCAGTCATGTATTCCATGCTATGTACTCGGCTAGATGTCACCTATGCATTGACTGTGGTAGGAAAATACCAAGCTGACCCAGGTGACCTCAATTGGATGGTAGTCAAGAATATCTTAAAGCATCTGAGGTGTAATAAGGATATGTTCCTGGTTTATGGAGGAGATGAGGAAGTAGTCATCATAGGATATGAAGACGCTGGTTTCTAGAATGATAAATATAACATGATGTTGCAAACATGATACATATTCATTTCGAATGGAGGTGCAGTGATCTAGAAGGGCTCAATGTAGAGTGTGGCCACAGATTCTACAGCAGATTTCGAGTATATCATAGCTTATGAGGCAACTAAAGAAGTAGTTTTGGATGCGAAGCTTCATCTAGGAGCTGGATGTGATACCTAGAAGTAAAGATCCCATCACATTATACTGTGATAATACTGCTGTGGTGGCTCTCACAAAAGAGATAGGGACATATCAGCGGAAGAAGCACATACTTAGGAAGTATCATCTCTTGAGGTATTTTTCTCAGAGAGGAGAAGTCCCAGTGAGTAGTATTTTCACAGAATACAACGTGGTAGAACCCTTAACTAAAGTCTTGACTCTGTAGAAACATGATCACCATGTGAGGTCTAGCAGACTGAAAGTCGTAGGCAGTTGGCTCTAGTCCAAGTGGGAGTTTCTAAGAGTTGGCATCCTAGAGCCAACTATTTTTCATGTGATTACATGGATATTTAATGTATTTAAATATTATACATCTTATTACATTTTTTTTATTTTTTTCATGACTATGATGTAATAATGTCCTAGAGTATTTTTTGCATTTATATGGTCATGGAAGTTCCCCGCTATGATGAGAACTTTGAAATGCTATAACAATATTATTAAATATATGTCTGATGTTGAATGACATACTATGATAGGACACATATCATGTAGACCATTAGGTGTGAATACTCGTAAGAAAATGAGACTTCCTATAATGAAGTTCTCACTTGGAAATCTCTAAGATAAGAGATTATGAGAACAAACCCACCGGTAGAAATTCTGCATGTTTTGGTGTCATCAGATATTTCTATCTACGAGTGTGTGTAATGATCCTTAGACTTTAAAATTATCATTAATATGTGTCATGACTTGTGCACTTTTATTTACTAACAAAAACTATCACACACATAGTTAGTAGGAAATATGGTACGTTGGGTGCATCATGAGTGGCATTTTACTAATGGATAACTCAAGGAAGGATTTTTCCCTTCCATTTATGGAAGTTGATATGTCGACCCTTTGATTAAAATAGAATTTTCATATAAACATTCATGGCCATGGTGTAATTTGGAGTTTATTTCAGGTAGTCAAAGAATGACGTATCAAGCATAAAGGTTGATGACACTATAATGAAGCCTGATTAAAGAGATATTGCGACAAAGGGATTATATTACATAGTGATCGTTCGTATGTGGATGTCATTGTTGCGACTTTATGTTTATTATATTAGGTTTCCTGACCTGTTGCTTGACATTACTCTTGGACATTAGGTAAGCCCCCATAATACCAATAAGAAATAATCCTAGAGGATTACACACTAAGTGTTATTTTTGGTCTCAGTTAAATTCTATTTGAATTTAATTAATGTTATTCTCAAGACTGTGGAATAATTTTATTCACGTTAAAATGATCTCATAAATTAAATTAAATATAATAATTTATTCTATTTAACATTTAATATATATTTATTTACTAGTTTTTAAATAAAATATTTATTTAAGAGAATAATTAATTATTTATTTATTCAGGTGTTCAAAAAATGGAAGTGGATTTCAAGCGGACCAAGGTCAGTCCAATAGTAAAATTACTATTTGTAAGACGGTGAATAATTATTTAACTAGTTGGTACAAGTTAAAATAATAATTATTCTAGTATTATTTTGTGACACAAAATTTAATTTATAATTCCGTTTTGAAAAATTTGGCGCACCATAAATAATAACACTGTATTATTATTATGAGCATGTGTTTTATCTAAGTTCATGAATGTATTTAATTTCTGTTATGAAATTAAGTATTTTATGTAATGTTCCATGAATATAAATAGGCAAGTACGGCTATTGTGCCATATACTACACCACATGCCTGGTGAATTGAGAATTTCTGAGCCAAACGATTTCTCTCTCGAATCCTCTTCTCTCCCATCTCAAGAATGAGATAAATTCTTCAAGACCAAAGAACAAGAGATCAATAATGACAGACACAAGACACTCGCTTCACCGCTCTAGCACCTAGAGAATGATCGATGTCGATTGGAGGCCATCAGAGCATGTGTAGATCATCGCTAGATGGATTCTAGTTTGGATCCTTACCTGCACAATGAGATAATCCAGAAGGTTCTTTTTGGATGCTCAACATTATCAACAAAGAAAATACTGAAAATCCAGGTATTATTTTTTTATTAAATTAATTAAATTAATTATAAACATGATGTGAAAGATCGTCTCTAAAGGTTTCAAGCTTCTTCCTTCTTTATTTAAATCTTTTATTATATTCTATGGAGACTAGCGTTCATTGTTGTATTGATCCTCAAATAATCATTGATCATGGTAAAATTAAAAGTTAGTTTTTGTCCAAACCACACTTTTGCTACGCCCGGAACCTTCAAGGAACAATTCGAGATCTTCAAGGAACATTTTTAGAGTATTCTTGGAGAGGGTTACTCAACTGGGCCTCACATAGTCAAGATCATTGGCTACATTGAGAATTTGGAGGTTCTAGGGTTTAAACTCCCCGAATAACTGGGTACCGATCTCATTCTCGCATCACTACCTCACAACTTTTCTAGTTTTTTTTGTGAATTTTAATATGAAAAACATTGATGTTTATCTTCCATATCTTCTTATCCTCCTTTTACAAGTGGACAAATACATGAAGTGCAAGAATCCTTCTTTCCTTTTTCTGAATAAAAGGTAAGGGAATGTAAATAGATTTAATCCTAAAGCTTCTTCATGCCCTTAAAAGAGAATAAATATCAAAGGGGAGGCAAGGTAACAAGAAGATGTGTGTTTGACATGAAGAAAGAAGGGCCACTGGAATAAAAACTACACCCAACCAATGAATCAAGGGTATGCTTCAGGTGTGTTTGTTATCAAACACAATTTATTCCTTTCTACAAATTGGGTATTAGATACATCTTATGGTGCTCACATCTGTATCCAAATATGGGAACCAAGTAGATTCAAGAAAAATGACTGAGGGGAGGTTTATCTACGAGTATCCAACGAGGCCAGAATTATTTTTGTAGCTTTTCGGGACTACCACCTCACATTGCTTACTGGGATGATCTTTGTGTTAAAAGGTTGCTATTATGTGCCTTCTATAATGAAAAATATTATTTTTGTATCTAGACTAGATATAGATAGATTTATTTTCAATTTCAAAAATGAATGTTTCTTCTTTTATGAGGATAGGATTTGTTTTGGTAAGGCACATTTATTTAATGGTCTTTGAGTGTTGGATTACACAAACCAAGTAATGACAATCGATAATGAAGCCACTTCACATGACTCATACCACACCCAAATTTGGAATCACTGGCTAGTTCATGTAAATGAGAAATTCTTTAAAAATGTACATAAAGATGGATATTAAAATTATTTAGAACTAAAAACACTTGTTGTATGTCATTCATGATTACAAGGAAAAATGACCAAAGCTCTATTTAGTGGGAAAGGTGAAAGGGCCAAAGAACATCTTGAATTGGTTCATACCGATGTGTGTGGATCATTTCCAATTGAAGCAAGGGGTGGTTAGTGATACTTCATAAATTTTAATGATGATTTTAATTGATAAGGATATATCTACATAATGATTTATAATTCAAATTCTTTTAATATGTTCAAGTAATACAATAATGATGTTGACAACCAGCTTGGTAAGAAGATTAAGATACTCTGCTTATACCGAGGTGAAGAATATCTTAATCAACACTTCATTGATTAGTTACGGGAGTTTGGTATCTTATTCCAACTAACTTCTCCTTACACTCCCCGGTAGAATGGTGTAGGAAAAAGGAGGAATCACACTTTATTGGAGATTGTGAGATCAATGACAAGTCATGAAAATCTTCAATTATACTTTTGGGGATATGCGTCACAAACAGAAGCACACATTGTAAATCAAGTACCAACTAAACCTAGAAATGGTATTCCATATGAGCATCGGAGTGGAAGAAATATTTGTTATTGAATTTACATGTGTGGGGAAGAGAAGCATTTATTAAATCCTCTTTAGGCAAAAAACTCACACCCTAAAGTACAAAGTGTACCTTTATAGGATAACCCAAGGAAACAAAGGGATATTACTTATACAAACCCTTCGTCAAAAAGGTTATAGTGGCAAGACACACCATATTCCTTGAGAGGGAGAATATCTCCAAAAGAGATAGTGGGAGAAAGATAGACTTCATTGAATTTGAGGCTCAAGGTACACAAGTGTTGGTACGAGAGAAGATTCCACAAAGCCCAGTCGAAGAAAGATCTGTTCTAGAGACACAAGTACCATGTAGGAGTATAAGAGAGGTTAGAGAACCTTCCCTCAAGGTAACATTGTAGAATTTTTGTGTTGGTTATGTTTGTTGACAATGCAGGTTTCCATGGTGAATTGTATAGTTCTAGAGATGTTTTTGACAATCCATGTGGAAAGAGAACCATGAAAAAGGAATGGATGATCTGGAGGTGGTACAAGAAGAATAGATACAAGTTGGTGCCGTTTCCCAGGGTTTGCTAAATCTTTGGGGTCCAAAATTTGGAGTTTGGTGAGTATTGAAAAAATAGGTTTTCCTTGAAGATATAATTTTAATATGGAAATGGCATGAGTTTCACAATGATAGGCTTCATGGTTTGGATTTTGTGAAAACCAGAAGAATGTTGACGATTATTTTTCACAATTATGACATGCTTTGAGAATGGAAGCGTTAAATAGCATTGCGGTGGAAAAGGGAATTGTGAGTGGAGCTTCATGGTGAAGGTGAAAATTAATTAATGGAATGATCTATGATTACAAAGAGCTCTATGATCGGAAAATTATTGTGGTGCTTCGCGATATTGAGATAATTTCGGCGGAAATTTATGAGCATCGGGATTTGTGATGATGTGGCGCTGACATCACACGGAAGGTTCGAGGTTCGTTGGAATTTCCTATAAATAGGTGTCGACCCCCTCGAGAGAAGTAGGGAGTTTTTAATGAAAATATTTTGCTCTCGACTAACGAATGTGGTTCACGAAGGCAGTTTGCTTCGCGAAAGAAGGGATTCATGGTAGCTAATCTAGCTCCGTGAAAATTGTGTGATCCATGTTGGCTCAGTGAGATTCACAAAGGAAGTTGCTCTGTGATGAATTGATCTCCGCGAGGTCGTAAGATTTGCGAAGGCTTGAGCTTCGAAAAAATGCATGAACTTCTTGAAGGCTTTTTTGAGCATTATGAAATTGAGAGCCTCATGATGTAGGTTGATTTTCGAAGTTGTTCCCAAAGTATGTTCCTAGTGTTCAATGGAAAAGGGGTATTCATCAGTGGATGAAATTTGGACTTCAATAGAGCATCTACATACAGTGGAGGATGAAATAATTAGTGATAATGTAGAGACCTAAAGGTCCATAAACTGTGAATGGATAATATAAAGAAGCAGTGAGCTCACTTCAGTTTAGAGAGTAGTGAGTTCTCAAATTGTGAGTGGTTGTAAACTAGTAGGGATAGTGAGTCCTCTTTGAACATGTAAACAACATTGCACTTATAATGAAATTGGTAAATTGGCACACTACCAGTGTATAATCCTTGGATGTAGCCAAACGAGGGTGAACCAAGTAAAAATTGATGTGTCATGTGCATGCTATAAGTTTCATTCATACTCTCCAACAGGAAGGAGAGAGAAGAGGGTTTTGTCTAATAGAAAAAAAAGATCAAACGGGGTAGCTATTTTAATCTGTCATACCCTGATTCACCCCCCATCTCATGGTATCTAGCATAGTGGACCTAATAATTGGTATCAGAGTGAAAGCTTGATAATCAGTGTTTCTCTCTCAAATTGAGGTCACTAATCATAAAGGGATTTCAATCTTCGACAAGAACAAATTTTATCTATTGAAGAATCAGATACAACACTACTTTCGAACTTTGGTAATGGATGTGTTTACAGCAACAATGCATGGTATCACGACTGATGTTAATAGGGGTGCATTATCAGAAGCTGCGCAAAGAGAATTGTATGCTGATGCAAAGGGAATCAATTATTTGGAGGATCCCTATCCAATGCTATATATACCAAGGTGATGTCAGGAAAAAAATCACATGCTATGTGGGAAAAGTTGTTGAACATATATGATGGAGATACAAAGGTCAGAGAAGCGAAGATGCAAGTGTTATGGAACAGGTATGAAGATCTAAGAATGAACCGAAATGAGTCTATTGATGGATTCTTTGACAAGTTAAATGTTGTTGTGGATGATATATAGGGAATGAGAGAAGTCATTGAAGACATAAAGATCTTAAAGCGCATCTTGAGGAATCTCCCACCTTTGTTCAATCCAAAGGTTTCAGTACTGGAAGATAAAGACCCAAAGGACCTAAAATTGGACAATTTTCACAGTACCCTAGTTGCATATGAAATGAGAAATGATGATAACGAGGTTGTGGAAAAGTGGAAATCTAAAGAAGTGGCATTCAAGTCCATGAAGAAGCTCACCATTTAATTTTCTCAACAAGAAGAAGATACATAGGGGTGATGTCATTCCTCTACTCAAACCTTCAAAGAGGAAAAGGAAAGTTTAAATGGAAACTTCCACTAACCTATTTTCTATGAGAAAAGGTTGGTCATCTTACAACAAGGTGTCCAAAAAAGTTCCACAAAGATGATGATGTCAATGAAGTTGGTATTCCCAAGAATAAGTTTTTAGCCTGTGTGAAAGACAATAAGCAGTTCAAAAGATATTTCTATAAGAAGAAGATTCTACTTTTAAAAGAATGTGACAGCATGGATGAGTCTGAGGCTGAGGAGGTTGAAGAGATAGAGAACTGCAAAGATCGTAGAGAAAATACTATGGTTGAAGTTGTCAGAAGTACTCAGAAAAAGGAAGAAACTAACATTGATGAAGAATATGAAGTTGAAGGAATAGTTGATATGCAAGCTGAGTTAGAAGAAGCTCTTAAAGAGATAGATGTTCAGAGAGAATAAAATGAAATCCAACAATGTAGTTCATGATGCCAAACACGATATGCAGCAATAGGAAGAAGAGATGTCTGAGTTGATGGAAGAAATGGAAAAACTCAAGCCTTCAACACTAGAGGACTCAGAATCGGTCAGTAATTAGAAAATCAAAATTAAAGAACAGAAAAGGGAGATCGATGGATTGAATAAAACAATGAAATATCAAATCAAGTGTATTGAAGAAATTGAAAAAGAAGTTGTCAATTTGCATAAAAAGGTTAAGGATAAAAAACTCACGACTCCTGCTGGGACATAAAAAAAGTTGATCACTCAGAAAATCGAGATTCTAAAAGTGGAGAATAGTGGTTCAGCATAAAGGAAGCATCAATTATGTTCAGATTCTAAGGTCGATGGGGGGATTGATCAAAAAAAATCTATGAAAATGGAAGTTAGATCGCAGGCACCCATTCCGAGATTGAAGGTTGATTTGGAAAAAATGAAGAATTAGAATATTCATAGATCCCAAGGGGAGAATCACAGTGTAGAAGTGACACAAATAAATTCACCTTATATCAGGTGTTATTGTTGTGGAAAGATGAGACATTCATAGTATGTGTGTTCCATATCCAAGAGACATCGAAGGGCACAAGAACAGAGGTGGAAGCTAAACAGTGAACGGTTCTCCATAACATATTTCAAAGGACACTATTTTTGGTGTGGAGGATTTTTCGAAAATGGCTAGGTACTGCACTTCGAACATACAGAGGAATGTGCCAACGTAGAATCAAAATGTTCACAAGCAGCAGATCAATGAACCAATAGGTGAGTTGGAAATGCAAAACATATTTGCAACTTTTCAAGATGAAGTTGGTCCATCATAATCTGAGAAATAACAAAAGACTCAATCCATGTCGAGTGTGAGACAAAAATATGGACATATAAGAAGAAAGATGAGAAGGAAGTGGTTGCAGAAATTCCCCGTAAAGCATCAGATCGCTCTGGTGTGTGGATCCTTGATAGTGGTTTCACATCTCACAGGACAGGTAATAAGGATCTTGTTAGATGTGTAAAATATGACAAAAAAGTATTTGTCAAATTTTGAAATGATGAAGGCATAAAGATTATTAGCTTATGAAAGGCCAGTTTTGGGGGAAAAGATATTAGACATGATGATGTCTTAGTAGTAGAAGGCCTCAGTCACAATTTTCTCAGCGTCAGTCAACTATGTGACTTAGGAAATTCTATAAGGTTTACTATGAATATGTGTATCATAAAAAAGAATATATAGGGAAGTGGTTCTACATGGAAAAAGAACAAAGTGAAATATCTACTTAGTATGTGGTGAAGAAGATTTGTGGTTTATATCTATAGATGAAGAAAACAAGTTGTGGAATAAATGACTTGGTTATCTATGCCAACCATACCTAGAATATCTGGTAATGTGTGATACAACAAGAGACCTCTCTAAGATATCATTTGATCGTACTCACATGTGCGATGCATGCCAACAAGGGATGCTCATTAGAAAGATATATAAGGAAAAGGAAAAGAAGTCAACAAGAGTGCTCAAATTGGTTCATGATGATGTTTGTAGGCCTATCACACCAAGGGAAATTGATGGAAAGAGGTACTATGTTCTTTTCATTGATGACTACAGCATAATGGCATGGGTGTTTTTTAATTTCCCATAAGTCTGATGCGTTCATATTCTTAAGACAGTACCGAAGGGAGTGCGAAAGGATGCTTAGATAGAAAATTCTTAAGTTTCATACTGATAATGGTATAGAATTCAAAAACAGTCATGTGGAAGACTATCTTGAGAAACATAGGATAAGACATCAAGTTTCCTCAGTGAGAACTCCCCAAAAGAATGGAGTTGTTGAATGGAGACATCAGATTATCAACAACATGGCCAAAACAATTCTCACAGAAAAATACCTACTAGAGAAATTTTAGAAGGAAGTAGTATTGACATAGGTCTATATTTCTAACAGGGCTTTGTTGTGTTTGATGGAAGGAAAAAATACATATGATATGTGGTACAGAATGAAGCCAATAGTGACGTACTTTCGAATGTTTGGGAGTAAGTTCTTTATACCCAACAAAGAAAAAACATGAAATTTGAATCACGCAGAGATGAGGGAATATTCCTTGGCTACTCATGAAAAATAAAATCTTATAAATACTTTAATAAAAGGATGTTAAAGGTAGTTGAGAGAAATAAAGTCACTATTGTGGAAAATGATTAGAACATTCAACAACATAGGGAAAAATTTCTTGATAAAAGTGATGAGTAGGAAAGAAACGCAAGAGAAGCAGAAGTGGATGACGTTGATTCAGAAGATGATACTGATGATGAACATGAAGAAGTAAAATTTGTATATACACAGAAGCCATGAGGACGAGCTGAAATTGATAGGTATAATATTATTGGTGATCATTCAGCTTCAGTTCATACATGAAGAATCAAATCTCTACAACAGACATCTTTCCTATCTCAGGTAGAGCCTAAATGTTTTGTAGATTCACCTAAAGATGAAAACTGGGGTCATGCTATGAATGAAGAGCTAGATCAGATTGAAAAGAATCTGACATGGGATATTGTTTCGAGGCCAGCAGATAAGAATGTCATCGGGACTAAATGGATCTATCGTACAAAGATAGATGAATTTGGCACAGTGATTCAGAAAAAAGCACCACTGGTGTGAAAAGTATACTCCCAGATAGATGGAATAGATGTTGATGAGGCATTTTCAATAGTTTCGAGACTAGAGACAATCAGATTATTTCTAGACATTGGAGTGTAATGAAAGTTCAATTTTTTCCAGATGGATGTCAAATCTGCATTTCTGAATGGGGTTCTAGAGGAAGAAGTTTATTTTGAGAAACTAGATGGTTTTCTCATTCATGAGGATGAGAAAAGAGTTTGAATACTGAAGAAGGCATTTTATGGAATGAAATAAGCACCAAGATCATGGTACTCAAGGCTTGATCAATACTTGAAGAAACTTGGTTTTCAGCATGGGGGAGTTGATTACAATCTCTATTTCAACAATAACAGTTATCAAATGATTATGGTCCTGGTTTATGTCGAAGACATAATCTTTGGTGGATCAGATGAAGCTCAGTGAAAACAGTTTTCTGAATTCATTAAATGTGAGTTCGAAATGTCAATGATTGGAGAGATAACGTTTTTCCTTGGGTTACAGGTGACATAAGGAATAATTGGAACATTCATTTTTCAATAAAAATATTCCAAGGAGGTTTTGAGAATATTTATAATGGATAATTCCAAGGAGATGAAGACTTTGGTTGCAACCCAGATGAAATTATCGAAAGATGATAATGGGAAGGCGGTTAATATCACAGAATATAGGCATATTATTGGTAGTTTACTGTACCTAACAATGATGATACCTGATATTGTTTTCTCCACATGCCAAGTAGTGAGATATCAATGTAATCCCAAGTAAAGCCACAAGATTTCAGTGAAAATAATAATTCAGTATATCAAGGGCACAATGGATTTCAGCTTGATTTATAGTGACAAATATCAGTCAGAGTTATTGGGATATACTGATAATGATTGAGCCAGTTCCACAGATGACAGGAAATAAATGTCAGGAGGTGCTTCTATCTTGGTGGATTGTGTTTTTCTTGGCTGATAAAGAAGCAAGATTGCATTTCATTGAGCACCACAGAAGCTGAGTATATTTCTGCCACTCAAGCTTGAACACAGTTATTGTGGATGAAGCAGCAGATTGATGAAATGGGCATTGAGGTGAAGTCTCTGATTGGAATCTGGTGTGATAACTCTAGTGCTATAAATATCAGAAAGAATATTTTCCATCACTCAAGTACAAAGTAAATTGATATAAAGTATCATTTTATCAAGGAGAAGGATTAGCAGGGAATTGTAAAGTTAGATTATGTGCCTATAGAACATCAAGATGAAGACATTTTGATGAAGGCCTTACCCAAGGAAGATTTTGAGAGGCATTTACTGGCTCTAGATGTTCAGTCGACTCCCCACACTTGAAAAAGTGTGGATGTGGGCACCCCCCCTCTCCCCTAGGAATTTTGTTTTTTTCCTAATGCGCTAATATGTGATCTGTCCCATGTTGTATCCACAAAGGATTGACCATTGGGTTTGTTGACCAAGGGGGAGAAATAGTAAAATAGTGACTCCTACAGGGGGAGAAATTTTTGGATGAAGGGAGAAAATGTCTTAGTAAAAGACACAGGGAGAAGCAGATAGATGGAGCAGCGGGATAGGGTGAGAGCAATGAGATTGGGGGAGACTTTTAAATATGACGATGCTATAAGTGATTGATCAAATCTTATATATCATGATAGCTATGTAATCGTGAGAAACGTAGTAGAGTGATGTTGGAATGGTGTGAAAAGGGTTCTAGGGATCAAAAATTGGTCTCAGTTTGACAATTGGTATCTGATTGGTACCAAAAATTGGTATCAGTTTGGAAATTGGTATTCGTTGGGTGTCAATAGTTAGTGTCTAACATGAAGCGATTCATTTATGACATTTTTATTTACTCTTTTTTCTCACAACGAGCATTGCTCATGAGGTCTTAGAGTATGTGGTGATTGAATCTTTGTTCACTTTCTGAATCACAAGAGTCAAATTGTGGTACATGATGGAAGGAGACTCAGTGTGGTATCAATGTGAATAAAATAATTCTGAGTAGAGTTGTCAACAAACCCAAAGGAGGAGATTGTAGGACAAAAATCCCTCAAGGTAACATTGCAGCATTTTTGTGTTAGTTGTGTTTGTTGACAATGCAGGTTTCCATGGTTAATTATAGAGTTCAAGAGCTTTTGTTGACAATCCATGTTGACAAAGAACCATAAAAAAGGAATGGATGAATTAGAGGCGGTACAAAAAAAACAGATACAAGGTGGCTTCATTTCCTAGTGTTTTCCAAATGTTTGGGGTCCAAAATTTGGAGTTTGTTGAGTATTGTGAAAATAGGTTTTTTTAGAGATCTTATTTTAATATGGAAAAGGCAAGAGTTTTGCGAAGAAAGGCTTCATGGATTGGATTTCTAGAAGTCCAAAATTATATTGATGGTGATTCATCACGATTATAACTCTCTTCACAAACGAAAGTGTTGAAGAGAATTGCGGCAGCGAAGGTAATTGTGTGTGGAGTTTAACGGTGAAGGCACAAAGTAATTGATGGAATGCTCCACGATTACGATAATCTCTTCAATCGAAAAATTGATGTGGTGCTTCGCGATATTGAGGTAATTTCAGCAGGAATTTCGGAGGTTCTCGATTTTTGATGACGTGGCGCTGACTTCATGTGGAAGGTTGGATGGTCGATGGAATCGCCTATAAATAGTCCTCGACCCCCTTGAGAGAAGTAGAGAGTTTTCAAAGAAAATATTTTTCTCTCGGCTCATGAAGGTTGTTCACGAAGGCAGTGTGCTTCGTGAAAGAAGAGATTCACGATGGCTAATCTAGCTTCGTGAAAGTTGCATGCTCTATGTTGGCTCTGTGAGATTCACGAGGAATGTTTCTATGTAATGACTTGAGCTCTGAGAGGGCCTAAGCTTTGCGAAGGCTTGAGCTTCGCAAAAAGTCAGGAGATTCGTGAAGGATTTTTTGAGCTTCACGAAATTGGGAGCCTCGCAAAGTAGGGTGATTTGCAAAGGTGTTTCCAAAGTGTGTTGCCTAGTTTTCAATGGAAAAGGGGTATTCATCATTGGATGAAATTTGGACTTCAATAGAGCATCTAAATATAGTGGAGGATGGATTCATTATTGATAATGTTGAGACCTATAGGTCTATAAAATGTGAGTGGGTCATCTGAAGAAGTAGTGAGCTCACTTCAGTTAAGAGAGCAGTGAGTTCTCAAATTATGAGTGGTTGTAAACTAGGAGGGACACTGAGTCTGCTTAGAACATGTAAACATCAGTGCATTTATAGTGGAATTGGTATATCGACACACTTCTGGTGTATGCTCTTTGGACGTAGCCCAGTGAGGGTGAACCAAGTAAAAAATTTTGTGTCCTATGCATGCTTTACAGTTTATTCATACTCTGCAACAGGAAGGATAGAGAAGAGGGTTTTTTCTAACAACAAAACAAGATAAAACAGGGTAGTTGTTTTAATCTTTCATACCCTGATTCACCCCTTCTCAGGGTATCTAGCCTAGTGGACCTAACAATTTTCTAGTTACCAAAGATTATTACACATTATTAGTTGATAATAATGATCCTCTAACCTACAAGGAAGTAGTAAGTGGCATAGATGTTTCCAAGTGGCAATAATACATGAATTATGAAATGTATTCCATGTACCAAAACCAATTTTGGATTTTGGTAGATCCTACAGTATATGTAAATCCCGTTGGTTTCAGATGGGTATTCCAGATAAAACTAGACATAGAAGGAGAAGTCAGTACCTATAAGGGAAGATTAGTTACAAAAGGGTTTAAACAACATTAAGTCACTGACTATAAAGAATCCTTTTCACTAGTTGCAATGATAAAATCCATCATAATTCTACTATCCATTGCTCCTTACCATGACTTTGAGATTTGTAAAATGGATGTAAAACCAGCCTTCCTTAATGGGAACCTTTAGTAAGTGTCTATATGACACAACCGGAAGGGTTTGTGACTCCAAAGGATGCCAATAAGATATACAAGTTGCAAAAATCCATTTATGGATTAAATAAAGCATCCATATCATGGTATATTTGTTTTGATGAAGCTATAATGAAATTTTATTTTATAAAGAATGAATTAGAGACTTGTGTCTAAAAACAATTTAGCGAGAGTGCATTAGTTTTCTTAATATTATATATTGATGACATATTACTTATTGGAAACAAAATACTAGTCTTGTAGTATGTTAAGGAATGGTTTAATAAATGCTTCTCCATTAGGTACTTGGCTGAGGAATCATATATTCTTGAGATCAAGATATATTGTGATAGATCCAAGAGAATGCTCGGACTAAGTCAAAGTACATACATTGATAATATACTAAAGTGATTCAATATGGAACAATCCAATAGGGTATTGTTTCCATCATCACATGACATTCATCATTCCAAGAAAATGTGTCCTCAGACGCATGAGGAATGAAAGATAATGATAAGGATTCCATATGTATTAGCGATTGGGTCAGTCATGTATATTATACTATGTACTAGACTAGATGTCGCCTATGCATTGAGTGTGGTAGGAAGCTATAAAACTAATCCAAGTGACCACCATTGGATGGTAGTTAAGACTTTCCTTATGTATTTTAGACGTACTAAGGATGTGTTCCTGATTTATAGAGGAGATTAGGAAGTAGTCATCAAAGTATATGCAAATGATAGTTTCCAGACGGATTAATATGACACGAAGTCACAAACTGGATACATATTTACATTGATTTGAGGTGTTGTGAGCTGGAAGAGCTCAAAGTTGTGTGTGTTTTCAAATTCTATAGCATATTTTGAGTATATCTCAATTTCTAAGGAAGCTAAAGAATTATTTTGGATGTGGAGATTCATCCAGGAGCTAAATGTGGTTTCTAGTGGTAAATATACCATCACACTCTATTATGATAATACTATAGCAGTGTATCTTGCAAAAGAACCAAGGTCACATCAGTATATGAAGAAAATACTTTTGGAAGTATCATCTCTTATGATATTTTCCTCAGATAGGTGAATTTATAGTGAGAATTATTTCCAGAGGATGCAATGTGGTAGACCCCTTGACTAAATTCTTATCTCAACAATAACATGATCATCATGTGAGGCTAAAGTCATAAACAGTTGGCTCTAGTCCAAGTGAATGTTTATAAGATTAAGTGTCCTAAAACCAACTATTTTTACCTTGATTATATGAATATTTAATGTATTTAAATATAAAACATCTTATTACATATTGTTCATTATTCTACATGACTATAAAGTAATAATGTCCTAGAGTATTGATCAAATTAAAAAGGTCATAGTAGTTCCCCACTATGATGAGAAACTTGATGTGCTATGACAATATTCTTAAATGTATTTATGTGGTTGGATGTCATACTATGATGGGCCACATAGTATACAGATTATCAGGTGTGAGTACTCATTAAAAGATGAGACATCTTCTCATGATGTTATCACTTGGTAATCTTCAAGATGGGAGATTATGAGAATAGACATGCCAGTAAGAATTCCCAAAGTTTTGGTTTCATATGATATTACTATGTGCGAGTGTGTGTAATGGTCCTTGGACTTTAATATTATTATTAATTTGTGTCATGACTTGGGATCTTATATTTTCTGATGAAAACTATCACTCCATATATTTGCGTGAAGTATGGTACATTGTGTGAATCATTATTGATATTTTATTAATGGATAAGTCGATGAAGAATTTGTCACTTCCATTTATGGAAGTTGATATCTCAACCCCTTGATTGAAATAACACCATTTCCTTAAATTTTATGGCCATGGTGTAATGATGAGTTTATGTAAGTTAGTAAAAGAATGACATATCAAGCATATAGGTTGATGACACTACCATGAAACCTACTTGATAATATATTGAGACAAAATGATTTTATTACATAGTGAGCATTCATATGTGGTTGTCATTGTTATGAATTAATGTTCTTTCTCTTGGGTTCCTTGACCCATTGCATGACATAAATCTTTGTATTTAGGCAATCCCACCTAATGACAATGAGAAATAATCCTAGTGGGTCACACCCTAAGTGTTTTTGGTGGTCTCGATTGAATAATATTTGAATTTAATTAAGGGAATTAATATTATTCTCAATACCAAGGAATAATTTTATTCACATTAAAATGATCGCATAAATTAAGAAAATATTTATTCACTTTATTGTGAATAAAATATATTTATTTATTTTATTAAACATTTAATAAATATATATTTACTATATTTTAAATACAATATTTATTTGAGAGAATAAAAATTTTATTCATGTGTTAAATAATTTGAAGTGGAGTTCAAACGGACGAAGACCATGTCCAGTGATAAAAATTATTTTTTACAAGGCGGTAAATATTATTTATCAAGGTGACGTAAAATAATAATAATACCTTTATCATTATATGATTCATGATTTAATTTATGGTTCCATTTTTCTCAAGCTGGTACACCACAAATGATGACTCTGTTATTATTATTACATGGCATGGGTTTTCTCTCATGCTTGTCATTGCATTTAATTACTATTACGTAATTAAATATTTTAACTGAAACCCCATGTTGATTAATAGATGGTTATTTCTATTATGAAAGATCACTGGTGACGCTTCAGAATTTTTGAGAAAAATAATTTTCGATATCAACTCTTCTTATCTCCCCCTCTCAATAACGAGATATGTTCTTCAATACTGAAGAATGAGAGATCAAGAACAATCGAGACAAGGAATTCATTTTTCTGCGATATCACTTAGAGAATGAGTGGAATTGATCAGAGACCATTGGTGCACTTGTAGACCACCGCTAGAGGTTTTTTACTTTGGATCCTCACAAACACAATGAAGGTAATCTAGAAGGGTCATTCCAGAAGATCAGTAATAATCAATGAAGAAAGTACCAAATACCTAGGAATTTAATTTCTTCATAAATTAATAAACTAATTATAAAAATTATGTTAAAGATCCTCTTTCTCAGATCCAAGTCCTCTCTTATCTTTGGGTAAATACTTTATTTAAATATATGGATACTGGTGTACATCATCGTATTGATCCTATATTTCTCATTGATTATGTCAAAATAAAAGTTGGTTCCTCCCAACCACGATGCTTCCACCATGTTCGGATCCTTCACACCCTTTGTACACTTCTTCAGAAACAAACTTGGATAACTCTATTATATATTACAAGCATAAATAAAAAGAGAATTTGGATGCACCCTAAAATATATGTGATATAAAAATAGCATCATTTCTAGTGAGTGGGGTCGCGTATTCTCAAAATAATGAACAAATATAACTAGTATATTTCTATTTTTAATTATTTTTTATTTTATTTTTTATCTCTTCACTCCACTTAGGAAAATTATTAATAGGGTGACCATTCTACAATAATGGATATCTAATTCTATTCCTAGTTCACATTCCCATAGGTCACTAAAGAGAAAAAACACAAAAAACCCATTAAAAACTATTTTTATGGAGGATAAAGTCAGGAAGAAGAAATATATATGAGTGAGATGCAAGAATTGATGGATAAACTAACTCATATCAATAAATAACGGCTAGTACAGGAATAAAATTAGGATGAAATTTCTATCATGGAAGATCAAAAGAACCATCTTGATTAAGTCACTTACACTCTCTAAAATCTATGCAAACAATAAGATGGTGAAGAATTTGGTCACATGGTATTTATTCAGAAGGGTATAGAAGATGAGTAAGGAGAGTTTTCAAATGCATACGATCTTTCACTATATACTATTTAATACATGTGACACCTTGAAAAACTAAAGTAAGAACCTTGTATTCGATAGCCTTCATGACATGTGACATCAAGCACATAAGGTAATATAATATCTACATATTTTATAATATATTTAAAATAAATTCTATATAGTTCAACACATTAAACACCAAGTTAACATTCATTACACGCAATAACAAATTTCCTCGAAATCTAGCATTATACACAAGACCGAGTTCCACCAAACAACGATAAATTATTAAAATATTAGTATAATAAGATATTAACTAATACTAATGAATATTATTAACTAAGTTATGAAAATATATAGTTTATAATATTAAAATATTAATTCATTGGTTAAAAATTAATTATAAATGAATATAAGAACCGATTGAATATAAATGGAATGTTTTTATATAAAACCATTTTTATGATCCTGAAGCTGTTTTACCCGAATAAATTAATTTAATTACAATTATTTAATTATTTTAATGGAATATATATTTTATTTATTCAATAAATTATTTTTTATATTCTTCTTTTATGTTTTATGTTCATAAGATAAGAAGAAACCCCATTTCATGCATAAATCCTATATTTTTAGAAAGAAAATTTTACCACCTTTTAATGGAGAACCCATTTTAAATTTAGATTTTGACACTTTAATTGATTTAATATTTAAAAATAAACATAATATTTGAAAACAAAACCTAAGAATTAGGTTATGGGTAAATTTGTATATTTTTATGAGACATTTCATTTTTTAATAAATAGTTAAAAATACTGAATTTAAGTTCAAAACATCTTTTTAATCTCAAATATTTATAAGTTGAAATTAGATTTATAATTATTTTTAAAGTTTAATTAGATAATATTTTAATCTGTTAATACAATTTAGGTGATTGGGATCAATTTCACTTTGAAATTGATAAAAACATAGCCATCTTTCAGATGTTTTTACTTTAAAAACTCGCATTGTCATCCTGTCTATGGGATTAATTTTAATTTAATTTATGCCACTTATATGATTGTAATATGTAATAATGGATTCAATATTTCAAATAAAAATAATTTATGATGTCTAATAAGAACATTTTTTTGACGAAGAATATTAGTGAAAGTGATTAAAAATAATTACAATTATTAAGGCAAAATTAAACATAATAATGAACTAAGACATTAATTTAAGTGCTCAAATGACCTAGAAACTTGTTCAAAACCCAATGTATGGAAATATATCATCTATTAAAATTCCATTATTTATTTATTTTGGTTGGTTATGATGTATTTTATGTAATAACACGTGCACACTTAACTTGTTTCCCAAAAATCCAAGTGTGCCCTTTTCACTCCCTATAAAAGGCCACCACCTCTCTCACTTCTTCTATTAGGACCAAAAGGGGCGTAGATACCCTGATAGGGGGGTGAATCAGAGTATAGATATTCTATTTGGAAAAATATTCTTTCCCCATTAGATCTTGACCTCTATATTATAAGGGTCACTTTGTTTTCTCTTATGTGTTTATGTTGATCGATTCTTTTTATCTTTATCTGATGGCTATGAATTAAATGTAACGCAGGGAAGCAACCAAGAAGACACAATGTTTTTTACTTGGATCACCCTCCCTGGGATACATCAAAGGAGCATACAACGTCGATGTGACACTGTCCCAAATCCACTAAAGCTCGCTGCCAATAATGTTCGGGCTAGATCACTTATATGCCCAGGCTCACTACTTTTACAATGTTTAGGGTCAGCTCACTGCTTTACCAAGGGGAACTCCCTATTTATCTCCCACTAGCTCACTAAAGGTAGAAAGGATTACCTTCTTCCTCTTCCCTGGCTCACTACACTTGGATGGGATCCACTCACAGTTTATAGACCTCTAGGTCTCTTCATTTGCATGAATACATGCATCCTCAACTGTTGATAGATGCTCTGTTGAAGTCCAACTTTCATACACAGATGAATAACACTTTTCCTCTGAACACAAGGAAATTCATTTGGAAATACCTTTGCAAAGAACCCTACTTAGTGAGACTCCCAATTTCACGAAGCTCAAACTATCCTTCACAAAGCTCCTACCTTTTCGCGAATCACTCTCATGAAGCTCAAGTCATCGCAGAGTAACTTACCTCGGAAATCTCACTGAGCCAATGTGGAGCTCGCAACATTCGTGGAGATAGAATAGCTTCCGTGAAGCTCCATCCTTTCGCGAAGCACACTAACTTCGCGAACCGAGAGAAAAATATTTTCTATGAAAATTATCTCTTTCTCCCGATGGGGTTTAGGCCAATTTATAGGCAATTCCATTGACCCTCAAACCATCCGCTTGAAGTCAATTCCACCCCACATCAAATCACAAAGTTCCGAAGTTCCTATATATAATCTCTCAAAATCGCGAAGCACCACAACAATTTTTCTGATCATGGATCTTGACATAGTCATGGAGGATAACTGTCAATTTTATTTCACGCCTTCTTCACAAAGCACCCTCACAATCCCCTTCACCACCGTGATGCACTTCAACCTCTACCATTCACAAAGCATGAGGTAATCGTGAAGAATCACCACCATAATTTTTATGGTCTTCGAAAAATCCAATACATTAGGCCTATATTTTAAAAACTCATTCCTTTTCTATATTTAAATATAATCTTCAGGGATATCCACTTTTCACGATGCTCACCAAATTCCAAATATTGGACCCCAAAAAATTGGCAAGCACTGGAAAACAGTGCCACCTTGTACTGCTCTTTTTTTTTACCGCCTCCAAATAGTTCATTCCTTTGACATGGTTCTTTGTCAACATGGATTGTCAACAAATTCTTTGTAACTGGACAATTCACCATGGAAACCAGCTTTGTCAACAAACACAACCAACCCAAAATTGCTGCAATGTTACCTTGAGATATTTTTGTCCAACATCTTCACACCTGCTCTTAGGTTTGCTAAAAATATGAAATAATGGTCTCCCAAAATCCATAACCTATACCTAGAATCCTCCCCTTTATGATAAGTAAATTAAAGGAAGCTTTTGGTTCAAACCAAAATATGGTACCTGATTAAGAGGTTACCCCTTCTCTCAAGCTCTCTAGTTTCATTTCGATTCTCCACCCCTTAAATTCTATTTTCTCTATTATTGTACAATAAAACCAGTATAATAAATATATTAGTATTATTATGATAATATTTTTACCTTAAATTACACACACCTCCATCTAATGGGTAACTAATATACTGTTTCTGTGTATGGAGAACTACTGCCTAGCGAAAAGATGATTGTTGAATTATCCTTACCAACTCTCATGGGGGCTATTTTTATTGAAACTATGTTTATATAGGTTATATATTATATTTATTATGTATTTATAATGCTTTAAATCTTTTATAATGCATACATTTATTACATTCCATTTTATGTTAATACGATAACATCATTTGAGGAAGTGTGGACTACCGCCCCTCTAAGCGATATGATTCGTTCATACGATACATGGAATTAATAAATGATGGTTATAATTAAAAAAATGAGACATAACTAAACTGTATATTATATTCATGAAATAATTATATATATTTTTATTTAATATATATATATATATATATCATTTTCTTTGTTACCCTTTCACACTCTTTAAAAGAGATAGCGTCGTTCGGGGACGTGTGGACTACTGCCTCCTCGACAAGATGCGATTCCTTTTACATAAATGAATTATATATATAAGTATATATGGTTATATAATATGTTATTTATTTTATAATGATTATTATTTAAATATATGGTGTTACTTACCTTCTTTCCATAACACTCATTTAAAAATGGGAAGATTACTTATGCGTACGTACTACCTACCATCTCCATGATGGTAACATTGGCACATTTTTACTAACCATATTTAATGATTTATTTTAAAAGTATAATTGATGTATAAATATAATAATTATTTCATGATTATTATTCTTTAAATGTTTAGGTAATGATTCATTAGACCAATATTTCCCTACCAATGCTGTTTTTGACACATAAATCAAATTTGGTCAAAACAATCGACGTAAACATAATTGTTTAATTAGTTGTACACAATGTGTTAATAAGTGAAATAAAAGTAATTATAAACCTGAAAAGGGTTCAGAAGAATGGATAAAATTAACATAATTTTATTATACAGGATGTTAATGTAAGTTCACCCAAAACAAAACTCAAGGTAAGGGACTTCAATTTCACTTTTTACATTCGTGAGATAAATTTCATGTTCACTACTTACATATTTTTTTTGTGGTGTATATAATTACCATTTATATATTTTATATCATGAATTAATTTTACTTCATGTAATTTAATAATTTTATTTAATATTATTCTTCCATGATGCATATGATTTAAAAATGTTTTAATGTGTTATGGGACACTTTAGAATGTTTAGATATTATTTTCCTCAAGACTAATCCTAATGATATTTCAATATAATTTTCATTCAAGGAAATTATAATACCATTTTTCAATAAAACCTTTCATTATTCTCTAGTTATTCACGACTATTTCAAGTGTTAGTAATATTTTCACACTCTTTGGTACTAAGATATTATTAGAGAATGTTTCTTTTATAAAACCCAACTTTATATCCCTATTTAGTCAGAGAACCCATTTAATTCTAAAAACCAAGTTTTATTAAAAGGTTTTAAAAAAGGTTTTTAAAATGATTAGGTATAGACATTTATACCCTTTTTATCTTTTTTCAATGTTTTCAAAGTAACCTTCTTATTAATTTCCTAAGGAGGCATTTTCTATCATTTTCTGTATAAAAGGAATATTATTTTTTACCTTGTACGACATATAAAGATTTATCCACCATAATTTCTTTGAATCCTCCTTCTAAATGTTTTTAAAAAATTATTTTCAATGGAAAAAATTTTAAATTCTTTTTCAAAACCAAAGGATATTTTCCTTAAGAATATTTTTAAATTTTATTCCTTTATTTCATCAATGAAAAAAATCATTTATTTTTACTCCAAAAGAGATTTTATGTATTGATACCATCATTAATATTCCTCTGGATGGTTTATGATTTATTTGGATAGGGATAATATTCACATTCACTTCCTTGATTTATTTTTTAGTCCCCTTTAAATATTCAATCTCTTATGAACATTGAACTTTGAATTTCCCCTAAATTATCCATTTCATTTATAATAGATATTTCTACTGCATAAACAATATACCATTTTATATAAGGTGCTGAATTTGACATGTATTTGATTATTTGGGGAAATATTGATAAATCTCTATACTTTATTCAATACAAATATTTGATAAGGCACATTATTTGTTTGATATATGAGGAATTATCTGGACATGAAATACATGAGTTGGGGACTGTTCAAGGAAAGCCCTATGGGGTGGGGACCGATTAATGAAAGACCCTCGATTCTGCCATCAGGACATACTTGTGCATGCTTGGGATAGCCTAGCCAAACAGCCATGCGATAGTGGAGAGCTGATTTCTCGTTGAAGATGATGGGGAGGAGCAGTTCTAAGTAGTTAGTCTGGGTTGTGTGTAATTATTGAAGCCTACGGGAAATGAATTCCATTAAGGCTAATGGTCCATGTAATACCTACGCCTACAGGAATTGTAAGGGTTCCACCTCACCCCTTTAAATTTGTATTATCAAAAATCAATAAAAAATGAAGGCCTTTGGGCCATTAAAAAAAGCCCCTCGATGCATTGGTAGTCTCATGGGATGAATTAGTTGTGAAAATTGGTATGGTTAAATTTTATTTTGATAGTACTGGTTCCATTTACCAGGGGAAACATGGAGTCTAATAATTAAGAACTAACCCCCATTTAGTGTTAGTTATTAATCATACATGATATTTTATGTCAACATATCTATGGATACCTTTCATTTTTAGTTATTTAAATGGAATGTATTTCCGTTTCTTAACATTCCATATTTATTTTTCCTTATTTAGTAATTTTAATGGCATGTATTTCCAGTTATTACCTTGATATATTGACTGTTATCAGTGATT
This sequence comes from Viscum album, assembly GCA_963277665.1. Taxonomy (NCBI): domain Eukaryota; kingdom Viridiplantae; phylum Streptophyta; class Magnoliopsida; order Santalales; family Viscaceae; genus Viscum; species Viscum album. Next base: position 1,100,659,012 of record OY728162.1, on the reverse strand, counting down.
CATTATTTCTTCCACTATATTTGTCCCTTACTAAGCATTTGAGCTCACCCTTGTTATGTTTCTTTCCCCAGTAATCCAAGAATATCTCTATGAGATATTTTCATGAATTTACTACATGGATAAGTGTTATCCCAAATTTTATTTATTTTTTTATTTTTTTAAAGGAAAAAAATATGTTGTAATTATTGTATCAAAATTTTATACAATTCCCATTTATGTATTTGGTTTTACAAGATGACTAAACTAATCAGTCATTCAGGTATTGATTCCTTGTAATCATGCCAATGTAATTGATAGCAGACGCTGTCTTGTGGATATCTTGGGTTGGGTCAATATAGTTGGTATCATAGAATGTTTAGTAGCAACCTTGGGAACTATATTTAGGAAACAATCAGTTAGAGAACATAACCCTATTATATAATTTTAGGATTAATATAGATGAAAGCCCTGGAATTTTTAAAAGTATAAATTACGTGGGGCTTCTTAGAAATTCATCCCTATCTGGATACATCAAATTTATGTTGTTCTATAATATATGAACCTAGGAGTAAAAACTCAGAAAATTAGTTCTGAGCCTAACTCAGGGTAACCTGATATATGACAATGAGCCTTACTACGCACCTAGTTTGACCCTCCTCAGGGATATACCTAAGATAATCCAAATTTTATTTACAAACCATAATAAAAAATGTGAAAGGATTTTGATAGTGAATAATCAAGTTTAAACGTAAGGTGGTTTAGATTAAAAAACATGCTGTCATTATTAAGACATCTTATGGATTATTATACACTTTTCTCACTATGACTATTGTCGCTCACACTATTCCTACTAGTTTTAGTCAATGGACGAAAGCCAAAGGATTGATGCTAACATCAAACATGATGTAAAAGGTTGTGGAAATTAGAAACCAAATGATGTTTTTATAGGAGTTAAGGATATAATGTTTATGCTAATTCAGGTTTCCTAAAATATGATTAACAATATATACCTTTACCAACTCCCGAGCGCACTAAAGAAGAGAAGGATACAGGATGATAAGAGCTCGAGTGGTGGAGACTATGTAGAAAAGAAGGCTCAACTCCTGACATGTGAAAAGTGTGGAAAGGGGAAACCTAGGAAAGTGTATCTATGGGAAATTTAAATGCTTCATGTGTGGGAAATAAAGAAATAAATCCAAGGATTTCCAAGGAAAAAGGAAGAGTACGATGGAAGGAAATGAAGCTCATCCTAAGAAATATTTTATTATTATCTATCATACATGTGGGGAATCTGTACATTACCTAAGTCAATTACCTCTTCTAGAGGATAAAATCTAGACCATATAAGGATCTATGTGGAAATAAGTGGATGAAGTATTTATGTATTGAGGTTGTATTGAAATCTGTAGTTAAAATGATATTTAGTGACTAACCTAATTTAATGGACGTCCATCATATATATTTTTTGTAAATTATATTAATATGGTTTTAGAAAAGGAAAAAATATAATACAGGTGACAAAAAATCAAATATGAAAAGTCTATAATTCTTGATCCCATGACTAAAGTATGATAAGGGTTTCACTCCAACCACTGACCTATGTAATGTCCTCAAGAATTTTAATTGTTTTTAGTTAAACAATTTAACAAATAAATATTAAGGATGAACCAGTAGTAATTTTTTTGTGAATTATGGATTAATATATTAACCATATTGGTTTTTTAATATATTTAAAGACAAATAGTTACACATTTCATTCATTTATTGTTCTTACGAACCTTTAAAAGTTTTTTTAGTACTTCAGGGATAAAAAATTCATTATTGGTAATTATTTTATACTAGTAAAAGAATGAATTTTAATTTGATTGAAGCACAAACAAAATTTAGGATTGTTCATATGAAATTGAAATTTATCAAGTAAGAATATTTCACAATATTCTTGGTCAGTAAAATAATTGCCCAGCATTAGTAAAATGACTTCCAAATAAAATTTTGTCTTAATACCTTAATTTTTATTGAACCAATTATCCTCTAAATCAGCACATATTTTTGGATTTGTGGACTTAAAATTTTGATTTATCATTCACTTTTTTTATTGATGACCTCATTCACTCAAAATAAATATTTACACTTTTTTTAAATGTATGTATCTCTACATGCCACTGATTTTCTCATACATAGAGACCTAGTTACATGGTAATGCATGTGACCTTTGTACTTTAGATTGTATATTTTATAGAATATTAATTATGAAACCTCCTCAAAATGTGGGATTTCAAGCATAGTAATTATAAAATAATCTATCTCCATGATCGAGTTTAAATTACGACGACGCAGTTTAAATAAGGTGGGGAGAATGTGACCCCCTGAAAACTAAAGTAAGAACCATATATTCGATAGCGTGTATGACACAAAACAAAAATAATGTAAGATAATATAATATACACATAATTTATAATATATTTATAATATATTCTATACATTTAAATTCATGCAAAACTGATTTAGCGTGCATTACTAGCAAGAGCGATCTTCCTCAAAATCTTGCGTTATATACAAGACTGAGTTTCACCAAATAACAATATATTATTATAATAAGATATAAACTAGAAATTATAAATGGTATAAACTAACTTATTAAAATATATGGTTTATAATAATAAAAATTTAATTCATAGGTTAAATAATAATTTTAAATGAAATTAGTAACCAATTGAATATAAGAAGAATGTTTTTATATAAAACAATTTTTATGCTCACGAAGCTATTTTAACCTAATATATTAATGTAATTACAATTTTTTAATTATTTTAATGGAATATATATTTTATACATTCTATAAAATATTTTTTATATTAATCCATTTGGTTTTATGTGCATAATATAAGAAAGACCCATATTTCACACGTAAAAACCTATATTTTTATAAAGGAAATTTTACATCATTTTAATGGTGAACCATTTTATATTTTAATTTTGACACATTAATTGATTTAATATTTCAAAATAAAATTTATATTTTAAATATAAACATAATAATAAGTTAGGGTAAAATTTTGATATTTTTCCGAGAGATTTCATTTTTTTTAATCAATAGTTAAAAATACATAAATAAAATTCAAAACTGCTTTTTAATCAAATTTATTTATAAGGTAAAATTATAATTTTAATTGGTTTTAAAGTTTAATTAGAGAATAGTTTTATCAATTATTACAATTTATGTTATTTTGATCAATTTCAATTTGATATTTATTATAAAAATATATCCCACTTTTTGATGTTTTTACATTAAGGACCTGCATTGTCATCCCGTCTGTAGGATTAATTTTAATTTAATATCTACCACTTATGTGGTAGGAATATGGAAAATTTTATTCCATATTTTTATTCATAATGATTTATAATTTCTAATAAGTCCATATTTTTTACCAAAAATATTTTTGAAAGCGATTAAAATTAATTACAATTATTAAAGCAAAATTAAGCATAATAAAGGAAAAAACCTTTTATTTAAGTACCCAAATTACCTATAAACTTGTAAAAAAACCACTTTTATGACCATATAGAGGAAATGGAACATCCATTATTGAGTTTTCTTTTTTTTTCTATGACTTGTTTTAGGTAATAACATGTGCACACCTAACTTGTTTCAAAATATTCCAAGCGAGCCCTTTTCCTTACCTATAAAGGTCCACCACCTCTCCGACTTCTTCACACCTCTCAAAAATATTAGGATATACCAATATCTAAAAAAATAGTCTCCCAAAATACCTAACCTAAACCTATAAGCCTCCCCTTTCTAATAAATAAATTCAATTAATCTTTTGGTTCAAACCAAAAGAAGTTACCCGATTAAGAGGTAACACCTTCTCTCAAGCCCTCTAGTTTTATTTCCATTATACACCCCCTGCAATCTATTTTTTCTATTAATGTAAACTAATACCATTATAATAAATTTATTAGGATGTTTTTATTATAATAGTTTTACCTACACTACACCTACATCTAATGGGTAACGAACATACTATTTCTGTGTACGGTGAACTACTACCTCACGAAACGATGATTGTTCAATTCTCTTTACCACCTCTCCTGGTGACCATTATGATGTAAAATATATTAATATATGTTATATAAGATATTTAATATGTATTTATACTTATTTAAACCTTTTATAATTCACACATTTAATATATTCTTTTTTATATTAATATGATAACATCGTTTGAGGAAGTGTGGTCTACCGCCCCCTCTAAGCGATGTGATTCGTTCACACGATACATGGAATGTATAATTTACGTTTATAATTAAACATATTAGACATAAAAAACATATATATTATATAAATTACATAGTTACCTTTCTGTAAATAATATATATATATATATATATCATTTTTTATTACCCTTTCACATACTTTAAAAGAGATAACATCATTTATGGACGTGTGGACTACCGCCTCCTTTACATGATATGATTCATTTTAAATCATAGAATTTTATATATAACTATATATGATTAAATGAAATTTTATTTATTATATAATCATTATTCTGGAAATATATGGTGCTACTTACCTTCTTTCCATAATGACCACTTAAAAATGGGAACGTTACTCGTCTCCATGATTGTAGCATTGACTCATTTTTCATAACAATATTTAATAATTGATTTTAAAAGTATAATTGATGTATAAATATAATAATTAAGTCATTATTATTATTTTTTATAAGTATATTTAATGACCAATTAGACCTTAGTTGACCTACCAAATATTGTTTTGACCCATAAACTGAATTTTGTCAAAACAACTGGTGTAAACATAATTGTTTAAGTAGTTGTACACAACATGGTAATAAGTAAAATAAAAGTAATTATAAACCTGAAAATGTTTCTTATGTAATTATAAAATTAACATAATTTTATTATACCGGAATTTAAAGGACTTTCACCTACGGCCCATTTTATATATTATATCAGGAATTAATTTTCCTTCATGTTATTTAATAATTTAATTTAATATTAAATTTTAATGAGGTTTATGATTTAAAAATGTTATAAAGTGGTATGGGACACTTTGTAATGTTTAAATATTATTTTCCTCGAGACTAATCCTAATGATATTTTAATGGAATTTCTATTAAAGGAAATTATATAACCAATTTCCAAAAATCCCTTTATTTTTTTCTAGTTATTCATGAATATTTCAAGTGTTATTACCAATTTTCCATTCTTTGGTAGTAATATGTTTTTATAAAATTATTATTGTAGAAATCCCACCTTTATATATTTCATTATTCTAAGAACCCGATTTATTATAAAGACCATGTTTTTTTAAAAGGGTTTAAATTTTTTTTAACATTATTTGGTAAATAAATTTTTACCCTTTTGTTCTTTTACCAATGTTTTCAAACGAATCTTCTTATCCATTTCCTAAAGAGTCATTTTCTACCCTTTTACTATACAAATATAATATCCTTTTTTACCTCATATGATATGTATAGATTTATCCATCGTCATTTCATTGAAGCCTTATTCTCAGTGTTTTTAAAAAGATATTTAAATGAAAAATATTTTCAAAAGGTTTTTCAAAATTAAAGTATATTTTCCTCATGAATATTTTTAAAGGTTAGTATTTTATTTCATCAATGACAACAACCAACTATTTTTACACTACAATGGATTTTTTGTATTGATACCACCCTTAATCTTCCTCTGGATGGTATATGATTTATTTGTCCAAGGATAGTATTCAAATTCACTTAATTGATTTATTTTTTTGTCCCCTTGAAATATTCAATCTCTTATGAACATTAAACATTAAATTATCCCTATATTATCCATTTCATTTATCCTGGATATTACTATTGACTAAATCGTATACCATTTTAGATACGATGTCTACTTTGACATTTATTTGATTATTTTGAAAAATATTGATAAATCCATATACTTTATTCAATATGGATATTTGATAATGAATATTATTTTTCTTGATATATGAGTAATGCTTTTGACATGCAATACATGGGTTGGGGACTATTTAAGGAAAGACCTATGGGTAGGGGACCGGTGAATGAAAGCCCCTAGAAGAATTAGTAGTCTCATGGGACAAATTAGTTGCGAAAATCTCTATGATTAATCTATCTTTCGATGGTATTGGTTCAATTTACCACAGGAGACACGGAATTCAATAATTGAGCACTATAACTCTTTTATTTTTAGTTCTTATTCATCCATGAGATCTTACGTCAACATATCTATGGGTAAATTTAATTTTCAGTTATTTAAATGGAATATATTATAGTTTCTTACCTTTACATCTTTATTTTTCCTTATATAGTTATTTTAATGGAATGTATTTCTAGTTATTACCTTACTATATTGACTATTCTCATTGATTTATTATTGTTTCCACTATATTTTTTCCATTATTGAGCATTTTAGATCACCTTTGTTATGTTCATTTCCCACGAAATCCAAGAAGATCACTATAAGAGATTTTCAGGAATTTACTAGATGGATTAGAGTTATCCTAGAAGTTTTTTTTATTTATTTGTTTATCAGAAAAAAAATGTCATAATTTGTGTATCCATTTATAATAAAATTATTATATATTTATCTATTTTTCCAAGAATACTAAACGGATAAGTCCTTCAGGGCTTGATTCCATGTAATCAGAAAATGTAATTGATACGAGACACTGGATTCTGTCTATTTGGGGCTAGGTCACTACAACACATCATCCTAGAGCTCTTATACATTGAAATGAAATTAAAATTTGAAATTATTAAGGGATACTAATTTTCAAACTATTCTTTCACTGATTTTTTTGAAAATCAACTATATTATACCCAACGTTATGTTTTAGAAGAAAAATAGTATGTTTATTTGTAGGCCATGGATGATCAATATGAGGTATAAGAGATCATATTTTAAGAAACAATGGAATTCCAACTACTACCCATTTCCTCACAAGAAAACATTAAAGTGGTATTTTAGTTGTAAAATGACCTTGTTGAGGCCTTCCAAATAAGAATAAAAAAATCAAAAAAGAGAAATACTAGAATATGAGTATTATTTTTTAAATGAAAGCAAGGAAGAAGAGGATGGTTGAATACTCGTGAATCCTATAAGAGGATCATGATCATGTGACCACATCAAGGTCACGCAAAGGATCCACACATGGTGCATTTCCCATGGCGGCTTGTCCCATAGAGCCCACTCCAATAAACACAACTACTCTTACGAAGCCCCGCTGTATAATCGAATGAACTCCCTCAAGATACATGTATTTTCATTTTAAAACTCTTATCAAACGACCAAGAATCCTTCAAAAATAAAGAGGGATGATATTCTAAAGGAAGATACCCCCAGCGGTCATGATGCTCATGTGCCAAATCATCATTGGGAAGAATAAAATACCTTGGTGATATCTAGAAAATCTCACATGAACTCGAAGCCTTCACCAAATAAAATGGAGAAGATAAAGGGGAGGAGGAGAGTGGGGGTTGTAGTTGCTGAATGAAATGAAACATACACCCCAAGCGATTCATGAGACAACATGAAACATCGTGGAAAACCTATGGATTTTCCTACTCACCATGTGGAAGTTCTCAGACATGTCTAGGAAATCCCACAATACTCGAGGAATAGGTGGATAGAACTTCCCACTACATGTTTGCACACTATCCATATGACTCATATTGGTCATACGAGAGATTATCCAAAAAAATGAGTAAAAAATCTAGATAATACTCATTCCAAAATGCATGATCCATGAACTTTTAAAAATAAAACATATAGTATAGAAATATAGGAGGCGAGAGGGGTTCATAGTCACTAAAATATATGTGATGCACCCCTGATGACTCGCAAGTCACTGAAATCCCTTGGCCACATGTCTGCCTCCCCTCGCGGAATCCCTTTGGCTTGTCATCTTCATCCTCAGGACATGTATTACTCATACACCCTGGTACAACCCATATTAGTCAAGGGGGTCATCTCCAAAAAATAAAATAAATACCCTTGACAACACACATTAAATATTTCAACACTCCCAACATTTGTTACATCAAACAAAGAGGATGAAAATGGAGGAGGCAAGAGGCAATCACAGTCATTGAAAGGCACACAATGTGCCCAGCGCACCCGTAACGCTGTCCCTATAGACCCCAGGATAGGCCACCCAAGGTATCACGAGTGTATTCTCCTAGGCACTTGAATCATAAGAATACCCTCAGACATGTCAACATAACAACATAAAATTCTTTTTACACATCCGCGTGATCAAACAAGTCTCCCATTATAAGAAGTAGTTTGAAAAAGAAGATAATTGAGATCATTGAAAATCAGGAAACACACCCAAAGTCATCCATGATAGTGACTCGTGAAACTGTATGGTGCTAGGCCCCCTTCTCTGGCTCCATGATAGACTCACACTAGATACAACGCACAAACTGGTGAGTACCCGGGGCTATCAGGCCTATAAATTCCCCGCCCCAACATGAATAAATGGTTGTATTTTTTGACGACTACTTCACGTGTTGGATTCTTAACACTCATACTATACTGGATTTTTCTCTCAACTTCTATGGACTTCATGGAGTGATCACAAGACCATACAACTTTCTTTCAGTTAATACACCAACAGAAAACTGGACTAGTCATGCACTACTCATTAAACACTTCATGTGATCATTCTCTGATCACAAAAAGGATCTTTGGTAGGTTATGTGATGATATTTCGGAAAGCGTACTACATCACGTGATATTTGAAACAAACAAACACCGAATGAAACCAAGGTATTCACAATACATGGGTTAGAACAAAAATAAAATGCTAGAGTCTTAAGCGGAAGACATGCTCACTGCCCCTCACGTGCATCGCGTGATTCATCCATAGACCTGAAACAACACCAGGAAACGTCACCTAAATCATTTGAAACAACTAAAAAATCCCATATGGGACACAAGAAGTCCTCCAGACATGTCAGGTCACATCATACAGTTCCCCCGCGGGTGCCACTTAGATCTTGCAAACCCTTTGGTTCCATCACGCAAGACTCGCGGCATCCATTAACATACATATAACGATATTCACTCATTCCATTCAAAATTCACAAAATCTCTTGAACATGATAACCAATATCTCAAAACACCCTCCAAGCAAGCCGTTTGAGACTCACAACACCCTCTAGACATGTCAGCCATGTATTGTGATGACTCATAGAGGTGTCATCCAAGATATGTGACCCCCCAAAACTATGACACATCATCTCTCACAACACCTTACATGTCTGTTAATACAGGTCATGTGATGGCTCCTAGGACATTCCGACTAGGTTCCGCGACACCCTCTTGACAAGAAGGCCATGTCACTAGAGAATCCCAAGATATGACAACGCTATCTATCCCCAGTATGTAAGCCCTGATCAATAGGACAAATTTAGTGTATAATACCCCACATAAATGGAACTACAATGAATCTAATTTCTAACATATTAAGGATATGTAGGCCAGCTTCCTCCGAGGTATGGGATTAATATTGATCATCCATGGAGAAACCATCAGATGAGTCCCTTTTCCAAAGAAATGTCATTGATTACCTATTATCCCTTGTTTCTCACAAATGAGCTTGCCTCACATGGGATTAGGGAGTTTCAATGGTCATATCATCTTCCCTATAAGCCCCCTGCAATGGTATAGTGAAACCTTAGTGTGTAATCCCTAATATAAAGGGAACTACAATGACACTGATTCCTAGTACATTCAGGATACGTAGGTCACCTTCATCTATGGTCTGAGCTCTATATTGATTATCTATTGAGAGAGAAACATATGAGTCCCTTTTCCAAAGAAATGACATTGATTAAATTTTATCTGTTGTTTCTCACAAATGGTCTTGGCTCACATGGGATTATAGAGTTGTAATGGTCTTTTAATTTTCCCTATAAACCCCTATAATAGTATAGGGAAGCCTCAGTGTATAAGTTCTGACATATATAAACTATGAGGACTATGATTCCCACCATAACTGGGATATGTAGGACACCTTCCCAATGCCCAAGATCCGTGATAAACATCCTCAGGGACTGTCCCAATATAGAAGTCCCATATCCATATATCGTAAGGCTGGTCATCTTCTCCCCCTTGTTTTCCACACCAGGTGTAGCTCACATGGTTTTAAGGGGATTCAATGAAAAACTCATTAGGCATCATAAATTTCTATGGTATAGGGAAGACTCAGTATGTATGTCCCATATATCAATAAAACTATGATGAATCAGATTCCTTCTATATTCTGGACATGTAGGATGCCTTCTCAAGGCCCTAGCTTATACCAAACAACCCAAGGACTATCCTAGTATGAAAGACTCATACATACACACTATGAGGCTGATCATATACCCCCTTGTTTCTATTGGGAAAAAATCTATCAAGGTATCATTGAAAATTTTTTTAGGTGATTTTTTTTATTGACAAAGCGGGCCTCTGTGTTGTGTTTGTTGATATAGAAGACCACAACATACAAATTTGATTTAAAAGGGGGTTTACATGTTAAGTATTCTAGTTCAAGGGATGTTGAAAACAATCTATTATTTATTAAAGAACCTAAAAAATGGAATAGTTGATCTTGATGCGGTACATAAAGAGCAGATACAAGGTGGCGTTGTTTTCCAGTGTTTGTCAAATTTTTGGGCCTCAATATCGAAAAATGGAGAGAAGTGTTTTTGGATAAGGGACTTGCATGCTGGTGTCTTGGAATCTTGGAAAGTTTAGCGCCATATGTCTTTCAGGATCAAAACATCAAAATATGTCAAATAAATGAGTGGCACCCAAGTTTTGGTTTGGGCGCACATGGTGACTAGGGAGACATAGACTAGGGAGGATAGACTTGTGCACCAAGAAGATACTTCTGAGTCGGTGCTCAGGGTATCCAAGATGACTATAAATAGAGGGATAGCCCTCCTCAATTTTAATGTATTTCAACACTTAGTGAAAATTAGAGCTCTATTCACGTAGGTGGTTTGGGCGCACAAGTGGTGGTGTGAGCGCGGAAGTATAAGGTTATTTAGAAGTTGTGTGTCAGTTGATAGTTGTGGTCCAATATTGGTTTAGACATAAAAGGGTGTGATTCGCCCAAGTTTGGAGTTGGAAAAGGGAGTGTCATTCAAGTTATTGGGTGAAACTTGAGAACTAGGACTGAAGAAGCATGCCATGCATTAGAGAAGTGCGCCAAGCATAGAGAAGCACACCAGACAACCTAGAACTACGCGAAAGATGGAAGATTTCTTGGTACCTCCGGTGAATAGTGTGATTCATCTGTGGGTGAAATTTGGATGTCAACAGATCATCTACATACAGAGAAATATTCATCTATTTGTGATAATGAAGAGACCTACATGTCTATAAACTGTTAGTGGATCTTTTGAAGAAGTAGTGATCTAACTTTAATTGAGAGAGTTGTGCATTTTCAAATTGTGGTTGGTTTTAAACCAGAAGGGATAGTGAGTCCTCTTCAAACTTGTAAATAGTAGTGCGATTATAGGGGATTTGGTACATCGACACATCGCTGGTGTATGCTCCTTGGACTTAGCCCATTGAGGGTGAACCAACTAAAATTGTTGTGTCCTATGCATGATTTAGGATTCATTCATACTCTGCAATGGGAAAGAGAGAGAGAAGACAGTTTTGTCTAAAAACAAAACAAGATCAAAAGGGTCAGTTATTTTAAATTGCCATACCCTGATTCACCCCCCTCACATGGTATCTAGCCTAGTTCTCCTACGACTTTCTATCAACGAGCATAGATCATGTGGTCTTAGAGATGTTTAAATGAACATCTCATTAGGAATCATGAATTAATACCCCTCATATACGGGTATATACCATTGGGCCAATCCCAAGAACCTTAATGAACTGCGTGGGTTTTGATTCCTTCAATATTCAGGATACATAGGGCACCTCATAATGGCTCAATCCCCTCCTCAAAATATCAACCATATCCTCACATAAAAATAGAAATATGAAGCACTTGGTTATACAGTTTCATCAAATAATGTTACTATTCTCTATTAGGGAAATAGATGAATAACCTTAAATACATACAAATAGATTCCCCAATAAGACCCCCTTCTTCGTCTGAAGAGATAATTAACTGATAAACCATTTTTCTAGGGTAACCAGTCCTGTATCGGGATTAGGAAGAGATTCACAAACATGTCTTAAATCTATAATAGAGTCCCAGAGTGGGATATAATTCCCCCCAAAAGGATACGATGAGCCCAAACTCCCATACTCTTAACCAATGTGATTCCCCAAGAGTCAATGGTCCAGAAAACCCTAACAACCACCGGCCTATGGGAAGTAGGTCCATAACTAGCTATAGATAAGGTAAACGTTGGATGTTTCTTGGGAAGATGAAACAAATGGAGGGCCCAATGTATGCAATTGGGAGAGGTCATAAAATATCCCTCAATCAAACCATTAAGTTAAATCCCCCTCCATGTTCCTCATCCAAAAAAACCTGATGAAACAAATGGTGAACTCAACTTGAAAATAACCAATGTAAAAATGATCGGTTATTATCCATCAGTCCATCTTTTTTGACCCTATATGAAAACAAAATGTTAAAATTGGAATGAATCTTTATAACGATAGAACGATTAGATTATAATGCATCATACCACATTGTTTTTCAAACCATATACAAACAAAGAAATAATACCAGCATAATCATACAAATGATCATATGTAATTAGGGTTCTCATAATTCCATCCACATTTTGATAAGTCCAGAAAAGTGGAATGGCAAAATCGAGAATTAAAGAACAAATGATCTTACCATGAAAATTGTATTGTGAATATTATGCCTATGATACTGCAATAATAGTTAACCTTTTCTTTTTCATCTTCATAATTTCAGATACTTCTTCGGTATCCTGATTCAATATTATGTCTTCATCATCCAATATTTGTTCTTAAAAATTATCCTCAACTACAACTTCTGAATCTCATAGAAGAATCTCACCTTGACGACAACTCCAACTATAGGTAGATAATATGATGGTTTGGGAGTACTAATGATATGGTACTATTCTGACCATGGAGGGTACTCATAAAGTCTGCTAGAAACAATAGACAGTGATCCCACGTTACCTAAGGAAGAATGCTATTAAACCTATGGATCTCGTTGCCACAACCATTATCATCGGTTGATTATCCTCAGAGTGTGACAACTACCACCTTCTGTATATGAATAAGGAGGACCAAGAAGTTGGATACGGATCCCTTCATGTTCATGATCCACCTAGGAGTGCTCCTTCTAACCGCAGTTGAAGACCCCATTCTGTCGGTACCCCTCAGTCACCTGCTGAGGATACCATCTGATACATAGTGTCCTTTGATACCCATGCCTGAGCTACAAGGAAAACTCATCGGAGGAGAAAGGTGTTAGATATCCTAGAGAGGGTGTATATACCATATTCTACCAATGATGAATTCCAGCATACTTAGGTAGGGACCAGCCAACAGGCTCATATCCCTACACATTCTGAACATGTTTGCATGTATATTCTTGTTGCAAGCATGTGGAAGTCTCATATTCTTACCCCCATATACGAATCCCATCAGCATACCTTGATGAAATAAAGAGGATAGAATTGAGAGTATATCCCCACTTCAATAGAGGACATCTTCCATTTCATCATGGAGACTTAAAATGTGTAGGATCACATCCCTGCACACACTTTTCTAAAAAGCCAATAAATTTTAGAAATTGGTGAAGAAATCTGTCGGCAAAATTTGGCACTATTACAGATGAAGGGACTGGTGCATACTCATATACTTATATCCAGGTTATCCCAACACTATGATCATCGTGAACCAGTTGCTTTACCAAATCAAGTTCACACTCTTTCTCTTGCCCAAGCGGATTATTGACATACCCCAATGAAGGGTAAGGCATTAAATCATGCTCATATCCCCATTAAAACCAGGGCCAACTAGGTGGGAGTGACACATGCCTCAGGATAAGAGCACATTCCTATTTAAGAAGTCTGGAGGCATACTCAGAAAGCCCATGATCAGGAATATATCCCCATTCTGGCCGAGGTGACTAAGTGGGAATGACACAAGCCTCGAGACATGCTCATATTCCTATCAATGGATCCATTTTTCATATTCCAACATATCATCGATGTCAGGTGCATATCCCTACTTCTGCTGATGAATGACTATGACCATATAATTCTAACGCAATGTAGGGTAAGGCTCATATTCTTTCTCCCATTCTAGAGGTCCATTGGAATATTCCTATTGCGAATGAATATTTTAACTAGGATCATATTCTAAATCCAATCAGGAAAAACTAGGTGAGAGTGGCACACGCATTGGGTTAGGATCATATTCCTTCCAAGAAAGACTAGTCACATATCCCAAAGGCTCGGGATTGAGCTCATAATCTCATCCTAATTGAGTCTCACCAAATGAGAATGATACATGCCTCGGGACAGGCTCACATTCTTGTCAATATTGAGATAACTCATCATCATATTTCGGTAACTTCTTATTAGTAGTCTCATATCCCTATTACATTAGATGGTTATATGCAAGTTCCAGCAACCATCATAAAATAGGCACATACCCCTGCACAACATCAAAAGGCATGTTAATATATTCCGACCACGACACAGAACGTGGTCCATATTCCTAATATGATCATTGCTGGTATCCTTAAGGTTTTTCGAGACACATTATCAACACTATGAGGGTTCCTATTCTATTACATATAATCATTAGTATAAGTTAATCATTACCATGATAGTCCTCCTTGTGGTTGTGTGGAGATGGATCTCTAAGACTCAACTCTTAGCATTCACCATGGTAAACATCCCCCTGATGATATCTCACATGAACAAGGTATTACTCCCCATTCCAAGACGCCTCCATATAGTGAGGTGTTCTAAACATTGACACCTTTGTACATAGGGGTGATCGAATCATCAGGTTCCACTATATATGGTTCCCTATCAACATCCAGTAGCACCCCATTCCCATCACCAGGTGACCATCAGATCCATCCAATATTGAATTATAAGATGGAGTAATGTAAGTATTATGAAGAGGATGATGACATGGGAATATATAGAGAGATAGAAAAAACCTCCCCATAAGGTTCTGGCCCCTCACCACTGTTGACTATGATATCCCATAGGATCTAGATAAGGTGTTCATGCCTTATCTATGCCAGAATATGTGGGCCACTCATCAGAAAATAATGTCTTGACATCTACCATATCAAAGATATGAGTGTCACATCAAGACGATCAATACACTCTATTTTCAGTTAATCCAAGATGCTATATCCATGTCCCAAGATCCAAAACTGGAAGGGCACAAAGCAAATCTGTAACACACTTACCATCATTTTATCACGACTCGACAGAAACTGATCTCCAAATCCATGTCATGCATCCATATTCAATTATGGGGATATTATAGAGTGGTACACTTTTTCACTCCCTTAGAACAACAAATCCCTACAGATACAACATCCTATGATGTTATAGACTCTGAAAAGATCAAGGGACCAATAAATCATTGGGTCAGTTAGTCATTGAAACAGAATTCCTCTGCTCTATCGGTGCCAAGAAATTATAGACATAGTGGGAGGATAGCCAACAAGAATTCTAACTTGACCCCTCGAAATAATAAGAATAAATTTAAAAAAGGGATACCAAAGTTGTGATCACCTGGAAAACTGCCCATGAGAAATGATTCTCATCATGGGTCTCCATCACACCCAGCTCCTACGTCAGCAAAATTGTGCCATATCCAGAAGGCCACTATTGCAGCTATGCTATCAACCATGTAGGAGAAGACACATCCCACTGAACCAAGGGAATATCTACCACCACCTTTACCTCTTAGATCATCAATTCCTAAGAGAATTTGGGACACATCAGCAACAACTTCAATCGAACCGCATCCCACTAGGTTGGAAGAATTTATTTCTTAACCCCCATCCCCAGGTTTATCATCCCCTAAGAGGACCATATAAACAGCATTGGTGATCCTAGAACAATGCCACCCTTCTGGGATAGAGGTATTTATATCTCCATGTCTGTCATGGGAGTCGTCAAATCCTCGATCGGGCCCATTGGATCCTCAGCAATTGGACTAATTTGTGCCAACTGTGGCCCTGAATAAAACCCACCTCATAGGTTTGGGATCATTTTCATCATCATCACAAATGAAAATGGAATTAGTCTTCCCTAGATTAATAGAAGTGACTCAACAGATGACATCCCACCTACTATGAGAAACACGTCTTCTAGTTGTGGCACATTTACCAACCCTGATCAGGAACTACCTTAGGACCACTATTCAAAGAACAAAGTGGGATAAATACACAGTAAATATAGTTATGACCCACCGCGGTCACAAGAAAAAATGGTACAATAAGTCCAAGGGTTCGAATAACGACCCAGATGGAAGTCGTGTAGAATCATCCTATTGCGTAAAAAGCAATTGAACGACCACCATTTCCCGATATGCCTTTGTGAATTTCATTAATGTCAACATGAAAAATATTGATCATGATGAAAATACATACGGTCTCGACACAGAAAACATACCTTAGGAAAAGGATGACTTGAATTCCCTGAATGAGGTTGCATTCGCCGAGAACTAAAGACATCTCCAAAAGATGGAAATTCCAAATATAGAGTTACCATATCCCTAATGAAATGATTCCAAAGGGAAGGGAGCAATAAAATCCCTATCACCTCCTAGGAGGAGTAAGGTTCCTTCCACGGAGGACCAATTTTCACAATATGAGAGTGAAATAAAAGATCTTCAGCAACTTAAGGAAGAGCTACATTGGGGTAATATTCCAAAAGGGTATCTTGTCATCTATAGCTAGAGAGAAATTTCCTCCCTCCCGTAGATAATCCATCATCATGGGAATCTTCTTAATATCATATTGGATCTGGGTCTAAAAAACTATCCCACATATATGAGGAAGTCAAAAATGATAATGAATTCCCTCCATTGTGGTAGAAACCTCTCTCCCATTAGAATGACCATTCAATACTAAGAAGAATTAAAAATTGGAAACAGATAAAAATTGGGCCACATCATCAACCCCCATTGGCTTTCCATGGTTGGGAGATGGTATAGGAAGTAGTGACACCAAATATCATTAGTATCATCTCGTCCCTGAATACTCAAATGAAATCCATGGAATGGTGTTGCATGCATGTGTGGCCTGAAAGGAATCCATATCCCGAATGGTTCAATGATACCCCACCTATGCCCAACCTTTTCAACCCTACTTTCTCTACCTTTGACGGTGTGGGTGACCCCGAGAAACATCTCACACACTTTGTGTCCCGATGCAGGATGATGATGGGTCCTCAAGATCAATAGTATGCAAGCAAGATGACATGTTTTATATAGACTCTAATATGGCCAACCTTTATTTGGTATAATAGTCTACCAGCAGGATCTGTTTTAGGATGGGAATACCTTCATCATCAATTTATTTTCCAATTCAGTTCTACATTGAAGAAGACAATGATATTATACATAGAAAAAAAAACAATGCTAGGGTGTTTAATTTCATATCAAGGTGTAAGGGTTTGACCTACTCACTCAGAATCCCTCTCTCTCAAGAGAAGCTACTTGAACTCTGGGAAGAAAATATTAGGGATGAGTTTCAGACACCCCTGATTCTGATGAAATATCTAGGAAATTTTTGTGAATTTGATTAAATAACACAACTTCTTGAAGAATCTTTTCAGTAGAACCAATCCAATGCTCGACTTATGACCAAAACATAGGGGAAAAGGCCAAGGAATAATGCAATCTACAACTGTCACTCTCAATCTAGCAAAAAAATCTATTCAGATGCCTAGACAAGCCCCAAACCACCCAATACCTTCTATCTAGAGGATAATACCATAAAATCACACTTGACCAAAATCACAAAGAAATCAGGTTCATCCAGGATTTGGAGAATTAATGAATAAGGTGTAATACTTTTTGAATTAATAGGTCCCTGGTTATTTCTTGGTAGCCATGGACAACAACCTACTCACGACAAATGAATCCTGATGACGTCAACCTCACTGACCGCTATGATGATTACCCTTTCCATAGAAGGCTGGGTCATAATATTCTGAGTTTTTCCTTATTCAAATACACCCTTCAAGGCATGATAAATCCCAAAAAATTGTTTTTGGATAATTTCTCAGAGAATGTGGCTTGCATAACCATGGTACAACTAAAAGAAGGGGTCAATTGGGATAAGGTTTCAGCAAGATGTGCATTAATATTTGACAACAGGGTGGTTCAAAATATAGTTGATTGAGCCCACACCGCCCTAAGAGCATAGTTTCACATATCAAAAATAGCTCCACCACACAAGAAAGAGGTCTTAGATGCACCTCCAAAAGGTGGGAGTGACCACCAGTGGTAGAATGAAATAGAATAGGAAGAGTCATATTCTCCTCTAAAGTATTCATTAACCCTTGCTGATTTCTTCCCTATGACATCAGCAGGATGAGAACTTCCCCACAAAACGGAATCCTGATCAGACAAGGATCTCATATTTGTTTCTTTCAACACAATACACAAGACATACCCCTTCTCCGATGATGTGTATTCCCCCCAATATTATTTTCCTTCATATAATCGGAGAACAAGAGGCCACATGTTCCAGAGCTAAGGATACAGGGGATACCGCAGATGTGGTAAGACTCAATATTCTGGTCATATTCCCACGGAGGATATATATGAATCCAAGAAATATGGGAAAGAACTCCAACAGGCCTAGAAGAGGAAAGGAGACTACTCGGAGTCTTCCAGTAGTCACTCAAAGACAATTGTCTTACTTGACTGCCTAACAGGGGTTTAATCTGATCAACCAAGGAAATGGAAAAGGCCAAAGAAACTTACACTACAAGAAAAAGATATTCTATCCACCTCATCACAAGCACCAGGTCCATCTTCCTCGGATGTTCTATCCCCTAAACTTCTTGCCCAAAAGAAACACCATATTGGGAAGTGCCGGCCTCTGGTAAAAAATTATGATGTTTTGAAAAATATAGTTGCAATCCTAACCAAGCTCTCAATCTCAGATTCACTCTTTATTTCAAAATTACTTAGGGAGGTACCCATCGAATCCCTTCAGAGCCCACAGCAATTCATGATAGAAGTCGATGCTACCAAGGTATATGGAGTGTAAACTAAGTCCTTAGGATTCCATGTTTACATGTCATTCACTGATAAAGATCCGAAGGATTCCATATAAGGTCACATCAGACCCCTATATGTTTTAGGTAGACTCAATAATGCCAATGTCTAAAGGATTCTGATTGATAATGGATCAGGGATCAATCTTATACCATTCCAGACCCTACGGCGATTGGGGTACAACATAGGTGACTTATCCAGTACAAAAATAACCATCCATGGATATGAAAAGAATGATAAGAGACCCCTAGGAAAGATAATACTCGAATCCCAATTTGGGGAGCTCACATCTGATACCGAGTTCATGGTTATTCAGTAGGATACCATATATAATGTCTGGCATGTAAGGCCCTTTCTCCCTAGGCACCTCACTGTACCATTAACTATCCATTAATGTCGTAAGTACCCCATCAATGGAAAGGTTGGAATACTACATGGTGATAGATACCACTTTTATACTTGATGATCCATATAATCTAAAGTATATTTATAAAATTAGGGAGGCAAGAAAATGATGACAAATGATGATATATAGGTTACATCTCCTAATGGCCTAGGAACCACCCCTTCAAATCTATGGAGCATGATTAATGATGATTATGTGATCCCCGTAAACATGGTTGAGGTATATGATCTACCCCATAGTTCCAATCATCTCCTATCCTCAGCGAAATCCATCTCCAGCATCTCTCTTTAACAACCCAGATAGAAGGGAATGGTGATATCTCTTCTAATGGAATCCCTTGCCCTGATACTGATAGAGAGGCTCCAGACTACCATCTTCAACTAAATATATCTCCACAGACTCAAAAATATATGAAGATGATCACATAAACTACCCTATATAATTCTATGAAGGATTATCCACTACCGTAGATGATCTCAGGCAGATAAATCTAGGGATATAAGAAGACTCATGACCTACCTTGATTAGTGACACCATTCCTCTTTAAGGGAAGGAGGTTTTCATTTAATTTATAAATCATAAATGATATGCATTCACCTATAATTACACATAAATTCTCAGATTGAATCCAGATATGGCTACGCGTCATCTCGGACTTTCTGATGAGCATCGAGGCTTCATGCAAGAAGATGATAGAATGAACCCATCTCATTCCACCAATATAGATGTGAAATTTGACAAGTTGATCAAAGATAATTTTTTTGAGAAGATAAATACCCAAGATGGCTTGCCAACATCATCGTCTTCATGAAAAAAGAAAATATTATGTTATTCATTGACTTCAGACACCTTAATTGGTATTTACCAAAGGTTGATTTCCCATTACAGATCACAGAACTCTTGATTGGTGTAACTGTTGGATTCTAGGAACTTTCATTCATAGATGGGTAATTAGGGGACAATTAAATCAACATTTCCTTGTGGATGATGCCTTAAGATCAACTCAAGGGATATTATTATATCAGGTCATTCCCTCTGTATTAAAGAATGTGGGCACAACATTTCAGTGCACTATGCATCATATCTTTAAGACATTCATGGGATGGATGAACGAGTGTAATGTCTACTATCTGGTCATTAAATCCTGATCGTGATGTGATCACTTCATGGATCTCCGAGAAATATTCGAGAAGCTGTGCCAACATAGTATAATGAATAATCCGCTAAAATTTTCCTTTAGGGTAACATCAAATAGGTTCCTTGGCTTTGTGGTACACATCTATGGCATTGAGGTTGACCCAAAAAAAAACTAGTTCTATTTTGGTAATGTAGCCCCCCATAAATATGAAATTACTAAGGGGATTCTAAGGAAAACTCACCCACATTTGGAGATTCATATCCAACCTGATAGTAAAGATGTCTCCTTCACTGGGATAATGATTA
Organism: Viscum album; assembly: GCA_963277665.1. Classification (NCBI taxonomy): domain Eukaryota; kingdom Viridiplantae; phylum Streptophyta; class Magnoliopsida; order Santalales; family Viscaceae; genus Viscum; species Viscum album. The sequence goes on along the minus strand of OY728162.1, from coordinate 1,100,637,924 downwards.
AGGGAGTCGTCTACCAATGAGATGATGAATTAATGTTAGAAAGCCTTTGGGAGTCTCAAGAAGTACCTGCTGCACCCACCAGTTTTAATGCCTCTGGTGGAAGAGAGGACACTCATCTTATATGTATATGTTATAGAATGCTCTTTGGGAACCATACTTTCACAAACGAATGATGTGGGAAGTGATAATTGTATATACTACCTCAGCTGGACCATGCTAGATACTAAGACATGATACTACAATATTGAGAATAACTACCTCACACCCATATTCATAGTGAAAAGGATGATGCATTACTTGAAAACTAGAAGTTCCACTTGGTACCTGATATTGATATGATCAAGTACATCCTTGTCCACCCCATGTTTATTGGATGTTTGGCTCAATGGGTGGTCATTTTGAAGCAATATGACATTTAGTTCAAATCTCAGAAGTCAGTCAAAGGGAAATCCATAGCTGATTTCCTCATATCACACCCTTCCCCAAAAAATGCACCGAAAGACACACATATCCATGATGAAGAGGTATTTTATTCCCATGGTGCTCCCCGAACAAGGTAGATGTACTTTTATGGTGCCTTAAAGAGCCTTTTCGGTACCATAATAGAGAACCCGAAACATAATTGGGTTGGTCTAAGGATTGTATTTGTCTCCCAAAATAGAGTGGGTTTTCCTTACTATTTCTCACTATCCAAAGGCTGTACACATAATAAGGTAGGATACCAATCCCCCATAGCTAGATTGAAAATATCCATACACCTATGCATATCCTACCTAACCATCAAATGGGATTCATAGATAGTGATAAAGCAGGTCAGTGGAGAATATTCCATAAAAAAAGAAGGAACTACCCCTCACTAGCTACGTCAGGGTACTAATGATGGAATTCCCCTTTGATTCAACATTGCATTATCTCTCCCGATCACAGAATTCTCACGCTGACACATTTTTCAATGTAGCCACTGTCATGGTCGACCCTGATCAAGAGGAGGAAACCATTCCTATTAAACAATGAATAATGGTGTCATCAAATGCCATATGCGATATGGAATAGATCAACGAGTTCAGCACCACCCAAGAGTGTGATGAACCAATGAACAACCCTATATGGATGGATCCTATAATCGGCTATCTTTGAGATGGGACTATCCATTGAGATCATTCTACAAAGGAACATATTCAAAACCGAGAAACAAACTTCACTCTACAGGTTGGCCCAAATGAGAAACAAATACTCTATAAGTGTGGTTTTGATGAAATTATCCTCAGGTTCAAAGCATAATGATATGGAGGAATTCCTTATAGGATCTTGTGATGCCCATCAATTTGGATCTAGGCTCTCCCACCAAATCAATAGTTTTAGATATTACTGGAAAACCACGATACATGACTATGCAGAATTCACCAAGAAATGTCATGCATGCCATATCCATGAAAAATTCATCCATTATCCCCCTAAATTGATCCATACCACTAAATATTCATGGCCATTTTCCATTTAGGGGATGGATGTTGTGGGGCCATATTCCCCAACCATCACAAATAAATTCAAGAATGTCCTTACAACTATTGAACTCTTTTCCAAATGGGTTGAGGTGATACCCCTCAAGGAAGTCGGGATGAAGAGTATCATAAACTTCCTAAATTCCCATATCATCCCAAGGTTCAGAGTTCCTCACATAATATTGATGGAAAATGAACCCAACTTTTTTTCTACAGAGTTGAAGAAGCTTTACCAGGATTACAACATCAAGTCCAAACACTCATCCTGTTATCATGCAGTAGAAAATGGAAAGATAAAGGCCTTCAGTAAGACGTCATATAAAATACTCTAGAAAATGGTGAACAAGGATAATAAGTCTTTTCTAGATAAACTCCATGCTTTGTGAGAATATCATACTACTATGTGTACTACTACATAAGAAACACCATACTCACCAGTGTAAGGGACCAAGGTAGTGTTTCCCATAGTGGTCTAGCTTCCCCCACTCCAAATATCCATTTTCGGACAGCTCTCAAATGATGAAAAATCATAGAAATAGCTGGATGAGTTGGAATGAAAAGATGTGAAGATGTTTCAAATGCGGCACAACCTCAATGTTCACCAGAATTGGATTGTATGAGCTTTCAATATAAAGGTTCAACTCTGCTCATTCAATCTAGGAGAGCTAGTTTTTTCACTTATAAACCCAATGATACTGACAAAGAAGCCCCTAAAATTGTATCCCAGGTAGGAAGGACCTTACATTATACATACGGTCTATCATAATGGAGCCTATTCACCGGTCACCATGGATGGGAAGCATGTCACACCACCCAACAATGCAATATTTATCAAGAAATACTTTTCATAATATGTTAAGAAATAGAGCATCCACATCAGAGTAAGACACATCATTCATCCTCACCGCAGGACATTAAATTGCATGCAAAATTCATCCTTTTCACATTACATTAAACTGGATGGAACATCTCATCTTCACCACATGAAATTAAACTATACAATCAACTTCCTTGCAACATGAAATTAAACAACACAGTTTCTTCATAACTACTTACATCTTGATTCTCATTCCCACTGAGATGCATAGGGATTCCTTGATCCTATATCTTGGTCCAGCCACTTCATCATACAAAATGACTATGTTATACAAATATTTTTCCCTTTCACTATATGGGAACCTATGTCACTCTTTGTTTCTCACACCGAGCATAGCTCATGTGAGATTAGGAATTAAAGTATGGACTTACCCTCACAATCAAGGCATAGTGGTACACAACGAATCCATTATAGACTTGAGTGAAAAACCATAAAAGGCATTCCATAAGTCCTCATCTCATGACGTTAAACTGCACGGTCGATGTCCTTTCCTCACAATATTAAATTACACAGTCTTCCAAACACTATGTGTGGTTTTATTATCATCCCCATGAGATATGTACGGATGCCTAGGATTCTATACATGGTCCCAAATGTGATGTTTCCATGAATTCAATTCAATACACCTTTTTCCTCACCGCATGACTTTAAACTACATGGAACATTGAGAACTATGTGTAGATTTATTCCTCTACATTCATGATATGTAGTGATTCCTGAATCTCCAATCCTAGGCCTAGCTACAACTGTAAATGAAAATAATTCCCACCACTATGTATGGGTCAAACATGCATATAGTATTTCCTTTTCTAGAACTTCGTGTGTCCTGATTCTCATCTTCATGAGAAACATGGTAATGCCCATACCTTTCATCTATGGGCCTAGAAAAACCACAAACCTTTTTAGCCCTTTGGTTGAGTGTTCTTGGAATGGTGTGTGGTGTGGTTGAGTCATCTTTGGTCCTTATTCATGACAGATTGATTCATGTAACTACGCCACACATCCCTATGTTAGGAACTCCACATTACAGTCTAGTTCACATGACCCTAAACTGTCCACACATATCCCCGTGACGTGACTTTAAACAGTGCTTCATCATCCTTAACATAAGAAATTAAACTGTAAAACCACCCAGAACTTTGTGTGGCTCGATTCTAATTTTCTTGGGATATATAATGATGCCCAAGTTGCTTTATTTGGGCCCAACTTCAACATTTCCTCCTTTCACATCAGTTCCTACATCCTTACCGTATGATGTTAAACTACATATGAGAATTACCTTACCACATGACCTTAAACTAAATGGAATAATGTCCTTAACTCATGATGTTAAACAACATAGAAGTATGTCTATACCGCATGACGCTAAACTACATGGAATCATGTCCTTACCGCATGATGTTAAACTACATGGAAGCACGTCCCTACATCATGACGTTAAACTGCATGGCAATATGTCCTTGCTGCATGGTGTTAAACTAAATGAATAAAAAAACATCCCCACTACATGATAATAAAATATGCATACCATCTCCCACTTTCACTCTTCATCAAAGGACCATAGAAAACTTACCTATATCAACCAGTGTACGGGGTGATTCCACCATCCTTTAAGAGCACCTCAAATCCATATACCACTCTTCATGTATTTAATGTCTTTCGTTGTCGTCAACCTTACATGGCCCATAGAATGGATACCTAGCTTCAAGGATATTTTTTTTTGACAATTCATGAATTCCCATGGCTTCTACATATGCGACTATGTCTGTCAACCAAATGAATTTCACTAAAAATGGACATTCAATTTATCATGAGACCTGATATCATTACATTAGCACTCAACACCCCAGTGTTTCTGAACCACTCCTTGTATTAATATCCCATATCATTACTCATGACCTAAGAAACTTGAGCCATAATTTATGTCATTTCTCTACCATGCTTGAGAAGATGTTGGAGCGCTCTTAACCCTGGGTATCCAAATTAGGCTCTTATGTAACATCTTCCATACCAAGTCCATGTAAGTCATGACCCTAACATTTATTTTATTTGTTCAAAGATGTATAACCATAAACTCTATCCCATAGTGGTCCAAATTGATAGACCATAAACTACCAACAAAAGAAAACCAAATTTATCAGGCCAAAACCCCACAAAGGGAGATGTGAGAAAAAGTCGAGTCTCCACCCGATAAACTCTTCATCAGCATAGTTTAGGTAAAAATTAGGGCACAAACATAGAAGGATAAAATATCATAGGTTCTATAACCCTATTAAAATATAGTCTATTATCATTGGACCCACTGTTCTATGAAAAAGTTAGGGCAATATTTGTCACATCTCCTCGCTGTGATAATATGTTTGATAGGTAGTAAAACAACCTATAGGGAATTCAAACCCTCCTTGTATTTTACATATTTTGAAAAACACACTTCATGAGTTGCGGAGTATCAAATAATCATAACATTATATTTCCCCTGGAAAGGATATATTGCTTCAAAGACCCTTTGTTTGACTATGCATGTATGGTCATGGCTCCAGTAGACATCAACCAAATGTGTAACTATGAAAAAGGAAATTCCAATTATTGTGGTCCATGACATCATCATGGAAGCACTCAACAACCTAATATGTCTAAACCACACTTTGTAAAACTGTCCTTTACCATTTTCTAGATTCAAGTACTTCAAATCGTGATTTACAGTCTCGGTACCAAACTGTCCAAGCAGATTCAATATCCTCAATTTTACATCACCGTGTTTCATACCCTTTCTTAAAGATGGAATAAGACACTTCATTTCCTAGCCTTTGATGGCCCATGTCTTAGGATTCGAAACCACATGGAGTAGATCTCATTCTTCATTTTAAGGGGTATCCGCCTTAGGGTGCCAAAACCCTTCCAAGATAACTTTCATCCCTTATACAACCTCATCATCTAGATGTTTTAGTCTTTGAAAATATTATATAGCACTCAGAAATAAGTGGAGATCATCATTAATTATACATGATACCGATGCATAAGAGCCCTGACCTTCCAACTGAATTCATTTTCTCCTTTCCATAAATGTGCTTCGATCCATGTGAGCCTTTGAAATCCTATGGAGGAACCTGACCCTTTAGATTGTCAAGGGAAATATCAAGCATGTCTGCACCATCTCATATTCATGGAATAAAACTCCCGTGTTACGATTTACATCATCTATACCCCAACTATGTAGATGACTTTAGTATCCCTAGTATTATAACTTCATAAATATTACCTTCATAGATCATCCATAGCCCTTGGAAAAGATACTCGGCTTCAAGGGTCCCCTTTTCTTGACTATGCATAAATTCCCATGGATCCTACATATGCATCTATGGCCATCAAACATGTGTGTAACTCTAAAAAAGTACATTCTAATCCTCATGATCCTCAATAACACCAGGGTTGGATCCAACACCTTAGAATGTTTTAGGTCATTCCTAGAATTTTTGAACCATATCCCATGCTCATATACAAAATGTCTGAGCTAAAAGACCTTAAACTAAATAAACAAATGGTCTGAGCTAAAAGACTTTGAACTAAAGAAATAGAGGGTATGAGCTAAAAGTCCTTAAACTAAACCAACAGATGGTCTGAGGTAAAAGACCATAAACTAAAGAAACATATGGTCCAAGCTAAAATACCTTAAACTAAACCAACAGATGGTCCGAGCTAAAAGATCATAAACCAAAGAAATAGATATACTAAGATAAAATAAATTAAAATAAGGAAATAAAATTTTCATGATAAAATAACTTAAACTAAAGTAAAAGATATTCTGAGCTAAAATACCTTAAACTAAAGTAACATAACTTCTGATCTAAAAGGCCTTTAACTAAATCAATAGAAGGTCCGAGCTAGAAGATCGTTAAATAAAGAAACATAAGGTCTATGATAAAAGACCATAAAATAAAGTAGTAAATGGTTTGAGCTAAAATAACATAAAATAATGCAATAGATGGTTCAAGCTAAAAGACTTTAAACTAAATAAATAGTTGGTCCGAGCTAAAATACCTTAAACTAAAGAAATATATAGAAATTATCACGAGGCCGCTTATAGGGCCTTATTTTGGTCAATACTATTCCCACAGATATGAAAAAAACTCATTCTACATGAAATATCTCATTCCTAGGCGATCCCTCTACACAATAGGTGATCTCATGATAACTAGAATATAATACCGATATAAAACCTCGTATGGTTTGTGCCTTCATGATCATTCATCAAAGGAAATATATCAATATTTCAACATATAATTATATGAATTCTTGATCATTCAATACATATAAAGGGATGTGTGTCAATATAAAAGAGACAGAATAGCAATATATCGTATAAGGAAAAAAGTTTGATAATGATATAAGAAAACCCAATCATTCACAGTATGAATAAAGGGAGGAATATCCACATTTTCGAGTCTCTATGAAACATAAAATAAATTTATTTTAGTGAAAAATATGGGATGCAATACAAAAAATTGAGTCATAATGAATGATGTTCAGTAACACTATCAAGGATGGCAAGAGTCTAGAGACAGGTATCAATTGAGCATTAGAGTGTCACCATCCCTGATTCTTCCACATCTACCTCAGGGCGAAGAAATCCAACCAGAGTATTAAATTATTCAATCATCCTCTAAGAAGTGTCCAATGAGGTTGATGATTTTGAATGTTTTGACTTCAGATAAACCATTATCTCTTCATGCCACCATATATGCGTTGTCCAAGAATCCATCTGGGCATGTAGTTCAAACAAAAATCGGAGACCTTAAATTAGTGCCTCTGCCTCCTCCCTCATTTGTTTGGCAAGGGAAGCCTCATTTTTGAGGTCATGAAAGCCCCTTTCCTACATGGACACATCTCTTTGGGTCAGGATGATTCATTGTATTCTTTAATATAAAGGCTGACAATCGAAACCATCCACCCCTAGATCATGAAATAATTGGTGAAGTCACTCCCCTTAATAGAAGAATGTCTCGAGAGGGGTCTCAGTAATCAAGACATGGATATGCTCCTAGATCAGATTACAATTTTATTGACCCTTGATAGATGATGAAGAGGTTATAGTAGAAGGATGAATAACTAGCTAAATCAATGTTGAAATAGGAGATGAATCCCCATACCCCTCTCTCTCAATAAGCATAGCATCCACAAGCTGTACTTAAGGAATGTTCTCCTCAATAGAATCTAAATTACCATTTGAATAACCATCATCAGAGCGAGGTATCTTCATTGATTCCTCTCCAAAGTTCAAATAAATTCAATGACTTAAATAGATAGGGGAATTGGTGACGCAAGGGGCCAATCCACACGGAAACCCAGTTGGACTAGCACCCTATTGGGATAAGTTGTCACCCAAGCCTGGGCATTATCCCAAGTGAGGAAATCTAGATCGTTGGAAGGAGGAAATATGATCATAGCTTTGGTATATTCATGGGATAGTATCGTCCAAAATTGGTGGATGATTCTCGGATGTCTCTCCTCTCATACATTGTCCAAAGGAATGGGGGAAACTCCCTGAACCCAGCCAAACTATCGTTACAATTGGAACAAAATGTACGACTCATAGATAAATAGCTCTACCATAATAACTGCAAGGATCCCATCTTGACGAGAGAACATATAATATATATCATCAAGAGAGATGCTTCCATCATCAATGATTAGACTTCTTGGTGCATAGAAGGTTGCGAAGTCGAAGCTATCAGATTGGAATAGTGAACCTTTTGAATTCTATAGGGGATAAAGACATAGGTCCAACCGTAGATTTGTTCAATAATCTGGGGATGGATACTAGGTGTGGGATCCTAGAGATATTTTAGTACTCATAATAATGGAAGTATCCCATATCCATCTGAACATGAATAGGAGAGGATCCCCAATCATATAGGGAGTGATTCCTTGTTTCATATGACCCAACTTCTAGTAGAGGCATGCAAGACCTGGTACCACCAAGTTAATTCTCCATCGTTCTTCAAGATGTGCTTCCATTACCAATGTGCTAATGTGAATTCTGGAGCATGTATCCCCAGTCGAGATTAGCAACCCATTTAAGAATATAGAAATAAAACCTACCAACCTAATATCTAAAGAAACCTCTAGGTTCCCCCAATAGACCCATAAGGTGTAGTCCCCAGTTTCCATAATCGACCAATATAAGCTGACAATATTGCAGAATTTCTGGGAAGGGAATCAATGGGGGTAGATAACATTAAGTCTCACCCCACTTCCACACAAAAAAAATATTGATCCAGTGAGTGATGGAAATGAAAAAGCACACTGTGAGATCTCTCCCTATATTTTTCTTCACAATGGTGAGAATCTCCTTCACTAGAACCAAAGTCTGTAGAGGATCCTCCTAGACATCCTCACCAGGATGAAATTTTTCATACATCTCTTAGAGAGGAGGGATTCCTCACAATTTATGGATATCCTATAAACTGATACCCACCTCACTATGAAGAAAATGGAATGTGTTTTCTCCAGGACACCATCACCTAATAATTTCGTAGATTAGGTCAGTTTTGTAGTAAATGATGAATTGTGATATCCATATATATTCATGGAGATGAACCCTCTATAAATCATTAAAAATTCCGAACAGCTCTGCCTCACCCAGAATGGCTATACCCATTCGTCAGAGAAAATTCCACCCAGAATAAGATCCTATTTTTAGTACCATTCACCACTAGAGGCATCTAGAGAATAGGAAAATATTCTTGAGTAACTCTGGGAAATAGTTTGTTGAGAAAGGTAATGACCATCTAGACTCAGGGGAGAACATGACAACAGATAATACAAGCCCTGAGATTGGGTTATAACCACCTGACCATCCTTAGTAATCATTTATTAAATGTAGTCCGGAGAGCTAGATACCCCACAAAATGGTAGGTTACAATCCAGGGGAGGTATAAAGGCATCATCCAACAATCCAAACTCGTATAGTGGAATTTGATCAAATAAGGGATAATTATGAATGTCGGATGAAATAAACCACTACAGGACCTCATTATCAGTAAACATGAATTATAAGGGATCAACATTGTGATTCCTAGAAATCATGGCCCTTTGGATGGCCACATATGAGGAACCTTGGTAGGAACTAGAATCCATCGAAAATACGTAAGTGGAACATTTCAGAAAAAGAAAACACAAAGTCTTCAAAAAAATAAATCATGACACGGGAAAACGACATCATTCACATCACATGACTCATAAAGGGATTAAAAAACCAAATAAAGATTTACAGAACCACCTGAACTCTATAGGACTTGCAGGGTGAATAACCCCTGTAAGGAATCACATGCATCGAATAACCCCCTAGAGACTCGCGATCGCATGACCTAAACATGGTCACATGAAACGTCAATGGTCGAACGACCAGGAAAACAAATCCCACAAAGCACTCAAGGAAAACTGTATCCCTCACAATAAGAATCCTAGAAATTATATATGTGAAGTGTCTAAAGAAGGCTTACATAAGAGATTCGGCAGAAGAGACTTGCGGCGCAGACTTGGAAGAATTGTTCAAGATCAGGGTTTGCAGCAAGGTTTTGTGATGAGAGAAACAAAAAGAGTGTTTGAGAGAATAGACGGTTGGTGGAATAAATGGTCCTAGACCCCCCATACATAGACATTTCAAATAATACCAAATGTCTTCTAGTATACCAAACATCACACGAATAACTGGTTCGCAACACCATCAAAAGCTCTAGAAAGCATTAGTTTTCCTCATAACCGAGTCCATTTACCATTGGATATCACTCCTAAGAGAGGGAATTTGTTGAAGCGTACCAAATACGCATCGGCAAAATCACAAAGGGATAAATTACTGAAAATGGGCATTATTTTCCCCACAAAATTAAGGAATAATAGGATGATCGAAGACTCATGAATCCTCAAATAGTCTCATAATCGCATGACTACTTCAAGATCACACGAATGCTCCATGCATGGTGCATCACCCGCATCTAGTCCTATGGAGCCCCCTTCAACAAACTTGCCTGCTCTTGCAAAGCCCCCCCCCCCCCTATACAATCGAATGAGCGTCCTCAGACCTCATGACATTTCATTGGAAGTTCTTGACAAACCACTAGAATCCTTTGAAAATAAAGAGGGATGATATTATAATGTAAGAGACCCATATTGGTAATAAGTATCATGTTCCAAATAATTATTGGGAATAATAAAATTACTTGGGGATATCTATAAAATCTTGCATGACCTATGATCCTTTTCCACATAAAATGAAGGAGATAAAGGGGAGGAGGTGAGAGGGGTTCAGAGTCACTGAATGACATACGACGTGCACCCCGAGAAATCTATAAGACACCATGAAACCTCACATAATCCCTTTGGCTTATCAGCCCCACCATGTCATTGTTCTAGTACATGTCTAGGAAACCCTGTGAAGCTCTAAGGATCGGCTAATAGACCTTTCTAATACATGCTTACACACTCTCTTTATGTCCCATATTGTTTAAGAGAGAAATCAACCAAAAATTGAGTAAAATACTAGATACTACTCATGCCAGCTCTCATAATCCCTGACATTTGTAAAATAAAACAAAGAAGATAAATGGGAGGAGGCGATAGGGGTTCATGGTTGCAAAAAGACATGCGATGTGACCTTGATGACCCACAAGGAATTGCAATCCCTCAACGACATGTCTGCCTCACCTCACAGAAACCCTTTGTATTTTCATCCTCATCCTTAGGACATGAGATACTCAGTAAACCACATACGATTCATATTGGTCAAGCGACGAATCTCCAAAAAAATAGAATAAATACACTTGAAAATAAAAATAAAAATATCTCATGACTCTTATCCTTTGTTACATTAAACTAATGGGATCAAATGGGAGGATGCGAGAGGTAATCACGGTTACTAAGAGGCACATGACGTGCGCAGTTCACCCACAGTGCTGTCCCGTGAGACCCTAGGAAAAGTCACCTGATGTCTCATGAGTGTCTTCTCACAGGAACATAGATCATTCAAATGACCTCAGACATGTCAACAAGACAACATAAAATTCTTTTGACACATGTGCATGATCAAACAAGTCTCTAATAATTGAAAATAATTCGATAAAGGAATAGAATCATGGTCCCTGAAAAATAGGCGATGCACCCAAAGCAGTCCATGACAGAGACTTGTAAAGCTGCATAGTGCCAGTCCCCCTTTTCCAGCTCCATTATGGACTCGCGCTAGATATTCCAAACAAAACAATGCATACCTGGGGTGGAGAGGCCTATAAATTACCCACCCGAACATGAATAAATGGTTGTATTTTTTTATGACTACTACGTGGGTTGGAATCTTGATGCCTAGACTCTGCAAGATTGGACTCATGACTTCTATAGACTTCTCAGAGCGATCATGAAACCGAATATTTTTTTTTTGGTAATACGCTGATGGAAAACAAAAATAGTCATGAACTATGTATATATAACTTCACATGATCATTCATAGATCACATGAAGGATATCTGGTAGGATATGTGAAGACCATTCTGCAATCCTATTATATCGCACAAGATTCAAGACAAACTGACACAGAATGAAACCAAAGCATTCATAATACAAGGGTTAGAACCAAGATAAATGTTTGGAGGCTTAAGAAAAAGTCACGCTTGATGCCCCTCATGTGCTTCATATGTTTCATCAAAATAAATTTGACAACACCAGGACCCATCATACAAATCTCATAAAAATAATTAGACTTTTCATATGGGACACACAAAGTCCTCTAGACATGCTAGGGTACATCATATAGTGCCCCCGATGGTTCCACATTGATATCGAGAACCCTTTAGGTCCATCACCCAAGACTTGCGATGTCTCTCAAACACACCACATGACTCATATAACAGTGTTCAATCATGTCATTCGAGTTTCATGAAATCACCTGGACATGATAACCAAGCTCTCGCGATTCCCTTCGTTCAAATCAAATGAGACCCACGACGCCCTCCAGGTATGTTAGTCAGGTCTCGTGATGACTCTGAGAGGTGTCAGTCAAGATATTTGACACCCCTAATATTTTTCCACACTAGCTCTCATGAAACCTTACAAGTGTGTTATTCTAGGCCATGCAATGGATCTCAGAACATGTCGATTGGGTCATGTGGCACCCTCTAGAAAAAAAGGCCATGTCACCAGGGCATCCTAGGATTTGAAAATGCTGTCTATCCTTAGTTTGTAAGCCTCGATCAATCGGTAAACCTTAGTGTGCATGCCCTAACTTAAATTGAACTAGGAAAAATAAAATTCCTACCATATTCTGGATGCGTAGGCCACCTCCCTCCGAGGTCCGAGCTCCATATTTACCATCCATGGAGGGACCACCATACATGTCCCTTTTCTGAAGAGATGAAATTGATTATTTTCTATCCCTTGTTTCTCCCAAACGAACATGCCTAATGTGGGATTAAAGAGTTGTAATGGTCATATCATATGCCCTATAAACCCCCAACAATGGTATAGGGAATCCATAGTGTGTAATCCCTAATATAAAGGGAACTATGATTACGCTAATTCCTACCATATTTAGGATACGTACGCCACCTCCCTTAGAGGTCTGACCCTTATATTGATTATCCATGGATTGACCAACATATATTTACCTTGTCCAATGTAATGACATTGATTAATTGTTATCCCTTGTTTCTCACAAACAAGTATGGCTCACATGGTCTTAGGGAGTTGAAATGGTCATATAATCATTCCTATAGACCACCTATAATGGTATAGGGAAGCCTCAGTTTATATGTAATGAAATTATATGAACTATGAGGACTTTGATTCCCCCCATAACTGGGATATGTAGGATGCATTCCCAAGGCCCGAGCTCTATGTCAAACATCCTAAAAAAAGTCCCAATATTCAATTCCCATATCCATACTTCGTGAGGCTGATCTTCCACTCCCCCATGTTTCCAACTAAGATCAAATCTCACATGGGCTTATGGGGATGCAAAAAACACATCATTATGGATCATAAATCTCAATGGAATATGGAATAATCAGTATGTAAGTCCCATACATCAACTAAAATATGATGAATCTGATTATAGCTATATTTAGGATATGTAGGATGCCTTCTCAGGGCCCAACATTTATACCAAAAACTATAAGGATTGTCCCAGTATGCAAGTCCCATACGTACACACCATGAGGCTGATCATCTATCCCCCTTGTTTCTCACACTAATCATAGCTCACATAGGATTAGGTAGGTATGAATGAACATATCATTAGGCATCATGAATGAATAACCCTTATATATGTTTATATACCTTGGGTAATGTCCCAATAACATCATCAAAGTACATGGGTTTTGATTTCTACAACATTCAGGATATGCAGGACGCCTCATAATGGCTCAATCCCCTCCTCAGAATATTAATCGCCACATTATATGACATGAAATTATGAAGCACTTGGTTATATGGTTACAACAACAAAAATAAGATATTCCCCATTAGGGAAACAGATAAATAACCTCGAATATATATTGATGGATCCCTTAACAAGACCCCATTCTTCTTATGAAGAGATAATTAATTGATAATCTATTTTTTCGGGGTAACTAGTCCTGTATTGGGATTAGAAATAGATTTAAGAACATATGTTAAACATATTACAGATTCTTATAGTTGGAAATAATTCCCCCCCCCAAAGGGAGAGATAATCCCTAACTCTCATTCTCTCAACCAACGTGATTCCCCAAGAGTCACTTTGCCTAAAAACCTAGATGACCACCAGCCATTGGAAAGTAGGTCCATACCTAGCTATGGATAAGGGAACCATTGGATTTTTCTAGGTAAGATGAAAAGAATGGTGGTCCAAATGTATGTGATTGAGAGAGGTCACAAAATACCCCTCAATCAAACCATCAACAGAAATCCCACTCCTTGTTCCACGTTCAAAAAAACCTGAAGCAATAGACCTACATGCTAAAATTGATGAGGTGGATACCACTGAACTGGATTCATTTCCTTTGAAAAACTATCAAACTAATTTATCTAATTATCTATTTTATTTTAAATATTACAAAATTAGATGAAATTGTTTCCATATTGAATGATTCTGGAGATGATCCTCAGGAAGCCACCCTATAAGAGAAACCAAAGCTGAGAATTGAATAAAATGATGCCTTGGAAGAAGAAGAAGAGATGGATGAAAAATTATTTACAAATATACTCAAAGACACTCTAGAAAAAGTTAAATAAGACAAAATATTTTCTAGATAACCAGGAAAAGACCAATAGATTTTCCAATTTGAAGAAAAATTAATGAAATTATCCCAAGAAAGTGAGTTTAATTTCACCCAGGTAGTGATAGAAAAATATGAAGATATCCTAAGAAATTTAGGAAAACAACTACTCCCTAAAAATCACTACGAATACTATTTGGAGGGAGGAATAATAGATATGAATATCCTAGGGTATACTCATGAGGAAAAAAAGACGAAGCTGTTGTATTGAGGGGGAAATTTTGACTTGAACTTGACTCTTTTTTATTTTATTCAATGTAAAATGCTTACTGAATCTCCCTTATTTAAACCTATTGAAGTATAATTGGTGGGGGATCCACTAGAGGAAGAGTCCAAAATAGATCTAGACATGTCTGAGGAGAACTCATGCGTCTCCATTCCACCCAACATTATGAAATAAATCACACTGATGTGGGTGTGGAAATGATGAAATTTGTCAAAGGGGACTACCAAATGGAAGTAAAACTATCCATCTATGGAAGAATGATAATGTGGTGGTTCTTATCATATAATCCCACAATGAAAATAGATTGGGTATAATTGCAATACTTCCTAGCTATGGATCGTCAAAATATAGCCCCTATTAGGAGAGAAACCCAATGAAAATCTCCACTTATATTAATTTTTTCATTTTAGTAGATTTTAATAAAATTTATAATGTTTATTTTATTTTAAACTATTTTTCACCAAATGAACAACACCTCAGAGCCTAGATCAAGTATTTCAAAAAGCACCCCAATAATGGGAATATAATAAACATACCCCAAATAATACTAGGTTGGGTTTATCCTACCCATTTGTTTTGACACTATTTTATATTTAATATTTTAATCATTGATAAATTTTATTCTAAAAGTGATTGAGGGTAGTGTCATGAATTAGTGTGGGGTATGGGATTCAATCCAGTTTAGTATAGTTTTTAAATGATTTGTTAGAAAAAATTTAGAATATGTAAATAAAAAATCAATTACTATTTATAATATGTTCGAGTGAGTCTATTTGTTTTAAATAGTATAAAAACATATGAAAGAAAAAAAATCAGTCTACTTTTAAATGTTTTATAAAGATATTTTAATAGGTTTTATTATGTTTGTTGAAACTTTTCCTGAACATAAATGTTACCTTACGTAGTTTAAAAACCTTTGTGAGTAGAATTATTTCATTAGTTTTTAAATTTTGATAAATAAATTATTTTTGAGTGAGTTTCAGTGTTGTTTTCAAAAAAATTGGTTTTAGATCAAGGAAAGGGAGTGTGAGTGAAAATATTTCTATCGAATCATAATTATAACCTGAGGTCTGAATAATTTTAAACATAATATGAGGTAACTTAGACTCTATGAAAAAGAACACCGTAGGGGGACAACTAAAAATAAATTTATAAAAGTCCATTTATACTTATGTAAAATTGGAAATTGGGACCCCACAATGAATCTCTAAGACATTAGGCACTAGGTGTGAGAAAAAATCTCATTTTCATATATTTTCAATAACATCCTTTTTATATTTCATCACACATATGTTACTAGGAAAAGAAAAAAAAAATAAAGTTCCTAATAGTCAAAAATGAATTCATTCAGGTGAGGGGAATATTCAACCTATATGAAGAAGGGGTAAATTTAATAATAACAAGTTCATTTGAGTTGTATCAATGACGTGGAAAATAAAAATATATTTCATGAAACATAAGAGAGATGAATAAATAGAAGTGATTCTTATTACAACATTGAATCCAGTTTAGTATTTTTTGTTCCACTCCTGTATATATAAAATTAATTAGATTTATGTTAGGAGTGAATTGAAATCAGAGTGGAGACACGATAATTCATAAAATAGAGAAACATGTGTTTTTATTATTATCTCACTTGCATATTTATATATATATAATAAAAATATTTTCTTTTATTTTTTTAATGAACTAAATTTAATGATAAAATTTACTAAGAGTGCAATAGTTCAAGTGCGTGGGGTGATGAGAGAAAACAAATTTAGAAAACATTCTACATATCATTGATAAATACCACATTATTAACCCAAATCCCATTTAACTTTGGATTTTTTTTGTAACTTTATGATAATTTATAATTTACTTAATAAATTTATCAGTAGATGATTTTAATGTTTTATTAATTATTGGAATTAAAATGGTGAATCCATACATCAATTTTGAAACTTAAATATTAATTTTCTAACTCAAATTTAAACTAGAACGAAAAATGGTAAATGGATAAATTAATGGATTTTAATTGTTTTAGTCCATTTTTATACTTAATTGAAAAATGAATAAATTTGGGATATGAAATAATGAATCGTTTATAAATTTGATCTCTATTTTTTTAAAACATCGATTTCTAAATAGTCAAATCTTATTTGAAAATTTATGGGAACTGAGATTTAATTGTGATTTGAAAAAAATTGATGTAAAGTTTTTAAAAATAATTTGCAAATAATATAGAATTAAATTGTGAAAAGGAACTAAAATATTAATTTTATATTTTTCTTATTTATTGTAATTAATTAGAAAAAAAATCCATTTTTAAAAAATTATTATGAATTATAAAGGATGGATATTTTTATGGAGGTATTATATGAGACCTTTTGGGTCTACTACCATGGCCTACTTCCAGGAGAAGGGATAAAATATTATATTGTTAGTTATACGTGAGTGAAACTATTACGATTATATGAGTGACACTATGAATCCAACTTTATTACTTGACTCTCCTATTTCTCCTACTGCTACTGTGCACCCATCTTCTATAATGAAGTAATTTTATACAATGAGGTAAAATGTATTCTTCCATTCATACACCACTGATACCATAAGAAATTTTACTACCGTTATGGGAGAATATCTTTAAATATGAATCTCTCCATAATAAAACCTTGTGAAGAAACACAAAATAATGGTTGTTAAAAACCCCATTAAATCATAATACTATCACCTGTTTATTCCAACCATGGAGAAATAATTTAGATGTTGTGGCATTATGTTCTATGCTGGAGATCGACGAACCAAATGAAGAAGAAGCACCAGATTGATGATGTGAGAGGATGACTGGACACTCGAACATCACGTGAGTCTGATATTTATGATTACTAGAGCTTCTCAATACTCATATTAAGGTCTAATTAAAGTAAAATGGTGATCTTCATTACTTGAGTTTAAACTTCAAGAAGAATTCACTGGGCTCACTGAGCATGAAGACGACCACTTGAGTTTTCCAAAGATATTTATTTTCTCTAGTTCCCCTATTACTAGTCAAATGAGACGGATTTTAGACCATATCATATCTTTAACCAATGAAAATAACTGAATAAATAATTTTCTAGATTTTGATTTTGTCTAAGTGTAGGAAAAAAGATGGATATGACCTTTTCACTCTTGATCACTACAGTATTAGTTTTTAAAGAACTTGTGCTCAAGGTGCTTGCTTTAATTCTTGAATGAAGTTCCAATGATTTGAGTTGTTCCTGAATATTTGTATCTTGAACTAAGGCCAATACATTTCCATGATCAACCCATCCTCACCATAATTTACTTTGGATGTTGATCATGTAGATTGAAGTTGTGCCAGCATACTTTCAATTGAAAGCAACCACACCTCCTCGATCATATGATCACTCTGAGAAAAGATTATTTTGGGTAGATTGATCATCACTAAACTAATGTTAATGAATAATAGAATTTTTTAGGAATAATAAATTTGAGTATGAGATGATCTTAAGTTCAAGAGTTTGGAACTTATCTAACCCATGTCTAAAGGATTCAATTGGATTATGGTGTTTCCAGTGTTTTTTTATTTCATGTCCAAAGTCACAATGGGGTTTCAATTATATCTATCTTTCTGGCTTCCCAATTGTAAATCCACACACACCAAGTGTTTTGGTAATTTACTTTTTTATAGAAAATCCATCATGTAAAATCTATGTGATCTAGATTCTCTCATCACGAGTTAAGCATTGATAGACGATCTAGTAGTTCATGAAATCCACCAACTGAGTATAGGCTAAGCTCTGACCCTAGAACCTAGGATCAGAGACAAGAAATAGAAAAACAAAAACTATCCATGACATAAAATGAATCTAAAATCCATATAGTATTCTATAAAAGAAGTTTAAAGCTCGGGTTCTCTAATGTTTTAGTCCCAAATACACTATAATATAGGACAAAAACTATTTTTCATTGAGTCACATTTTTAGACTATATCAACTTGAGTCAACAGCCCCTATAAAAGAAAACTCAATAGAGAATTTACCAAGCATGTGAAAATTGTCATGTGTTAACCAAACAAAGAATCATTTTCCACTTCACCCACAAAGTAGTTAACCACATTGGCCTAGAAAAATCCTAGAAGAAGTACAAGTGAAATATCTTGAAGAATTTTTGGGTTTGGAAAATATGCTTCTCACTGAATCTATTCACAGCATCATACAAAACATGTATAATCCAATCCTTTGAAAAATAATATGCATTCTATACATTTATTCAAAATGAGATATTGTGAGTGATGTAAATCTTTTTACCTCTCCTATTAATATACATTCGGCTTCTACTGATCGTAGCTAGTTTTTGTGAAATTATTTTCTGCATTTTTAATTTTAATTCAAATCTATTTTTATTAATTTGTTGAGTTGCCTTTGTTATTTTATCCTTATTTTATTCATGTTTCTAACCTATTATTATATCATATGATATTTCATGATCTCATATATGATGATAGACTAACTTGAGGATCACCATTTCGATGAAAACCAATGACGAAGTGTTCACACACCCATGTTAATTCTTTATACATGGTTTTAAGAAGCTCTGGTTAGTATTTGGTTTTAGAGAAGATCATACCTCATGTCTCAATCCTTCTTATTTTCTTTTTCATTGCTAAAACAAATTTCATCTCCCACTATCTAGATTACTGTTGTATGATTTTGGAAGTGAATTTAATAGAGAATGAGATCATGACTATGACCCATTGAAGAGAGTGACGATTCAGTCAATTAAGAAATTATCTTTATGTGTGATATTCATTCACCCAATTTAATTTTTATGGTTGTGTGAATTTGTTTTTCACATATAGAGAATAAAATTTAAGGGCAATGTTTGTGAGATAAGGAAGAATATAAAATTTGAAATAGAGATGTATCACTTTCTTAAATCCATTATTTCTTGAATTTTCATTTTACATATCTTTTTTAATCATAAAAATAACCAACCTCATTGGTCTCCTACATTCATGACATTAACATATAAAAATAAAGAAACCTAATTGTTCTGGTATGATTGAAATGTAATTATCCATCACAATTTCTCACTCAATCTTAATATAGGATAGATCTGGATCATTATTGCTATACATGATGCTACTTTATTACAAAAGGGGAATTGCCACAACACCTTTCATGACTTTAGAATCTTGAAGCGGCTGTAGATAAACAATAATTTCTGTCAACCACATCGCAATCTATAGGTTTTATGGAGGGCCCATCTAATTGGATGGATCCAAATCAATATTGATGGTGCGTCCAAGGGAAACACGGGGCCTGTAGGGTGTGGTGTGGTCTTCAGGAATAATCTCGGGCAGATTCTTGGATGTTTCATGGGAAAATGTTTCTATGTATCATACATAGAAGATGAGATTCTAGGTTTGATCCATTTCATTGACTTTTCCATCCTCTTTAGTTGGAATAATAAATTGATTGAATGTTACGTGACGACCATTGTGCAAGCGATTTGGAATAGTGTAACTAATCTTTCTTGGCCAATTACTACTCGTTGGACGGATTGCAACCATTCACTTAAAGATATAAACTATATCGTCACACATTTGTATCGAGAATCCAACACGGTTGTAGATGGCCTTGAGAACATGGGAGTCAATCAAGACATCACCAAGTTTTATTACCTAATCGCCGATCTGATTTACTTTCATGAAAATGGTTGTAACATGATCTTGTACTTTAGACTCTTGCATTATCTTTTTTCATAATAATTATGTTTTGTTTTGACTTATAAAATAATGAAACATAATTGAAATAATTGTTAATAATTGACCCCCAAATACTCATTGGGAAATAATCATGTCCATCTTTAGTTTATATTCCAATTTTAATACAAAGTTATTTTTAACCATAATCTTCAACAGCTGAATGATCATACACCTATGTTAGTTCTTCAATAACACACATATTATTTCATCATAAGATGTTTATGAATTACCCGAATGGTTTGATTGTTGGGGGTTCAATTTCTTGTATAATCATTTATGTTGGGTTCACCATTTCTATCTTTAATGGAAATTCTTAATGCCTCCCACATTCATAACTGAGTATGAACCTGATTTCCAAAGATAGGTATTCCTTTGGGTTTTTAGACACAAATATCATTAGAAAATCAAATTGTTCAAGAGGATGGGAGGTGAGGCTCATCAAAACCTTTGAGGGGAATTTTTCATACTTCGAGTATCTCTTATAGATTTAAGATATTTTTGATAATACCTCTACATTCTCTACATAGGACTAGTTACCATAAGAACATTATCAAGTGTGGAATCCTTATATGATAAAAGGGTGGTCTATTAATGATTCTATTTGTATATATATGAGGTTCTTCATACATTTCCCAATAATGGGTATCTACTTAAATTTTAAATCCATATAGATAGGTACTCCTAAGGTTACTACCATCCAGGGAAGCGATTAACATTTCAAGGATGGGATTGGACCTTTATGAGGCATCATATGTATCTTCTTTTATAAAAATAATAATGCTCACATAGTTTTCTAAACTCGATTAGTTTAACACCATGAAGAAAGGAAATATATATTAGGCACTTAGATACTAGGTATTAAGCTCAAGCCTTAGGAAAGGGACTTATGTATCCTAGCTATGGAAGAAATAAGATTCATCATAGTTTGATCACTCCCTTTGGAATTACCCCAAGGTGGATTCCATTATATGGGGAAAGTCATATCAGGCCACTGATTGAGGATTAAAAACTATTGATTCCCTTTATGATGGTGATTCTTGATGTGAATGATCTGGTCATTGAAAATTCCTAAGCCCACATGATCCATGTTCCATGTGGGAAACAATGGATATAAAGTTATCATTATCACTAGATATGGATGTGGGACATATATACTGGGAATACCCTTTGTAAGTTTGATCTGGATCTCAGGAATTGGGAAGGAATCCTACATATCCTAGTTATAAAAGAATCAATGTCATCATAGTTCAGTTTTGTTTATCAATCCTCTAGGGAATGAGGAAGAATGATTACCCACAAGAGGAAATGGGTCTTGATGGATGGAATGTCTGAGACATGGAGGGACTTACACTAAGGTGGCTTACCATTTGAGATAGGGTCATATAAAAGAGTCCAACATATCCTTATTATGGAAGAAACATAGTTGTCATGGTTAAATTTCCTTCTCAATCCACTGGTGTATGGGGAAGAATGATCATCCCATGGGAGTGATTGGGTCCTAATAGTTGGAGTGTCAGAGACTTGGGGGGACTTACATCGAGGTGGATACAAATTTGATCTTGGGACATATGAAGACATCCTACATATCCTATTTATGGAAGGAATCTGAATTCTCGTAGTTTAACTCTATTATCAATCATTTGGTGGATGGGGAACAATTATTAGACCATGAGAGAGATTAGGTCATGATGGTTGGAGTATCAAAGACGTGGAGGGAATATATCGATGTGGATTACTATTAGATATTATAACATAGGAAGGAATCCTACGTATCTTGGTTATAGTAGGAATAATAGTTCCCATACTTCATTTCTAATTGGGTATACACACTGAGGTTTCCCAAACATATCCACTGGATAAGGTCATCATGTCACGGGACCTCTACCTAGCATGGCTCAATTGTCTGCCTAAAATGTTATAAGGATGTCAGTTTGATATTCCGGGTGATTCCTATACATTTCATTGTTGACTACTAGACATGTCCAAATACTATCACATGATCCATTTTTACTCTTCGAGAGGACATCGCTTGAGATAGATGGAATGTCTTGAGGACATTTCATGATCTAGGTTGACATGTCTAGAGGGAGTCGCATGAACTGGATGACTTATCTGGAGGGAGTCACATGATCTGGGAAAACATGTCCTGGTGTCATCGAGAGACCTAGATAACATGTCCTGGAATCACCACACATCTTTGGTGATATTTCTAGAAGACATCACATGATCTAGTTGACTTCTCCTCGTGTTATCATAAGACATAACTGACATGTCCTAGCATCATTGCACAACTTGTGAGATATTTTTGGAGTAAATCATATGATTTTGATTGAAATTCTAGGGGACTCCTCAATATTTTTTTGTCATGCCCAAAGTGATTTATGTGCCCTTATTTGACATTTCCAATGGACATCGTGTGATCCAAATAGCTTATCAAGGGAGTGTATAATTATTTGAGTGACATGTCCCAATGTTGTCGTATGATCTATGTTTTCCATTTTAAGTGTGTAAGGATCAACATATATATCTTATAATTGGTCTCCAATATTTTATATTTTTTTATTTTAGCCTTTATTACATACGTTCCACAATGTTTTCCCAATGTTAACTTATTTTATGTTTTGTGTGACTTATTCAACATGAAGTAACTCCTTCACATGACATGGAAAACACAATTAAAGTACTATGTGTGATCAATGAGTGACCAAATGAAGTGAATATGCATGTTGAGAGACCCCTTATGTCATTCGCATGTTTTTTCCTACCATAATACCTTTCTATTGAGTGACTGACTGCTTTGAGAATTATGCTCCTTCCCTCCCATGTGCTATGGATCTTCGATTGGTTCATTTATTATAATGAGGGGTGATTTATAAGACTAATCACCCTAGTTATTACTTATCTTTCACAGTGAGAATATTTTGAATTTTGGAAGTATTTTTTGGAAGGATATTGTTTCTTGTTATTCGTGTGATCCATCCATTAGTCGTTCACAGTGTCACATGATATTCAACAACTGCAAGAATGTTCCACCTTTTCAATTTTTATTGGATCCATGCCAATCAAATGGATCTTTCCTACCTTGTGGACATGACGATATGTTTCCAAATGGTCATTATGACATGTATAAGGGACTTCACGATATTAAGATTCAAGTGAAAAGGCCTTCGCATGATTGGAGATGACTTGATTGGGTACTTCCATGAGACAAAATGTGTCCTTCCAAGGGGCTGTTGAAAGATCATGCTGACATGTATAAGGGCCTTTACAAGATCATGATCACTTGTTTAAAGGGGACTTTTTTTATCAATGGTGATCTCCTGGGGTGTATAACCTCATTCACGTTAAGACTAACATAAGAATCTTCCACTTTTCTCCTATTTTATTTCCTTATTTATTTTACAAGGGATGGGGACCTCATGAGGTTGTGTTATCATTGTCAAAGAAAATCAATTTCCTTATCTATGATGCATCTTGTGAACAACAATTGGTCTTATGGTGATGAGTGAGAATTTCCATAGACAACCCCTTTACTCATCGATGAATTCTTAGTGGTAGGGAATAATGAAATGGACATGTCCATGACCCTTAACTAGATGAAAGAGACATGTCAATATTATCTTGAATGATAAGGTAGTCATGTTATTAGGGTTCTATAGTGTCTTGAGAACCACATGAGAATCTCACATGAATATCATTGAAAACAAAAGGATTTTTCCTTTTTCACATTTTATCCCTTTATTTTACAAGGTTTTTAATCCCTTCCCATTAGTTTACTATGAGGGAATTGCATGATCAATATGGGAACTTATGATGGTGCACACACCTTGTCATGGTCCATACCTCTTCTAGTCTATGGTGTGTCATGTGATCAAGGATGGATATTTCACTAGAATGTCTGCATCATTATGGATAGATCCTATGATTATCTTATATAATTAACAATTAAGTGGACTTGTCTGAGACCCTTTTCACGATGAAGGTGACATGCCCACATGCTTTCACACAATAAGGTGGAAATGCTTCCAAGGATTTATAGTTTATTACAAACTATATGACCATGTATCATTAATATAAATTGTCTCATTAAGTCTCCAACTTTTATATATTTTCATCATTTATTTTACAATGTTTTTGGATAATTTTCAGGCGCTCACTAGTTGACATGTCATGTGTTTCATAGGAACTCATCTAGAAACCTATGCATGATCAGTGAGTGTCCTATATGCCTTTGAATGATCAGAGAGTCTTTTTAAAAGGGATCCACATGATCTCGAGTAGGTCATGCATTGTGAATGACCCATTTTGATGGCCTTCTGATGTTCATGTGATTGTGTGTACTTTTGATGTTTATGTGATTCATGTGTCTTGAACACCGTATCTTCCTTTTCTTTATATAGAAAATATTAACCATGCATCAAGAATTTATTCCTTGGTATATTATTTAATTCTTTACTTGTGGAAGTTACGAACTCCCCATAGGAGAAACATTCATGAGGATAAGGGCTTGGTTTGAGGAATGTAAATGCATGCCTCACTCATTAGGGCTATCTTTAATCGGTGTCTTGGGAAATGTTTGGACTTCTGGGTAACCCTTGGTATTAATTAGAGTATCCTATAGATAAGGGAGTGGATTTGAGATCATTCACAAGATACTTAAACTCTCTAGATATCTTGATATTTTCCTCCATCGCATGGTCCCTTCGCAAGACTTTCTATAAGAACTAATCATGAGATATATCCACAAGATAGATTCCGGAGTACCATTTCAGGATACATGCTTTGTCCAAGCACTTTCTTGAACAAATCATGAATTAAATAACAGTAATTTCTTGAGCCTTTGCCAATTTCCGTGGATATATGATCACATTAAGGGGTTTTCTTGATCTGTTTGTTCTATTACATAGTTGCTTAATCATTATAAAGATCTTGTGACAATGTTAGGATCAGTTGATTGTTAGTATCATGGCTAGTTTTACTTCTACGAGATGCCATGTAGGTCATGAGGCCTATGAGATATCCATGGTTCATGTGGTTTGTGAGACCTGTATCATGTCATGTAGTCTATAATCCCCTTTATGGATCATGAAATGTGCATGATGTTACTGGAGTTATGCATTGATTTTGACATGATTTTCTTATCATTTATCTAACATATTCCACTTAATTTTATTCAGATACATTTTAGTTCATGTACATCTTCAATTACGGCTAGCGAGAGGGCCACGATTACTCAAAACCATAATTATGACCATTGAAACCATTTTTATTCTGATAAAGAAGTTTTGAAGAGGATATCATCAACCAAACTTCAATGTTACACTTTATCACACTGGCATCCCCTGTATGGATTTGGATTGTTTGACGACATTGTAATTCCTTCACCTGACTTAAATCTTTAATCATTCTAGTTGTAAACCACCCTTGGTTGTATTCAGATGATGATTTTTGAGGATGGAAAACTAGTAGTAGCATGGTCCCATGGGTTGTCCTATGTGTTGGAGAACTACACTCTTTGACTAGATGACTATGATTTTCCCACCAACCCATTTCTTAAATCTATTCAAGCATACATATCTATTGATTAAAATTTCCAAAAAGTGAAGGGAGCTCAAAAGGGGACATGAAACATGGTGAATGATTTTTTATGAATGTTCATGGATATTCTAGGTTAGGTAGAGCTTCGTAGAATTTTATGACTAGTTATATTCTTTACATATTTATTAGACCGTTTGGGTTTCTATGTTTATCATCTATTGTTAGTCATAAAAACTCAAATATTTCATTAGAAATTGGTTCCATGGAACCAACTCCATTCATTTATCCCATGGAGAATTAGGAATCAACCATTGGGATATCTACTGATTTGGTAGGATATCCCCCCTTGGAAAATATATGATGAGTTTCTTCTTATTGAGGATGACTGGGATGATTTTGTGCAGACTCCAGTTTTGGAAAAGAATAATCTAAATATTTTAAGAGAGTGGTTAATGAAGGTCATGAATATACATTTTCTCATTTCCATTAAGGATTGGATCAACTTATTTCATTTCCACAGTGGATTTCATCCATTCACTATATACCCTCACTAGTGTCCTTCCAAGCAGGTTAGTGGTTGTGTAGACTCCTAATGGTAAATCCTAAAGGCTAGGGAATATGATTATTGGGGATATCAAGTGAGGCTAGAAATATCCCTGAGTCTTATTCTAGAGGGTTTCTTGGCCATCTTCTATAATAGGTGGATTTTCTTGGCTAGGGATGCATGCTTAGGAATCTGATTTTGTATGCTAGTAATGAAGGCTCAATTAGTATAGGGGAGGTCTCTTAATATGGTTGTACTGACCCTCACTCACCTCTACCATCCCTTGGGCCATATCCTGCAATGCAACACCCCCTACATGATCAAAAACACTTTATAGTTTTTATATTTATGGATAGGGAAGTATTTCCACTACTACATGTACTAAAACACTACTGGGATCCCAAGTATATTTTTCTGCCCTAGGTTTCTAAATATTACTAGGGTTAAGGAAATTTCATTTGGACCTTATGATGTTTCTATCAGGCTATGATATCCTGATCATTTAGATGTTATACCTAATCCCATGCCATTTGGGATAATTTTTTAGAATGGTAGTGGATCTCTCAAGGTGCAGTCATATAATATCTTCCTTCAAAATGGGGTTATCGAAACCTGTATGGATGAGCTGGTTATTTGTAAACCATATACTCCCTAAATTTTATCTTTCCAATTTAGCTGCATCTAAAGGGGTTATCTTATCTCCTCAGCTAGCCTGTGGGGAGAACAACATCTTGGAGTTATCCTCTAGTATTGGATTACACTGGTGTGTAAAGTTACCAATAATGAGATCATCCTCCCACCTACTGATACCCCTATATTCCAGGATTATGATTATTGCTAGGATTGGTTGGAAGCCCACCCAAGTGATGTGCTGAACAAATTGTTCTATCATGTGGATGGACCATGCGCTTCACCGACACCTTTTTCCATAAAAAATGGAGTTGATTCTAGATTTGGGTGAGTCCTCAAGGAATCAACCTCATCCTAGCGCTAACCATCCCATTGGCAGGGTATACTTTTTCTAGGAATATAGACCGTTTATTGATGTATATTTTGAGAGAATAATATATAGATATTCCTCTCTTTCTTGATCATCATCCGATCCAATTGTTCCTCCTTCTGAAATACCCACTCCAATAATTGTAGAGAACTAAACATTATGCATTCTAATCTAGAAGAATATTTACTTCTTGATCACTAAGAATACTTTAGAAACATTTTTTGACCAAGAAGAACATCTTTTTCATCACATTCATGATTTGGGGGTGGACAACTTTGACTGCAGGCCATTATTTAAAATTGGGTGACAAATCAACTTGAAGTGGTGAGATTTGGCTACTAGTTAGAGGGGTTCGTGAGATCTTGATAATGGAACTCCCCTTTATAAACTAATGAGGGATGATTTAGAAGTATTGGGGTAGATCCATTAGATAATACCTGAGCTACATGCCCAAATGGATGTCTTGATCACATAGATCTCAAGACATGATGAGATCATAGCTTGATCAAAGTTTAACCTTTCGACATCATTATCCTTATTAGAAAATATAGGGAAAAGAGTTAAGTAGTTTTTTACTCTTATCTATACTCTTTTTCCATGGGTTACAATAGAAGAAGTGGGGCACACAGGACTTTGAAGCTCCATCGGCTATTCGCTTCAAACTATTACCGATTTGGCTAGCTTATCCAATAAAATATAATTAGATCATAATCATTAGTGTTTTCTTCATTTTTGATTGTGTCTTTGGAGGGGCTCTGAAATGTGGAGATCCCTCCTTTTTCATGTTTTCAATGAATTGATATTTCAAACATTAGATGTAGTTGTCTAGTTTTCTCTCAGTTTTTATGTGCATAATATTTTATAAATGTGAAGTTGCATGAATCATAAATTATACCCATCCCTTTAATAATATTAAGTAAACCTGAATACCTAGATTTGAGTTTTTAAATCACAACATTTTTTCTTGAGAAATTCTCATGAATTCTCTCCCATATAAAATGCCTCATTATTGTATATGATCAAGGTATATTGAGATTACCTAATTCTAAAATGGATAACTTGGGTATAATATTTGTACTAGAGGAAGAATAAACTGTTATTATCTAAATTTAGTGGACTTAGAGGGAATAGATTAATTTCTACTAAGCCCATATGGTGGGACCCACAGGTTTTGTATCTCTTTATTTTATATTTCATTAAAATTTTCTTAATATTCACATAGAGGAAGACTTAGTGGGCATGGACATAGATTTTCTTAGGCAATGCTATTATGGGGTTTTGACCAAAAATGTTTTATGGATTTTATTATGAGTGCTCAATATTACTTGGATCACATAGAGAACATGTCCAGTGACCAAGGACTCAAGTTTTTTCCAGGATTCCCATATTAGGTTTTTAACCAAGGGAGTATTTCTTTCTCTTTCAAATGGATATTTTCACGTCTCGATAACTAGACCAGCATTGTGATATAGTTTAAGGACTTCTAGATCATAACTTTTATTACTATAGTTTAGGGTTTTTTGAATTAGAACTTTTATTATTGTAATTTTAGATTATTCTAGGTCATACTTTCCTATCGGTAGTTTAGAGTCTTTTAACTCCAAAATTCTACTTCTGATAGCTTAGAGTCTTTTAGCTAAATTTTTTTTGTCATTGTGATTTTGGGACTTTTGGATCAGACCATATACAACAATATTTTATGGTCTTCTGAGTTTTTCCATGGTATTTCAAGGGCTCACAAGGATTGAATTTACTTTCCTACAAGGAGGATATACATCTAGTTGGTAGGTAAAAGCCCTTATGCATTGCTAGAGTGGTCAAATAGAGGTGTCCCTACTCTTTTCTAAGGTCCATGATAGTATTCATAGATGGTATCGATGGTTGATAAAAATATTTGAAAAAATTAATCCATTGGTATAGTAGAAATTTGAGTTGTGCGAGTCATGAGTCCAAGAGCAGGAATTGATGAATCGTGGAATGGGGTATACATACTAAGTGTGACCCAAAACACCCTAAGTTTTTGAGTTCCACCATGATGTCATCGAGGCTCATGAGGATTTTAGTTACTTTCCTTGAAGGAGGAGACACCTCTATTCGGTAGGGAAAAAACCTTATGCATGAACCTATAGGTTTTACATGCATCGTCATGTATATTTAATCCCCAGTATTTTCTAAGGGCCATGAAATCTTTGTGAAGACTCAAATATTTGGTCCATTAAGTGGGGTATGAAGAAATGGACTATCCAGGAAGGGTTCTATCACCCTAGGGAAATTTAAATTTTTGTTGGGAGGCTTATCCCATATTCCATGTGACTTAGAGTGATGTGATGTGGTCCATCAAAAGGTTCAGGAATGGAGTGTAACATTATTTCTCTGAGAAATGGTATAATACACAGTGATGTGATGTCGAGGATATCGAATCCACTTGAACAGTCTGGTTATGAGGATATTAAATCATGACCTAAAGTTCTTGGGTTCTGATAACGTTATGGAAAAATCATACCGAGGATAGACTATAACAATCTCATGTTTCGAGTCCTTCCACGGTGACTTCAGGCTCACATGAATCAAAAATACCTTCATATAAGGATAATATGTATCTATATTGTAGGTATAATCCATTATGATCAATTTCAAGGTCAAATAGAGAGATATATATTATTTTTTAAGGGCCATGAAATGTTTTCTCCAACCTATGATGGTCAAATCATAATGTTTAACTTAGGGAAAAATAATATTCAAGAAGGATTTGAGCACTATAAAATTTGTTTTTCCACATAGTGAACATATTTTCATGTCAAGGAGATATAAGAAATTAATAGACTAAATGTTTCCTAGACTATGGGTTCTAGATAGAATAGCTTGGATTTTACCAAGGACACAAAGTGGGCCTTATAAGTTTTATGAATCATTCATTTATTCTCAAATATTTTCCAAAACTCTGGACATGATGAATTTAGCAAGTAGAGAATTGACTTTTTCTCAGGCTGTTATTTTTGGGTTTTCTACCTGATAAGTTTTGTGTATCTTTCACAATAATTTTAGGGTCTCGTGTTCTGGACCATCAAAAACTAGAATTTAAATTCTTTATCTTTGACCCCATGTGAATAGAGTTTTTGGTTGTGACACACATGGACCTATTAAGATTGGAATACTACACAAGTGGTTAATGAGGATGCTTAGGGTCATGATCAGTTGAACAACTTCTAAGTATCAGATAAAAATGTTGTCAATCATGGATCAAGGTTATCAGTTCATGAGTAGTGATACAAGATAATCATTCCAGGGATAGCCCGGAACAAACTCAGGTTCTAATTTCTGCCATGATGACATTAGGCTCACAAGGATCAAAGATCCCCTCTTACAGGCCCAAGACATCTCTATATTGTTGGTCTAAGCCCTTATGCATTGATATCATGGTCAACTAGAGAGATATATTTTCCTTTCCAAGGTCCATGAATTGTTTTTAGTAAATTGAGGCACTCAATATATGAATTATGATTTATAGGATGAGGGGCGTAAAATATGATGGAAGAACACCTTTCCTTAGTTGATCGGGGTCAGATGCTTATGGTACTTTGATAAGGGATGATGATGGGTGATTGCCTGAATATTTCAAAAAAATTTAGTGGGGATGTATTTTCCTTATTGTTATAATGTCATGTGACCAATAAATTTCTTTATAGTTTAAACTCATGTGGAAAAGGGTGTTTTACATTCCTTGTATTTAACATCAAGTGGTAATTACATGGAATATTATAGAAATTTTATTCAAGATATCCTTGAGGATACATTCCACTACTCAAGGACATTTATATGTAGGGGAGTATTTTATCCATGTATTTAATTCCCCGACCCTAGTTACCCAGAGTTGGTGCATTATTACATAACATCGGCATGATAAAAAAAAGATCAAGTCTCGAATGACCGTTTAGTTTAGTAGCCTTGGAAGTAATAGATACATTAAAAAGGTTTACATTACATAATAAAATGAAAAACTAAAGCAACATTATTTTAATATACCACACTCATATCCCCTCAGACTATCCTTGCAGGTTAGTCATAAAATATTTCTTCGCATCCTAGGAAAAATAAAACTTAGAAAGGGGTGAGCTCAGATTCCCATTAAGGATAACAATATAGCAGAAACTTTCAGAAATAAGTATAAACATTTAAGGAAATGTATAATACTAAAACAAAAGCCTTTTAAACTTGAACTTTAGCATAATATGGAAAATATAAAATCAAATAATTCCATTTACTTACTTACATAGATATTCCACTATTCGAATAATCACGTGCAATATCAATAGCCACTTTCATAATGATGAAATGCATAATGCCTGACTTTCATAACCACATAGTCAATGCCATGTGCCAAGACTACAAATATGATTTTTGTCATGTCCTTGTTCCAAGACACTAGTTTGTATAATGAGACCTACTGATGCATCTAAGAGCTATATCTGGCTCCACCCGCCACTTACTAAGTCAAATTCATTCCTCATATGAAAAGTTTGAAGCATAATCTGAACATTTGTATTAAAAATAGCATACAAAATGTCAATATTTTAACCACAAACCATGAATGGTAGAAAAATAGAACATCCACAGTCAAACATAACTCGTTCAATACAATGTGGAAGATTGTATTATAATAGATCAACCTCAATAGAGAATAATGAATGATATTGACATAGATGAAAATAATCATCAAAACTATTTGAGATACATATCCCCCTTTTTCTCGAAAACAGATAAAAGTCTCACTATTTATAAAAAATCCATTTAAAATAGATTTTTGAATCAAAGTGTCCCATACCACTTTGAATCATCAAAGGGAATTTTAATTTCAAAACTTTAATGTCCATATAAATAAATCCTTAAAACCATTTTTAAAAAATGGACATTAATGAGAAATAATTAGAATAATGAATCTTTAAATCATTTTAAAATTATATTTTAGTTAGATAATGTAAAACCCCAAGATTCCACGGTACGATTCTCTTTGAATAATATAGAAGCGTGTGTTTTATGCAACTTCGAGATTTTAACACACTACGATGAATCAAAGAAGTCGTTATGAATAGTAATACCCACTTTTTTAAATTTTATAAATTTTATCTCTCAAAATGGACTTCATTTTTGAATTCGGAATATCGAAATTATCCTAAGGTGAAATTTTGGTACTTTTAGAATAACTTTTATATTTTGATGATTAGTAAAAATTACTAAATTTTAATTAAAAACAACTTTTTTAATAAAAATAATTAATAGTGATAAATTATAAATTTCAGTGGTTTTAAAGTTTATTTAGAATATATTTTTATCATTTAATACAATGTTGGTAATTGGACGTAATTTCACAATTAAACCGGACATAAACAAGTGTCAATCTTTTGATAGTTATTATCTCTTTAGAACACGCTTTTTGTTTTAACAATGGGAATTAATTTTAAATTAATTTCTGCCACATACGTGTTTTGAATATGGAAAAATGGATTCTATATTTTTTTATGAGGATGTCCAAATTGTGTAAATAGGTAACTTTTATTTTTAGACATTTTGAATAATTACTTCGGAAAATATTTTAATTACCATGGTCAAAGGGTAAATCCGGTAAATAAGGGTTACAAAATAATATTATAATAATAATAAATTAACCTAAAATAAGTCCTAACCTTATTGGTTGATATAGGTCCGACCATGGGAATATTTGGGTCGATTTTGGGGCCCCATGGATCCACTTGTAAGTGACAAGGACACTTTATATTAATTAAGTTAAAATAAATACAAAAATGACATAAGCATATATCTTTTAGCAAAACAATTTTTAATAGGGTTATATATGTTGGATGTTAATATATAAATATTAATTATAAAGATAAAAATATTTCATACATAATGGTATTTTATTTAAAAATTTTAGACATTTAATAGTTAATATTATTTATGACACAATAATCATGCAGTATTTTTCTTATCAGTGAAAGAATAAAATAATTGGTATTATAAATGTTAAAATAAGTATAATTTGAATGTTTTGATGACATCCATGAATTTTATTGGTTAATATTGCATTATAGTATTGCTTAAATGATTTTTTTTGAATTAATAAATTTGTTAAGACTTTAACAGAAATCAATTATTGAATATTGTCAAAATTGACATAAATGAGTTTTTAAAACAAATATTATATTATTAATTGATATTCTATATTTAAAAATCTGAGGATCTGTAAAAGGACTTATATAATGATATTTTTGTCATTAATGGACCACTTGGGGGTCTCTTGGATGTATATAGTAAGTTTATTAACTATATAATATAAAAATACAAAGCGAAACAGTAAATGTCAAACTAATTAACTAAGAGTTAAAACTAAAAGATAAGGTTAATATAATGACCCAAACCTGTCTAAATTCTATTGGTTGAAATTATTTCGACCCATCCCCACCTAATTCCTCTAATAATACACTTTTGATCCATTATAAACCGAATATGAATTTAATATAAAATAATATTTCTAGTTTTTCCAAAGGTTCCCCTCACCCCTCTTATAAAAGGGCACACCCCCTTATCACTAATTCACACATTCAAAACCTTTTGGATTGGCCTTTCCCTGACAAAATACTCTCTAAACTTCCCTTACTTAAACCTAGATACTTTAGTTTGATCATAAAGCCAACCTAAGGTGCCCTTTTAATCAAGTCAAAAGGAAGAACCCGAAGAAGAGGTAATGTTTTCACCACCCTCTTTCAACTTCCTTTCTTATTCAACTTATTAATTCTTTTTTATTTCCATTATAGAATAATAAATCCATTATCTTATATATAGTGTGATTTTATTATAAATATGGAACAACCATATTCAGTATTCTATCCATCCTTTGAATGACATGTCACCATACATGCGTACGTACGGCCTACCGTCTCCACGTCGTGGTGTAATTGTTATTCAATAAATTATTATTTGGATGGGTATAATAATGATGTTTAATTAATGTAAATAATAAATATAACATTATAATTATTATTTATATATGATATACCATCCAATTATATATTATTTTAATATCAAAATAATGATATTATCGCTCATGCGTACGTACGGACTACCGTCTCCACGAACACGATGAGATTCATTCCCCATCATATTCATTCAAGTATAATTCTCATTTGATGATTAAAAATAATTTTTAAGGACTTTATATCATTATGTATATGAATAATATACAACCTACCTATAACAAACACGACTTATTTAACAAAACATATAAATGAAAATGAGTAAGTTAACACACGAAACGATGATAATACTAAGTTATTATTGACAAAGCAATGTTAAAATATGATATATGATATAAATGTATATGATCCTTGTATAATTCAATAACAATTATTCCACCATTATACCAGAGGATAACCTTCCCTCGACCAGGGAAAAAGTACAAATTAAGGGGTTTCTTATCTCAGTTTAAATTCTGTGAGATTTCTATTGTTCACCACTTATTTGTTGCATGTGGTGTGTGTACTACCAATGATTGTATTCATTGTGTAATATACTATAATTTAGGGATATTTAAATAATCATTGAATTATCCTTCTTTCATGGGTGTAGGTTTCGTATGTAACCAAATCGATAAGGGAATTTGAAATTTCAATTTCCACTCATTCGGCTTTACGCATACTTCATTGATTATTTTAATCTAGATTATGTGTGGAATCACTATTAATTTTATTATGTCATAATTTCCACTCCCCATTCTATGGATATAATTTTGATACACATAATCACTCCATTGATAAATTCTCAACTCATCGGTATGAACTTGATAAGAGTAATTTTTACTCAATCTTGATTTGTTGAGTTAAACATCCAAACCATTGGTGTTGTTTTTACAAGAATATGTCTGAATTTACTTTGATTGGTTTACACTAAATATAAAATAATATTGAGTGTATTTATATTTTTCACACATAATTATGTCATTGATTTATCCTTAACCTATGGATACAGACATTATGAGATATTTTATCTCAATTTACATTCCATTGAGACTCCTTTGTTGTTATACGCCAAATAACATTTATATGGTGTATATAATGTACTTTGACATAGTATATCATGAATCCCTTTATTCTCATGATATTACAAGGTTTTTATTCTCTCAAGTATTTGTATTCAAGTGTCTCTCTTTTGGTAAGGAACTCTAACTAAAATATCAATTTAAAATGTATTAAAGAATTATTATTGTAAATATTTCTCATTAATGTCCATGTTTTAAAAGTGGTTTTAAGGATTTATTTATATTGACATTAATGTTTTCAAATCAAAATTCATTTTAAAAGTTTCAAAGTGGTATGGGATACTTTGATTCAAAAATATATTTTAAATGGCTTCTTGAAAAATAGTGTGATTTTTAAATGTTTTCAAGAAAATGGTGGATATTTCTCTCAATAGTTTGATGATTATTTTAATTGATGTCAATATCCTTCATTATTCTCGATAGGGGTTAATCTGACACAATACAATCTTCCATATTATATCAAATGGTTTATGTTTGACTGTGGATGTGGTATTTTTATACCATTCATGGTTTGTGGTTAAAGTATTAACATTTCATATGCTAGTTTTAATATGAATGTTTATGTTATGTTTCAATCTTTTCATATGAGGAATGCATTGGACTTAGTAAGTGACGGGTGGAGCCCGCTATAGCTCCTCGATGCATCGGTAGGTCTCATGAGACAAACTACTATCTTGGCACGAGGCCTTGACAAAATCTTATTTGTAGTCATGGCACAAGGCCTTGGAAACGTGGTTATGATAGTCTGGCATTATGCATTCCATCATTATGAAAGTGGTTATTGATATTGCATGTTATTATTCGACTAGTAAAATATCCATGTGAATAAGTAAATGGAATTATTTCATTTTATTTTTGTCATATTATGTTTAAGTTCATGTTTAAAAGGATTTTGTTTTAGTTATACATTTCCTTAAATGTTTGTTCTTATTTATGAAAGTTTCCACTATATTGTTATCCTTACTAGGCATTTGAGCTCACCCCTTTCTATGTTT
Organism: Viscum album; assembly: GCA_963277665.1. Classification (NCBI taxonomy): domain Eukaryota; kingdom Viridiplantae; phylum Streptophyta; class Magnoliopsida; order Santalales; family Viscaceae; genus Viscum; species Viscum album. The sequence goes on along the minus strand of OY728162.1, from coordinate 1,100,601,093 downwards.
TATTTTTCCCAGGATGTGAAGAAGTATTTTATGAATGACCTATAGGGATAGTATAAGTGGATATGAGTGCGGAGACAAGATTTCGTTGTAGTTTTCACTTTATGATTTAATGTAAACTTGACGAATGTATTTAGTTATTCCAAGGCTACTAAACTAATCGATCTTTTGAGACTTGATCTTTTGTGATCATGCCAATGTTATGTAATAATGCACCGACTTTCGGTAACTGGGGTCGGGGCATTACAGAGAACCTAACCAAAAAAGAGACACTTGAATAAAAATAATTGAGGTAATAAAAATTTTTTAATATCATGAGAATAAATACATTCATGATATACTATGTCAAAGTACATTATATACACCATATAAAAGTGATTTGGTGAATAACAACAAAGAAGCCTCAATGGAATGTAAATTGAGATGAAATCACTTATAAAGACCATATCCTTAGGTTAAGGATAAATCAACGACATAATTATGTGTGAAAAATATAAGTACACTAAATATAATTGGATATTCAGTGTAAATCAATCAGGGGACATTCACACATATTCTTGTAAAAGCAAGACCAATGAATTGGATATTTAACTCAATAAATGAAGATTGAGTTAACATTACTCTTATCAAGTTCATATAGATGACTAGATAATTTATCAATAGAGTGATTATGTGTATCAAAATTATATCCATAGAAAGGGAAGTGGATATTATGACATAAGAAAATGAATAGTGATTCCACACATAATCCTGGAGTAAAATAATCAATGAAGTATGCGTAAAGCTGAACGAGTGGGAATGGAAATTTGCAATTGCCTTACCAAATTGGTAACATACGAAACATACATACCATGAAATATGGATAATACAATGTTGATGTAAATATCCATAAATTAAATTATATTACACAATGAATACGATCATGGTTAGTACACACAACACATGCAATAAATAAGTGGTGAGCAATGGAAATCACACAGAATTAAAAGTGAGATAAGAAACCCATTACTTTGTACTTTTTCCTTGGTCAATAGTAGGTTAACCTCCTATATAATGGTAAAATAATTGTTATTAAATTATAAAACAATCATATACATTAATATGATATCATATATGATCTTTTAACAGTGCTTTGTTAATAATATCTTAGTATTATCGTCGTTTCGGGTATTAATAAATTTGTTTTCCTTTATATTATTTGTTATGTGAGTCATATTATTTATGGATGTGATGTAACTTATTCATATCCTGAATTAAATCATGTCTCTAAACATTATTTTTAATCATTAAATGAAATTTAGTCTTGAATGGATATTATGGGGAATGAATCTCATCATGTTCGTGGAGATGGTAATCCGTACGTACGCACGAGCAACCGTATCATTCTTTTAAATTAAAATAATATATAATTGGATGGTATATCATATATGCATAATCATTATCATGATTTATTTAATACATACATCAATTACACATCATTATTATACCCATCCAAATAATAATGTATTGAATAACAATTACACTACGACGTGGAGACAGTAAGCCATACGTATGCATGAATGGTGACATGTCATTCAAAGGATGGATAGAATAATGAATATGGTTGTAACATATTCATAATAACATCACAGTATATAGAAGAAACTGGATTTATTATTTTATAATGGAAACAAAAAATAAAGAGGAAGTGGGAGAAGAAAGGAACTTGGAAGAGGCGATGAGATATTTACCTCTTCTTCAGGTTCTTCCTTTTGATTTTATCAAAAAGGCTCCATAGGATGGATTTCTGACAAAAGCAAGGCCTCTCGTATGAAGGAAGGATAGTTGATAGGGTTTTTGGTCAGGGTTTGGCCAAGCCAAATCACTTTTATGGTGTGAATTAGAGAGAAGGGTGAGTGTCCTTTTATAAGAGGGGTGAGGGGCACCTTAGGAAAAGCTAGAAATATTATTTTATAATAAAATCATTTTCGGTTTATAATGGATACAAAATGGATTATTTAAAGGATAAGGTGGGATTGGGTGGAATACCGCTCAAATAATAGGTTTTAGTTAGGATTGGGTCACTATATTAACATTATCTTTTAGATTTAACTCTTAGTTAAACAGTTTGACATTTAAATGAGACTATGATGGAGGATAGAATGGAGAGCGGCATGGGGAAAACCTCATTTTGCAATACTGGTCAAGCAATTATCACCCACCCTCAAAGCATGAATCTCTTCACTTATCAATCCCTATACCGCAATTCGGAGCAGAAGCAGGTTATCTCCCCAAAGACGCTGAATCATGAAGCACAATCAAATGATTCCTCTTAGATTGGAATCCCTACGGGTTCCTTTGTCTTCCTGGAGAACCGTATATTGCAATCCATCATTCGAAAAGGGTATACAGTGCATGTTTCTGCCACGAATGGAGTGATTCTAGAACAATTGGAGCTTTGTATGAACTCCTTTATCTCTTGGATTTCTTTATCTAAAGGTATGAAACCCTAGAAGATGTCTCATCTTATTGTTTGATTGTCTGAAATTTGGGGATTTCCTGAATTCAAATGTGTCTCGTTAGGAAGATATTTTTTTTCATATATTGTTTTCTTCTACTGATTAAAAGATCCATGCGTGGGGCTTTGGTTCTATGAATCTAAATCCAGGTACACTCCAGATTTATGAATGGACACCAAATTTCAGTTTACAGGACTTCAAAGACTCTTTTGCGCAAGTATGGGTTAGAATTTATGGTTTAAACTGGGTTTTGTGGCATTTAGAAATCCTATATGATATCGCATCAGCCATTGATATACCTATTAGAATGGATCAAGCTACAGAGAAAACCTCTTCTGGTCACTTTGCTAGAATTCTGGTTGAAGTGGATTTAGGTTTGACACTCATAGATAGGGTAGTACTTTCTACACCTCAAGATGAAATTAACCTGAGAATTTTTTATAAAAGAACTCCATTATACTGTGATGTTTGCTGTATCATTGGGCATGACAAATAAAATTTTCGTGATAATCTAGTTTGTGCTAATTGCAAGATGAAAGTCCATGAAGAAGCGTCTTGCGGGAGAAAGGAGGGGCAGAGTCATCATCCAGAGACTGTCCTCAAACCCCTGATGCATGAGAGTAAAGATCTACATGATGGAAATATTTCCAAGAAGCCTCCTGTCTAGGAGAATCAAAAGAAGGAGGAATTTCCAAAGTTGTCTAAACATAAAACCAAGTCATACATCAGCTGGGCCAGCCTAGTTAATGAGGAGAACACTAAGGAGATGAAACCTTCATTCAAAGAGGTACTAAATACAAGTACTGATGACCATAATTACAAATCAGATTCAGAGGATAGCCAAATAGAGAAAGAACGTTCTGCCCAAGAGGAGGTTGATGATAGATTTAGAATTGAAAATCATGTTACAAGATGCAGAAATGGTAAAAGGCTAATGGATGCTGCTTCCTCAAACAAAGGAATGTGTAGGAATTTACACAGGAATGAGCCTACAATTGTTGAGCAGTGTGCAGTGAAAGTGAACAAAGGAGTCCTGATTTTTTCTCATCAAGAACAAGAGAGCTTATCGACATCTCTGAGGGATACAGGTATGCAACATCCAAATGTTCAAGATCATGTTGCTTTAAGGACAGATAAGAAGCGGGTTCAAGAACAAGCTTATGGGGGAGAAAATATGCATAGGGTAGATGTTGCACTGCCTTGCGGCGACCTTGGAATGATTCAATATTGATATGAAACGCCTGGAACAAGGCAGATCACTCATACTCAGAGTCTGGACAATCTCATACCTGAGAAGAGATCCCAAAATCTCAGCCCAGAGGTGAGTATTCCAATACATTTCTCCCCAAATCCTTCATGTAAATTGGCCCAACCTACTAAGAAGATGAGAGATCAGGGAAATCTTTCTTCCAAATTTCTAGATGATGGAGGTGGCCAATGGACACAAGTGAATACTAGAAGAAGGGGACAACCTGCTCGTGGTAGGAGTGGAAGCTCTTCTTGTCCTAGCATGCGCTCTTGATCTCAGGGTACCTGATTTTTTCTACAACTGTTGTCCTTTAATGTTTTTTGTATGATGTTATTCCTCCTATACTTTTGTTTTGATTTCAATAATAAGAGGCCTTGTGCCTCCACCTCTTTTTAAAAAAATAGTTTGACATTTACCTTGTCTCTTTGTATTTTTATAGTATATGGTTAATAAATATACTATATACTTCCAAGAGAACCACAATTGGTTCATTAATGATACAACAAACATTTTATATGTCCTTTGGCCTAACATTATATTGTTAGGAAAAAATATCAATTAATAATATACTTTTTTTTAAAAAACTCTTTTAGGTCAATTTGGACACTATTTGGTATTTTGTTTTTTCTAAATTCATAACAGCATTATTACTTCGAAAAAAATTAATCTAACCAACCTTAATATGTCATATTAACATATAAAATTATTTCAATTCATGAAAAGTCTCAAATTACATTTCTTTGGATATTTATAATGTAAATTATTTTAATATTTTATTAATTAGGTAATCATTGCATCATCATTGTGTCATATATAAATTAAATTATTTAATTTCTAAAAAACATAAATAAAATAAAATTATGTAGGAAATTTTTTTTTCTTCTTAATGAATATTTATTGTCGAATTTATCTTATGTATAACCCTATATTTAATTTTTTTTAGTTATTAAACTTTGATTTTAACTCTTTTAACTCTTCTTTAAATAAAATAATAACAAGTGTCCTAATCTATTCCATGTGGACCAAAGAGGTTCATATTTTATTCCTAAATTTGTTTTTTTTTCAAATTATACTTTTCCAATAGAATTTGGTCATGTGTTAGGGTAATAATAATATCATTTTTACCCTTAATTACCCTATTTAGTTTTAACTATGGTAAATAAAAGTAAAAAGTTACTATACACCAAAAATTATTTTCATCTTATTGAAAAAAAAATTTCTTAATGATTTCAACTGTGTCTCTTGGATTTTTGAAATACCACTCACAGAAGATGTAAAATTATGTTTTTTGTGAATTTTCAAATTAAACTAGGAGGTGGGTAAAAGACAGTGAAAAGTTCAATAATATTTTTATATATCTAAAATTATTATAAACTGACTCCAATGAATTACATTGAACTTATATAAGTATTATGTATATATTTTTACCCAAAATAAATTCAAATAAAATATATTATTATTTATATTAAAATTCAGTTTTAAACAATAACTTAGTGTTTTTCAGTATTCATCAAAAATTGAATGTTTTCAGAAAAATACCAAAAAATCACCCTAAGCTAATTTAGGTATTCTGATTCAAAAATGAAGTCCATTTTGAAAGATAAAATTTATAAAATTTTAAAAAGTCGGTATTAATATTCATAATGGCTTGTTTTATTGGTTGTGGTGTGTTAGAACTCAAAGTTTCGTACAACACACAATACTATATTATTCAAAGAGAAGCATACCATGGAAGCCTGGGGTGTTACAATGCACATGATTATTAGTGGTTAGATATATTATGGATCCCTTCTTGCGTAGATCTATCATGTGTGTAATAAATCCTTACATATATTTTCCTCATACATAGTAAAAATGAGCTTGAATTACTTGTACCTTTCTTGAAAAAAGGTATATCCTGTTTTTTTGTGAAGTTTAATGTCATGCAACTAGGAAATTCAATGCATATATATATACCATATGAAGTTAGGGGTTCATTTCTATCATTTCATATTCTATGGGTAAAGCTAGTATTGGTTATCTGGGTGTCATTATGTATCCTATGATGTCAAGAATCCGGTCGTATGTAGTTCTTGTATGAAAATTCACTATGTTGGTCTAACCTATATGCAGGGATGGGAGACATCTTTCTATCACAGTTGGTCCCAAGAATTAGAGATCTGGGTGTCACTGCATATACTATGGTAATATTAATCAATCCACACATAATTATTGAATGGGAAACTTAGGTCTGACAAATACATAGAGGGGGGAATTTTTCTCATTGTTTAGTGTAGCTTGGCCCAATATCGGAGATTTTATTTTCACTACATATCTTATGTTGAAAGGAATCAAGACACACATAATTATTGAATGTGAAACTCTCTATGTAGGTCTGACTCATATGGAGAGGATGCATTTTTTTCATTAATTATTATAGTTAGATCCATTATTGGAGATCTAATCATCACTATGTATCATGTGGTGATAAGAATCAAGCCAAATATAGTTCTTGAAAATAAAACTCAATACATTGGTTTTAACCATATGTATAGGGGGAACTATTCTCATTGATTGTTATTTCTAGGATTAGGATTGGAGATACAAACATCACTACTTTCCCTATGATGATAGGAATCAATACCAACATAGTTTTTGAATGGGAAAATCTATAAAAAAGAACGAATCTATGTAGAGGGGGTATTGTTCCCATTGATTGACGTATCTAGGCCCATGATTTGAGATCTAGGTGTCTCTGTGTATCCGTTGATGATAGAAATCAAGCCAAAAAAAGATCTTGAGAAACCATGCAATTTAATTACATGTGTTAAGGATGTATTCTCAGTAACATAAATAGATAATAATATGACTAGGCCCAGGAATGGAGGTTTGGGCATCACTGTTAATCATGTGATAGAAAGAATCAAGTCACAGGTAGTTCTAAAATGGTGGTGTGGTTGGAGAACAACACCAATTATAGTGGTCCTCTCAGGTGAGGGCCATAGTAATGCACATTATTATGTCATGCAAGAGATATAAAAAATGAAATTTTACCTCATTCAGTAACAAATTATTGTGGGTCTTTTGATGTCTTACATCCATGACCATGATAAACTTGTCTAAAACTGATACTTTTTGTTCATACCGGGAATCCATTACCAAGATTCCTAAGATCACACGATCTATTCTCAATGTGATAAACAAGGAATGGTAAAGTTTCTTATATCTACATAGAGGAAATTAATAAGAGGATAGGGGAATTTTGTATCTTGTGGTGGATAGTCCAAGATATAATATTGAGGCATCCATATGTATCACTTTAGAATGAGAATAAATCCATACATAGTTCTAGAAAACCATGCAGTTTTGTATCATGAAGAGAGCACACCATTCGTGTAGTTTAACATCATGCATTAAGGAAGAAGGAAACTCAACTTGAAAGATAATAAATATTAGGGATCCCAAAAAATTAATGTCATGCTATAAAGATGTATTCTTTATATTTTAACATCATAAGGTTAGGAAAAGAGATGTTTTATAGTTTGAAGTCATGGTGTCAAGGATTCCCCTATTTAGTTTAACATCATTTGGTCAGGATGTGATTTTTCAGTTTAACATCCTGGGACCAGGGTTTATTCTATATAGTTTAACATCATGTGGTCAAAATGTGTTCCGTACATTTTGAAATCAAGTATTCAGGATGTGTTTGTGATGTTTAACATCATAATAATAGGATGCATGATTATTTATGGTAGCTATGCATTGTATTTCTTAAAAAACATATCATTTATGGGGGGTGTGATATGTTCTCCATCCATCATGGACAATGAGAATGATCCTTTATGATATACTTTATATATGATATAAGGCCCTTCCCATTTGGGTTCTAGCTTTTGAAGTTTCTTCCCTAGTATCATTTTAGTCCTGAGAGCTGATACAGTTCCCCTTGAAGGAACAAACAAAGGTGAACCTTTTTATTGAAGGATCACATGATTTGATTTGGATGGAAATCAAAGTTTTGCAATGTATGAAAACTCTTCTCATCAAGATGCTCAAATCCATCCAATCAATTTTGTGATTTATCGTAATCTGAGATTTTTACACAAATAGCTATATGAAACATAGAAAACTAGACTTATATGGTAAATACTACCTTTGTTCCGTACACCAATGAATATAGAATTTCTGGTATTGGAGTATGTGTGGTGGTACGACAATCCCATAAATCATGGAGGAGCTTTTCCATCCAGGATTTTTTTCGGTATTCACCATATTCTAGACTATATTTTATAGAGTTCTATGTAAGGCCTCTATTTTTCCATTTTCCAATATATGATAATAGGATGAGTGATTGGACTCAATGTTGTACTCCAGGAATAATTTCATTAACTCTATATAATAGAATTTGGTGTCATTTTTCATCAATATCGTATGAGTAAATTTTAGAATGGTGATGATATTAGACATAAAAATTTGATGATATTATTCATATTGACTTTATTAAGTTGTATTTCCTCTCCCCATTTGGAAAAAAAGTTGGAATCAGTAAGGATTTACTTAAAACTGTATTGCGGTAGCGAGGGGATATGGCTGCATAACATCCATTCCCCTTATGGAAAATGACTAGAAATATTTAGTGATATGTAAAAATTGTAGGGGTTTATTGATTAAGTTATAATGGACCTTACATGCATGAAATTTCCTTTTTAATTCCATGAAGTCCCATATCACGGTTTTCCATTAGCAACCCAATATCCTGATTTTTTGGGAGATCCTCGTCCCAGATTGTTGAGTTCCATAGGAGCGTTCATGGAATTCTTCCTTAATAGTGTGAATATCTATTTCTTCTATGTATCTGAGGATGATTCCATATATTCCCTTCTTGTGGAGGTATTTTTTCTCATTTGGAATATACCATAGGTTAAAGTAAACTACATAGTGCTGAATCTGTTCCCTTCCAGCTCAGTCTACTAGGAGAGTCCCATTTTAGATATAAGCAATTATAGGGTCCATCAATCCAGAAGTGGATATCATTTCATCACGCTCTGGGGAGGTTTTTACCAAATTGATTTCATCCATGTTGTATATGATGATTTATGAGACCATCCTTTGGTGTGTGATGTGGAATATTGCTTTCTCCAAATTAGGGTCGTCAAAGTCTGTGGATTTATTATCCAATGCATTGATATGCGAATTCTATGATCAGTGGACATGATGCAAAATGTACTCAAAAAGGAATTTTTCCATTAATCCTCTGACGTAGCCAATGATAGGAGAAAATTATTTATTTATGATGGAATATTCTCAATTTATCTTCTTTATCACTAGATTTTAATCTCCATTGATGTTTAAGTAGGTTATTTGCAGTTGTAGGGATATTTCCAAGCTAGAGAAGAGGGATTGTAATTCTTTCTCTTAATTTATGTAGCCTTAGTATAGTGATAAAACATAAGAAAAAATTTCATTTTCTGGGGAAGTAAAAATAATCCTTAAGAAAACCTGATTCATATTCAAAACTTTCATCCTTTTTCCAATATGACTTTGGGAGGCAACATAAAAATACATCAACCATGCCGGGGAGTGTCATGGACATTGTAAACATCCTTGTCTAGAAGTTTGGTGTGTACTGGGGCACTTTCTAGAGAGGGATGTGATGCAAGGAAATCATCTAGGGCCTTCCCTTTCATTAGCTTATATGATACAAATTTAATGTCATACTATTGTAGAATGACTGCCCATTGGTCCAAAATCTAGTTAGCATTGGGTGGCCAGGGATGTACATGAGTAGGTCAATACGAGAGACTAAGTGGAATTCCTAGTGTTGAATGTAATTCCTCATATTTTTAAATATAAATATAATCATGATTCATTTCTTCTCGACATCAAAATATCATTTCTATGTTCCTAGAATCGTTTAGATGGGGGTAGTATAGAATTTCATAACTCCCTGTATTATTTTTCTATGTGAGGAGGGATCCATGTGATAGATCCATGGAGGCCAGATATAAGAAGAGTGGCATTCCTTCCAATGGAGTAATCATGATCATTTTTTGTAGTATGTATTTCTTGAGACTCTCAATCAATTCTTAGAAGTCCTCATCCCATCAATAGGTGATTCCATTCATCATTATCATGGAGAAGGGGATAGATTTTTTAGATTATTTGGTTATGAAATTATGAATATATTCAAGGTTCCCTTACATCCCCCTCAGTTACATGAGATTCTAAGGGTCTGAAATTTATATAATTGAACTACTATTTTCTATGTCGACCTATATGTCTTGGTGGTGTAGCAAAAAGCCAAGGACTTTTTCTAACGTAACTCCAAAATCACATTTCATAGGATTCATCTTCAGGCTATGCTACCACAACTTGTCAAAGACTGTTTGAATATTTGTGAAGTGATCTCATCCCTATCAAGATTTGATAAATAGGTTACCGACTTAATATTCATCTATTCATCCCATGAAGGGCTTAAAGATATGATAAATGGTTCATTGATAATTAAAAGTGGGGTTCTTTAATCCAAAGGGCATGACATGATAGTAAAAATATTCCCTGGGGTTCTTTGAAGGCAATGGATTCCTCAACATCAGGGGCCATATTTATTTGATTATACCCTGAATACCCATCCATAATAGAAATTCATTGGAATCTAATAATTGCATCAATCAAGAGTTCTGTTATCAGCAATGGGAAATCTTATTGAGACTTCTTTTTGTATATGGTTTTATTTATTGTCAATAGTTGTCAATAAAGATAAAAATGAAGAAGGAGACGATGAAGAACTCCAAAGTTATTGAAAGTATAAATTAAGATGACTGTTTAACTAATATTAAGTTCAAAATACATGTATCAAAGGTGATATATTGTATACAACAATGAAACCATCTCAGAGATTGTTTAAGGGATTCAAGTTATAAAGTGATCATGCAACATATCACGATTCAGAGAGACCATATAAGAGGATACCTGAAAAGAAATTCATCATTTCATGATGTATCATGTGGAGATTTAATGATTTAATAATGATTATACAAATCTGAGAAGATGATGACAGTCATATTCAGTGATGACTGGAAAGACTGATGTTGCTAGAAGATAGAGAAGTTTTAGTACATTCCCTGGACAAATCTAAAATGATAAAGGTGATTGATCAAATATTATATATCATGACAGATAAGGTTAGTGATTAGTGAATATGATTATTGAATAATAAATATGATAATTAATTAGCATGGATGTTCTTACCTAAGTATATATTTAAGGTGGTCCCATTTCTCATTGTTTTCCAAATTATTAGACCTCAAAATTGGGATTTTTTTTTTGGAAATGGAATAATTTATTTATATGAGTGAACGAGATGTGAAATGGTGAAGGAAATTATAAAATGAATCGAATTGTGTACCTCAGAACATGGACGACGTACCATGTTTTGGGAATATTTCGTGGGCGCATACCGGGAAGCGGAAACGGTATGCAGAGCGGTGTGAGGAACTGTAAATAGTTTGCAGCGACTGGTATGTGGTGAAGGAATGTGGTACATGGGATGAAAATGGTTTCCCATGGAAGGAGTTATAGTATGAAGAATTTATCATCATTGGAGAAAGTGATGCAGTACGCAAACTAACAGTCTTACGGTACACGACTGACGATTCAAATAATTGCTGCGATTCACGAAACAGAAGTGGTACATAGTGGAGGATTTCAGTATGTGGATGGACTTCAGTTTGCGATGAAGTTTTTCCCACATTGAAAATTTGGGTGAAACATATTATTGAAATTCAAGGAGTTATTTTCATCTATATGGAGTGCTAATCCCATCATTAAGAGGGAGCGAATTTGATAAGAAAATATCATCGCTATAGAAGAACTCGACTAAGTCCGAAAGTGGTATGTAGGAGAGATTCTTCATAAGATGAAGTGGTACGCAAAAGGAAAAATGGTTCATGAAATTGGATGGATTATTCCATAGAAGGGATTTTGTGTAAGAAAAAGTGGTATGCTGGAGAGGAAATAATTTTCAGAATTTGAAGAAGAAGTACATGGAATGAAGAAATGGTACTCCAAGGCGGTATGCAGAGGCGGTACACATAGGTGGTACACGAATGTGGTACAAAACGTTAGTACACAAAGGTGGTACGGAGAGATTTTATGAAGAGGGGGTACGTGAAGGTGGTGCATGTAGCAGGCATGGTGCATAGAGCAGGCGTGGTGCGCAGAGTAGGCGTGGTGTGGGAGAAGAAACAGTACGCGGTACATGCACGGTACATGGAGAAAAGACGATATGCAGAGTATAGGTTGTATGTGGACTAGGTGCAGTACACTGAGTAGGCATGAAACAAAGATCAGAGATAGTATGCAGAATCAGGGATAGTTTGCAAAAATGAAAATATCATAAATGGAGTTTGTGATTCTAGTGAAAAATGGAAGAAGTTATAATGCATTCAGTAATTTCACTAAATTAGAAAACTAAATATAAAGCATAATTAATTTGAGACTTCCATGCAATTAGTGTATCATGATGAATAGAGACAAAGACTTTTCATGCCAATCAATTGAAGAAACCTTCAAGTCGATAAACTGAGTGAGACCTCTCCCAAGGTAGTGAGCCAGGGGGAGTCAACAGAAGTGATATGAGAGAAAAAGGGAGCAATCCCTGAACTTTTGTAAAGGTAGTGTTCCTGGGATGGATTTATTATTCCCGAACCTTTATAATCCTCAACTAGTAAAGATTAGTGTAGTTTGGTATGACCAACAACCTGTCAGCGTATGCTCCTTGGATATATCCCTTAGTAGTGAACAAAGTAAAAAGTTCTGTGATGTACTTCTAAATATTAATGTTTTAATTACTGCACATATCCATCATATAGTTTTCAATAAGTTCCTACCAACGTGGGAACAAGATCTAGTAAAGAAGAGAAAATGTTGACACCCAGATTCACCCCCCCTCTTAGGGTGGTCTAGGGTCCTTTAATTTGTATCAAAGGAAAAAATATTACGTATGTTGGATACAATAAAATAATTCCTTTCACAATAGGATTTCATTTTTCCTTCATAATTCAACAATGAAGTGTTGTATTGATGAATATTTAGGCATATCTAAGAAGAAGTCTACATCCAACAAGACAATGACAAATAGGAAAAAGAAAGAGAAAAATTAGTTGAAAAAGTACCTCATGTCCAAAAAAGATTCAACATATGGTTCTCCATGCAATTCCAATTATAATGAAATATATGTTTTGGAAAGTAAAGAACAGGTGGCCCAAGTTTCTACCAGATGAAAAGAAGACACCTATATCTCATTTTTAAGTGATCAGGAGAAATTAAGAACCTATCTTCATGATATTTTTGATAATTGAGTCATTGATATTTGTAGAATATTTCAATGTATGAAGGAGGATATGAACCATCTAAGAAAATATGTTGATTCTATGGAGGAAGGTCTGGTAAAGAAAATTTCAAAATGGTATAAGCTCTCTAGATAGATTGAATCATTTAATGAAATAAGGAAGAAACATGAAATGAATACATCAAAATGGTTCAAAGAAGTTGAAGAGGAAGATAGAGTCAGAAAGGCACTTGAAGAAAATATCCATGTGCATAAAGGGAAACTGAAAATTTTCACTAACATCAAGGGTCTACAATTGGATGGTATATCCATAAAGATCAAGGAACATGACTCTTTGATTCAAAATTAAATGATCCTTTATAATGAAGATGTTGTTAGAATGAAGAAGGATTGTGAAGAGAAGATGAATATGATTGATGATAAGAAGATCATTCTCTATATGAAATGTCCAGAATTTGATGCTTAGTTGACCAATCTTGAGAGGATACATATTGGGACTTCACAAAAGAATGAAATAGTTGTTGCTTGTACACAATGATAACTAGATAATTTTAAAGACAAAAAACCTCCAACATATGATAATAAGATCATGGATTCACTCATTGATCTATCACAAGTAGCTAAGAAGAATACGTTACCATCAAAAACATCTTTTAATCATGTTTCTAAATATGTTTCAACAAGGAGTGCAGGCTGGAAGATAAATTCAAAACAAGTATGGATGAGGAAAGGTGAGAAGTTATGTATCACCATGTCTGGGGTTAATTGGAAGAAGAATGTGGAATGCAGTTCTCCACAAAGATCAAAACAAGTCAAGAAGATGGCCCAACAACATTATACAAAGAAATAAAGATTTGTGGGTCAATTCTGGTGATGAAATAGATTTGAGAACTTTTCAATAAAGTTTTGGTACAGTCCTTACAATGTAAAAGCACAAAGGAAGCCTACCACATGGGAAAGAAAGCTAGAGAAGAAGAAACAACCTCTGTAGGTCCAGAAGCATCTATTTACCTAAAACATATTTGGAGTGCTTGATAACATATGTGATGTATTCAATGGAAGTTGTCACCAGGTAAGTACATGCCCATCTCAACATGCATTCATCATTGATAAGAAAATAATACCTCTGAAGTAGGATAAGTATGAAGTAGCTACCTTGGGAAGAAGACAAAAGAATATTGTGAATAAAAATTTCCCAAGAAGATCTCAAGTAGTAAGTTTGAGAAGAACCTAGATTTGAGGTCCATGAAATTGAAGGGAAATTCATCGAAAATAGAAACTAAGAAAGATGACTCTCATATGAACCCGTGTTGAAGATCCAAACCTACAAAAATAGTTATGAATGACATGTTGGTCATCTGGATAGAGTATTTGGAACGAATGAGAAAACATGAATATGGAAAGGGAAAGGATGGTTCTAATGGAAAAGGAAAAATTTCACATGATGAAGATAAAGTGCAAGAGAGTGTGAAAACCAAAGGAAAAACATGTGTTAAATAAGTTCTATGTGAGATATGTATGAAACAAATCCACATTGAAAAAGATTGTCTAACCATAATACCAGAAAAATAACCAGTCCTTAGAAGGAGTAAGAATTTATCATTAATGACTGTTGATAAGAAGAAAAAATATCAATGCAAAGGAGAAGCCAATATGAATAGATCCTTGTCACATAAGAAGAGATCAGAAAAGATGTTTAGATGTGTGAGCATGAAGACTGGTGCAGATGGAGAATCGTTGTTGATAAACCCATCTCATACTTCCTGCTCACATTAATAAGTAAGGAGGATCCACCTTATTTCCTTAATCATTTGTGTATTTTATTTTTTCTAATAATATAGGGAATTGAAGGTGAAGCATGCTCCCACGGGGGGAGTATGAGAAGTAGTGAATGCTATCATCTCTTGATAGATAATTTGAATAATTTCCCATCCTTGTAAGATTCATAAATCGACATTCAAATATTAAAATGATGAAGGATCTCCCTTGATGAAGTTGGTGAGGAGTGTTTCCCTTGAGGGGGAGACAAATGAAGAAGCTACTAGAATTATTATTTAGATGACTATCAACTTCAGATGTATTAAATTCAATTACTCTGAAAACTACTTGAAGAACATGTCATTGGAAAAGGTATGTCATTTCTCAATCTCTCTTCCTTGGTTACACAGAATGAAGATAATTTTACAAAGGAGGGGGGTAACTTAATTAATTAGTGACATAAGCAGAATAGAAGTTACCCAAGGAAACTTATCCTGCTAATTTCACTTGAATGTTTTTTTTGTTTGTTGAAGTAAGTGCAGGTGTTTTAGGTTGTGTTTTCCCTATTACATTCAATTTCATTATCATGGAATTAAAGTGGAAACCCCTTAAAGACAATGTATATGGGTTCTCATCTCATGAGGTATCATGATCAGTGAATAACAGAAAACCTTTTTGTCTAAATCAAATCCTCTTATTTTTGACATCGAGCATTGTTCAAGTAGACTTATAGAGACATTATTTTAGGCACATTTAATAATAAAGGACTGATACCCTTTTATCACGAACTTTGTATTTCTTGTCAATAAGAGAGAGAGAAAGTGAAATTAAAGCTCGAAAAGTGAAAGATAATGAAAAATAAAATGGGAAGAGAGAATATTCTTATTTCTATATTAAACCATTAATTTGAGGAGGAGTTTACGATAATGAAAACAAAATACAAAGGAGGTTATTTTTGGGACCAATTTTTGTATAAGTTGTTTTTTTGTAAAAAGTTGTCAATGAAGATCAAAATGAAGAAGGATATGAAGAAGAACTCCAAATTTATTGAGAGTGGAATTTCTGATGATTTTTGAAATGATCATAAGTTAAAAATACATGTACCAAAGGTGATACATTGTATATAATAATAATACCATCTCAGAGAGTGTTGAAGGAATTCAAATTATAAATTGATCATGTAACATATCACTATTCAAGGAGACCATTCAAGAGCGTACCTGAAGAGAAATTATTAATTTCATGAGGTATCATGTAGAGATTTGAAGATTTAAGAAAGATCATATGAAGATGAGAAGATGATGCCAGTCATATTCAGTGTTGACTAGAAAGATCAGTTTTTCTGTAAGACGGAGAAGTTGTAGTACTTTCCCTGGAAGAATCTAACGATGCTAAAGGTGATCGATCAAAGATTATATATCTTGACAGATAAGGATTGTTGTGAAAGTGGATGATTGTTAAAGAAGAAATATGATAATTAATTAGAATGGGTGTTCTTGATGATGTATATATTTATTGTGGTTCCATTTCCCAGTGTTTTACAAATTATTTGACATCAAAATCAAAATTTTGTTTTTGGAAATGGAAGGATTTATGCATATGAGTAAACAAGATGTGTAATGGAGAAGGAAATTGGAAAAGGAATAAAATTACATACCTTAGAACATATACTGTGTACCATGTTCTGGGAATGGTTCGTGGCCGTGTACCTGGTAACAGAAACGGTATGCGGAGCTATGTGCATAACCGAAAATGGTTTGCAGAGATGGTACAAGGTGAAGGCATGTGGTAGACATGATGAAAATGGTTTGTCGTATAAGGGGTTTCGGTACACAAAATGGCTCGTCCTTTGAGGAAGAGATTCATTACATGGACTAGAGGCTTATGGTACGCGGTTGAAGATTCGCCTAATTGCTCTGGTTCGCATAACAGGAGCTGCACATGGTAGAGGCTTTCAGTATGCAGATGGAGTTCAGTGTGCAATAAAGTTTTTCCCACATTGAAAATACGGTTAAAAAATATCAGTGAAATTTGTAGAGTTATTCTCCTATATAAGGAGTTCTAATCTCACTATTAAGAGAGAGAGAGAATTTGATAAGTAAATATCATTGTTGTTGAAGAACTCAGCTAAGTTCAAAAGTGGTACATAGGAGAGATTCTACGTAGGAGGAAGTGGTATGTGAAAGACAAAATGGTTCGCAAAATTGGATTGAGTAGTCCACAAAAGAGATTTTTCATAAGAAAAAGTGGTATGTGGGAGATGAAATAATTTGCAGAATTTGAAGAGGAAGTATGTGGAATAAAGAAATGGTATGCCAAGTCATTACACAGAGGCGGTATGTGAAGGTGGTACGTGAACACAGTACGTAGAGTGAAAACTTGAATGGTGTTTGTAAAGGCAGTACACAGAGGTGGTACGCATAGATCATATGTGGAGGGGGTACATGAAGGTGGTGCGCGGAGCATGCATAATGCACAGAGCAGGTGCGGTGCACAGAGCAGGCGCGGTGCGTGGAGTAGGAATGGTACACAGTAAAAACACAGTACACAGAGAAGAGGCGGTATATAGAGTAGAGGAGGTATGTGGACCAGGCGCAGTACATAGAGTAGGCATAAAATGAAAATCAGAGACAATACGCAAAATCACGGATAGTTCACAGAAACAAAAATATTATAAATGGAGTTTGTGGTTCTAGTTAAAAAAGGGAAGAATTTCTAGTGCATTCAGTAATTGTAATAAAGGAGAAATCTAAATATAAAAGAGAAGAAATTCGATACATTGATGCAAGTAGTGTCTCATTCTAAATAGAGACAAAGACTTTTCAGGCCAATCTATTGAAACGACCTTCAAGTCGATAAACAGAGTGAGACATCTCCCAAGACAGTGAGTTAGGTGGAGTCAACGGAAGTGATCTAAGGAAAGAAGTGGTCCATAACTGAACATTTGTAAAGGTAGTGTTCCTAGGATAGAGTAACTATGCCTGAATCATTGTAATCCACAACTAGTGAATTTTAGTTTAATTTGGTACAAACAGCAACATGTTGGCATATGATCCTTGGACGTATCCCTTAGTGGTGAACCAAGTAAAAAAGTGATGTGATCTATTTATGCATGTGAATGTTTTAATTACTACACATATCCATCATATAGGATTAAACAAATCCCTACCAATGTGGGAACAAGATGTAGTAAAGAAGAGAAAAAGATGACAACATGATCCACCCCCTCTCAAGGTGGTCTAGGGTCCTTCAAATATTCCTTTATACAGTATTGAATAAGGTCTCTAAAATCAATGCAGACCGTAGTCTAATCATTATTTGATTGACATGTGTGATGTTGGTAAGAGATATTGGGTATTTCAATTCTCATTTTTTTTGTCTTTGATCAATTTTTCAAATTTTGCCTCAACATTTGTATCATGAGGTGGTGAATCCTGCTATACTCCTACTTGAAACCTAGAAGGTCATTAGGTAAGAAGATATGGTGTAAGTCCACATTAGAGTTTTGTCCAAGAATTTCTTTATAATTACAAGAAAACACATATCAATGTTTATTTAGAACTGTTATGTACATATCATTCTCATTAAGAGGCATGTATTTAGTAATTAGTGTAGGCCATAGGTCTTCTTCCATTCCCAGATTTATTTTATAGATCTCATCATGGTGGTGGAGACACCTTCCTCAAATATAGGAGGCATGTTACTAAGGTCATCCCCTTCTCCTACCATCTTTGACTATGTGGAGGAATTTTTAGATAAGGTAGGTAATATAATGTCATATCTATAACTATTGGGATGATAAATGCCATGATAAGAGACAACATCATCCCCTACTGCCAGAGTCACTATAGAGATATTATCGAGTTAGTTTTCTTTATCAAGGTGATAAAAGGATTTTATTCATCAGGTATTAATGAACTAGATTTATGGGTAGTACATAATCGCTATTGAGCATGCTCAATAGATTTTTATTGGTAGTCCCCAAGACATTAGGGTCTGAAAGTCATAAATTTTAATTAACTATTGGTTGTTTCTCTTCCATTTTATAGAAACATTCCTCACCATATGTGGCTTCACAAGAATTTAAGAGGGAACTATCACCATGTAGTATATCTACCTTTCTATGAATGGGGTATTTCAAACATTGATGAAATGATGAAGGTACTTCCATGTGTCTATTAATCCAATGCCTTAGGATAAGGACATTATATGCAGTATTTTTATAGATAACCATGTACTCATAATTAGATGTGAGATCCCCAAACTTAGTTTTGATCATGATATTCCCCAGAGATATTTTCTCACACTTATCTTATCCTTGAATGGTTAGATTTTGGGAGATAAATCTCCCTTGGTGTATCCCAAACTTTATAGGGTCTAAATCTGGATTTTGTTGATCCTGAAACCATTGTTAATCAGATCCCTTTGGTTGTCAACATTATCTAGTTTTCCTAAACCATATAGGGACCTGATATTTCCCTACATGACCTTTTCTGGATCATGTTCTAAGAACAAGATGTCCAGATGGAATTACGATGGCATAGAGTCCAATTGATAGACCTTGGATATTGAGAATTTTATCTCAAACTCCTGTGGGTTACAAAGGTATTCAATGAGTGCTGATTTAATTTCACTGGAATGGTAGAGAACATCCAGGGTTGAGGGTTTGGGTGGGACAACTTCCAACTATTTAAGAATGTTGCACAATTGTGTCAGGGGTCATGGATTCTTGAGGTGGTGTTTCTCCTTATTATTTGGCTCAAAATCTGGGGAATCTGAGGTAGATGGGCCATGTGTTTTTAAGAGTTCAAGGTATAATCTTCTTATGGTGGTGTCGATTGCATCGAGATTCCCTACTATTTGGGATTATCAGATAATTGTATATCCACCAGTTGGTCATGTAATAGGACTAGACATCAATGAATACTTTAGAGTCTAAGGACAAAAATATGTCTATGTTGGTCTTATTGGAGTTCTTTCCCATGGTTCTTTGTTAAATATATGTCATATGTGGTAATTTGACTAAAACATTAAGTTTGACCACACCCACCCTATTATATATATCCCCAGCTCTTGCGCATGTGGCCTCTATCTCCCCAGTCAGGTATGGGAAACTCATACATGAAGGAATATTCATCATTATATTAGTGTCATGTCAAGTCCATAATGTTAATATATCCAAATATGATCTCTTCATTTAATGCGGGTACCTCTTGGTGGGGCGGTTCTCTTTGTTTAAACGTTGTAGGAAAGAAATATGGATGAGTTAGAGTATGCATTGAAGCTGAACAAGAATATTCCTTTTTTGTATCTTCTTCTATATGATGGTTGTTTGCACCTATTAGATGAATATTTTATGTCACCTCTCAAGGTGATGGAACCATTATGTTATAAAGACATGCTATTATGGTGGCATGAGCTCGAACAAATTCTTTTTGAGTCATCCGATTACTGAAATTCTACCTAGCCCTGATTAGAACATTTTCTCAATCAACCTCTTCTTCTGAGTGGGAAATAGTTATGCAGGTAACCTATGCGAGGGATTTGTATAATATCACCTTTCTGGAATCAACCATTCTTTGGAGGATTTCTTTGAAGATGAAGCAATCCTGGATGTTGTGACCCCACCTCATATGGAAGGTTAAGTAGTCTGTACAGTCGGTGAGGTTTACCTCATTGGGTTTCCAACACTATGACATATTGAGAAAGTTATTTTCCAAGGCTGAAAGGAAATAACTAGAGAATTTATCATTTCTAAATGATTATAATTTATTCACATGTTCCAAAAATCCATGAAATGCTGATCTCTTTTTTGATTCTCGATGAGGATGATTTTGTGGCCGTGGCCTCTCAGTATGAGGCACTGGGTGATTCAAATCCAGATTAAGTGCTTGGACTGGAATCAATACCTTATGGAGGGTAATAATGGAAATCTATATAGTACTAAGCCTTTTACCCAATGTTAAGGGAATGAGTCGAGAATTATCTCAGGTCCATTGAATGGAATATTCAAAATGTTGTTCTATTTCTGTGAACTCATGGAAGCCTCCTAGATATTCTATAGTATTACAAGTGTCTACATATCATCCTAGAGATTTTCAGCAAAGATTCCCAGAATTTTCTCCTACAAGATAGTGATGATGAGTGAATAGTTCAGAACATTCCATCTGGATATGAAGTCAATCACACTCTCATTTTCACATTTCTTGTAGTTTTTCAGGTTGAAAATTATTTTTTTACTCAACGTTGATATAAATAGGTAAATTAATTGATGATAAATTTCTTACCATCCTATAATAGATCCAAATATTAGACTATTGTATAAAAAAAATGCTGGCTCTATCAGAGTCTGTACAAAACACCTTATCTTGGTCACCTCCTACTTATCTTGAGTGCACATCATCATGCCTCGTCAGGATATGAGGTGTGTGATATGTTATTCTGGGTCTTCCACATCATCTAAGGTGGAGAATATAAGATTTTAGAAATTATATTGTGGTAAATTTTTATCCACTCATTGATGGTATGTATTTTTCTCTCTATATATGAGTGAACATCATCCTTCCATGGCTTCAATTTAAGTAGATTGGGGCCTGATAGTGTTCAAAAGATTCAGAGGTATCACTATCTATGATTCCTCTTATATATAGTGAGTGGGTGGACTTTGATGAGGTGGTCCCATTTTCATTTCCCACTTATTCACATTTCATTCTAATATTGAATGTTTTCACTGAAAATGGAGAGGTTATCACCATAATGAAGGGAATTAATGATTATTTTCAACTTCCTCATTTATGTAGATTGATTTCCTAAATCCGAAGTTGGTTTGGTGCTTAGATGATGCTCTTGCAGGTAGACCTATTCTTTTTTGATGTATGGGATGAGGGATAATCATCTATTCCCGAAGATGATACCTATTGGGAATGTTTCTCCTAAGAATCTCCTAATTTATTTTTCTAAGATTCTGTATCTCATTATTATATTTTCCAACTGTTCCTCCATAGAATGAAATTTGGATCTTCTGGGTGACGGTTAGGGTATGAAAACTTCTTTCCCTTTATTCTTGTTAGTATTCCAAAATATAGGTGGAAACTCAATATTTGTAGGTTCTAGGTTTTGAATCATCCTATGGTTTTGGGTATGAGAAACCTTAGTGGGAGAATCTAGATCCTACTCTTAGGGTATATTTTTAATATGACTCCCCTCTTCATATACATCATGTTCCATATTATCTATTGTGTTGATGGTAATGACATTCACATAGGTGTATTGGGAAATGTTAGTTGTCCCACTACTCTAAAAACAATAGGTTGATTTTACACCGATTTTATTAGGGTTGTTTCTCAAAACCTTGACCATGTTGGACCATTCTGGCTTACAACCCCTACGAGTTTTATTGCCTTCATCATACACTCCTCCTGTCTCAACCTTTGAGTAGTGACCATGAGAATTATTTTGGTCATGATTACCAAATGAGCCCCAAATAGTAGAGCTTCATCATGTGGTGAGAAGAAATGATGGGGTGTTTACAGTCAATATTTACCTCACAACCCATAGAACATTTATTTCCTCTATGGTGATGATGATGAAGAATATTTGAATAGCCCTGTGGGATATGACCTATTCAAGGATAAAATTATAATTTTTTGATCCTACTGTTTAGGATTCTATTATTCTAGTCAAGGAATTTTTTGTCTCTTGGGGTGGAAATCGAGATAGATATACCATTAGCCTAGTGGGATATGGTTGATCTGTAACATCCATTGATTTACCCAGGAATTTCATTGATGATGATGGACCTGGTGATGGATATTGGGATATAAATTCCCCCAGCCTAGTAGGCTGGGGATGTTTTTTAGCTGCTGCAGATTTTTCCTGAATTCTATCAGGAATTGATGATCCAAGAGGTGGTAGTGGTGGAAGATATTCTTTCGTCCTGGTGGTATGGGTTTGCTCTGTATGAATATTATGGAAGCTTCTATTTCAATTTGTTTGATTTGGATAATTTGTTATCATTTTTTGGCTAGGTGTAATGGAATCCCATTGATGAGAGTCATTTTCTATGTGATGTTTCTAGGTTGACTCCAAACTCGGATTTCATGTTTGAAATTTGTTCCCATTATTTTAAGGGTCTAGTTCAAAGCACTATTGTCTATCTTTCACTATGATCATGATTTTTTTTCATCATTTAAGTGGTAGCATGCCATTATAGTAACCATATGGATCATATATTACCTGGCCCCTTGATCTTGCTGGAGGCTATAAAATTACAAAACCTTGTATTTAGAGATCTCAATGTATTAAGGGTGTAGTGAAGTGAACCACTACATAATTTCCCCATCCTTTAATATAAAAAAATATGTATATTTGAAGATTATTTTCCAAAGTGTTGTGATGTAATAGCAAGAATAATATTGTATATTTCCATTGTGCTTTTCCAGTTTTTTGTCTTCTCCCATGGAAATAGTAGATAGGTCTTGTTAATAACATAGTATCTTGATGGACTGAAGGTTAACCTCATATCCTAGGTAAGGGAGGAGTCTAGCATTAAATCACTAAATATTTTCCCATATATTTCAGCTTAGAAAATGCATGCACTCATTATCTAGCTCATCTATGATCTCATAGTCCGAAGTGGAAAGGGGAAAAACATGGTGGGGATGTTGTTTCCTGCTAACTCTATCCAGATTTCAAAGTAAGATTCCTCTTCATCAGACATGCATGCCTCCATCTAGTCAAACCACTTAAGATAATTCTTGGGATTTCCTATTAGATGGAGTGAAGTTTTACGGATAGTTTATATTGAACTATATGCAATTGAACCCGGTGTTTCGATCACCTCCCTATACGATGGTGTCTGAGTTTTGAACACATCTCTATACGAAGGTGTCTGGGAATGTGGATGATTTCCTGTTTTTGGGAGATATCATCATGAGGTGGTTGACCATGATGGATTTTTGGAGTATAGCCTCTTTGATCCATCTCTACACTATTGCAAGGTGGGCTATCATGGTAATGATCTCCTTCTATTTCGGTTGAAGAGTTGGTGGACCATTGGGGTGTTGAGAATGTGTCTCGAAAAACCTCAAGGACATTGAAATTAGGAAGATTGAGAATATGAGCTTCATTATGTATTGTGGTGGGATTGTGTAGGGATATGAGCCTACTGAATGTTGTCACCTAGAATATAGTGATAACTATTTGGTGTTATGAGAATATGATCCTACTACTAAGAAGATAGTAGAATATCACACAAAGCATATGTGTTGTTAGAAGTAATATGAGTCTTCCTATTGGTGCTAGATAGAATATGTCATTCAACCTTGGATAAGGTGGGAATATGATCCCAGTTTAAATAAAAATTCCCCATTGGAATATGCTGATAGACCTCTAGAACGGGAGAATGAATATGAATCTCCTCTTGTATATAATCTCAAGGATGTTGGCACAATCATTCATCAGCGGAAGTATGGATATTAGATTAGCTTTTGTGAGCTTCTAGAATATACCAAGTAGCTTCAATGAAATGAATATGAGCTTGTCTCAATGCATGTGCTGCTCTCATTTGGTGATCCTTAGTTATAATGGAGACATAATCCCAATCTTTAGCCTTTGGAGTTTGCAGTTGGTCATTTTTTATAGGAATATGAGACAATACCAAGGCATGTTCTACTCTCACTTGTTGAACCCTAGTCAGAATGAGGATTGAGCCTGATCCCGAGCTTTTGGAGCATGTCACCGATCTATTTCGAAAGGGATGTGATCTTGTCCCGAGGCATGTTTCGCTCTCACTTGGTATGCCCTGGTCATAAAGGGGATTTGAACCCAATTCAATGAATTTGGAGTCTGTCACTAGTATTTTTTGAAAAAACTATTACTTGGTACCGAGGCATGTGTAACACTCACTTGTTGAACCATGGTTGGAATAGGAAATATGTGTATGGTCCAGTGCCTTATCATTTACCAGAATATGTCAACAATCCTCTTGGATGGGAGAAAGAACGTGTGCTTTCTCCAAAGAAACCATATGTTTATGTTGATCATATAATTGTGTTTCCCAGGATGTAGGGATAATAATATGCTCATGTCCCTATATCTGTACCAGTTTCGAAATATGATGGTGGAGTTCTTCAGCTATTGAGAGAATGTTATGGTATTTTAGCAGAGTGTAGAAATTTAAGCCTTTACTTTTTTGTCTCTACTATATACTGAAATATGTATTAAATTGAAATAGGTATATTATAAAACATATCTAATCATTTTTCCATCAAAATAAGCCGATGAGCTTCATGAATGGGGGTAGGGGTATGCATGTACCCTATTCTTGCTATAGGAATATACCCATAAAATTGATTCAAGTGAACAAGGATATGAGCCTGCTCATGGGATACCACTGGAATATGCCATTGGTCTTTTTTAGTGGAATAAAGGATATGATTCCCCTCATAGTTTTCCAAATATTTCCACTCATGATGTGTCCTAATTTCTTTCCATGAATGGGTGATAAAGGTGGAAATGTATTGGGTGGTAACCTCAGTGGGTGACTGATGGGTAGCAGTGGGATGGTGTTAGAGATGGTTATTGATAGTATCCCTCCTCGATGCCTCATAAACTAGAAGTAATACATAGTTGAATACTTGTACAACCATATCAGAAACTGAAGGTGGTGCTTTTTGTGCTTTGTCGATAATCTGATGAATTAGTAGGCGATTGCATTGAGCACCACTAGATTTAGTGCATTTTTTAGACAATGTAGACTCTTCTGTTTCAGCATTTGGAGACCCACTCATGTAGCCTCAAGGTTCAGGATCATACCATGATGATGTTATTCCCAGAAATTTTTATTCTCCACCTTATGTTGATAGTTTCAGGTAGGTTTAGTCGTTCTATGACTCTCAGGGGTTGTAGTTATAGATGATTATCTATAATGATTAATGGATTAAGAAATTATTTCTGTTCAGGTATTGTTTTTGATAGTATTATATGTTGTCACAAATAAAACAAGGAACATGGTAACTGATCAGTGCATTATTGTAGGCATGATATATGCTCAATAAGAAATTCTTGGGCAACTCATTAGTCCTTTATGATTCATAATTCGACCATTCTACTCATATGGACTGGTCACATAATGTATGGACTTATTTATTAAGGACCCCAATTACATTTGGTCAACCAATCATTTTTTCATTTTGACATTCACGTTGGGTTCACCATTTTTTTCATTAGAATATGTCATCGAATTAGCCCTAAGGCTTGATTGGGGGGGGGTAACATATCTTGTATAATCATTCAAGTTGGGTTTCCTATTTTTATCTCTAATGGAAACTCTCACTAGATATGACATCCATAACTAAGTATGGACCTATGTTCCAAAGGCATGTGGTCCTTTACAGTTTCAAACCCAAAGATGATTAGGAACTCAAATTGGTCAAGAGGATGGAAGGTAGGTATCATCAAACCCTTTGGGGGGGACTATTTCCTATTCCAAGACTGTCTTATAAATTTAAGAAATGTTCGAGAATCTCTTCCTAATCCTGACACACGAATAGTTACCCTAACAAAATGACCAAGTATTAAATCCTTCCATGTGTAGAGGGAGTTCTATTAATGATTCCATCTATATGGATTCGAGTTTATTCATCCATTTACCATTAATGGGTAGATTCTTATATTTGAAACCATATATCCAGACACTCTAGAGTATAATGTCATCATGGGAGGTGATTAATATTTTTAAAATGGAACTGAACCTTTATGAGACATCCTACATAACTTTTCTATAATAGGAGTAAAAAACAACATAGTTTGATAAACCTGTATAGTTTAAAATCATGCATAAAAGACATATATGGTGGAAATTAGGCACTAGGTATTGAGATTAATCCTTAGGATGTTTTCCTATGTATCATAGTTATAGCAGGAAGTAGAGTCATCGTAGTTTGATCAGGATCTTATGACGTACCCCAAGGTGGATTCCCTTATATGTTGGTAGTCATATCATTCCATAGTCCGAGACTTACACAATGAGGCTAATATAGGTTCTTTAGATTCATGATGTGAATTATATGATCATTATAAGTCCATAATCACATGTGATCTATGCTCGGTGTGGGAAACAAGGGATAAAATGTAATCACTGTCACTGCATATGGATGAAGGAATTATGTGATAGAAAATATATTTGGATGTTTTATTTGGATATTGGGCCTTAGGAATAAATCCTACATATCATGGTTTTAAAATGAATCATAGTTCTCATAGTTTAGTTTTCTTCTCAATCTGCTGGTGGATGAGGAAGAATGATCATCTCATGGGAGGGAATGAGTCCTTGTAGGTGGAATGTCAGAGGCATGGAGGGACATACACCGAGGTGTATTCCCATTTGATCCCAGTCCTTATAATGGAATCCTATGTGTACTATTTATTGATGTAATAAATGTTCCCATAGTTCAATTTTCTTTTCAACCTGCTGGTGGATGGGGAAGAATGATAATCCCATTGGATAGATTGGGTCTAGATGGTTAGAGTTTCAAATAAATGGGGGATTTACAGGAAGGTGGATTCCTATATGATATTTGGACTTAAGAAGGATTCCTACAAATCCTGGTTGTGGAAATAATTATATTTCTCATTGTTCAATTACCTTATCAGTCCACTAGTGGATGTGGAAGAATGACTATACCATGGGAGATATCGGGTCCCGATGGTTTGAGTGTCAGAGACATGGGGGGACTTATACTGTGGTGGATTCCAATTTGAGATCAGTCCATAGGAAGGTGTCATATGTTATTAGTTATAGAAGTAATCAGAGTTCTCTTTATTCAATTATGATTAGGGATTACACACTAGAGTTTTCCTAACAAATCCACTAGATAAGGTTATCACGTCCTGAAGCTTCTGCCTGAAATTTTTTGAGGATGTTAGTATGAAATGCCAAATGATTATTGGAAATGTCCTAGTTGACTAGTGAAATGTCCAAAGATAATCACATGTGCTTGATTACCTATCTATAGGACATCAAATTATATAGGATGACATGTTTGAAGGGTGTCGCATGACCTGGATGACTTGTCTGGAGAGTGCCACATGATCCAGGATGACTTTTCCTGTTGTCGTTGTGATCCCTTGCTAACCTATAATAAATCACATCACAAATTGGTTAATATGTATATGGAACATGGTGTGATCTATATGACTTGTACTGGTGTTGTTGTGAGACCTTTCTAATATTCCCTAGCGTCACCACACAACCTAGGTGATATGTCTAGAGGACATTACATGATTTGGTTGTAAAGCCACTGGGACTACATAAGACATGGATGGAATGACTAGAGTGCGTCGTGGAACATGATTTGACATGTTTAAGGGACATCACATGATCCAAATATCCTATAAAGGTAGAATCACTTGATTTTAGAGACATATCCTAGTGTCTTCGTATGAACTTTGTTGCTAATGCAAAGTGTATAACGATCAACATATCTATATTCACATAGTTTTTCTCAATTTTATAATATTTTATTCTTTCCTTTATTTCATATGTGCATAATGTTTTTCCAAATGGTATGTCATTATAGGTTTCACATGACAAAGTCAACATGCGGGACCTCCTTCTCATGACTCCGATAACACACTAGAATTCCTTCATGTGATATATGAGTGATCATGTTTAGTTATGATGAATTTTTCATGATCCCTTAGGTAATTCACCATATTATTACCGATAATAAAAACTTTTTATCACATTAATGGTCACTCCATGAAGTTCCCTTTGTTTTTTTGTGATGATAGAGTGGGATTTATAGGCCTAGCCAACCCAGTTATATACTTCCATGCAGAGAGTGTGTCTTTCAAATTTTTTCTAGAGTTTGTGGAGGGATTTGGTTTCACATACGTCATGTGACCTTGATGTGAGTCATTCATGGAATTGTGTGACATTCAGCGACCATAATAATGTTCTACCTTTTCCATTTCTATTAGACCCAAGCTGATCAAAGGTATTTTATCTTACGATGTTGAAATATCAATGAGTTTCCACAATGTCAGGATGACATGTAGAAGGTCCTTCACGGGATCAAGATTCCTATGGGAAGGAATTTGAATGATCAAATATGACTTGTTTAGGGTCTTCTATGAGAAAAAGTTGGCTTTCTAGGGGTCCTTCATGAGATCCAGCCGACATGTCTAAGGTCCTTTACAAAATCATGCTCACATGTCGCGGGGGGGGGGGGGGGGGGGGGCTCATGTGATCAATGGTGATTGCCTGGGGAATATGAACTCTTTTGTGCGAAGAAAATCATATCCTTATTTCCATAAGAATATTCCTCCTTTCCCCATTTTATTAGATTATTTATTTTATAAGGGATGGGAATCTCATGAGTTTCTGTGAGTGTTGTCGAATACAATCATTGTCATTGTCTTTAATGCATTGTGTGGCCAATAATGGGTCTCTTGGTGATGTACATGAATTGGCATATAAAACCCCTTTGCTCATATATGAATTTAGAGTGGCATCACAAAATCTAATTTACATGGACAGGACCCTTCACATGATGAAGGGTACATGTCAATATTTTCTTGTGTGACAAAGTAGGCATATATCCCAGGATCTGTAGTGTCTTTTGAACTTTATGAGTATGTTTCATGAATATAAACATCTGAAAAAGGCTCTCGCCTTTCTTATATTTTCATATTTTATTTTAAATGTTTTTTAACCTTTCCCACTTTTTCGCTTAAGGGAACTAGCTAATCAATATGGGATCTTATGATGGCATGTACACCTTATCCAAGTTAGTATCTCTTTTTATCCAAGGTCTATCATGTGATCCATGTTGGATCTTTTGCCGATGTGTGAGAATCGTCATGGAAATTTCCTTTTATTATCTTATAGATATAGAGGGGAATCAAATAATTTAGTGTAATTGTACAATTCCCTTTGCATGACGAAGGTTTCAAGACCACGTGCTTCCGTACGACAAGGTGGTCATGCCGCCTGGGCTATGTAGTATCTTATAAACATTATGACTGTGTATCATGAATATCAACAACAAGATAAGGTCATATTATATTTTATATTTTCATCCTTAATTTTAAAATGTGTTTGGATAATTGTCAGAAAACTACCAGTTTTCAAGTCGCAAGACATGAAGAGACTCATATGGGAATATCTTCACGATCATCGAGGGTCTTGGATTCCTTCCCAAGAATAGAGATACTTGTAAAATGTGCTCCTCATGATCTCAATCATGTCATGAACTACATATAATCCATTCACATAACCTTCGTAAGGTCATGTGATAAAGATTCCCTTTGAATTTTATGTGATTTTCATGTCTTTGAAACCTTCTATTCATTTGATTTGCAGAGAAAATAATACCTAGGCTTCAGGTAATTCTTCCCTTATAGATTTTCTGATGCTTGATTGGAAGGTATAAAAAATATTGAACCTAGATAATGACATGTTTGAATACACATATTCAATATATTTCTTTTTCACAAACCACCAGCTCTTATATGATGTAGTCTATGGTAGTGTCTGGTTTCACATACCACAAAACTTATACTAGGAAGTTCTCTCCTATAACTTATCATTTTTAGATACTCCAATATTTTTCTCTATAATGTACGATCTTTGAAGTTTAGTACTATATTTGGTTACCATATTTCTTTATCTTAATTATTTTTCTTATATCATGATTATCACATTTAAATCCAAAAATTTAATATTTTAGGAACACCACAACATAGCCTAATTTTACTTCTTCAATTCATTATAACTATTGTTCAGGAAATACTATTAATTACCCTAACATTGATCATGATATTAAGTGTTAAATTTATATAGTTCATGGTTTACCATTACACAGGTTTCATAAATCTAATGTCACATTTCTATATATAACTATCAATAGTATATAAATTCATATAGATATTTATTACACTTGCATAACTTATATAATACTGAGGTTACAATTACATTGAATATGGTTTACCCATCTATAGCCTTTGGGATCCCAACATTACCTTTATCAAGATATGGTATTTTAAAATTTACCTTAATGTAAATCCCGAATCACCATCATATATCTTTTTAAATATATATATTACCCTCACATAGGTTAAAACAAATTTAAGTAACCTTTACGTATTTTCTGTGATGAACGAAGTACCTTTTTTCAGCTGGTGGTTATCCTTTCACAATATATAGAAATCGAGAGTTACATTTACATATGAATCAAGTTTTAATTACATAAAATTATTAATCCTTTATTTTACCTTATGTATCTCATGGAAAACTTTATATTTCTAATGTATAAATCACATTTCATTTACATAGTTTATAATTATTCTAAATTATAAAAATTAAATCCTTCTAGTAACCTAAAAAATTATTCTTTTCCTTTATCTTCACAAATTACAACTACATGAAGGTAAATATATTCAATATAAATTCTAGATATTCATGATACTTCTAAAATATAAATAAATCACTCAACTATTACAAAATGGGAATTTTTCTTTTTATCGTATAAATATTGATAAGGAATGGAAAAACAATTCCCAGATATTCCATCCAATATTTATTCACTTAATCAAAGTGACACACTCTTAGGATCCACTTAGTCAATATTGGGTTCTCATATTAAAATTCCATGAATTTCATCATTTATATTGATTCCTTCAATGAAAAAAATACATAACGCAGAAAAAGTGGGTGGATGATCTTTCATAAATGGATTTCATAAGGGAAGAACCTACTTGTGGAGTCTATGGTTTCTCCCTTATTCCTGAATTAACTCTCATCATTTCCCTTAATATACACTAATTTTTATATTCAATTTATAATGGATATATCACAAATGGTCATAATTCCAATTGATTTTAATTACCAACAGACATAATTATTGGTGTA
This sequence comes from Viscum album, assembly GCA_963277665.1. Classification (NCBI taxonomy): domain Eukaryota; kingdom Viridiplantae; phylum Streptophyta; class Magnoliopsida; order Santalales; family Viscaceae; genus Viscum; species Viscum album. The sequence goes on along the minus strand of OY728162.1, from coordinate 1,100,569,345 downwards.
CAAATTTTCATTGCATCATTGTAATAAAAATTTTCTTATTTATTACTAGAATTTCTATGGATTACACTCGCACCATGTATGTACACCATGGTTGAAATATTGACTGCGTGGTCTATTTCATAGGTACATATAAGTATTGGTAAATTTCAATATTATTCTTTCTTGTTTCTCATGGTAGATATTGGAATGGGTCGAGTTCTACTCGATGTTGTAGCTAAGGGATGGATGTTGTGTTTGGAACTTAACTATGTGTGTTGGATACATATTCTATATCATGAATTTTTTTTTGAAATGATTATTTTTTTTCTATTCCATGAATTATACATAGGTAAAATTGGTTTTCTTTATTTTTAGTTGATTAATGTATAGTAGGAAAATCATGTTCTAACTGAACTCTGAAATCCAAATAACTAGTCATCAGCCCCTAGGGTTTGGGATGCACCCTTAAGGTAGTAACTACCTTTCCTAACTCTATTTAGTTGATAGGTTCATGGTATAAATATAGAAAAAATAGTTTCATGTTTTCCAAATATTAATCCTATAATATTTATGCATTTTCATGATTTCACACTCTATCTCTTTGCTAATCCATGAATGTATTGAGATTAATGAGCAGGGGCTTGTCTTATTCTCAAGAATAACTTTGTGGATTTTCAACATTAAATTTTGGTGTATATTAACTATGTAAAATAAATTATTTTAATTTTTATTGATTTTATTTCTATAGATTAATTTTATATAATTTACCTGAATTGGTTTCTTGATGTTTAAAATTACATAGCTTTGACCATATTAAGTTCTTGAAGATTAATGTTTTACCACTTGAACCAATGTGTCACATAGTTTATGTTATTTAAATAAGGAGTGTTGTAACACCATTATATTTTGTGAAATAATTTTTTTTTCAAATGAATTTATTATTTTATATATTTAATGTTACATGTAACATTGATTTTATATTATGTTACATAAAACAATTAATTTAAAAGAAATGTGACATACTATTAAATTTTTATTATTAAAAATGATATTTATTGCATAGCCTTTGGAATGGTTGGTGAAAATAGAATTAACTAAATTATGAAAATATAGTTTTTAAAAGTGTATATGAATGTAATTATTTGGTGATTAGTTAATTAAAAAATAAAAGAAATACTATTTTAAAATAAATGATATATTTTTATGAAAAACTATTTTCATGAAAACAAACATATTATACCTCAATAAATTAAAAAACCCACTATTGATGAATTATTTTAATGAAATTTATATATTATATATTCAATCAAATATTTAACTTTTATTTTATTTGTTTTTAGAGAAGAGATAAGAATCAATCAAACTTCACACTTAAAAGTTTCATTTTTCTAAAAAACAGTTTTGTTTCTTTGTTTATCACACTTATTTTAGAACTAATTTTTGAAAATTTATGAAACATTATTTTAGAAAAGTAAATTTAATTTTTGGAATCACAATTTCAAAATAATATTTCGGTAAATGTTTTATAATGTTCTGAAAAGATTAATGTTTTGATGAGTAGTGAAAAAATTGAATTTTAATTGAAAACTAATTTTTTATATAAATTATTTATAAACTAAATTTTTTTTTAAATTAAAAATATTTCAATATTATATCTATTAATACAATTTATGTAATTTTAATCATTTTAGTATTGAATTTTTATATAAAAACCATGTAAACTTTAGAACACTTTCTATTTGAAGACCTCCTCTCTTGTCGTGTGTGCAGGATTAATTTTAAATTAAATTTTGTGATTTCATGAATGTAATTTGTAAAACTGGATTCAATATCTTTATTAAAAAAAATTTATATTATCTAGTATTTTTAACTTAAATTTTTACCATAATTAATAGTAAAAAGTGTAAAAATTATTTACCACGATTAAGGTAAAAATGGGTTTACTGGGGGGTTAAACTAAAAAGATAAGGGTCAAAATCACATAAAAACTCTACTAAAATATATTGGACGAAATTTTTCGACCATATAATTTCTAAGTATCAATAATATACAATTTATATCCTTTTACCTTGAGTAAAAATGGGTAAACCCTTTTCTTTTGAATAATAACATGTGTACCACTCACCTCACTTATAAAAGGATACCCACTCTCCTCTCTTCTGCACACCATCAAACATATTTTTGAACAATTAATTCAAAAAAACATCTAAAACTACCTCCTATCATCCTATAAGCCTAATTTTTTTTATAAATCAAACATATTAAGTATTTTGGTTCAACCCTAAGGAGGTTACTCAAAGAAGAGGTAATGTTCTTCAATGAGAGTTTTTATTTTATTTAAACCTTACCTCCTTGAATTATTATTAAAACATGATTATTTAATAAAATTATTATCTTAAATATAATTATATTATTTTATGTTATTTTAATAACATATAGCCATCTCCACTTCCATCAAATGGATTTCAAAATCATTATTTGTCTGTATGACAAACTATCACTTCATGGACCGTGTCATTCGTTTTTTCCATTACCACCTCTTATAGTTGGGTATGATAATAGATGTACAATATATATATGTTGTTTATAACATAATTATACCTCTTTAGTTATTATATAATATATAAATTTTTTACTCTCTATTCCATAGGGGATAAGATTACATCACACGTGAGTACGACTGACTTCCGCCACACAAAGCGATGTTATTTATTTTCCACTAACGCTTTATATGGAAGATAATAACTACAAATTCAATAAATATATGTGATATAAATTAAATAATTATGATATTAATGAAATATATATCATTATTGAATGATAATATATCATTTTATTTCTTACCTTTTCACTCACTGAAAGACGATAACATTGTTCATGTATGAATGGTCTAACAATTTCAGGAAGCGATGTGACTCTCTCTTTTCATCACCACACCATATAAATTATTTTTATAAGTATATTTAAATCATTTATATACTATTTATGATATTATGATCATTTTTTAAAGATAATATTTTATTTACCTCCCTTATATAATTATTATTGAATATTGTTAATGTTACTCATGCATATGCCCAACTTATCGTCCCCATGATCGTAACATAATTCATTTGTAAAAACCATATTTAATTGTTGGTATTAAATTTATAAGGTATAAATATGATAATTATTTCATTATTATTATTTTGGAAATGATGTAACCATTATCAAATTAAGAGTGCCGAAAATAACATATCCTAACATATTAAAAAAAACAAAGTTGTTATTGCTCAAAATATGATTTTAACAAGTAATTGTTAATAAACTGGTAATGAATGATCATAATTAAATAATATATGGTATAATAAATATAAATATGGCTCTATTATTGATTAATTATACTATTCTATTTATTATACATGATGTTTAAAAGTGTTTTAATGAATTCGAGATGTAAGGTAAGAGATTTCTTGTCTCTCTTTTATTTTTGGGAGACATATGAAAATTAACCACTTGTTTCTTTTTTGTGGTGTATATACAACATATTTGACATGTTATATCATGAATATAATCATTTTAATTATATTATAAGTTTAATTTAATTTCATTCCTTCATAGGACTTACAATTAAAAGTTACCAAAGTGGTTAGTATTTAATGTTACAATCTCATCATTTATCAAGATTATTTTTTATTATTATTTAGATAATGAATTTTTTTAATCCATTTCCCAATTTATTTTTAATTATCCTACTGTTATTTATATCGAATAAGTGGTTTCACTTAATTTTCCTCTATTTATTTATTCTATATTTCAAAATAATGTTTTTATTAAAAATCATTTTTATTTCTCTCATCGGTTAAAAAGAATTCTTTCATCCAAAACCATGTTTGCTAAAAATGTTTTAATTTTTTTACATTATTAAAATAATTTATTAAATAAATTTTTACCTCTTTTTTACTTTAAAAAATTATTTTGAAGGAAATCATCATGTCTTTTTATAAACAATTCTTGTTTGTATTCTACCGAAAATGTGAAAGGAATCGTTATTTTAATGTGCATGGATTGAATTGGATTTACCATTTTTATGACCATTATTTTCATTGAATATTCCTTTATAATTTTCATGGTCGTATTCAAAGAAAATTAATTTAATTTTTTTTGTTTTAATAAGTGTTTTTAGAGAGAAACATTTATTTTCCTCAAGAAATGTTTACATTTTTTTAAATAATCCATTATAATTATTTAAGTTTATTTTCAAAAAAAATTTATATCCAATGTATTTTATTATTTTTTAAGTTTAAAAAGTGATTTTTAAATAAATTATATTTTCATAAAGAAATGTTCTAAGTGATATTTCAAAATAATTTTCCATCTATGATGACATCCTTTGATGTTACCTATGATTTATTAGAGATATAATAAAATGGTACTGTTCTTATTATTTCTCTTAATGGTTTTCATTTATGATTACAATATGTTTATGAAACCCATTTCTATTCCACATATTATACAAAGATAAAATTCTTACGAAACCCACTCATTTTCACAGGTTATTCTATGATGAAATAATGAAATGGTTATGAAACCTGTCTCTTTTCTACAGGTTATGATATAATGAAATATCTATGAAACGCATTTCATTTTTTGGTTAGATATAATGAATTTTTTTATGATCTTGTGGAACACATACATATGATTCTCATCATGTGATTTGTGGGACCTATATCTTCCTCCAATGAATTTAGTAAATATTTATATCTCATTAGATAGAAAATATTTTAACGGTGATGGAACCCAGTTTAGTAAGGTAATTTTACCACTATGGTGGTCTTGAATACTATGATAGTTTGGGGAGTGAACCCATTCCAATATTATAGCTTTGGTAGCGAGTCATTACTAATTTTGAAATTATTTTCTATTCTGATGTGTATGTCACAATTCAATGTCTAATTCCAAGGTTATGCTCCCATGGATAATGCTATTTGATTCATTTATGAGTCATGTCTTTTGAACTGAAAATTGTTATTCCACATATCATTATTATGATCATTGATATGCAAAGTATGTTTTTCAAAAGTGAATATCTTGTTCTTATAAACTTATTCTCAGGTCATATTTATTTGATCATTTGAATATCACTTTCTTACACCTATTGAGAATTTGATCTCACCCTTTATTATGTTTCCTATAACAACCCATCATTTTATTGTATGTATCTTTTTAAATTTAATCTCTTCAATATCTTACATTTCACATAACTTCAAGTTTAAATGTAGAATAATATACAATTAAATATCATTATTTTAACATGATTGTTATAACCTAGCCATTAAATCATAGGGAATGAATAATATTAACCAAATTATGAAATTTATGTATTATATATTTAACAAAATTCCTTTTAAATTCATATAAATTATTATATATCCATAAGATAAGAATGAATCCAATTTTACGCATTAAAAGGCTATATTTTTCTAAAGGTAGTTTTACCACATATTAATGGAGAACCTATTATAAATTTTTTTAGCACATTGATATATTATATTTTAAAACATAAACATCTTATTTTTAATCAGTATATAAAAATTTATTGTGGTAATATTTTTGGTATTTTTCTAATAAGTTTCATGTTTTTATGAATAGTGACAAATACTAATTTTTAATTGAAACCCACTTTTTTCATAAAAATAATTTATACTGTTAAATTATATTATTTAATGGTTTTAAAGTATACATAGATTATTTTTTATCATTTCATCAAATTTATGTCATTGGAATCAATTTTACATTGAATATACATATAAAAAATTTCAATCTTTTTCAAGATTAATCATTAATAACCTCTTCACCCACCTCGTCATTGAGATTAACTTTAAATTAATTACTACAACATCTATGGTTTGAATATTGAAAAATATATTCTCTATTTGGAATCCATGATTCCAAATTATAAAAATATTTTTCTTTTATTTTTGGCAATATGAATAGTAAAATTTAATAATATTTTAATTACCAAGGTTAAGGGTAAATCAAAAAATTAAAGGTAAAAGTAATATTATAATATTATAAAATTTACCATAAAACTTGTCCTAATCTAATTGGATTAATGATTTTTGGTCAAAGTCAACAATAATAAAAAATAATAACCTTTTTATGCCACTTGGGTAAGAAGTTGACATTTATTTTATTTTATTTAAAGATAAGTTAAAAATTTCATACTCATATTTTTAATAACTAACCCATTATTAATACAAGGTTATACAGAAGATAAATTAGACTATAAATAGTCATGTAAAATATAATACATTTATCTTCATCATGAAAGCTAATTTTTAATTTTTAGAGAATAAAAAATTTAATTAAAGGATTTCATAATAATGATGCAACAATTGTTTAATTAATAGAAATTTCAAATAAATGAATTTAAAAAATATTAAAATAAATATAATTTTACATAATTATTTAAATACAAGAATTTTATTGATAACTTAGAAATTTTAGTGATATATTATAAGTTTCGGTTCAAAGTTATCATGTGGTAAAGATATTTTTAAAAAGACAAATAATGAATAGTATCAAAATTGACATAAATGATACGTTAAAATAAATAATAATTTATCAAATGATATAAAATCCCTAAAAATATAAACTTGTCCCAAATTAATATAATAAGGTTATATATTTCATAACATATTCATTTGGTGTTCGTTTGGAATTTTATATTAACTATATTTACCATAAAGAGAAAAAAACAATGATGTAACTATAAGAGTTAAAGGGTTTAACTAGGGGTTAAAGACAAAAAATAAGGTCAATATTGTAACCTAAAGTTGTATAAAAACCATTTTTGAGAGTATTTAGATCCATAATGATATTTTATTCTAAATAAATCACTTTTTAGATATTTTTAATTGAAAATAAATTTGTATTAATTTATTATTTTTAATGTTCCCTAAACTGCCCCTCCCCTCTCTTATAAAAGGGAAACTCCTCCCTCACGTGATCACACCAATTTTATAATTCTAGATTAAAAAAACCTTAAAAAATTTTCCTCACAACATTCATATCTATTTTTTCGAAGTCTTTTTCAATTAAAAATATCAACCCTAGTGTCCCTATGAGGAGATCTAAAGGAAGTACATCGAAGAAGAGGTAATTGTTTTACCAACTCATTCAAGTTATATTCTTTTTATACTTTATCTTAATATGTTGTTTCCATACTAAAGTAATAAATAAAGTATAATCTATATGAATATATTTTATTATGGTTATGGTACAACCATATTTCATTTTTTATCCATCCTATGAAAAATAATATCCCCATGTGTGCGGGTACATACAACATACCGTCTCCACACTGTGGTATAATTTTTTACTCATAACTACTCTATTTGTATGGGTATAATGAGGAATATAATGGATATAAATAATATATATGACATTATATTTATTCTATATAATTAATATACCATCCAATTCTGTACCCTTTTTATCGGTTAGGGAATGATATCATCGCTCGTGCGTATGTATGACTTACCATCTCCCCAGCGCAATGAGATTCATCCTCCACAATAAACATTTAAGAATAATTAAAAAATTTATATTATTTATAAATATAATATTTATGAACTAAATATAATTCTTCTTAGGGAGAAAATATATCCTATTCATATGAATCATGACTTACATGACAAAACAAACATAAGAAAATGAAGTAGGTATCATCTGAAATAAGGATAAAAATGAAATATTATTAAAACAATGATATAAGAGGATCATATATGATATAATAAATATTAATATTGTTTTTGTTTAATTTATAACACTATTTAACAATTATATATGAGTTTAACTAACCCTCAACCGAAAAAAAGTAAAAGGTAAGGGTTAATTTCACAATCTCATTATTAATCGGGATTGTTTGTACGTAAGTATTCACTGAGAAATATTTATCATCCATGTACATGTTTCTTAAAAACATATTTAAAAATATTATTACTATTCTTATAAAAAAATTTAAATTAATTTTACTCATGTTTTACTTTTTATTAAATGTTTCTAAAGGAATCTTTTTTTTTCATTTTCCAAATGATGCACTTTATAACATTTTTGATAAAATATAGAAGGAATATTATTTTTTTAAAATTATAAAACATGATCACATTTTACCAATTTTATGATTCCTTCATGTTTTTAATCTTACTTTACTCGTTTATAATTTTAGTTTAATTTTTTTTATAAATTCATGGATTTTAAATAAATGATTTCGAAAAATTGGATTTTTCCTAAGATATTTCTAATGATTTTATAAGAGTTTTTTCATCTATGTCAACATAATTTTTTTTAATATTATTTTTCATTGATTTTAATCTCTTTTGATAAAATATAAATTATCTTATTGAAGGTTTCATGATCAGTTTGACTGTGGAAGTGCTATTTTGAAACCATTCGTGGTTTATGGTTAAAGTATTCACATTTCGTATTTTTTGTTTTCAATATAAATGTTTATGTTGTTTATGTTTTCATATGAGGAATTAATTGTACTTAGTAATTGATGGGAAAGTCCCGATATATCTCCCTGATGCATTTGTAGGTCTTATGTGACAAACTAGACTGGTTTTTTACCCATTTATATATGGTGTCTTGGACAAAGCCTTGATGGTATGTTTATGATGTCCAAAATTATGCATTCCTTCATTATGAGATCAGTTATTGATATTACACATGATTATTCTACTAGTATAATATCCATGTGAATGTTTATATGGACTTATTTGATTTATTATTTCTATATTATGCTCCATATTATGTTCATAATGCTTGTGTTTCATTTATAAACCTTGTTTTAAAAGTTGATTCTTATTTATGAAATATTAAACTACATTATTTACCCTTACTAAGCATATAAGCTCACACCTTTATTATGTTTTATTTTTCTATGATTCCAATATATTTTTTATTATTTATATGAAGGCTTAAGATATAGAATAATGTTATTTTCATAGGATTATCTATGTTGTATTTTATGTTTTGAATTTTAATGCAAGGTTCATGTATGTAATATATTTTATTAGAATACTAAGCTGATCGGTCCTTCCAGATTCAAAACATGTATCTATACCAATGTAATAAAGTAACAGACAAAATCTTAGATACTCGAGTCAGGTTTGTTATAGTTTCTATCAGAGAAAGTTTAGTAGAAACATTGGAAACTTTATTTAGAAAAAAAATATTAGGAAACATAACCTCACGATAAACAATGTGCATAAGTATAGAAGAACATACAATAATTTTGTTAAGGTAGAGATTATGTGGGACTTCCTAGAAATACATCCCTATATAGACACTATAAGTGGACATGGTTCTAGAACAGATGTACATATGGGTAATAAATCAGACAAGGTGTGTTAGTCGTGACTCGGTGTGACCTGGTTCTCGACCACGGGCATCACTATGCACCTGTTTTGACATTCTCTAGGGATATTCATAGGAAAGTTCATATTTTCTTTAAAACCCATTATGAAGGATTATAAAGTATAAATGTCCCCATATAACCCATTTTTATGATTTAGATATTACTTATACCAAAATTATTAATTTAGGATATGTTATTCACTAGTTCTATGATTATACATTAGGTTTCATAATGTTATGATGTAATCTAGTGAATGCCATTATTTAGAAATGGTGCATAGTGGAAGGAATAAAAACCTTATAAATGCATACAATCTATGTAGGGATTTACCTCTAATTAATGATAATGATGATTGAGTTGAAGCTGTAACTAGTGTTAAACAACTTATAACTATTCTGGGATAGCTAAATCAATTTATAAACAATAACCTTACCCACATGGAGAAGCCTGATCAACAACACAAAGGACCAATGTTAGACCACTTCCTGATAAAAAAACCAAAAAAAATCAATGGGACTACAAATCTATTTGAGGTTGATCAATGGATAAGTTCCATAGAAAAGATATTTCACACTTTGTGAAGTAAGGAAATGGAGAAAGTTGTCTTGGTATATTATCATCATTCTGGAGATGTTAATAAATGGTGGTCATTGAATCAAAAAACTAAGGAGGAGTGATAAATTTAAATCATGGAATGGAATGATTTTATGGAAATTTTCATAGAATTAAATATCCCTCATGAACAATAAGAAAATATAGGGAGGGAATTTCTAGGTCTGAGGTAAACATAATATCATAATGTTACAAAATATGAATCCAACATTAAAAGGATAAAAATAAATTCTACGGACTACATACAAAACCATGGTAGTAATATTGATCATTTATTTGGTGGGTTAAAGACATTCCTCTGATAGGAATTGGTCTCCAAAACCTTCTCATCATAAATCGATATAGTCTAACAAGTTATCAAGATAGATAAATAATTCTATAAGTCTTATTACTTTAATGAAAAGAATGAGAAGAAGAGAATGATAGAGAAAGATATAGATAAAGGGAAAATGGAAAGAAGTATTTCATCACATGTGTTAATTGTCTGAAGAAACACCCTGACACTTACCGGAAGGAAAAGGGAGTTTGTTCTATGTGGAGAGAAAGGTCACTAGGATCATGAATATAAGGGAAAGAAAGAATCTATCAATGTGTAATGTTTAAAATCTAAGGAGATGGGGTAATTACACAAATGAATGTGCCAAATTTCAAGAAAATATATCTTAGAAAAAAAGAAAAGGGATCAAGGTAAATATTATGTTATTACTATATCCGAAGTGGAATAATTAATGTATATTTTTGTTTTTGGATTGATGAATTATGTTATTATATTATTGTTATATGAGTCATGTGGTATATAAGGATTTTATGATAGTGCTTCTTGTTTATGGATATGGAATAATTCATGTTTTCATTAAGGTTTTAAGGTGATCAAGGTATTCATATATTTAGTATGTGACAAAAAGGTTTGCATTATTTTGTATTGGGAAAATATGATGTTATGTTGATTTTGGAAATTGAGTGACCTTCCTTCTAATGTGTTGGAACATAATATTTTGTAAAAAATTACCATTTATGAAATTTCTTAAGATGATATTTGTGCAAGGTTTTATAAATTGTTGCATTAATTCACAATTTGATAAAACCCATTCTAAGAAAATAAGTAGAAATAGATCAAGACATAACCAAATGATAATATTGTGTTTATAGAAATATATATTAACTTATATTATTATATATTGGATTAATTTCTTAACTATTAAAAAGTGGTTTTGAGACCAAAATTTTATCCTAGTATCGTTTTTTCTGATGAATCAAATGGTCCCTGAGATCATAATAAATTTATATCTTTGTGACTGTTAAATTTCTTCTCATCATGTTCTCTATTAGTATCCACCCTGACATGATGGTTAGATTTATCTTCCATGTCTATGATTTCTTACATAGAACCCTATTATGTGTTATCTCTATTGGACTTCATACTTCCCTTGCTTAATTTTAAAGTTGATTTCTCTTTAATCCTTTTTTGATGCGGTATTTCATCAAAGATGTATTGAAAAGTCAAAGACATAATTTTTTATCCTACGTTTAAACAGCAAGGAAGAAATATATTAAAGGAGGAGATAATGTAAAAAACCAATATTTTATGTTATGTATCTTTTTAAATTTAATCTCTTTGACATAATACATTACACATAACATAGATTTTAAACGAATAATGATATACAATTAAATAACATTATTTTAACACGACTGTTATAAACTAGACGTTACATCAACGAGAATGAATAGTACTGATGTAATTATGAAATTTATGAAATTTATGTATTATATATTTAATATTTTTTTTACATTCATCCAATTTTTTTTATAGTCATTAGATAATAATAAATCAAATTTTACACATTAAACGACTATATTTTTCTAAAGGTAGTTTTACCGCCTTTTAATTGAAAACCTATTTTAATAAAAAAAATTGATAGATTTATATATTCTATTTTAAAAAATAAAATTCTTCTTTAATTTTTGAATATATAAATTAACATTGGTTAAATTTTGGGTAATTGTTTGTTAGGTTTCATGTTTTTATGAAGACTAAAAATACTAAATTTTAATTGAATTTTTTCATCAAAATAATTTATAGTGTTAAATTATATTATTTATGTATTTTAAAGTAAAAAAATATTTCTTTATAATTTATTCCATTTTAGTTTATTGTAATCAATTTAAAATTTATTTTTGATATAAAAATGACTCAATCTTTTGCATTTTTAAACATTATAAACTTGTTTTCTCACCCCATCAACAAGATTAATTTTAAATTAATTACATAGATTATGTGTTTTAAATTTTGAAAAATGTATACCATATTTGTAATCAGTGGTTCTAAAATTAAGTAAATATGTTTCTTATATTTTTGGGAATATGAATAGTAAAATTTAGTAATATTTTAATTACCACGCTTAAGGGTAAAACAAGTAATTAAAGTTAAAAAGAATACTATAATATTATAAAATCTACCCTAACACTTGTCCGAATTTAATTGGATGAGCAATTTTTCTTAAAAATCAAGCTGAGGATGAAATTATAACCTTTTAATCCACTCACGTAAGAAAATGTCATTTATTATATTGTATTTAAAGATAAGTTAAAAAATTTATACTCATCTTTTTAATAACTAAATAATTTTTAATATAGAGTTATATAGAAGATAAATTTGACTAAAAATAGTAATTTTGAATCTAATAAATTTATCTTCATCATGATAATTTATTTTTAATTTTTATACAATAGATAATTTAACTAAATAATTTCCTAATAATGCTGCAGTAATTGTTTAATTAATGGAAATAATAAATAAAAGATAATAAACATATTATAATAAATATAATCTGACATAAATAATGAAATCCATGAATTTTATATATAACATCTAAATTTTAGTGATATATTAGAAGTTGTTTTTCAAATTTATCATGTTAAGATATTTTTAAAAAGGCAAATAATGAATAGTATCATAATTGACATAAATGATACATTAAAATAAATAAAATTTTATTAATTGATATAAAATTCATAAAAATATAAAATTCATCCAAATAACTAGAATAAGGTTAAATATGTCATCAATGTCCCATTTGGGTTTCTTTTGGTATTTTATAGTAACTATATTAACCATAAAAAGTAAAAATCCAAGTTGTCACTATTAGAGATAATGGGTTTAACTAAGGGTTGAAGCCAAAAGATAAGGTTAATATTGTAACATAAACATGAATAAAAATTATTGGTTGAGAGGATTTAGGCCCATCATCATCTTTGATTTGAAATATCTCATTTTTGAGCTTTTTTAAATGGAAATTAAATTTATATTAATTTAATATTTTGAGGGTTCTTTAAATAGTCCCTCCCCTATCTTATAAAAGGGAACCTTATCCCTCACATCATCACACCAGATTTAGCCTTCTAGATCGACCAAAAAATAAAAATTTATCCTCAAAACGTTATTATCAACATTTTGGAAGTCCTTGTCTGATAAAAATATGACCTGTAGTGTCCCTAAAAGAAGATTCAAAGGAAGTCCATCGAAGAAGAGGTAATTGTTTTACCAACTCATTCAAGTTATTTTCTTATTCTAATTTCTATTCCTTAATTTTTTGCATAATAAAGTAATAAATCCAGTATCATCTATATTATGGAATGTTATTATTAGTATGGGATAACCATATTTCTCTTTTTATCCATCCTATGAACAACAATATCCCCATGTGTGCGTACGTACAACTTACAGTCTCTACGCTGTGGTGTATTTTGTTATTCATCACTACTTTATTTAGATGGGTATAATGATGAATATAATGGATATAAATAATAAATATAACATTATATTGATTATTTATAAGGAATATACTATACAATTATTTACCATTTTCATCATTAAAAATAATTATATCGTTGCTTGTACGTACGTATGACATACTGTCTCCATGATACGATGAGATTCATCCCCCACGATAACCATTTAAGATTTATTATAAAATTTATATGATGAATAGATATAATATTTATGAAGTTAATATAATTGTTATATGAATAATATATATCATATGTATGTTAAATAAGACTTACATGACAAAACAAACATATGAAAATGAAACAATTAACACCAGAAACAATAGTAAAAACGAAATATTATTAAAAAAAATGATATAAGAGGATCATATATGATATAATAAATATGAATCTATCTCTATTATAATTTAATTAAATTATTTCAATATTATACAGGAGGATAACACACTCTCAACTAAAGGAATGTACAAGGTAATGGTTAATTTCCCAATCTCATTATTAACCAAGATTGTTTATACATAAGTATTTATTGAGACATATTGATCATCCATGTCCATGTATCATAAAAATGCATTTTAAAACATTCTTAATATTATTCAACAATTGATTAAAGTCATTTTACCCAAGTTTTAATTTCTATAAAACATTTCTAAAGGAATCATTTTTTCATTTTATAAACAAGGTACTTCATGAACTTTTTGAAAATATATAGAAGGAATTCTATATTTTTTAACTTATATGACATGTGAATATTTTACCACCATCATGATGCCTTTATATCTTGAAGCATCCTTTACAATTTTGAAATGTTATTTTTAAATAAATTTTTCTTATATAAATTCGTTTCATTCTAATAAATGATTTCAAAGAAAAAATGGATTTTTCACAAGATATTTCTAATGATTTTATTAGAGTATTTTCATCTATGTAAGCATAATTTGTTGAATCATATGATTAAATGAGTTTAATATCTGATGATACAATATAAATTATTTTTTTTTGAAGGGTTCATGGTCATTTTGACATTGGATGTGCTATTTTGACACCAGTCATGGTTTATGGATAAAGTATTTGTCACGACCCGTCCCCTGAGGCCCCTATTGTGACTACACCAAGCCTGCCTCCTGAAGGCCATGGGCTGGCGACTAGGGCCAAAAGCATCAACTTGCATGTAAGAGGCATTTTCTTGAGTTCCTATATTCATGCACATGCCCGAACAAGTCCAACACACAAAAAAGAAACAAGTGTCACTAAAACAAAGCCGAGTTCAAGTAAAACTAATATAATTGGGCCAGAACACGAACCCAACAAAAGTACTAAAAAAGTGCAAAAATGAAACTTTAATGGCCATTCACGGAAAACCACACATGTTAATGAGAGTATTGTAGTTACTAGAAGTTGAAGTAGAACATCCAATCCCCCCAATCCTAGTAGGCCATGCCTGGTCCTAGGCCACCAAGTCCACCATTGTAGCTTCCATTGATCCGATCTACCTAAGCACCTCTGAGTCCTGGTCTACCGAATTCTCTATCGAAATATCGATCGTTTGTACTAGAAAAAACATTTACGTGGGAAGCCTATCTAGGGGTTATTAACAATGTAATTAGTAGGGAACCAAAAAAAGGAATAACCACAAAACAATACTCCAAGAAAAGCATGAAGCACAAGATATCTCACACCATGTATTCAATTACGGCAGTGATAGTAGAATCACCAATCATATCATCAAACATTTTAGCTTCTGGATATCTCTTCTTCTATCATGTACAATGAGCCTACCATGTCACAAAAAAGTTCTTCCAACTAACCTTGGACTACTTAGGTACACCTCATCATTGCATACAGTGGGCCTGCAAAGTCACACCGAAGCACTTCCCACTAATCATGGACAACTGAGGTACTTCTCCTCGTCACGTACAGGGGGCCTGAAAATTCATATAGAAGTTCTTCCCATATTGGTCCTAAAAAGTCACAATGAATTGATTCCCACTTGGCCATAGTTCTATCTCAATGAGTCTAAATTCATCAGTCTTCAGGTCTTAGCCAACCGTATGGTTTATACATACCGCACCTGGGAGAACCGATCCTCAAGCCATTATTTGCTTATAAACTTACATGACAACCTCCTCAAGTCATGAAAAAAGATCTGACTCGTCAAGATAGTCCCAACACCACAAACGTATCATCAACCAAATGTTCTTATTGCAAGGTATTAGTGTTTTAGTAAACAGGGGCTGGTTGCGTCTGGGTCCGATCTAGCCCGGTCAGACCAACCCGACCAACTTTTCCTGAGGGTCCCACATACCCTCATTTATTTAGAATGACTTAAACTAAACCTGTTCAAGTCTAGGTCGGTCCCGTTTGGCCTGGCTAGTGGTCGAGGACCAATGTGCCTCGTTGGACCAGACTCAGTTTGGCCGAGGCTCCAGCCCGCCGGGTCGCCCGTCGACCCGGTCTAGTCTGGTCCTACTCGAAGGGTGCAGGTCTAGCTCCCCAGTGTGGGTATGGCCAGCTTAACCATGGGACTAACTCACTAAACTACGATTCTGGCCCACTTTCTAGGGCAGGTCTTGTTAGCCCGAAGCCCAACCCACGCGGTGCGGGCTGGTGGTGTACTGCCTGGCCGGGATGCAACATCTGACTACGTCCAACACCCTAATTCCCTAAGGGATTCTGCATGGCCTCCATCCTAACGTGGTCAAGTGACCGCTGTGCCAGCAAATCTGGGTGTCCCGGATGCGCGACACCCCTCCAAGCAGCACCCACCTGGGGCCACATCACCCCACGGCTGCCGCAACCAAATGACTACTACGACGCGCCGACAGGATCACTTCTATCCTCCAGTGCGGCCAGTGAGGTCTTTCCGCCTTCTCTACTTGGCATCTCCCCCTCCACACAACCGGCTTGGATTGGCCACTATCACTGATCACCGGTGGTGTTGTGCCAGTGGCACCTTCTACGGGCCACCGGAGTTGCTCAGGTTGTCTGTTTTCTGATCCCTATATGCCTACGGTCCTCTCAGGTTGACGCCACCACAACGATGGCCTCAAATGTGCCTTTCCAGAATTTTAGACCATATATTCACAAGGAACACACATGTGGAGGGGTCCAGGCCTTTATTCATGTTATCCCACACCCTCCGCGTTAGATTTTTATAAACATGGGATGTTTGATGATTTTAGTTCATTCAAATAATGATAATTTCTATCTCAGATAGTGAAAACCCCTAAAACGTTACCCCCCACATAAACGAACGATTCTCGGATCAAACTATTTGTGGGTTGATCCGTGTTCATCATTTATAGAAAAGAACGGGGAATAAACTTATATAAAATAACCCCTACCTATTTGATTTTCGTTTTTTGCAGTGTTACGTCCTCAAGGATTCAAGACAACAACGTCGTTTGTTGTTCTGACTCTTTTCTTCGAGGTGCGTCGAAGATGTTTGACGTTCGTTAGAGTTTTTCATTCTTATTTGGAGAGGATGTTAGTCGGAGGTTTGTTATAGAATCCTTGGATTTTAATTCCCACACGCTCCAATGTGTTTATTTAATAAAAAAGAAACATATCACAACGTTTCTGTTATGCTACGATGTTACGTCGTTACGCTGTTTCATTTATGAAAAAGCATAGTGGTTACACTTTCACTACAAGACATTAAGGGGATTCATTAATTTCTCCTCGTCCTTGCCTCGTCGCCACACCGTAACATCTCCATCTAACCATAAATGGTAATAAAGAAAAATAAAATAACTTTTTAAAGTTATTTAATTATTTTTTCAAAAAGTCCCAAAAATTAACTTTTTTGTCTGACCCTTTCCAGTCAAAGTTATGTTTTTTTATGATAATCCAAAAATTTTAAATTCAATGGCGATCTCTAATTTTTTATCTGAACACCAATTCAAAGGATAGAAAAAACCACTTGCACATTTACTAAACATACCTTAAATAAAGTTCAAAATTCTGTTTTGGGATCACCAGGCCTCAGAATCACGTGCCGTCAATGTGTGTGGTCGCAAAATAATTCTATATAATAAAATAAATTACGCAGAATTTCTAAGACATTACATTCTCTCCACCTTAGATATTTATGTCCCTAAAAGATAAAAAAAATAATCAAATAGATGGGTGTACTAAGAACAAATCTAAGCCTCCCCCTCCCATGTTCTCTCCTAGAGATTTCTGTACTACCACCAAACTCACACAATAGGAATCGACCACCAACATAGGACCCACTTCTATTGATCCTCTATCTCCACTAGTAACTCCACAAACATTTCCCCATCATCAATGTCTAGATTTCTCTAATCAAATTATGTGCAATGGATCATGCATGTATCTCCTCAACTAAGACATGTGTAAAACATCATGCACCTAGTGCATCTGTGGGAGAAAATCTAGGTGGTCTGCCACCTTGGAAACTCTGATCCGGATCTAAAAGATCCAATGATTCTCAAGGATAGCTTACCACCCCTACCAGATCCTTGCAATCCTCTATGGGGGAGACCCAAGTGAATACATGATCACCCTCCTCAAAATGCAAGGGTCTTTGTCTCCTATCAGCATGAGACTTCATCCAGCTCTATTCAGTCTTGATCCTCTCCTAGATGATCTGCATCTTCTCAGTGGTAGCTCGTACCTACTCTAGTCCCTGAGTGCCAACTCCCATGGGTATGTCTAGCATAGGGTTGATCTTCAAGGCTACCCATACAAGGCCTCAAACAGTTCCATGACCATGGTGGAATGATAGATTCTGTTGTATGAAAGCACCACTAGTGGTAGGTGGTCCTCCCATCTGTGACAAAAATCTAGGATGCAATCATGTATCATGTCTTCCAAGGTCTTTATGGTCTACTCTATCTGACAATCCATCTAGGGATGAAAATATACTCTCAATTGCAGCTGCATCTTGAACTCCTCTTGTAAACCACTCCATATCTAGGATCTAAAGAGAGCATCACGATCTGAGACGATCGTCGAAGGCACCCCGTGAAGCCGCACTATCTCCTAGACGTAGAGGCATCCTAATATCTCTACTGTTCTTGGACCTTGGATGGGTAGGAAGTTAGATGAATTGGTGAGTTGGCCAACGATAACCCAGATAGAGTCATGTACCCTGGATGTGTTTCGTAAACCCATCACAAAGTCCATCGAGCTACCACCCCATTTCTAGTTCGGTACCTCAAGTGGTTGGTCACAGCCTGCTGGAACTTGATACTCGGCCTTCACTTTCTAAAAAGTGTGGCATCGTGAAACAAACATAGCCACCACTTTCTTCATCCTTGGTTACCAGTACTAATGTCGGAGGTGATGGTACATATTCACCACTCCAGAATGTACCGCCAAAGTGGATGTATGGAACTCCCTCAAAACCTCCTCTCACAATGTCATTGGCACTATGGTGTGCCCTCTAAAAAGGATAGCGTGCTCCCCACATATCGAAAATCCATTATGAGCCCTTCTTGAGGATAACAGAGCATGTCAGGCATCGCAGTCAACAAACACCAGTTGTGCCTCCCTGACTTGTTATACGATTGTAAAAGTAATAGTCATCTATTGAAGGTAAGAAGCTCCACCATCATCCATGAAGGGTATCTTCATCACGACCATTTTCTCTATTGCCCCACTCAACAACTAGAAACTGTTCCTCCTGCTGAGTGCATCTACCACCACATTTCCTTTTCTAGGACTACAGACTATCTAAAATTCATAGTCCTAGAGGAACTCTAGACAATTTCGTTGTCTCAGGTTCATGTCCTTCTAATATAACATATACACGAGACTCTTGTTGTCGGAGTAAACCATAAATCATTCACCCATCACGTAGTGCCACCACATATTCAAGGAAAAGACCACTAACTCTAACTCCAGGTCATGGGCCTCATAGTTTTTCTCATGCTTTCTCATCTGTCATGAGCCGTAGGTTATCACTGCTCACTTTTTCATCAGGACACAACCTAGTCTGGTCCCTGATCCATTGAAGTAAACTACATACCCAACACCCTACTCTAGTAGTCACAAGATGTGTGCACTAGTCAGTCTCAACCTTAGATCCTAGAAACTCTAATGACATTTCTCCATCCACACAAAGGGTTATCCCTTCTGTGTCAAAGATGAAAAGGGTGATGATACTCTGGAAATTTCACAAAAAAACTTCTGATATTAACCATCAAACCCCAAGAAGCTCCACACCTCATTCAAGCTCCTAGAAATCTCCTAGGAAAGCACCACATCTATCTTCGTCAGATCTACTGCAACTCCAGCCTTTGAGATGACGTGTCGTAGAATGTGGACTTCCAGAATCCAAAACCGACACTTCGAGAGATTGTTATAAATCTGGTGGTATCAGAGTTTTTTCAGGACTATCCGTAGGTGTGTAGCGTACTCCTCCTCTGACGCCAAGTACACCAAGATGTCATCAATTGAAGAACACAAAGAACCGGTCAAGGTACGGCTTGAAGATATTATTCATGACCTCCATGAATACTTCATGGGAATTAGTCATGCTGAAAGGCATCACCAGGAACTCGAAGTGGCCATACCGACACCTGAATATTGTATTCAGTACATCCTCATCCCATACCTGAAGCTGGTGATAGCCTGATCTGATGTCTATCTTTGAGAACCACTTCACCCCCTTCATCTGGTCAATGAGATCATCAATTATAAGTTGTGGATACTTGTTCATCATGGTCACCTAGTTCATGCACTGGAATTCCACACACAACCTCAAACTCCCATCTTCCTTCGTGGAAAAAAGTACTGGGGCTACCGATGGTGAAACGATGGGCCAAAAGAACCCATTCTCCAGCAAGTCCTCCAGCTATACCCTCAGCTCGAAAAGCTCTGCAAGAGCCATCCGATATGCCGGTGTGGATATCAATGACATCTCAGGGTATAGGATGATGCAGAAGGCTACCTCCCAATGAGGAGGTAGTCCCAGAACATCCTCACGAAAAACATCCTTGTAATTGTCCACCACTATAAGAAAAATTTTACTCCCCTCATCCATTGCACTAAGGGTGAGGCTAGACAACTGGTGAGTGATTGGCTACACCCTCCTCCAAGAAATATTTTCATGCACGACAAGGGTTTCCTTCTCGCTGGTGAATGAAAAGCTTGGTCCCATATCCACAGAGACACCACACTTTATGCTTAAAACAATCAATATGAACATGGACTATAGATAACTAGTCCATACCCATGATGAATTCATAAGGCCTCGATGCCGCAACTAAGAGATCCCAACTGAATCTCTCGCCTCATAGAGTAATATCACACTAGTGAGACATGTTTGTAATCATATAATCCCATCCCGTATGATCTTCTAGTCGTAATGATCAATCCAATGACTGCACCTAAATCTACGAGCTCCAAACAAGAGCCATGGAAATGAATAAGTGACTGGAAACTGTTTCTATAAGACATACAACTAGGGTGGAGAATCCACAGATAGTATCTCAGATCATATCTAAAGTGCCATGGTCATAAGCCCCCACTTCCTGAAGCTATGCTTTCCCCTATCTTTTTTCTCCGTGAGGTCGGGGTGGACCAAATGGGGTGGTGGTGGGAACACCTCAAACCATCTCCCATCGCCTACTGCTCGACCTACTCCCCTTCCATGTATTCCACACTACAAAAATCCTTGGTCGAACTACTGCCTCTGCATTGGCGCCCCTTGAACTTCTTCAGGTCATCTATATGGCGTTTCGGGCAGTCACATTCCATGTGTCCCTGCCCGCCACAAGAGAAGAAAATCCTGGTTCATGACTGACTCCCTCTGGTCTAGGATCCTTGTACTACTGACTATGAGTCCTAGGGTCGTCCTTTGAAATACGTATCCCGCTTGGGCCCTCGGTTCTACTATCTTATTCCTACCAAAGACTCTTCCTCCAAGGGTCTTATGGTAGCTCTAAATGTGGGCACCGGCTCCTCCAATAAGTTCTCTACCGTAAGGTATTGTTTCAGCACCCCATCCCGAGTAGGGATGCTAAGAGACAACATCAACGCCCTGATATCTCACCAGAGTCGCTAATCAATGGATCAAACCCTAAAGAAATGGTCTCGTACCATATCTTTCAAGTAGAGAGATATCTTGGTGAACCTCGATGAGTATTCGACCACCATCATGCTGCCCTTCTGTAGGTGAAACATCTATTGAATGCTCATAGAGTGCAAAGCCATGGGAAAGAACTCCTCTTGGAAAAACAACTCGATGTCTGCCTAGGTGTGGGATGCCTCATCATACGTCTGAGTGGTCAAGCTCTACCATCTCCCTAACGATCCCTACAGAAGGATTGCTGATAAGATATCTATCTGGTTAAGCAGTTTCCTTACTATGCAGAAGACCCACATCACTGCCTCCAGCCAGTCCTCTTCGACATGAGGATCTGTCTCTCCCCTGAACCTAATAGTTCTTTGTCTCTGAAACTCATGAAGGGAACTGAGTCTGTGCACTTCCTCTACCGGAACCTTCGGGACTATATGTTGACCATAAGAAGGTGGTAGCACTAGTTCACCACCCAGTGGGGTATCTCTAGAACGGGTCCCTAAATAGACGCCTCGTTTCTAGGAATGCTATCCTCACAACCTTGTATCTGGATCCTAGCCAATCGTCTACATGGAGGCATCCTGAGATAGATCAAGATGTACCACGGTCAGAAGGTTTTACCTGGTGAGATGACTTTTATTCAAAAGAACATAAGGCGGCACTTATGCAACCAGTGTTTCATGTATAGATCTGAAAAGAAGAATTCAAGGCCCGGGTGTATGGATAAATCGGCCGCCATACCAATATTGGACCCGCCGAATCTGAAATTCGAACTCGCAAGACATAACACTGTTTCCCCAAAACCAAATAATAGACTCACAGTATTTGTGGTAGGACTGACCGATCTATGATACCACTTTTTTATGACTTTTCCCCTAGGGTCGATGTTGTGATGACCCCAAAACTGCCTCCCGAAGGCCAGGGGATGGTGACTAGTGCCAAAGGCATTAACTTGCATGTGGGAAACATTTTCCCAAGTACCTGTACACACACACATGCCCAACCAGGTCCCACACACTAAAAATGAACAAGTGTCACTAAAAAAGATGAGTACAAGTGAAAATAATATAACTAGGCCAGAATACAAATGAAAAAAAAACTAAAAACAAAAAAGTAGAAAAAGGAAACTCTGATGCCCATCCTTGGAAAACCCCACATGATCATGAGAGTAGTGTAGCTACTGGAAGCCGAAGTAGAATGTTTTATCCACCCGATCCTATTGGCCCCCACCAATTCCTAGGCCACCATGTCCACCATTTAAGAATCTATCGGTACTGTCTCCTTGAGCACCTCTGGGTCCTAGTCCACCAATGTCTCTATCGAAACGTCGATCATATGCACCAGACACAATACTTGTGGGAGAAACCTATGCAGGGGTGAGTAAAAAGTATTCAGTAGGGACCCAACAACAAAAAGGAATGACCATAAATCAATCCTAAAATTAAATAAAGAAAAACCAGGCAACTCAAACCATGCATACTTTAAGGGTAGTGATATTAGAATCATCAATCACATCATCGAAAACCTCGGCTACTGGAGAGATTTTCATCTATCAAGTGTAGTTGGCCTTCCAAGTCACACATAAGTGCATCCCATTATCCTTAGATAGCTTAGGTACTCCTCCTCATTGAATATCATGGGCTTGAAATGTCACACAAACGTTCTTCCCACTAATCTTGGACAACTGAGATAATCATTGTCCCGTACTGTGGGCCATCAATGTCACATAGAAATGCTTCCCATCATGGGCCTGCAAATCCACATAGAATTTCTTCCTACAGGGCCATAGTCAAGTCTCATAGATTCAAAATTCACCTGTGTTCTGGTCTCAGCCAAACGTAGGGTTCAATATATAGGACTCTTTGGAGAACCACTCCTCGTGATAGGCATCACATCTCAATTATATTAGAGCCTCGTTAGGGGTTGCCAAAACATTCAACTCATAAAGAGGGTCCCAACACCGTAAATAGATCATCAAACAGGAAATCAGTTTAAATGTTATTAGCATTTTAGTAAATAGCAAGGGTTGTGTCTAGGTCTTTTCCGGCCCGATTGGACCAACCTGACCAACCCGGCCTGAGGGTCCCACATACGCCGATTTAATTCGACCAACTTGTCTTGACACAGTTTCGGTATGGGTTGGTTCAGTATGGCCTGGCCAGTAGGCCAGGCCTAATGGGACTCACTAGACCAGGCCCAATTTGGCTTAGGGTCCATTCCATCGGGTCGCCCGGTGACCCAATCTAGTTCGGCCCGACCTGAAGGGCATGGTTATAGACTGACGACGCGAGTCTGGCATGTCGGCGTGAGTTCGGCCCACTAGGTGTGGGTCCAGCCTGCTGACGCGTGTCCAGCCTGATGGGATGCGGAACTGTCCCATTGTGATGCTGGACCAACGCACTGGGCCATGGGCCAGGTTCACTAGCTGGGGCGCGGTTCATCAGCCCAAAGCCCAGCGCGTGCGGTGCGAACCGATGGTACGCCCCCTAGACTGGATGTAGCGTCCATCCACGTTCAACTCCACGTTGTCCCGCAGAATGCTGTAGGGCCTCCCTCTTGCCGCAGTCGAGCGACCATGATGCCAACTTGTCTGGGTGGCCTAGAAGTGGGCCACCCCTCCACACGACGACCACCTTGCACCGCGTCACCCTGCAGCTACCGCAGCCTCTGGCCACCGCGGCGTGCCATCGTCCTCCAGTGTCATCGGTGATTTTTGGCCACATCCTCTACCGTGGTGATAGTCGGAAATGCCCCCTTCACGTGGAGTTCATGAACCGGTCATCGGCGTCACCGCACCAGTGGTGTCGTGCCGACGACACCTTCTACGGGGCACCTGAGTTTCTCCGGTGGTCTGTTTTCTGATCTGTCTGCACCTATGGGCCTCTCAGTTCACCGTCATCACTTCGATGGTCTTGAACGCGGATTTCATAAATTTTGGAAAATCCGTTCACAAGGATCACAAATGTGGAGGGTCTGGGACTTTGTTTTTGTCGATCTGCGCCCTCCGCGTTTGAGGTTTATAAACATGGGAAGTCTGAGGATTTCAGTTCAATCAAAAAGTGATAATTTTAATCCAGGATACTGAAACCCCCCGAAAAATGTTACCCTCACACATAAATGCATGATTCTCAGATCAACATGTTCATGGGTTGATCCGTGTTCGTCATTTCTAGAAAACACCAGGGAAGAACTTTAAATAAAATAACCCCTACCACATTGACGTTTCTTTCCGTAGTGGTAGGTCATCGAGGTTTCAAGATGTTGACGTCTTTTGTTGCTTCTAACTCTGCTATTCGAGGTGCATCAATGATGTTTGATGTTCGTTGATGTTTTTCATTATTAATTATAGAGGATGTCTAAAATATGTTCTTCATATAATCCTTACACTTTAATTCCCCCACTCTTCAATGTGTTCTTTTAATAAAAAAGAAACATGTCACATAGTTTTTTTATTCTGTTTCATTTATGAAACAGTGTAGCGGTTATTCTTGAATAACGAGCCATTAATGGGATTCCTTAATTGTTCCTCATGTTCACCTCATTTCCACACCACAACATCGTCTTCCTATGCATAATAATGAGAAATAAAAATATGATAACTTTTTAAAGTTATTTTATTATTTTTTGAAAAAGTCCTAAAAATTAACCTTTCCATCCAACCCTTTCCGGTCGAAGTTAAGTCCTTTAAAAGAGAATCTGAACATTCTGAATTGAACGGTGTTGTTGGATTTTTGATCCGAGAACCGGTTAAAATGTTAGAAAAAACCCGCTCTCATATTTACTAAACATACCTTAAAAAAGTTCAAAATTTCGTTCCGGGATCACCGGGCCTCAGATTCACATTCCTTCAAAGTGTATGGTCTCATAATAATTCCATATGATAAAATATTCACATATAATTTCCACGAAATTACAATATACAAATTTTTACTCTAGTTTTTCAATACAAATTTTTATGTTGTTGATGTTTTCATATGAGGAATGCATTGGACTTAGTAAGTGATGGATGGGGCCCGCTATAGCCCCTTGATGCATCGGTAGGTCTCATGAGAAAAACTAGATAGGGTTTTAGCCTATATATGTATGGTGTCTTGGCCTATGTGTTGACAATATTTTTATGATGTCTGACATTATGAATTACCTCATTATGAGATTAGTTGTGGATATTACATATGATTATTTGACTAGTAGAATATCCAAGTGAATGTTTTTATGGAATTATTGGATTTATTCTTTCCATATTATGCACAATATTATGTTTAAAAGGAATGTGTTTCAGTTTTACACCTTGCCTTAAAAGTTTATGATTATTTATGATAGCTTCCCGGTATTATCTACCTTTACAGGGCATTCGAGCTCACTACTATCTTATGTTCTATTATCCCAAGATTCCAAAATTTGTATTATGATTGATTTTCAGGGATATGCTAGAGAATAATGGTGTTCTAAAATTATTATCTATGTTGTATTTTATGTTTTCAATTGTAATGTAAGGTTTATGTATATAATATTTTTTCCAAGACTTCAAAAGTGATCGGTCCTTTGGGATTCATCACATGTATCTATTCCATGATAATAAAACTAGGCACTAGATATGATCTACTGGGTTCAAGGTAATTACATTTCCTTTCTCCATGTTATAAAGAAATATTTAAGAAATGTATGTTTGTGAAGTGTACTAATAGGTAAGATGATTATTGTGATGTTGAAGATCATTTAACAAATTAAAATATATTGTACCTAGTCTTCAAAGACACTAATCTATTATGGTCCTTAGGCATGTTTTGGTGTATTGTATTTAGTATTCATCTAAGAAGATGAAATATCTATGTATAAAAATATTGGGCCTCAATAGTTGTTATTATTGAAAAGGGTTAGTTAATATTTTTAAACTAGAATGACAAAACTTCAGGGAGATCTCTTAGGATATTCATAATGATATGTTTTTGGATTTGGTAAAGGATAAGTCTATGAATGATTCAAAGTATATTAAAATTTCCTATAATTTTTTTAAATGATAGAGTATTTGGTTTCCAAGAAATTACATCCCTTTCTAGATGCTATAAGTGGATGTGGGTCTAGAATAGATGTGCCTAGTGTTAATTACTCTTAAATGGGTGCATTGAGATAGAATTGATCAACACTTGGTTCTTGAAAATAGGCCTTGCTGCGCACATGGTTTGACACTCCTGGGGGATATGCTTTTGAAATTAAAAAACTATTTACAAACCATAATGGAAGATTTAAATAGATGATGATCATGGATAACCTAGTTTAAACCTAATGTTTTATAAATTTATGAGAAGGTATCTAGACTTAAACATCCTAAAAATTAATTTTTAGACTATTTTTACTTCTATTATGATTAGTATTTCTCATAATCATATTTTTTGTTTTAGTCAATGTTGGGAACAAGAAGAAACTGGGTTAACAATGAATGTGATGAAAATTTTTCTTAGGAGAATCCAAATGGTATACAGACTAGAGAGAAGGATATTTTGATTATTATTAATAAATTATCATGGAACATGATTAACAATATTCACCTTAACCAACTCTCGGACTCACCAAAGAAGATAATGCTATAGTTATTTAAGAGTTAGAGTAGTGGAGGATATGGAGGAAATAAGATTCAGTTTTCTATATGTAATTAATGTGGGAAGAAGCACCCAAGTGAATGTCTTAGAGGGACATGAGTATTTTTTAAGTGTGAAAATAAAGGGAAAAATTTTTACTAAGAAGGAAAAAATGAAATGTTTGCTTAATTAATTAGATGAGAATAATGGTCTACATATGGCATCATCGACGTTTGAATGTTTTATGTGTGGAAAGTATGAGAATTATGAATATCAATTTCTTAAGGGGAAATCTCATGGAAGGAATCAGAAAGGTTATATTAGTAGTTGTTTTTCTGCTAATGATGAAGAGTTTACGAATGAAATATGAAAGGAAATTGGTATCAAGGAATAATATGATGAAGCATAGTTACTGGATTAAGGATGTGGTAGATAGATTGAATTGTTTTTTATTGGAGTGTTAAAATTATGATATATGAATCATAATATATATAAGGGCTCTTTTTAGAAGTTTTTCATTAAACATTTTCAAGTATATAATGAATGGAACTAATGGACTTGAAAATTGATTTAATAGCAAGGTGATACTCTAGGGAAAACTCATGATTAAGGAAACATAGTTTTTGATATGTTCTTGATGTCAAAGAAATGTTGTTTAGATTAGATGAAGAGATGATTGATATGGATGAAGTAAATTGGATATTACTGATTACCTTGAAACTAATAAATGATTTATTGAAAAATTAGTTGATTCTATCATTAATGGAGTTTACATCATTTTTGGATATAAATAATATATCCAGTAGTTTGTGTGTTATGTAATGAATGAGTAATCATGTGTGTTTTCAATAATGTTTTTTGGGGATTCGTGTCATTATAATGTTTCAAGGGAATTCATGATAAAGGTATTCACATGTTTTGTATGTGAAAATCAAGAACCACTTTATGATATATTGGGGTAAATATTAAGTTGATTTTGAGAAATTTAGTGAACTTATTTATAAATTTTGAATTTTGGAAGGTTTATAAGGTTAACCATTTATGGAATTGTTTAAGC
This sequence comes from Viscum album, assembly GCA_963277665.1. Lineage (NCBI taxonomy): Eukaryota > Viridiplantae > Streptophyta > Magnoliopsida > Santalales > Viscaceae > Viscum > Viscum album. Next base: position 1,100,540,879 of record OY728162.1, on the reverse strand, counting down.
TGAACTTTGGATGAGTTTTTAGAGATTAACATATTATTTCACTGTATGAGGATTTATCCACATTGCATAACTAGTGAAAACTTTTAAAAAAAAGAGAGATTAGGAATTACTTATCATTATATTATGGATCATTTGATCCCTTAGTGCTTCAGGAATATAAAAATTCATCGTCATTTAATGGAATAAGAGATGAAGTGGATATTGATCAAGGCACAACCAAAGAATGAAATTGTGCATATGAAATAAAAATATATCAAGTAAGTACATTTTAATATGTTCTGAATATATATGGGAAAGCAATTACCTAAGATTAGGAAATATTTCTTGAAATAAAATATTGTTGTATTATCCTCATTTTGATTATATCAACATCCATTTTCATGGTGCTTTGGTACATGGATTTGTGGTCATTATATTTCTCTTAACCATGTTCTTTATCACTTTCTATTAGCATTTGGGTATATTTTTTCTCTTCTATGTCCATGTTTTCACTTCCCACCTATGTTTTCCTATCACTACTCTAGAATTGGTTTTATCCAATGCTAGAGTTTTAAAAGCGCTAGCTAAATGCATTGTTAAAAACCCCCTTTATCAGCACTAGAAACATATTTATTAAAGGGGGTATTTAACAACACCTTTTTAGCACTGTTAAAGGGAGACCTATATATGCTCTTATAAAAAATCCCTGATAAAGGATCCCAATTTATCATCAATGGTAAAAAAGCATTGTTAAAAAGGGCATTTAAAAGTGCTTCTAAAAAATACCTGAAGGGGGGGTTCTTTATCAACATTTTTTTAGAAGCACTATTAAAGAACCTCATTTATCAACACTTTTTTACTATCACTGATAAAGAGTATATATTTTTTAAAAAATATAATTCATTAAAAATAATATATTAATATATTAATATATAAATATATTTATATTGATATAAATTTAATATATGTTTTTTAAATATTCTTTTGATAATGATAAATAAGAATTTACACATAATATATAATATATTTAGTAAAAATGGAATGTAACTCTAGAAAATATATATAAACCCAAAGAAACACAATAGACCAATAATAACTCTAAAAACCCTTAACACCCATAAAAGCGTTAATAAAACCTTAAATCCCTAAAACGACCATAACTTTTGATCCGGGTGTCCGTTTCATCTCCATAACTAGTCAAATTAAAACATATAAAATGAGATAAAATACAATTATATTTAAATTATGTTCTAGTCAAATCAATAAAATATACTATAGTTTCGAAAATGTCATAAATCAAACTTGAACTTCAAATGACCATAACTTTTGATCTGAGTTTCTATGTGGGCTCTACCACATATCAGATCGAAGCCTACGATGAGACCTATGCCATTGATTGATAGTGATGAGATCATAGAGGCCATGTAAATTTCTTTAATCCATATAAAGGCTCAAGAGGCCTCCAAAATAGTGTTTTTAGTCATCTCACCCCGATTCATTAAAACTCAAATGACTATAACTCCCAATATGGGTGTCTATTAGGACTGTACCGCATATCAAATTGAATTTTGTGATGCTATCTATGACCAGGTAACAAATTAAAAACCCCGATCACCTTTATCGAGGAAACAACTTTGTTTATAGTCACTGTGCCCCATTTTTTCAAATTTGATGGCCTTTCAAACTTCCATAAATTCTACTCCAAGTTTCCATTTGGGCTATAACACTTATCAAACCAAATATTATGATGATATATACACATTAGTCACCCACAAAGTCCCCCAATAACCTATTTTCCGGCAAAAAGGCCCATAAGTCCTCTGAAATATTGTTTTTAGCCCCTGTATCCCAATTTTTTAACTTCAAATGGATTCTAAACCTCGTTTAAGGGGGTATTTTTTCACCGTCTTAGTGGGGAATGAATTTATTCCTAGGGATTAAATTCATATTGATATTATGGATTTGATGTTTTATCAATTTTCACAATGTGCTATTATTTATAATCAAATATATGAAAATATATACATATTTTTTATATATTCAAACACAAAAATTGAATTTTGTTAATAAATAATTAAACAGACTTAAATATAAAATATATTTCTCAATATATAAACCTTATATAAATAAAATAATTATATTCATTTAAAAAATTTATATATAAATAAATATTTATTTAGAATATATATATATAAACACACACACACATAGATATATATATATATATATATAAACACATATATATATATAGGGTTAAAAAAATATAATGATATACATATATATCATAAAATGTAAAAAAATAGTACATGGGAGTGGAAAAGTTTTTGTGGTATAACATGGGGTCTCTTACTCGAAACTCACTGGAAGCGGGGGCACAAGCTGGGGGGTGTGATTATCCAAAGCACTGATAAAGGTATGACATAAGTGCTGATAGGGAGGGTGGGTGAGTGGGTTGGAAGAACTAATGGTTGGGGGTGTGAAATAAAATTATAACCTTTATTAGTGGGGCATTTATCTGTGCATTTTTTAGTGATGATAAATCCCCCATTTATCCAAACATTTTTTAGAACTATTAAAGGGGGCCTTTATGATAAATTTTTTAGAATAGTTGTTAAAGCTAACCATATAACATCACTTACATTATTAGTGATTCTATAGCACTGATAAATACCTTTTAATAGTGTTGTTAAAAGACCAATTTTCATTAGTTTATTTTAAAACCTAGTATGTTTTATTCTAATTTGCTTTCACACATCCCTTTCTCTTTTTAAGGAGGATGATTTATCAACCATTTTCAAGATGTTGGTTTTTATGAAGGAAATTTAAAATGTTAAACATTTGATACCCGAGATGAATTTCAAGGTAAAAATTAATTGCAATGGGAGTAGAATGTAACATATCAATATATTATGAAATATTATTTTTCAAATGAATTCAATATTCTTTATTTTTTTTACATGTAACACTGAGTTTATCTTGCATCACAGACAACACTGAGTTTTAAAAAAGATAACATACTATTAAAATTTTATAATTTTGAATGATAGTTATCTCCAAGCCGTTGGAATGACGGGTATGAATAGTATTAAATAAATTATGAAAATATATTGTTTACATGTGTATATAAAATGAATTATTTGGTGACTAATTAATTTAAAATTAAATGAAAAACTATTTGAAAATAAAATAATTCTTTTTCTGAAAAATAATTTTTATGAAAACAAACACGTTTTGTCTGAATAAATTAAACAAAACAATTTTTTTGAAATAATTGGATGAAATTTATATAGTATATATTCAATAAACTATTTTACATTCATCTTATTTATTTTCTATACAATAGATAATAGTAAATCCAATTTTACTCTTAAAAACTATATTTTTTTAAAGGTAGTTTTGTCACATTTTTGTGATCTTATTTTAAATATTATTTTTGAAACATTGAGAAAATTTGTTTAACAACCGAAATTTCATTTTTTTAAATCATAATTTATAAATAATATAATGGTTATTTGTTTTTTATTTTCTTAAATGAATAATTTTTTGTTGAATAGTAAAAAATACTAAATTTTAATTGAAAATTGTCTTTTAATTAAAATTATTTATAAATTTAAAATTTTCTTTCATTTGGTTTTAAAATTAAATTAGATCAATAATATGTCTATTAATCCAATTTAATTCATTGGAATCATTTTCAATATGAATTTTGATATAAAAACTATGTCCATGTTTGAGCATTTTCTCTCTAAAAACCTACTTTCTAATCGTGTTTGTTGGATTAATTTTAAATTAAATTTCGCTAATTTTGTGAATTTAATTTGTAAAAATTGGTTCAATATTTGTAATCAAAATAATTTTTACTATATAATTTATTATATTTAATTTTGTTTCCATAATGAATATTAAAAACAAAAAAAATTAAATACTGCGGTTAAGGTAAAAATCGTTTTACCGGGAGTTAAACTAAAAAGATAAGGGTTAAAATTACATAAAAACTTATCTAATATACATTTTATGACCATAAATAGACCCCATAATTTATTATTATCGATAATAATAAATTTTGGAGCCCTATTAAAATATAAATACATGGGTACATCTTTTTCGTTTCAAAAAATTACAGGTGTACCACAAACCTCACTTATAAAAGGCCATCCACTCTTTTCTAATTTTTAAACATTAAAACCATAATAATATTGAAAATAAATTAAAAAATAACATAAAAAATTCCTTAATATCATTCTATAATATGAAGTTTTTTATATATCCAGCCTAGGAGGTATTTTGGTGAAAACTTATGGAGGTTACTCAAAGAAGTTGTAACATTCATCAACGAGCGTTTTTGTTTTATTTCTTCATCCACCTCCATAAATTCATATCAAATGATGATGATATAATAAAATTAGAGTATTAAATATAATTTTTTTAATGTTAATTTAATTACTTAAAAACATATCCAATTACTTCAAATGTGTTAAAAAAATCAACAATTGTATGTGCGGAGGACTACCACCTTGTGAATAGATATCATTAATTTTTCCATTACCACCTCTTAAAGTTAGGTATGATGTTGGATATATAGTATATATATAATATTTATAACATAATTATACATATTTAGTAATTATATAACATATAATTTTTTAAATTCCATTTCATAGGGGATATGATAAAGTCACTCATGTGGATGATGAGCTATTGTGTCATGAAACGATGTGATTCGTTTTTCACTAACGCTTTACATAAAAGATAATAAAGATAGATTAAATTAATATATGTTATTTAAATGAAATAATTATGACAAATAATGATATATTTATCATTATTAAAAGATAATATATCATTTTATTTCTTATCTTTTCACTCATTAAAAGATTATAACATTATTCGTGTATATATGGACTACCTCCTTCATAAAGCAATTTGAATCTCTTTTTTCATGACCAAACCACATGTATTATATATAAAAGTAAATTTAAAAGAAATCATATGGTTTTTATAGTATTATTATAATTCTATTAATATATTATATTAATTACCTTCTTTCCATAATGATCATTGAAAAGTGGAAACGTTGCGTATGCGTACATCTGACCTACCTTATCCAAGACTGTAATGTAATTCATTTCTCGAAACTAATTTCATATTTGGTATTAAAATTATAATTTTGTTATAAATATTATAAATATTTAATTATTATTATTATTCATGATACAATGGAACCATGATAAAATTAAGAGGAACAAAAATTACAAATCAAAACATATACGTAAAACAAAGAGAGTTCTACCGGAAACATGATTTTAAAATGGAATTATTAATAAATGGGTAATAAATGGACATAAGTAAATAATATATGGTATAATATTTATAATTAGAGTTTTAATATATATTTATAATAAACTTATATTTATTATATATGAGTTTTCAAAGGGAATGATGGAAGTTGAGAATTAATGTATGAGATTTCTAGACTCCCTTTTATTTCAAGAAGACATATAGAAATTAACCAATTGTTTATTTTATTGGTGTAAATACTAATATTTTTCAATATTATACTCATTTTAATGATATTATAATTTTTATTTAATTTTATTTATTCCAGGGGCTTTCAATTCCATGTTACCGAAGTGGTAAATAATTTATCTTACAATCTCATCATTTATCGGGATTGTTTTTATTATGTTTTTAGTGGTAAAATATTATGATTAAATTTTAAATAAAATAATTTCTTCATATCCACTCGTTATTTATTAGGAATACATGTTTTCACTTCATTTTCATCGCTTTATGTACTCAATAGTTGATAAGATTTTTTTATTATAAGAAATCATCTTTATTTCTCAATTCGACTAAAAACAAATTTTTAATCCAAAACCATGCTTTCTAAAAGATTCATAAAAAATGTTTTAAACAATATTCAAATGATTTATTAAATATATTTTTAAACAGTTTTTACATTAAAATTTTATTTTTAAAGGAATAATCATTACTTTTTAAAAAAAATACTATTTGGATTTTACCAAAAATATGAAAGTAATATTTGTTTAAATCGTACGACATCAACAAGAATTTCATATCATCATGAAAAATATTTTATTTAAAAATTATTTTATAATTTTAAAGGTTTTTTTAAATGAAAATTATTTTTAAAATGTTTTATTTTTTAAAAATTTATTTTCAAAGAGGAAAATTTATTTTCCTCAAGAAATGTTTCAAATGATTTTAAAGCCTCATCTATCGGTTTTCAAGTTTATTTTCAAAGACAAATATATCCAAAGTATTTTATGAATTTTTAGGTTCATAAAATGAATTTATAAGAAAATTTATTCTCATAATGAAGTGTTTTGAGTGATCTTTCAAATATAATTTTCTATATAAGATGACATATTTTGATGTTAATTATACTTTACTAGAGATATAATACATGGGTTCCATTATTATTATTTATATTAATTGTTTCTCTTTATGAATAAAACATGTTCATGAAAAACATTTATCTTGTATTGGTTATACCATGATAAAATGATTATGAAACTCATATCTGTTAAAGGGTTATGCTATTATTAAATGATGAAATGATTATTAAACCTATCTCTTTTCCACGGGTTATTATATGATGAAATGTTTATGAAACCCATTTCATTTCACCGATTATGACATGATGAATTTTTTATGATCATTTATAACACATACATATTATTTTCATTATTTGACAAGTAGGATGTATATATTTCTCTAATTAATTGAGTAGAGATTTATATATCATGAGATATATAGGACTAGAATGGGGATTAAATTAGATTCAATAACAGAATTCGTCTGCTATGATAGTCTTGGTAGTGAACCTTAACTGCTTTGATGGTTTGGGGAGTTAACCCATTATAATATGATATCCTTGAAATTGATCCTTGACTACTATGTAAATGATTTTCTATTCTCATGTGTGTACTACAATTCCATGTATTATGAAAATTTTATGCTTTCAAAGACCATGTTATTTTATTCTTTTATAATTAATGTCTTATGAACTACTACGCTTTATGACATTTTCTATGATTATGATATTTGATATCCAGGCTATGGTTTTAAAATCTCATGATCATGTCCTCATAAACATATTCTCGTGACAATATTATCTGATCATTTATATATCAATTTCATACGCATATTGATTATTTGAGCTCTACCTTTCTTATGTTTCCTTTCCCAAGGATGTGAAAAAATATTTTATGTTGGGTATGATTTTAAATATTAATAATAAGAAAAATATTTATGGGAGATTTTGAATATCTTTCACTAAATTAGAAGAGTGTGTACCTATTCTCCAAATACACTAAACTATTATGGTCATCAGGTGCGTGTTTGTGTAATGTATTTAATATTAATTTAAAATGACGTAATATCTATGTATAAAAATCATAGGTCTCTACAATTAGTTTTAGAAGATCTTTTTAGTTAACATTTGTAAAAAATGTTTAAAAATATTTAGTGAAATCCCGAGGGATATTTCTATGGATATTTATGGGATTATATCTAAGGATATTTCTAAGGATGAGTCATTGTATAGTAAGATATCTTGTAATTTCTGTAAAAGATAGAGTGAGTAGTTAATAAGAAATTAAATGTTTTTTTGGATATTAAAAGTGGATATGGCTTTATCAATGGGATACCTAGGGGTAATATCTCCAAAAAGAGGATATTGAGATAAACTTGATCATCACCTGGTATAAGAAAAGAGACCATGTTTCACACCTAGTTTGACACTCCTAGTGAGTTTTATTTGGACATTAACAAACTATTTACAAACCATCATGATGGATTTAAATTGATTATTATCATGAATGATATATGTTAAACATAATGTGTAATAAATTTAAGAGAAGGTGACCTTATTTAGAAAAAAAATAAATGATTTTCAGGACTATTTGGACTTCCATTTTGATTAGTGTTTCTCACACTATGTTTTTTCGTTTTAGTCAATGATGGGAACTAGAAAAAACTAGGTTAACATTGAATGTGACAAAAACATTGTTGACGCGTATCCAAATGGGATGATAACTAGAGTGAAGGAAATTCTGATTATTCCTAATTAGTAATCACAGAACATGATTAAAAACATAAAACTTAACCAAATCTCAAACTCACCAAATAAGTGAAGGTTATAGTTCACTGAGATTTCTAGTAATGGAGACCATGGAAGAAGTAATATTTAATTTCCTATATATAGATAATGTAGGAATAATCACCAAAGTGGATGTATTATAGGAATGAGATGATTTCTTGAGTGTGGAAGAGGACACAAAGAAAGTAACTGCAATGGAAAAATGAAAAGTTTGGTTGATAGAATGGATGAGAATAATGGCCTCCCTAAGTTAAGATCAACTATTTGATTTTTTTTAAATGTGTAATATAGAGGAATTATTCAAATCTATGTCCCAAGAGAAAATCTCATGAAGTGAATTAGAAATTATATTTAAGAAATGGTTGTTATTTTGATGATGAAGATACTATGAATGAAATATGAAAGAAAATAGGTATTACAGAATAAAATAACAAAGCTTAGTAAATGGATTAAAGATGAGGTGGAATAATTTATGTTTTTTTGTATTATAATTTAATATTTATGAAATATTAATCATAATATATATAAAGAAAGTTTGTAGAAGTTTATTAAGTATTTTGAAGAAGATGTAGAATGTACCGAGGAACTATAAAACTGATTAAATGGTAAGGTTATACTTTATGGGAAATACGTGATTAAGGAAAGATAACACTTAATATGTTCATAAAGTTTAAAAAAATGGTGTTTATCTTGGTCAAAGAGATGATTGATATGTATGTATTAAATTGGGTAATACTTATTACCTTGGAACTGATTAATGATTTATTAAAAATTGGTATATGCTATCATTGTTAGAGTTTACAACATTTTTGGATTTAATGAATATATATAATAATTTTTTTATGAATGGAATGGGGAAAATGTATGTTTTCAATAAGGTTTTATGGTTATTTTGGTTATTACCACGTTTTATGTTAATACATGATAATGGTATTCACATATTTTGTTTATGACAATAAATAGATATATTATGATATATGGGGGGATCAATATTATGATCATTTTGAGAAATTGAGTGGCCATATTGAAAAATTTGGAATTTTGGAAGAGTTATAAGGTTACCCATTTATGGAATGGATAAATTTTAAATTTTGATGAGATTTTATATATTAACATATTACATCACCATATGAAAATTTATCCATATTAGATAACCAGTGCTATACTTTTTTTAACCATACATATAATGAATAAATTATCATCCTATTATGGATATTTTTATCTATTAGTGATTTAAGAATATAAAATATCATCTTCATTTCATGGATTAAGATAAGAATTGTAAATTTGTCAACTCATAACCAAAGGATGAAATTTTTCCTATGAAATCAAAATATATCAATTAAGTACATTTTTATATGTTCAGAGTCTAGATGGAAAACAATTCCCAAAAATTAGAAAAAATATATTGACATTAAATGTTTTCCCACTGTCAACATTTTGATGATATAAATGACCTTTTTCATGTCTCTTTAGTTTAGGTATTTCTGGTCATTAAATTTATTTTAACCATGTTCTCTATCACTCTTTATCAATATTTAGGTGTTAGTTTTCTCTTATATATCCAAGTTTTCACTTTCCACCTATGTAATGATATTTTGAAACCTAGTATGTGTTATTGTAGATGATTTGTTCATATCGATTTCTCTTTTTAAATAGTATTTTTTATTAATCCTTTTTACAATGTGGGTTTCTATTAATAAATTTTAAAACGTCAAATGATTGATAACCGAAACAAATCATGATGGTGAAATTCATTTTAGGAGTGGTAGAATGGAACTGAATTAGATTTTGTGAAATATAGTTTTTCAAATGAATTTAATCTTTTACATATTTTAATTTATACATAACAATGATTTTAACTTATGTTACATGCAACACTATGTTTAAATGAAATGTAACACACTGTTAAAATATTATTATTTAAAATGATATTTATATCATAGATATTAGAACTAAGAGTATGAATTGGATTAACTAAATTATTAAAATATTTGGTTTAAACATGTATATAAAATGATATTTTTGGTGAAAAATTAAATAAAAATGAAAATAAAAACTATTTCAAAATAAAGGGAGTCATTTTCTTGAAAAAATATTATTATGAAAGAAAACCTATTTTACCTCAATAAATTAAACAAAAAAATTATAGTGAATGGTTTTAATTAATTTATATTTTATATGTTGAATAAAATATTTAACATTCATATTATGTATTTTATAGTAAATAATTAATAAAAAATCAAAATTTAGGCTTAAAAACATTAATTTTCTAAAAAACAATTTTGTCACCTTCTTGCACACTTATTTTAAAACTAATTTTGACACTTTTAGAAACATTATTTGAAAAAATAAAGGTAATTTTTAAAATAATCGGGTAAAAATAATCTTAGGGTTAAGTTTTGATTATTTCCTGAAAAGATTAGAATTTTTGATGAATTGTGAAATATACTGAATTTCAGTTGAAAACATTCTTTTAGATTAAAATATTTATAATGTTAAATTGTTTTTAAATTAAAAATAGTTCAATTATTTATCTATGAATTAAATTTAGGTTATTTTAATAATTTTAATATTTAAATGTGATATAAAATCCTTATAAAGTTTTGTACATTTTCTCTTTGAAAAACTGTTTTTCCTCACATTTGCGGGATTAAATTTAAATTAATTTTTTTTTCAACTTATGTAATTGAAAAATTGAAAAATGAATTAAATATTTTCATTCAGAATAATTTATATTATTTAATAATTTCAAATTATGTTTTCAGCATATTTAATATTAAAAATAGTAAAAATTATTTACCATGATTAAACTAAAAATGTGTTTACCGGGGGTAATCTAAAAATATAGGGGTTAATCTAAAAATATAGGGGTTAAAATGACCTAAAACAAATCTAAAATATATTTTATGTCCATATTTATAGCATATAATTTATTATTCCCTATAATAATCTATTTTCAATCCATTTTTAATGATAAAAATGTGGGTATACCTTTTTTGTTTCAAAAATGTATAAGTGTGCCACTCACTTCACTTATAAATGGCCACCCACTCTCATCTCTTATTCACACTATAAACCAATTTTTTAGGTCAAAAAATTACAAAATAACATCCAAAATTACAACATATCATACTATAAATCTTATTTTTGTCATATATCAAACCTAGGAAGGATAATTGTTCAGACCAATTGAGTTTACTCAATGAATAGGTAACGTTCTTTGATGAGTATTTTTATTTTATTTCCTTCCACCCCTCCTTAAATTATTATTAAAAAAAGATATTATAATTTCAACAGTACCTTAAAAATAAATATTTGTTTTTTTTGACATGTCATATCCTACTTATATCTCCACTTCTGTTAAATGTGTTTGAAAATCATTATTTTTGTGTACGGTGGACTATTTCCTTGTGAACTGATATCATTTGTTTTTGCATTACCACCTCTGACGGTTGGTTTTTATAATGGATATAAAGTATATATATGATGTTTATAAACTAATAATATCTATGGAGTAATTATACCATATATACCTTTTTAATTTATATTTCAAAGGGGATATGATAATGTTTCTCATGTTTATGGCGAACTATCACCTCATGAAGCAATGCGATTCGTTTTTCACTAACGCTTTACATGGAAGATAATAAGAATAAATTAAATGAATATATGTGATATAAAAGACATAATTATGATATTAATGAAATATTTATCATTCTTCAAAGATAATATATCATTTTAATTCTTACCTTTTCAATCACTTAATGATGAAACATCATCCATATTCATGTGGACTACTACCTTTATGAAGTGATGTGACTCCTTGTTTACATCACCAAACAACCTGAATAATCTGTATAAGTATATTTGAATAAATAATATTGTTTTTATTAAATCATTATCATTTTCTATATATAATATATTACATACCTTTTTCCATACTGATCGTAGAAAAATGGAAATGTTATTCATGCATATGTATGACCAACCGTCTCCATGATCGTAACATAATTCATTTCTCAAAAACATATTTTAGGGTTTTTATTAAAATTATAATTGAAATATAATAATAATGTTATTTCATGATTATATTTATATATATTATGGAACCATGATCAACTTTAGATGACTGTAAATAGAAAATCAAAACATATACGAGAGACATAGCGGTTATTACACGAAACATGATTTTAATAGGGAATTGTTAATAAACAGTCAAATAATGGTCATAATTAAATTTTTATATGGTATAATATATATAATTATTTTTATATAATAGATTTATAATAAAGATAAATTAATTATATAGTAGGTACTAAGGTTTTTTTAAGGAAGTTGAGACTTATGGAAAGGGATTTTTAGTAACACTTTTATTTCTCAGAGATATTTGAAAATTCACCAATCGTTTCATTTAACTGGTGAATTTACTATAAATTTAATATTTTATATCATTAATATAATCCTTTTCATTATATTATAAGTTTCATTTAATATTATTCCATCATGGGGAATACAATTCAATGCTACCAAATTGGTAAATATTTTACATTACAATCTCAACTTTTATCGGTATTGTTTTTTATTATATTTTTAATGATTGTATATTATGATCTATTTCTCAAGAAATTCAAGTATTTTCTTATCCTTTTATTTTTTTATAGTATATATGTGTTCCCTTAATTTTACTCTATTAATATTATCAAGAGTTCAAAAGAGTATTTTTATGAAAAATCAGCTCTATTTCCCTCTTCTGTCGAAAACTCAATTTTCATCCAAAATCATGTTTTCCAAAAAAAATTTAAAAAATATCATAAAATTATAAAAATTATTTCTTGAAGACACTTTTAACCATTTTTCATTTAAATTTACTTAAGGGAATCTTCTTTTCATTTTCCAAATAATGCTTTTTTGGATTTTATAGAAAATGTGAATGGGATATTTTTTTAATGTGTATGACTTGAATGGAATTTATAACAATCATGAAAATTAATTACATTAAAGATTTATTTATAAGTTATCATGGTTTTTTTTCAAAAAAAAATTAGTTTGTCAATATTTCATGTTTTATATTTGTTTTTCAAAGAAAAAAAATCTATTTTCTTCCATAAATGTTTTAAATGATTTTTGAAGCCTCATTTATATGTTTTCGATTTTTTTCAAAGAAAATGACTTAAGAATTATTTAATGAATTTTTATATTCAAAAATTTATTTCAAAATAAAAGATATTTTCCTCAATAAATCATCCAAGTTACATTTCAAAATCATTTTCCATCTAAGATGACATCCATTTAGTTACTTATTCTTTATTGGGGATATAATATAGTGGTACCATTATTATTCTTTCTTTTAATGTTCTATATTTTTGATGAAAATAAATTTATGAAACCTGTTTCTTTTTTAGAAGTTATACCATGAGAAAATGATTAGGATACACACTTATTTTAATGGGTTTTGCGATGATTAAATAAGAAAATGGTTATGAAACATGTCTCTTTTCCATAGGTTATGATATGATGAAATGTTTATGGAGTCCATTTCATTTCATGGGTTATGATATGATGAATGTTTTATGATCTTGTGGAACACATACAAATAATATTAATTATTTTAGGGGTATAAACTATATATCCCTCCAATTAATTTTGTAAATATTTATATCTTATAATATAGATTGGATTGGAATAGAGAGTGAACCCAGTTTATTAAGGGAATTTGTCTATTATGATGGTCTTTTGAGTGAACCTTGACTACTATGATAGTTTGGGGAGTGGACCCATTACACTATGATAACCTTGGTAGCAATCCTTGACTACTATAGAAATGATTTTATATTATTATGTTTATGACTCAATTCCATGTCTTATACCAATTTTATGATGTCATGGATCATGTTCTTTTATTCTTTTATGATTTATATCTTAAGAATTTACAAACGTTAATACATGTCTCATGATTATGATATTGGATATGTGGGTTTTGGTTTTCAAAATTTTAATACTATGTTCTCATACCCTTATGCTTATATAAATATAATTTGATAATTGATATCTCAATTTCTTACCATTATTGAGAATCGAAGCTTACCTTTATGTTTCCTATCCCTAGGTAATGAAGAATGTTTTTAAGTAGTGTTTGTATGTGAAGAGTACCAAAGGGGATGATATTTATGGGATATGTTGAATATAATTAACCAAATTAGATTATTGTGTACCTATTATATAAATATACTAACCAATTATAGTCCTTATTCATGTTTTTGTGTAATGTATTGAATATTCATAAAAAAAGATGTATTATCTTTATATGATAATACTGGGTTGCTATAAGTATGGTTTTGAACAGAGTGGTTTTTAATTAAAAAATAATTATTTTAAAAAAATATGAATAAAGAATAATCTAATATTAATAGAAAAAGGGAGAATAAAAGGTATAACTTAACCTATAAATAAGAAGAGGAATGACAATGGAATCTAAATTTAGGTGGATGAAAACTTATTTTGAATGACACATATGACATATACATACATGAAAACCAGATACATTTCTAATCTCTTTAAACATGGGAATATTAGATAAGGTAAATTAGGACTTAAAATATTTGATATTAAATACAATAGATTTTCTAAGAAAAATACTGATCAAGTTTGAATGATTGTTCTTCCACTATATCATTAGAATGGGATACTGAAGATGATCATTAACCATGTTCAAAAGATGGGTTCCATTGTAAAATTTTCACAGGAATATATAATCAGAGTATCATTCTTTTGTACAAATATATACCCATGGAAATATATTTTTGAGCCCTTTTAGGGGTGTACATGTTGTCACTGTGAAAAATAGGGTAACTTTATATTAGATACAATCATTAAAAATAGTCATGGAGGGTTTATGGAAATCCAAATATTACAAACATAAATTATGTTTTATGAAAAAAAATTCAATTTAGATCTATAATATTTTAACTTTAAACCCTGATATATAAACTAAGTCAATCAAACAAAAATTTATATGAAATGGTAAGGGATTATTAAAAAGGAAGAACTAGACTAAGAAAGAAGATTTTATAATCGACATGGATTAGTATACACATAGATCCAACAATATGTATGAAAAGGAGGATGAGGTGGATAAAATGTAGTGGTTAGTCCTGAAATATAATATTTATATGTCACTATATATCATATTGTAAGATGAATCAATCTACACATAGTTCTGGAAAAGTAACACACCCAGATGTAAGGGTGATGATTCAAACCTAACATGAATTGATGGGAACTATAACAAAAAAGTTTAATGTGGAAATGAAATGGAGTGATAGTAATCGTTGGTTCTAGGATAAGAGATTAAGGCATCACTATATATCCTAAAATTAAAATATTCTATCCATAATTAGTCTTGTAAAATATATTTTGCATCAAAGATAAAGGTAATTTTGATAGATATAAAGTAGAAATATCCGGATGTATATGTATAAAACTCTACTTCCAAAATTGGAAATGGGGTAAAATTGATATTTTTTTCATTGGGCCTAGGATAGGATATTAGAGTATCACTACATTCCCTAAAATGATATTAATAAAAATAGACATAATTCTAGAAGTGCATTATGGTAAAAGAAACCCTTAATGAATGGATAAGAGATTGAAATGTTAGTGTGTGATATAGGAAAATGGAATGAAGTATAAATATATGACTATACATGGAATAAGAAATCAATGTTTCACTATGTATCATATGGTAATAGGAATAAAGACATATATAGTACAATAAAATATATATTTTTTATTACAGGTTAGGTAAGAATTGAAAATTATATTGGAGAAGGTGAATATTAATATTTTGATCATATCTCCCATGATAAGAAGGTTATATCAGAACATATGATCTTATATAAAAAGGGTCACAAAAAATATGGTCATGCAGAAAGGACCACTCCAAGAAGTTTAGGATTATATGATATAAACTATATGTCATGTGGTTTAGGGTATTATGACTAGGAAAATCCCATAAAATTTAATTTTATATAGAAAGGATTATATATTCTACAGTTCAAGGTTATGTGATGAAGACTATACACCGTATAGTTTAAGTTCTTGTTACAAGAACATTTGAATTTTATGTGAATTTTCATATGAATTATTTCATAAGGAATCTCACATTATTAGGATGTGTAATAATTTCTTGATCAATTTTGATTAGCGATTACGCTTTATTAGAGTATACCATGTGTATGATGTAATTTTAATACTATTTTTATTCCAAAATTATAGGGTTATTTACTAGTATCATCAGTTTCCTTAATAATAACACAAATTCTCCCTGAATAAATGATTGGTGGTGAACCTTCTTGTCAAATGATCTAGTTATATTACTCTAGTGAATTTCAATATTAATTAATATATGTTCTCTTTTCCATTTGAGATATTATAACTCATTAATCAAATTTTTATCTACTTATCATTAGTAAACTAACCATAGATAATTAGTTAATGTGAGGGTAACTAAACTAAAATCGGAAATACTACTTTAGTCCCTTACATTATAGAATATGGGGTCACATGTATAATAGTGTCTATAGGGGAATTGTCACGAACCGAATCTGGTCGCCATGAAACCGACACCAAACCTGGCTCATGGAAAGACCTGAAGGGTGTTCACCATCTCCAAGGTCTGGCACCAGTGCCCGGGTATCATAAAAAATAATTTGTGAATGATTTACCCGAGTTTGGGTTCATAAAATAACCAAAAGCAAGCAACAAACCAAATCTAAAAAATTATTCCAAACAAGACTTAATAAAAATTCATAATTGAGTATATGGGTTTAAGAAAGACACAAGAGGTCCAAGGTACATAAAATTAGCAGCAAACAGCCCATGAGACTCCACACGACAAGGGGTCATCACCCATAAGCCGTCTCCACAACACCGCACCATCGAGAGAAACTAGAAACCCAAACCGACATCACCCAAGGCCTTGCCTTTTCCTGTGTCAAACATGATCAAGTCTACTTACACCCAAAGGTGTAAGTAGGTTGTGAGACTAATCCCCATAGGATATCACCCAAGGATTCCAAGTGATGGTCATTATAAAATAAAATCCTTTCAAGAGTTATAAATAGATAATGGTAGCATTTATTTCTAAAAGTGCAACTTTGAAAAGAAAATAACATTCAATCGGGATAACATTAAAGAATGAGTGAATTTGAATAAAAAATTCAAGCTACTAGTTTTCACATCGAAAAATTCCAATAAGAAAGTATAAATGCCAAAAAGGCCACGAGCACCAAGCATAGGAACACCCCTAGGTACTAGTTTGTTGTGAGCCCCAAGTACCTCGTACCATGTTGAATGTAACCATAATGAAATTCGTTCTCATGCACGAGCCACTAGTAGGGTGCATACCCATTACCTAGTGGTGTCCGATCATCTCCATTTTAGTTTTTTAGTGTTATCCATGTCAGACTTGCTAAGTGAACCATGGTCAAAACCCCTCCGTTCACTAGCGTACTAGTACACCTTAGCCCACCTAGTTACCTGGGATTCCCGTATTGTGATCAAATAGTCACCACATGCTACCAAAACCAATTTTCACATATAAATATCAGTTCGGGTCACACACATTCAAAACATTAGCTACACATTCTTTGAACCTTTCATATAACTCAATAAACCACTTATAATTTCTATAAAACAATTTCAAGAAAAGTAATCAAATTATGCACATTAAATTCATCTAAAATCCCACATTTAAAACCAAATGGAGACCAATATTATACCAAACCTGAAACTTCAGCATCAAAACATTTTTATAAATTCAATCCCTGAATTATAAAACAACACCAAGAGGCACAACATGGGTTGCACATGTACAACACCCATTTCCACACAAAATTGGAACTTAAAAATCAACCGCTTTAAAAAAACCCAAATCAATTTTCCCAATAAAAATAATGAATGAGGAACATAATGGAAACATAAATAAAGCAAGCCAACTAATTCTATAATACATACATATGGAATCACCCACCAAAAGAGTCAAAACCCCCAAATCCTTATGTGTCACTTCAACCGCACCTCTACCGCACCACAAGGGAGTATGATTGAACCTAAAACTAGAGGAATGGACCAATAAACTCAAAAATAAAACCCTAGGTATGAAGCCCCATCTTCTAGACAATTTGGGATTCAATAAAAAAGAAGAAACCCTAAGAATAAGGGTGGAATAAGGAAGAGAACCAACTTACTTGAGAAATCTGGACGTTTTTTTGGAGCTTCAGAGGTTCGGCCCTAAATCGAGATGCATCTGAGCTCTAAAGAGGAAAAAAAATAAAGGGGTGCTTCTGGGTTCAGTGGGAACGTTTTAGAGGTGGAATCACCAAATACAGATAAAAATGAATATTTTATGAAATAATTACAAAATAATTTTAAAACTGGAAATGGACTTTCGGATTGGCCCAATACCTAATTTGATCACCCAAATCCATGATGCTAATGAATTTTTAAGGGGCCCAAAATTCTTTTTTGGTTTTAATATTTCAATGAAGGTCATTTTGGAAGTTTAATGGGTTAAATATTTTCAAAAAAGAAGGAGTTATTAAAGAAAAATAATTTACATTCAAAACTGGAAATCGGCTCTCAGGTCAGCCCAAATTTTGGAAAACCACTATTTCCTTCAAAAATGCATGGAAAAACACCAAAACAAAGCATGGATATAAATTAAAAAAATACCTTTAAAATATCTCATGTATGTGACAATTTCCCCACCATGAAGGACTTTCTTCCCCGTAATGTCAACATGAGGCTTGATTGGAAAACAAGAACGGGTACTCTTCCTCGACCCATGACTTTCGCTACCATGTCTCATATGTATCATTCCCATACTGCCATAGAACCCAGTCTGATGGAATAGACATCCCTCGATGTATCTTCTCTTGGGAGTCCACTATTTTCACTGGCCTCTCAACAATAGACAAGTCAGGCTCTATCTCAAGTTCCTCCCAACTCAACACATGTGACGGATCCGGGAAGTATTTCTTCAACTGAGAAACATGGAAGACATCATGGATGGACATAAAATGAGAAGGTAAGGCCAACCTGTATGCCACCTTTCCAATATGCTCGAAGATCTCAAACGGCCCGACATACCGCGGTGTCAACTTACCTTGCTTCCCCAATCGACGATGGCCCAGGTGATGGGCCACCTTCAAGAATACCCTGTCACCCACAAAAAACTCTAGGTCTCAACACCTCCGATCAACATATGATTTATGATGACTCTGAGCTATCAATAAACATTGCCTGATTAATTTTACCTTCTCAGATGTCTCCTGCACCATACTCGGCCCCATTAGTGAGGTCTCACCTACCTCTGCACAACATAGGGGGGACCGACAAGGCTGACCATAGAGCGCCTCAAAAGGAGTCATTCAAATCGAGGATTGGTAACTGTTATTATAATAAATCTCAACCAGTCCCAAATGGATATCCCAAGAACCTCCAAAGTCTAGGACACATGCATGAAGCATTTCCTCCAAAATCTGATTCGCCTGCTCTGTCTGACCGTCTGTCTGCGGATGGCTTGATGTCCTCATCTTAATCTGGGACCCCAAGGCCTTCTAAAGGCCTTCCCAGAACTGAGATGTGAAATAAGGGTCTCTATCTAGGACAACACCTGATGTCACACCGTGGAGTCTCACCATCTATTGAAGATACTAACATCCCAACTCATCCACTTTAGATGTATCTATGATCGGAATGAAGTGGGAAGATTTGGTTAGACGATCAATCACCACCCAAATGGAATTCTTACCTCGAGGTGTATGAGGTAATCCGACAATGAAGTCCATGGAAACCTTGTCCCACTTCCAGGTAGGAATGGGTAGTGGTTTGAGCAAACCGAAGGGCCTTTGGAGCTCTGATTTCACCTACTGGAATGTGTATCATCTCGACACAATGTCCGCTATATCTCGACTCATAACAGGCCACCAAAACGGCCGACGGACATCATAATACATCTTAGTGGCACCTGGATGGACAGACAACTGAGACTGGTGGCTATCCTGCATCACCACCTTCCGTAGAGATAACGGCACTACTGAACGGACCTTGAAGCACAAGATGCCCTCGGGAGATGCAGATCAATCAGAGGATGTCTCCCCACCATGAAGAAACTGCTTCGACTGCTAACAAAGCTCATCACTTGACTGTTCCTGCTGAATCAACTCCAACAGAGAAGGAGTCAGCTGGATGATTTCCAAGAATGCCTCTCCATTGTGTTCCTTGGTCTCCACATGCATCTGAGAAAATATCCCCATCAATGAACACTCATCACTGGACTTCCACAAAGCCTGCACTGGAACCCTTCTGCTCAAGGCGTCCGCCACTACATTACCCATACCTGTGGTATAGACAATGTCAAAGTCAAACCCCTACATGTACTCGATCCAGCGATGCTACCTCATGTTGAGGTCCTTTGGTGAGAAGATATAAGCCATGATTTTGTGATCAGAACAGACCACAAACTTCTCCCCAAAGAGGTAGTGACGCCATGTCTTCAAAGAATGCATCACTGCAGCCAACTCCAAGTCATGGGTTGGGTAGTTCTTTTCATGTGGCTGGAATTGACGAGAGCCATACACCACCATGTGATTATCCTACATAAGCACACACCCAAGACACTTACCATAAGCATCACAATAAACCACATATCCCTTTCCAGCCTCTGAAAAAATCAGCACGGGGGCAGTAGTCAATCGCCTCTTCAGCTCCTCGAATGCTGCCTGACATTCTGGACCCCATACAAACTTCACCCCTTTCTGGGTGAGGGCAGTCATCGGTGAAACAAGCCGAGAGAAATCCCAAATGAATCGCCTATAATAACCAGACAGTCCAAGGAAACTTCTGATCTCGAACACATTCATCAGCTGCTCCCATGACATAACCACACTAATCTTCTCAGGGTCCACTGAAACTCCATGCTCTGAGATCACATGCCCGAGAAATCTCACCTCCATGATCCACAAAGTGCACTTTGACAACTTTTCATAGAGGCGGTGATCCCGTAATGTACCCAAAAAAACCCTCAAGTGATGTTCGTGTTCCTCCTCAGAGCTAGAGTATACCAGAATTTCATCCACGAACACCACAACAAAGGAATCGAGATACTGATGGAACACCATATTCATAAGTTCCATAAAGACTACAGGAGTATTGGTCAATCCAAAGGGCATGACCAAATACTCAAAGTGGTCGTACCTGCTTTGGAAGGCTGTCTTTGGGATATTTGACTCCTTCACCCTGAGTTGATGATACCTTGAATGCAGGTCCACCATTGAGAACCAGTTTTCCCCCTTCAACTGATCAAACAAATCATATATTCTGGGCAAAGGGTGTTTGTTTTTAATTGTTACCTTATTCACCTTTCGGTAGTTAATGCACAGTCGGAGGGATCCATCACTATTTTTCGCGAACAACATAGGAGCAGACCAAAGAGAGACGCTCGAGCGAATGAATCCTTTGAATTATAAGTCGTAAAGTTGTATCTTTAATTCCCTGAGCTCGGTGGGGGCCATGCGATAAGAGGGACGACATATCATCTGTGTTCCCGGTGCCAGATCAATCGAAAACTCCACATCCCGCTCCGGGGGAAAGCCTGAAAAATCATCTGCGAATACCTCCGGAAACTCATGAACTACATGAGGTAGTGTACCTTCAGGGGAAGGACCATCATCTAGCATGATATAAGACAACTGGAAGATAACACTTCCCAACTCTGGGAGTGGAGGCCCTACGCGACCTGACCGAGGATCCCATTCTCCTTGAAAAACCTGACGACTCCCATCAGGTACCGTGAAACTCACCCGCCGTCTGTAGCAATAGATGTGTTCCTGGAAGTGTATTGGCCAATACATACCGAGTATGACATCAAAAAGGTCCATATCTAAGACCAAGATTCCCACTCCATCTCGACCTCTGACACAGAAAGCGCACATGATGGGAACCTGAGACCCCGATCCTTCTTCTTTCCCAGTGGTGTCACCAACTCCATTACGAATGACAACAAATCAGTTGGAAAATTCAGAATGTCCAAAACACGGGAAAAAATTAATGAAACAGAGGCACCATTATCAAAAAGAGCAGCAACTATAGAAGATGAAATCAAAACAGTACCTCAAACAGTTGACGGTCCTGCCTCTGATCCTGCTGGTGCCTGATCCACCGCATGGAGATATCCAGTCTCTGCCTGAAGACAACCTCTAGTCTGTGGCTATGCCCTGAACTGGATCTGCCTAGAATATGACCCATCCCTACCACCACGGCTGCCAAATCAAGATCCCCCAGTCCTCGACGGCTCAGACTATGCTTTCACTCCTCTGGAAGCTATGGATCCTGCCCCACTTTTAAGTGGACGCACTATCCTGCAAAACCGTTGCACGTGTCCCATACCTCCACACAGGAAACAGGTTTTCGGAGGATGAGGGCATGTTGGATGGATGGGGCCGGGCTTCCCACACTTGTGGCAGATGACAGATCTCACATCTGAAGCCGCTGATGAAAACTGCCTGGAAGAGTTCCCTGAACTGCCTCCTCCTTTATTCACTTGATCCTCCCACTTCTTTTTCTTCTATGAGGAACTTCCACTTCCCACTATTGATACTGAAACATAGAAACCAGCCCTTCCTTTTCTATTGATCTCCACCATGAACGCTCGATCAACGACCTCAGCATAGGTTCTCATCTTAAACAAGAACACCTGGGAGTATATCTCTGGTCTTAATCCTTTCTCAAACCTCTGGATCTTCGCTTGCTCATTAGAGACAATTTCTGGAGCATACCGAACCAACTCAGCGAAATGGATGGCATAATCCATCACAGATATATTTCACTGAACATGTTCCATGAACTCTCTAGACCTGGCATAAGCCAACACCTCAGGGCAGTATTGTTCATTGAAGACAGCCTTGAAATCTCCCCAGCACATGTGATCATTCTTCCCAGCCTGAAGCACTGATTCCCACCATTTATGGCTGGGACCCTCAAACAGAAAGGAGGCACACTTCACCATGATCTTCGTGGGTGTTTCCAGAAACTCAAACATACGCTCTTTCTTCACAAGCCATTCCTCTGCTTCTTGGGGTTCTGAGCTACCTCAGAAGGTTGGAGGATTATTTTTCAGGAACTCCTGGGCCTTTTCCTTTCTAGGACCAGTCTCATCCTCTATAATAGGAGTTGGAACTGGAGCTGGTCCATATCCTAGAGCCTTTATAGCATGGACCATGGCCTCAAATAGCCTCTGATCAATTGGTGTGGGAGAACTCTCTCCGGCTTCCTCCCGTGGGTGCGTGAGAGCTTTCCGAGGAGGCATGTTACTACAAAATGCCACAGTCACAAAACAATAATCAATACCACAATTCTGAAAATTTTAATCCAATACATAAAATATAAATAATCTAAACCCATTTTAGTAATAAAATAAACAACTATTCCACATCTTCCTGATGTCCACATGTGGTCTGCAGCCCACACGTGTCACCTGAAAGTGAAGTCAATATGTAAATTCCAACATCCCCTGGTGACTCATGGTCTTCCATGATAGGTGTGGGCCAGACACACTACTCACAACCAAAACCTCGAGCCCCGACAGTCATAGCTCATGTCTATCCCGACTCATCCCCAAGTAGCAATATAACCCAAAAACATTATCCTCCTCTCATACCATTTTGTCACGAACCGAATATGGTCGCCATCAAACCGACACCAAACCCGGCTCATGGTAATAGCCGAAGGGCGTTCCCCATCCCCACGGGCTGGCACAAGTGCCTGGGTGTCATAAAAATTCATTTGGGAATGATTTACCCGAGTTTGGGTTCATAAAATAACTAAAAACAAACAACAAACCAAATCTGAAAAATTATGCCAAACAAGACTTAATAAAAATTCAGAACTGAGTATACGGGTTTAATTAAGACAAAAGAGGTCCAAAGGTACATAAAGGTAGTAGTAAACATCCCATGATACTCCACACGACAAGGGGTCATCACCCACAATCTGTCTCCACAACACCGCACCATCGAGAGAAACTATGAACCTGAACCGCCATTGCCCAAGGCCTTGCCTTTGCCTGTGTCAAACATGATCAAGTATACTTACACCCAAAGGTGTAAGTAGGGTGTGATAATAATCACAATATGATATCACCCAAGGATTCCAAGTGATAGGAATTATAAAATAAAAGGCTTGAAAGGGTTATAAATAGATAATGGTATCATTTATTTCTAAAAGTGATACTTTGAAATGAAAATAACATTAAATTAGGATAACTTTAATGAATTAGTGAATTTGAATAAAACATTCATGCTACTGGTTTTCACATCCAAAAATACCATAAAGAAAGTATAAATGCCAAAAATGCCACGAGTACCAAGAATAAGAACACCCCTAGGTACTAGTTTGTTGTGAGTCCCAAGTACCTCGAACCTCGATGAAAGTAACCATAATGAAATTTGTTCTCATGCACGAGCCACCAGTACGGAGAATACCCATAACCTAGTGGTATCCAATCATCTCCATCATAGTTTTTATAGTGTTATCCATGTCAGACTTTCTAAGTGAACCATGGTCAAAACCCCTCTGTCAACTAGTGTAATAGTACATGTTTGCCCACCTAGTTACCCGGGTTTCCCGTATTGTGCTCAAATAGTCACCACATGATACCAAAATCAATTTTCACATATAAATATCATTTTTGGTCACACACATTCAAAACAGTAGATAAACATTCTTTGAGCCTTCCGTATAACTCAATAAACCTCTTATAATTTACATAAAACAATTTCAAGAAATGTAATCAAATTTTGCACATTAAATTCAACTAAAATCCCACATTTAAAACCAAATGGAGACCAATATTATACCAAACCAGAAATTTCACCATCAAAACATTTTTATAAATCCAATCCCCGAATTATAAATCAACACCAAGAGGCACAACATGGGTTTCACATGTAAAACACCCATTTTCACACAAAATTGGCACTTAAAAATCAACCGCTTTTAAAATGCTACCCAAATCAAATTTTGCAATCAAAATACTGAATGAGGAATATAATTGAAATAGAAATACAGCATGCCAACTCATTCTAAAATACCTACATACAAAATCACCTACCAAAAGAGTCAAAACCCCCAAATCCTTGTGCATCACTTCAACCGCACCTCCGCCGCACCACAAGGGAGTAATATTGAACCTAAAACCAGAATATTGGACCAAGAAAGTCAAAACCGAAACCCTGGGTACTAAGCCCCATCTTCTTGACATTTGGGGATTCAATAAAAAAGAAGAAACCCTAAGAAGAAGGGAGGCATTAGGAAGAGAACCAACTTACTTGAGAAATCTGGACGTTTTTTGTAGCTTCAGATGTTCGGCCCTAACTCGCGATGAATATGAGCTCCAAAGAGGCAAAAACGAAAATGGTGGTTCATTTGGGTTCAGTGGGAACGTGTGAGAGGTATATCACTAAAAAATGATAAAAAATGAATATTTTATGAAATAATTACAAAACAATTTTAAAACTGGAAATGGGCTTTCGTGTTGGCCCAATACCTAATTTGATCACCCAAAATCCAAGATTCTAATGAATTTTTAAGGGGCCCAAAATTCTTTTTTGGTTTTAATATTCAAATTAAGGTCATTTTTGAAGTTTAATGGGTGAAAAATGTTTAAAAACGAAGGAGTTATTAAAGAAACAAATTTACTTTCAAAACTGGAAATGGGCTCTCAGGTTGGCCCATATATTGGAAACCCACTATTTCCTTGAAAAATGCATGGAAAACCACCAAAACAAAGCAAGTATGTAAATTAAATGAAACATACCTCTAAAATATGTCATTTATGTTATAGTAATGATAGTCCCATAATGTTTTGTTGTGTTTATCAAGATAATATTCCTTGTAATGTCCACTATCACTTATAAGATAGTAGATAATTTCATGTTAAAAGCTATTGATTTTCTATTTTCAACACATGGTTGAAAAAAAGATATTTGAATGGATATATTTTTTTTGAATAAAACCTTTTAATCATTAACACAAAAAAATTATTCAAGTATCTATGAGGATAGTTAGAAGAAAAACAAATCTACTGATAATTTTTATCTCACAAAATTAATCATAGATTTCAACATAATCTTATATAAGGGTATAGCATTGGGCCATTTAGAAACGAAATTTTTGGTAGTGGGGATAAATTTATGTTACCTAACAATTATTGGAGGAAAAGGGCCCAAAACATCAATTAATTATATGATAAAATCAATTTTCATACATTATAACATGAAAAAATTCAAAGGGTGATAAAAAAATATTTGTGTGCAGTTGTTAAACATGTCACATTATTGTAAATTCCTCACATTATTGGATCATAAAGGGAAAATCTACAAAATTATATTGATTTGATGAGAGATATAATTTCCTATTTGGTGTGTTACACATGCATGGGCATAGAAATTTTTTATAACTGTGAGGGTATGTTATTCTTCAATACACCTAAGAAGGACCTCATTAAAACCTTACACATAAAGGGTTTTTAGAAATTTGTGACAGAAAAGAAGATTCCTTTTATTGAAAGTAAATATATTATTTTTAAGACAAATTTTAGGGTAACACTCTATCTTAGAGATAATATTCTATTATAGGAATCCAAACCATTATTAAATAAAATTATGTAGATAAGGACATAGAATGAGATAAGGTTGTATTAATATAATCTACCTCTTATACTTCCCAAATGACAAAAGTAAATAACACTCTATGATGTAGAATATGAATGATCATCATGTCTTTATATATATTGGAGTGAGGAATAATCTAGTTTACTAATCTATCTACATGAACATTATACATTCACATAATCTAATATTGAATTAGATCAGTGGAAAATTTCACTATCAACTATCATTTATAGTCAAGAAAGTGTATCAAATCATCCTTAATGATTTTATATTCCTTGTTGATCTATTTGATCAATCATTCTGAATTTTACGTTTTATTAAATTGGGCTATTGGAATTTTGGAGACCAATTCCATACCAATGATAAATGATTGATATTTCACCTCATTGTTGGTACAACAATTAAATATGAGGAAATAGTACAATAAGAGTTCCATTTTAGCGGAGAAAAAATGACTCCTAAACTAACCTGACAATTTTTTTAATTTTCTAACCTTGTCTGGGTTGGAACGTTGGGTGCACTATAAAAGTATATTTCTTATTTTTGGGAGGATTTATTAATCATGAAAATTTTATCATTCAAAATCCTTGTTTCTATAGTTAGTTCCACTAGGTTTAGATTTTTTCCTGAAAATAAACTAAATTTTTTCCATTAGTAGCCTTTTAAAAATGAAAAAAACTATTAAATTGTAATAATAAATATTTTCTAATCACTCAATCAACATGTAATTATAGAAGAATAAAGGATAAATACTTGGTATTAAGTACACCCCATGAAATTTAATGTAAATATGTATTTTTTTTCCATTGTAATGATCATGTCTATGGAATTTAACTCTGAAGGAATGTATCCAAACTTAGTCTTCAAGATGATTTAAGTAAGGTAATATAGACTATATACTTTTCCTCATCCTTATCCTCTATTTGTAGGGTTACTAGAGTTTATTATAAGGCATCAAGATATTGGATGAGTGGTTTACCATCCACGAGTGGCATTTAAAAAAAGAGGATGTGAGAAATAATAATAAATGAAATTAAATCTACGCTATAAACCTTCATCATAGTGGCATGTTTCAACCTTTTCATAATATTTATAAAGGATAAAAAAATGTATCATGTTTCTCAATGAAACATTTAATATAGGTTATGTATACTTGAAGTCCTCTTCATTATATAAAATTTATTGAAGAGGAAATATCAAGTATTAACATGGTTTTCACAAGTTTAACCATAAGGCCTTGAAAACAGAATACAAATCTGAGAAATTTTAAATAATTTTCTTTTAATTCATAATTTATTGGGGTCATTATCAAATTATGTATCCAACGTTTCAAAAATGATATCTTATGGTTATAAAATTAACTAATCCACTATTTTGTTTTAATAACTTATTAATTCATATAACATTCCATGTTTTTTTCTAGGATGGTTTTAAACATGTGGTATATAAATCTTTGATAAGTATATATATGATTTTTAAAATAGATTGGAATCAATTACTAAAAATATAACCATTGGGCTGATTTTCATCATTAAGGACCATCAAATTTTGGTTTTTTCCAAGAAAATAACCCATGAAATAAAGGGATTGAAAACCAATCATCAAAACAATATGTAGTTCTATGATTGGGATAAGAAAAATATTTTTGTAGAAAATAGTGTGTAAAGACCTAGTAGTTGATACAGACATTGATCTATCCATTATTTTTTGTGTCTGGGATTATATTTTCCAACCATTTGTGGTATTAGACATCTATGATGAAGTACTTCATGATTAGTTTATCCACATTAGCTTCAAAAATATCACTATGAGTGGGACTCTTCTATATCACATTATATTTATAACATCAGTGATTTTTTGGAAGACCCATCAGTTAGAAGAATACTTAAGGATGTAATAAATTTTATTTGTAACTCTATAAATAAGAATTGTGATACCACTTGAGGAATGGTACATCTCACTCTTTCTCACCAAGATTCATGACTGCACTAATTAGCACAGGTCATGGGTCTTCTTAGGTGTCCAAATTTAATTATTTTTAATTTGAAATGATGGTATATACATTATCTTCAAATGATATAGGGAAATATATCATCATTAATATTAGGAGAAAATGATTGATCAACCTCCATATCATTGAATTGTTACACAATATTATCATCTTATTTACTATAGTTGTAGTATTTGAAGAAATATAGATCATATTTAGAGCATGATAATACCAAGTGAATGGTGAAAAGGGATACCAAGAACTGTTTCTTCAATTAGTGATGTATCGATATTTAATAAAAAAATTGTTGATTTTTTGGTTGGGTATCAATAAAACTAATATTCTGATGAAAATTCTCTAAGCCAGTATTAATGTGATCGAGTCATATGCGAGGATTATTCCTTTATTCAATTGATGAGTATTGTTCACAAGATTTGGATACTTATAGAACCTAATAGATAAAATTATTTCATACTTCTATTTATACATAAAGATCAGGAGATTTTATAAGTGCATATGTGTTTCTTCAATATAATAGATAGGGAGTAAGAAGACATCTTTTAAATTTTTTTGGGGACTATAATTCCAAACATCTAATACATTTGGGGTAGCTACCTATATCATCACTTATATATGAAATAGTTTCCATTGCTAGTTATTGTGTCCTACATCAATATATTGATATTCATATCAGATAGAAGTTTTAAAATCACCATAAATAAATCATATTCTTCTATTAGTATTGATGACCTGAAGAGGGTATCATTGTATGTAAATGAATCCATGGATTTCCTAATAGGGAATTTAATGTGGTGTCTTAAAGAACCAACATGGACTCAGAGTGAAAAAACAAATACCCTAATTAGGTTTTCAAAACAATATTCTCTACAGGATTTCATCATCCCGTATCAAGACCAAAAATTTTCAAATCAGAATAGCCCAAATCACATTCCTTATACCTTAAATGGTGGACGGTTAAATATAAAATGAGGTTGATCAATCACTTGACCATTTCAACAAATGGTTGATGAAAATTGATCTTATTGAATTTTTCAGACACATATAAGGGTCGAATATTCCAATATTAAACTTTTTTCATTATCTTGTTCCCCAAAGAAGATGACTGCATGAAATTCCCAGATTCCAATCTCAATATAATAATCATTAGTAGTTTTCAATGTCTATTTCATATTTTAATACTTTAAAAATTCATTGAAATGAGGTTTCTTGAGTTCATCATATATACAGAGGACATATAACTTTGAACATCATGTTAATATTATAGAGGGATGATTTAGTATGTTATAATAATTATCCATGGGCATGTATTTATTATAATGTGTTTATTATAAGGATTTAGAAATAAATGGTTGAGTTGAATGAAAATATGGATATACTGGGGATTTACATGATGATGTCCAACCAATACGGGGGTTAGGGAACCAGGATATGTTTAACCCCAATACTTACTACGTGAATATTTCACAACTAATCAATTCACTACTTATATAGATGTATGGGGAGATTTGGTGGTTTTAAGATCAGAATAAATCTCCAATTGATCTTGTTAAAATCACATTTCTAATAGTTTTTATAAAATTTATGATATAATATTTGATGATTCCCAAACTCTTGATTGTACCTTGGGTATGTCTCCCTCTACCTCAGATACCTCCATAAAAATTATAATAAAATCCCAATCTATAAAATTTATCTTTCTCAGTAATCTTATTTATTTTTTCAATGACATTGACAATGATATGCTGAAACTTTTCATTAGAGGATGATTCTATTTTAATGAGAGATTCTCACCCTCTCACTAATGGGGGGATACAATTCATGGGAGCTTCGACTAGTTTGGGTAGATTCTGTTTCTCATCCTATTTATCCTTGTTAATTGATATCAAGCATAACTCCGTTGAGATGTTTGGAAATATAAGACAATATTATAGGGGTTTAAGAGGAAAACAGGGTCATAATCAGTTGTTTCAGTCATTCCCTAATGTTATATTATGCATTTTTTACAGACTCCAATCCAATCATCAATCAAAATTTATAACATTTTTGTTTGAAACTTCCTAAAATTACCTATTTTATTCATGGATAGAATATGACCTGAAAGTTGTAATATATATGACCCGAATACCCATATATAACATAATCCATGTCACATGAAACCTTAGTTGAACCTATTGAGCATTATATTCTATTATAAATCATGGGGTTTTAATAATAAAAAGGTGGAAGATGGTTTTGTTAGGATAGAATAATAAAAAGATAAACCAGAAGGGGGTGAATTGTGTCTTTTCATTAAACTCAATAGATTTGGGAATTAGCCTTTTCTTTGAGATTTATGAAGATATAAATGGTTCTATAGTATAATTAATTGAAAAGAGGATAAATATAAAATAATCACACAACAATTTTTATAGTGGTTCGGGACACAAAGATAACATAGTCAACTCCACAAATGCTTTCTCTACCGGATTGATTATTTTCACTAGATAGGTCCTATTATCACAAGACCTTCTAATCCACAACTAATTGAAGGAAGTTGAAACCTTTACAATAAGGCTAAATATATCCATATTATTCTTTAATTAGAACCAATTATCCACGGGTTAATGCAAGAAGTTGACACCCCACCATGAGTCTAAGCATTCAAAACGCCAATAAATCAAAAGTGTTTGATTTGTTGATAGTATAGGTTGATATTCATAGTTGCAGCTGCAAAAAATAAAATTAGATAGATCTTATTCTTCAAATAAGAAATTATTCAGGGAAAAAAGTATGTGAATATATCCTAGTGGAAAAAGATCTTCAATATGAATAGCTATAAAAAAGCAGTAGTTTCACAAGAGTACGAGGTTGAAAAGTATATCTTTAAAGTGTAGACTCTGATTAGAAAATAATAGAGATGATCATTATTTGTAGTATATCTCTAAAAATATATTCATAGAAAGTATGCATTTTGTATATTGACTCATATAATACTCAAATATAAAATGATAGTTTTTTTAAATGAGAATCATCTAAAAATATATTTTAAAAAAAATTAATTCGGTTATGAAGATCCAAAAATATATTTAGATAAATCAGAAATATTCAAATTTTAATTTTTCAATGGAGTTGTAACTTCCCTTAGAAGTTTGAATGATTTACTTTGTTGAATACAGTTCTTTGAATTGATGATAACGAGCTTTTGATTCAGTCATAATAGATTTCAATCGATCATTATTTCTTTCAAGACCATTGTATAAATCTTTGAAAAAGATCTTGGATTTAAATATCCATCCTTGAATAATCATATATAGGGTTCAAGCATGTAATGGGAAAAGTATCACATGTAAGGTTGACAATGCAGGGTTTAATACAAAAGTACGGTTGATGTACCATACATTGTTTTCTCAAACATAGGGTTCCATACTTACATACGTTCCATTAACTATACTTTCCCCTCTCACAATAGTATGGTTCCGTACATAAAAAGTGTTACTTAACCATAATTTTATATAATGTTAGGTTGATGATCCATCCACGATGTTCTAAAATGTGGGGTCTATTCTGTAGGTGTTGTTATGAATATAGGGTTTTCTCAAAATGCTACACTTACTAATGTAGGGTATGAATTTGTTTTCCAAAAAACACTAAAACACTTTACGAATTCATTGATGAATATTCCTTCCAGATTAATAACTTGAAAATATTTCAATAATCGATATTCCAAATAATATTAATTTCGTAATATTCACTTAAAGTAATATCATTAGTAAAACAAAAAAGAGTATTTGTGAGCATCAAAATAAATATGATTTATAGAGTATTGTTGAGACAATACATGCCCAACAATCTCCCCCTTTTTGATGATCACAAAACCCATAAAATAATTTACATAAAATGTCGGATTTTTAAAAAAAAAATATAATTATATTATAAACAATTTATGTTTTGAAAACTAAAATTTCAAATAATTTTTTTGATTTAACAGTGTTATTTCAAAGAACTAATAAACATATACTAAATTAACAATGTTTTAATTAATCACTTTTCTCCCCCTTTTGTGATATCAAAAATAAAGTATATGAAAATTAATTATAACACATTAAATTTTTCACAAAACAATAAATAAATTTTATATTGTTCTATGTTGAAAAATAAGACATTGGTTCTGGCAGTTGAGATAAATATTCTATAAAATATAGAAAATATTCATAGAATATAAAAAATAATTAAAAATTTTCTTAAAAAGACTATATAAATACATGAGTGGTTTTGGTTTTAATAAAAAGATTGAATGAGAGGCATGGTAGATGGTGGAAGATTTTGAATAGGATAAGTTTCTAGTGTAGACAAATCTTGAGCATCATTAAAAAATTCCTTAAAATCTAATGTTTGACCTTATAACTGTTCTGAAATATTTTTAGTCAGTATTCTTAACAAAAATCTTGAATCCTGGATCACTTTCAAAATTTCAACCAAATTGAATTTCATAAATTCATGTATATATTCTTATATTTATTGAAAATGAGTAAGATTATCACTGAACTTATTATGTAGTATCCCGATGCCAGGTTCAATTGATTATAGTTCTCAATAGAACTGAAAAAGGTCAATTGTTACACTAAATCTATTGGAGTCTTTTATTCATATCAGAAATTACTAATGTGATTTCTTGAAATATTCTGATTAGATCTGGTGATGCTGGTGGTGAAGAAGTGGAGGTGTAGGACTAATTGATACTTCCCTTTATTGATTCAAATTTATTTCCCAAATACCATTTCAAATATTAAAAATCTATTTTAGTAATAAATTCCAATTTGAGTTTCCAAACTAATTCAATATAACTATCTTGAATTCTCCGAAATATCTTTTTGATAAAACATTTTCTCTATAATCCTAAATGTGATTCTAAAAATATTCTAATTCAAATATTAGAACAGATGAGTTTTGAAAATCATAAAAATCTTTTCTTACTGATTCCAATTCTTGTCGAAGAATGGAGTTCAACTCTTATACCTTTTTGAATTTTATAATCAATTCTTCTCTCTGATTTTTCAGAGAATCAGTTGTTCTTTAATCTGTATTCTTTGACTAAGTCGATACTTTTATAATAGCAAAATAATTATCCAAAGTCTTTTAACTATGAAAAGAAATTCCATCAAGGACCTATGTACATTCTATTGAAAAATATAATGGTGTTTCCATGGAGATACCAATAGTATATACAACTAGATACTAAACAATTTCAATATTTTCCATTACTGACTTTTGAATTTTCTCCCCCTCTTGATTATTTTTTATTTTTTGATCAGATCGATGGGTAAAATCCTTCTCATGAAGGTGAATTTTAGCTTGATGTTCTCCAGGTTGATCTGTTTCTCCCGAAGGTGAAAACAAAGCTAAATCTCTAGGTCTAGGTGATTCTACCTATGGATCCTCAAGGTGATGTTCTTTTATGATATTTGGTCTTTTTACAAGTTCCTCAAGGGATTCTTATTCTAAGGATTCTTCATTCTGATATGGAGTAACATAACAGAGCTTTCATTTTGTAGGTTGAGTAACACCTTCAATTCTATATTAACCAATTTACTCATTTCTTAAATGATCTAATCCTCCAGACTTGATATTACCTTGCCCCTGAGAAAAAGGTTCAGATTCTTTTTGGTCATCCCCACTAATTGGAAGTAGTTTACCTTAAACTTTACTCCAAAAGAAACTAAATTTTCTTAGAGTACTAGCATTCATAATTTTTTTTAGTGACATATAGTATAAAAATACACATATAGAATCTTATTTTTTTAAAAAGTAGATAAATAATTTAATAATAGTGATAAAAAAACATCCTAGCCAAGGAGTGGAAGAGGTGATTCAAATATCTCAGCGTATATCTAGGAAAATTCAACATAATCACACTGATAAAAAACATGATATACCTTTATGGGTACAAGATCTCTTCTAACACACTTGTCCTTGGAAGTATGTATATCTGAATAAACATGAATAGTACCTTCTGCTCAGCCTTGATAACCTTTACAAACATTTTACTTATAATGGTTAAACCAAAAATAAATTACATAATATCTTTTGAATTATAATCTTGATTTCCAATTGATCAAATATTATAATGGAAAACTCCTTCATGAGGGAATTTTATAATCTGAGTGATTTCTACTAAAGAGATTGAAAACTCCTCATTGTCTCTTCATGAAGTTATTATATACTCTGTTTCCCACTATATAAACTAAGAATCCTTGTAAAATTGATTTATTTCTAACGTAAAATGAAATTCGGTATTTTATTCATTAAAGCGATATTTCAAACCCTGAAATCCAAGATCTTTCTTGAGCAGAGGAATCGTTTGATACAACTATTCAAAATCAACACCCTTTCCTTGAATAATATTATATAAGGGGATACACCGTATCTTTGGATCAATCGGTTCACCTTAATCTATTCACTTTGTCTTCTTTATTTCTTAGAATCTAAAGGCTGAAGGTTTTTAGATTATATGTTTTGGATGAAAGATGATATCTCTAGTCATCAAAAGGTTTTTAATTAAAAGGAAAGGAAAGATGATTATTTTTTATAAAGGTTTGGTGACATGGTCTAGTTTCTCATACAAATTATATAGGGTAATCATTTAAATTTTAATATTTAAATGATGTGGTTTAATTTTTTTTAAACAAATAATTTATATAAACTAATAAATGAAAAATAGCCAAATAAAAATAATCGATAGAGAAAGTGAAAAAAAAATTAATAAACATTTATTTAAAATAAAATATCCCCAACTCCCCCTTAATAAATTAGAACCTGGCAGTAGAAAGTGGTTTAGTAAAAATATCATCTAAATTATATTTGATATTTTGGAATTATAAAGTTATATCCTTTGCAAGATCATAATATCTTTGAAAATGACGCATTATATCAATATTATTAGTCTTAGAATGACTTATAGTATTTTTTTGGAAACTTTAATAGCACCGTTACGATCGCATAAAATAGGTATATTATCAAAATATTGTCCAAAATTTTTTAGGGTGTGTTTCATCCAAAAAACATGTGCACAAAAACTTCTAGAAGATATATATTCTACCTCAACATTGGTAGAGAAACTAAATGTTGTTTCTTACTTGACCATGATACTAAATATTTCTCTAAAAGTGATAGGTTCCTAAAGTGATTTTTGGAATTAATCTACATCCACCAAAATCAGCATCTGAAAATTAAATTAAATTAAAGTCATAATATTTTAAGTAAAGAAGATATTGAAAAATAAACCCTTTTAAATATCTAAAAACTATTTTAATATTAGTAATATGGTATTATTTTAAATTTCAATGAAATCTAGAACATAAACATACCAAAAACATTTATTCGATTCTACTACGAGTAAGATATAATAAACTTCTAATCATACCTTTATATAACATGTTATTACAATTTCTCTATCTTCATCCATATCAAGTTTTATATTAGTACACATGGGAGTTGTATAAGTATTATTGTTTTCTAAAACAATCCTATTTAATAAATCAATAATATATTTTCCTTGATAAAAATAATTTCCATAAATTTTTTGATAGATTTGAAATCCTAAAATGAAAGATAATTCTTCCACCACACTAATTTCAAATTCTTTTTTTATTTTGTTTTGCGAAATCATTACAAATATTTTGATTTGTTGAACCAAAAATAACTTCATCAATATAAAATTTTACTAATAAAATAATACAAAAAACAATTATCATAAAAATATTAGTATCTACTAATCCCATTGAAAATCCATTTATCAATAAAAAAGGATCTTACTATTTCATACTATGCATTAGGTTCTTGTTTATGTCCATAATAAGATTTAATATGTTTAAAAGTAAAATTTGGTTTGTGAGGGTTTTCAAAACCTAGGTGTTATTCAACATAAACTTCCTCAATTAAATTTCCATTTAAAATGGAAGGTTTAACATTTATCTGATATAATTAAAAATTAATATTACATGAATAAGATAAAAGTATTCTAATAGATTCTAATATAGCTATAGGAATGAAGGTTTCATCGTAATCTAATCCTTATTCTTGATTATATCCTTTTGCTACTAATCTAGATTGGTTTCTAGTTATGATCCCATGATCATCCTATTTATTTCTAAGGATATATTTAGTTCCTATTACTGGGTTATCTGATGGTCTTTAAACTAATTCCCAAAATCATTTCTTTTTAATTGGTTTAGTTCTTCTTACATGGATAGCCAAAAACTCTCATATTCTAAAGCATCCTTAATAGACTTAGGTTATAACTCAGATATAAAGGGAAAAAAATCATCTAGGTATTCTATATTTATTCTATTTCTAACACCCATGTCTAGGTTTCCTATAATAATTTCCATAGGATGGTCCTTTAAGGTTCTAGACTGTCTAGGTAGGACACATTCAAGTTATTTAGCTTCATGTTCTTCTGAAATAGACTAAATTTCAATTAAATTAATTTCAAAATCCCTTTTAGGGGGATTCAACTCTCATTTTGTCAAACAAGTCAATAATTTCATATGATTGATATTTATCATTAATGAAATGTCTAGTTTCATCAAACATCACTTGAACTGATTCTTAAACAATCCTTGACTTTTTATTAAACACTATATAGGCTTTATAAGTAGTATAATATCCAAAAAAATATTCCTTCATCTACTTTTGGATTGAATTTAACACGTTTAGCCTTAGTATTCAAGATATATACCATTCATCGAAATACATTAAAGTACATTAATTTAGGTTATCTGTTATTCCAAAGTTCATAAGGTGTATTTTTTAAATATGGTCTTATTAGAACTATATCCCTGATATAGAAATCTTTTCTTAAATATTCTTCCCATAAATAGGTGGGAATGTTTTATTCATTCAGAATAATCCGTAACATTTCTTAAATAGTTCTATTTCATCTTTCAAAAATTCATTTTTGTTTGAGAAGTTATTGGTCTAGAAAAAGTGTGTTTAATACCTTAATTTGAGAAAAAATAATTAAATTCTTGATTCAGAAATTTTCCACCCTGATCCATTATTAATGAAATTATTTTAAAATATTTTTCATTTTGAAATATTTTTCAAAATTTTTCAAAATTAGTGAACATCTCCCTTTTGATTTTTTGAAAATAAACCCCAGTAAATCTTACAAAATAAGAAACTAAAACCTAAACATATAATTCACCATTTAAACTTGATGCTCTTTATAGACTAAACAAATCCATATAAGTAAGTTCTAATGGTTTATATGTTGCAATTTGTTTGATATATTTGAAAGAATATTTATGTTGTTTTCCGATATGGAATGCATCAAAAAATCTATCATTGTCAAATTTAACAATAGGTAAATCAGAAACTAATTGTTTCATAGATAATTTATTCCAAGAATATATATTGAAATGTCCAGGTCTCATATTCTAGATCCATGACATATTTGTCTTAGTAGTTTAAAAATTCACTTTCTATTTACATAACAAATTAATATCAAAGGTATAAACATTTTCAGTTCTTGGTTCTCTAAATTTAAGAAAATTATCTTTGAAAACTGAGTAGGAATTGTTAGAAAAATCAACATAAAATCTATCATCACAATGTTGTGAAATTATTATCATATTTTTCTTTAACCCTTGTACACACAACACTTTGTTGATTGATATTTTTTTTGGATGTCGAATAGTTCCAACTCCAAAAATATTTCCTTTTTTGTTTTCACCAAAGGTGACTACACTTCCATCCATTTGAGTCAGTGTATTGGAATTTGATGAGTCTGTACACATGGGTCTAGAACATCCACTATCAATATAACATATAGCATTTATGTTCCTTTGGAATTTTTCTTAGAAAATAATTTAATTTTTTTTTGGTACCCATATTTTATTAGGTCCAGTAGTGTTAGAAAATAATGATCTATGAATCTAAAATTTCCAAATTTTTCAAAGATTTATATTACTTTATTTAGAAATTATTGTTGAAATAAAATCCTTATTAATACCAATTATATGAGGATTTCATAAATAACAGTATTTAATTTAGTGACCATTTATTCTACAACAGTATCATGTAGCATTTTTTTTAATTGGGCACAAGATAATGTTTTTATAATTTTTATTTTTCACCAGTGATTCCTATTCAATACTTATCTCTTTTAATAACATTATGTCCAAGAATTTCATTCAAATATTTCTATCATTTTACTAAAACAATAGTAACACTTTTATAATATAATACTTCATCCAATAATTATTTTTCCATTTTTTCATGATCAATACATCTTGATGTAGATGAATTGAATTTCTAAATGAATTCCTGATGTTTTAATAGCATTGTGTCTCCTTCACCTAAAAAAATTGTGAATATTTTTCAGATATTTATGTTTCTATAATAAAGAATCATATTTCTATTATATAATTGAACAATAAGTTGTTAATTAACCAACAGAGCAGCTATTATAGTCAGAGGTAGAAGAGTAATATAATTTTACCTGTTTTTCTTCCTTATCCATAAATCACATATTGGCTTTGAGATTTGATGGATTTTTATTTGAATTATATTTTGAAGAGATTATGGAGTCTTTAGATACACCCCATGTATCTTTCATAGATCTCTTCTCTTTATGTTCATAATTAGTTTTCTGTTAACATTTCTTTTCTATCCTTGTTCTTTTTTATTAAATTTAGGGAAGTTAGGTATGATGTGGCCCATATTTTTTTCATTTGTAGCAACTTACATCTCTAGTTTCTCTTTAAACCTTCTTAAAGGATTTCTTGAATCCTATTTTCATCTCATAGAATTTGATAAAATTTCTAGTTATCTAATCCAGTTCCATTTCAAAGTCCGAGAAATCCTAATTTTTGTCTTTTAAGAATTCTGGTTTTAATTTCATGTCTTTTTTACGAGATGTTACATTGAGATATGTTTTTTCTATTTTTATAACAATATTGTGATCTTCAAATTTATCATTCATTTCTACTTCGTACATCATCGATTTTCTAATTAATTCCTTCATAGTTAAATTCTTGATAGGTGATGATTATTGACTTGTTGCAGATATTCCATTATACTTGGAGGGAAGTACTCTAATTACAGAAAATTATTGAATTGATTGACTGATGGGATCT
Organism: Viscum album; assembly: GCA_963277665.1. Lineage (NCBI taxonomy): Eukaryota > Viridiplantae > Streptophyta > Magnoliopsida > Santalales > Viscaceae > Viscum > Viscum album. Next base: position 1,100,500,913 of record OY728162.1, on the reverse strand, counting down.
CCCAAGGAAGTAATATTTTTGAAAATCAATTTTAACCATCCATTAATTTGCAGGATACTTTCACCATAAAACATTCTAAAGGTGTAGAAATTATGTTTTTTTGTACCATAACTCATCCGTATGATGTTATATGTTCCTTAATATGTGAAAACTATTTTTTCCACATTTCATAAGAATTAGGGAATTTTGATACACGATTCAATTCATCAAGTCCAAGTCCACATATGGTAGAATTAATTTCGTTTGATTTGATATCATATTAAGTTTCTGTTATAGCATCCCAAGGCTCTGGTTTCTCAAGATTTACATAAGGAGTGATTATATTTGAATAAAATTTGATTCCCAGATTCTACAGGTACATGATCATGTATGATTTCAAGCATTCATAGTTTTCACCTTTAAAATATGGAGGTCTAATCATATACATACCTTCTTTTGGATCATAAATTGATATCTGTTATGTATAGGCCTTATTCTTTTGATCATTTTATAGATTTTTCACAAAGTATCATCTTTGATACCAATTGTTAGGTCAAAATAATAAAAATATACACAAGAGGCAGTGAATTGGTTCTTTTTGATAAACATGGTATATTATAGATATAGACTTTTCTTTGAGATTGATGCAGCTATATAGTGGTATGTATTTAATTAATTGAGAAGTAGATAAACAAAAAATAATAACACATCAATTTTTATAGTGTTTTGGGGAACAAAGATCCCCCAGTACACTTAGCCAACACTCTCTCTATGCGCTTGGTGATTTTCACTTGATAGGTCCTCTTATCACAAGACCTTCGAATAAAAAACATAGTGTAGAATGTTGACACATTGACAACGAGGCTAAATAGATATTTATGGTTCTTTATTAGGCAACAAATTATCCATAGCATGGTGAGATAAGCTGATACTCCACAATGATTTAGTCTGAGTAGGCAAAATTCTAATAAATCAAAAGAGTTTGATTTACTGATGGTATGGGTTAATCTTCATAGTTATAACAGCAAAAAATTACAATATATGGATATTATTTTTAAAAAATGAATTTCCTGATGAATGAAAATATTTCAATAAATCTGGGTTTCAAATGATCTTCAATATGATTAGAAACAAAGAAGCAGTAGTTTTACATCAGTACGAGGTGGAAAAGTACATCTCCATTGTGTATCCTCTTCTGAGAAAATAAAAAAGATGATCATTATTAGTAGTAGATATTTAAAAATAAATTCACAGAGAGTATTAAATTTTTATATTGGGTCATATCACACTAGAATATCAAATCATAGTTGTTTTTTACATGACAATGATCTGCTCATATATACATATAGAAAACAAACATCTTTCCATTTGGTAATGAAGATCCAAACATATAACTTGACAGATTGAAAATATTTAAATTTAAATAGACTATGGGAGTTTTATCTTCCCTTATAAATAGTAATTATTTACTTCATTGAATAAGGTTCTTTAAATTGGTCATAACAAGACTTTGAATCAGTCATAATATCTTCCAATGGATATTTATTTCTGTTAAAACCATTGTAGAAATCTCGGAAAAAATCACATATTTAAATCACCTTCATTCTAAATTCAAATGTAGGGTTTAAGTACGTAACAAAAAAAATACCAAATGTAAGGTTAAGAATTTAGGGTTCAATACAAAAGTACAGTTGATGTACTATACATTTGTTTCTCAAATGTAGGGTTCGATACTTATGTTGGGTTCATAAACTATACTTTCCTTTCTCACAGAAGTAAGGTTCTTTACTTATGTAGGGTTCATTAACTATACTTTTAGATAATTAAGTGTTGATGATAGATATATGTTGTAATGAAATGTAGGGTTCATTCTTTATGCACTGTTCTGAATGTAGGGTTCATTCCTTATGATATGCTTACCAACGTATGGTATGAGAAGTGTTTCTAAAAAATTATAAAATGCATTCTAGAAACATTGATTAATATTCCTTGTGGATTAAAAACTTGAAAATATTTCCAAAATAAATATTTCAATGAATATTAATTTCATTAAATTCAGTTGAATTGATATCATTAGTAAAACAAACAATGGTATTTTTGTGCATCAAAATAAATAATATTTATATATTATTTTTGAGACAATACAAGCCTAATAGGGTTTTCTACATTTAAATGATATATAAAAATATTCTAGTTGTGTAACCACTTGTGGTTTAACCATTGAACACTTTGGTTATAAAATGTGTGTAAGCGGTTACCAATGAAATCGAGTAATAATTTAAAATTGAATGCAACAAGGCATGATATGACATATTCAAGTATAACATATAATAAAAACACAAAATATCAATGGTGTCACCAAAAAATGAGAGACAAATCTAAATCTATATGTACATGGATAATACAATAATAAAATAGAATAATGACCACAATATAGTATCATACATGTTCAAATATTCCAAGGAATAGCATGTAATGATAATCGGATATCGAATGGTCTATGCATTAAATGTCCATAAAGTATCTCCTTAAGCGCCATTGTCCTTATGTGACTAGCTCCGATGCGGGGGGGGGGGGATTCCTTCAACTGGTTACTAACTAAATTTTTTTCACACATCCCATGAGAGTCCATGTAGGGTGTGAGTATAAGATACCCAGTATATAGTAACTAGTTGTCTCTTAATACTTATAAAAAACTAGAGTTAATGACTATGATAATATAATTCTAGCGGAACATGACATATAATATAAATATGGTTGAATAGGTAATCAAACATAAGCATGAATAATAATATGTAACTCTATTCATAGGTTTTATTATTCCTAGTACCAAATGTATCAAGACTTAACTAGGGATTTGAGATGACGTACTAGTGTCATTCAAAATACCAGGTTGGGAACACACACACACATATATAAACACCTACATATATATGTAGTTGTGTGTATAATGATTCATGGTGAAGAACTAGTATGAAGGGTAAATTTGAATGGTGAACCAAGTAAAGGAAACAATGTTTACCATTCTAGATTAATAATGGAAAAATTATTATTTTTAAAGGACATAAAACCTTTCCCATGCCTTTAACTGATTCACCATGATAACGAGTTCCTCATCAAGATGAACAAAATGATATATATTACACAAGACCAACATGGATGAAAATTCATATAATAATATACATGATATGATTTTGAAATATGGAATGAATTGTAACAAATTAAGATTATTTGAAATATATTTTTTCAAATAAATTTAATATTTTTCATATTTTTCATTTCACGCAACACTGAATATAGTTTTTATATTAAATCACTATGTTTCTCTTCTGTTATACGCAACACCAAGTTTATTATTCACTACAGACAATAATTATATTATCTTATGATACACACAATACTATGTTTTCATGGTATTACACACAATATTGAGTCCCTTCGTTAGCTTTCATTACACCTAAGATCGAGTTTTACCAATGTACAATATATTAATAATATTGTTATTAAAATATTATTATATTTACCACCTTTCCATTAAAATGGAAGTTAATAATATGATTAACTAAATTTTAAAAATATGATTTACACATGTATATAAAATCCATCATTTGGTTATCTATTTGTAGAAGTAAATGTAAGTACTATTTGAAAGAAATGAAAATACTTTTCTAAGAAAACTATTTTTCTACGTACAAACACTATTTTATCTCAATTATTTGAAAAAAAACATTTTATTACTTTTTTGAATATAATTTATATGTTATATATTCAATCAATATTTTTATACTCATCCAATACAATTGATAGGTATAATATAATAATACGTCAAATTTTATGAATAAAAAGAATTATTTTTCTAAAAGGTAAATTTACCACCATTTAATGGAGAACCCAATTTAAATATTATTTTTAAAACCATTATGAATATTATTTTAAAAAATAAACATAATTTATTAAATAGGAACATAAAAATTAGATTACAGTGATTTGTTTTTATTTTTCTGTGAGGTTTCATTTTTTAATGAATAGTGAATAACACTGAAATTTAAATCAAAACTAAGTTTTATTCTAATTTATTTATAAGAATAAATTATGTCTTAGATTGGATTTAATATTTAATTAGTTAAATTATACAATATTTAAACCAGTTTAGTTTATTATAATCGACTTAACTTTTGAATTGGATATAAAAACTTAGCAAACTTTTGAGTGTTTTTTCATTAAAAAGACACATTATCGTCCTATCTACGTGATTAAATTTAAATTAATTTCATTTCCTTTGGTGATTGGAAATTGGAAAAATTGATTACATACCTGTAATAATCATAATTTTTAATTTTTAATGTGGTAAAATAAGTTTTTGAACAAAAATATTTGTGATTGTAATTATAATTAATTATAGTTATTAAGGTAAAATATATTCTAACAAGGGAATAAACCTTATAATTAAGGCCCAAAATGGCCTATAAACTTGTATAAATTACAGTTTATAGAAATATTTACACCATATACTCCATTTTATATAATTGTATTCATAATTGTAGCTACTCCACATAAAAAACATGGGAGGAATTCCCTTTCTAAAAATTTAAAAGAATGCCACTCCTCCCCAACTATAAAAAGAAACTCACCCCTCACACTTATTCCCAACAATAAATAACTTTTTATTAACCAAAAGATACTGAAAAATATCTCAACATACCCCCAATCATATTAGAATCAATTTTGTCATAATGGGATCCTAGTAATTTTTTTGGTGAAAGCTAAAAGGAGTTACCGGAAAAAGTGGTAACCATCTTTAACGATCACTTTATATTTATTTATTTATATGCTCATTAAATTATTCTTATTCCATGATAATATAATAACAACAATATCATAAATATACTGAGATTTTTTAATTCTAAAGGTTATACATAAACTTATACACACTTCTATCTAATGGGAAATGAACTTATTATTCTTGTGTACATCGAATTACTACCTTATGAAAAGTTCTTTATCATTTTCCCTTTACCACCTATCACAGTTGAGAATTATAATTCAAACTATATTTTTATATGGTATAAATATTATTTATGTATTCTTAATCATTATTTAATTTTTTTTATAACACATACCTTCATGCTTTCAATTTTTTGTATATACAACAACATCGTTTGTGGATGTGTGGACTACCACTTCCTCAAAGCGATGTGATTCGTTCACACGATACATGGAACGTATAAATTTTGGTTTTAATAACAATATGTGTCAAAAATTAAATATATATTATGTTCTAGAAATAATTATGTTTCTTTAGATATAAAATATTGTTTTTTTATTACCCTTTTCACGCACTAAAAAAAAGAATACATCATTCATAGGCGTGTGGATTATCTCTTTCTCGATGGGATGTGATTCCTTTTATATCACAATAATTTAATATATAATCATATATGATAAAATATTATTATATATATTATATATTTATCAATATGTAAATATACAATGTTTCTTACCTTCTTTCTATAATTTTCCTTGAAAATTTGGAATTTTACGCATGTGTACGTACATCCTAATATCTCTATTATTGTAATGATGGTACATTTTTCATACAAATATTAAATTATTAAATTTAAACGTTTAAATGATGTATTAATGTGATAATTTTTTCATTATTATAAATTTTGATATTTTTATATTAATTCTCTTTTGACCAGGGTTGACATACCGAAATAATTTTCACAGAAGAACCATATTTAGTCAAAACCCTCAATGTAAACATAATTATTTAAGTAGTTATATAAAATATTTTATTAAGTGAATTAAAATAATAATTATTTTGAAAACTTTTATAAATAATGTAAATAATTAACATATGTTTATTATTCATGAATATAAATACAAATTTGAAAAGTCGGACTCAACGTAAGGTGATATCATCTGACATTTAGTTTAACGTGAGAGACATGCCATAATCACTATTTGCTTATTTTTTTGTGTGTATATAATACCATATAAAATATTATTTCATTAATTAACATTATTTAATGATATTAACACCTTTTAATTATTTTATTATCTCACGAATATCATTATTCTAACGTTACTTAAGTATTAAGTGTTTTCTTCTCTCACTTTTAATTTCCATAAGACACAAGCCATGATCACCTCTTATTTATTATATGTTCCATGTATAATTACCATATATGTATTATATTATTCTTATAATTAAATAAATTTTAATTTACATATCCATTTTATGAAAATTATTTCATGGGTTTTATGTTTTAAAAGTTACCAAATCGGTAAAGTAGTTTTGTTTCAACTTTCCTTCTTTGAGACACATGTTTTGTTATGCACCTATATTATTTTATGAGGTGTATATACTACCATTAAAAATTTAATATCTTGAATATACGAATTTTAATGACATTTTAAGATTCATTTAATTTCATTTTCTTACATGGGGAGTATAATTCCAAGTTACCAAGTGACACGAGTCTATTGAAACAATCTCATCATTTATCAAAAATTTTATGATTATACTTACATTAAGGAAATATTATGATCTATATATAAATAAATATCATGATTTTTATTATCCTAAAATTATTCATGATATATTCATGTATTGGTACCATTTTCCCACTTTTTGGAAAATAAGATAATTTAGAAAGAGTTTTTAAGAAATCCTGAATTTACCTCTCTCTTCGGTCAGAAATCAGTATTCCTTCAAATTGATGTTTTCTTAAAAAGTTTCAAAAATTATTCCACTATTATAATAAGATATTTAAAAGAAATTTTATAACATTTTTTATATTTTTAATAATAATTCTTCTTGTCATTTTCCGGTCGATGTACTTTTCTAAACATTTTTCTGCAAAAATAGAATTTTAGGGTTGTATAGATTTATTCTTCACCATGACCGTAATTTATTTGATGTTTCCATTGAAATTTTAATAAATTCAATTTTCTGAAAAATTTATTACCTAATATTATTTAAATTCTTTTTTAAGTTATTTTTAAAAAAGAAAATTTCATAAATTTCTTTATGTTTAAAAAGTGTTCTAAATGATTTTCAAAGATAAATTTGTTTGTTTCCGAAAGGCTATTTTCATAGAAAATTATTTTAATGATTTGAAATATTATTTTATAATTACTAAAATTATTTTTAAATATAAAGGTTTTCAAAATGTTTTCATGATTTATTTATAATATTTTGAATGTATTTTCAAACAAAAGGTTTTTCAAAATACTTTTTGTTTAAAAATGAATTTTCCAAAGTAGAAAATATATTTTCATCAAGATATTATTTCAATAAAATTATAAATCATTATTTATAAGAAAATAATTTATGAAATTTTTTATAAAAATAATTTTCAAATAATGCCTATTTTTTTATGAAATGATCGATGTGATCTTTTAAAATACTTATCTATCTATGATGGAATACTTTTTAATAGTTTATTCTTCAATGGTAAAATTATCAAATAATAAAATTCATATTATTTCATGATTGTTTTATATTTTGATGGCATGATGTTTATGACACACATTTCTTTTACACGGGTTATATGATTTTTAAACCCGCTTTTTTTCATGGGTTATGCCTCAGTGAAATTATTATGAAACCAATATCTTGTACACGGGTAATGATATGACGAAAGGTTTATGATACCCATTTCAATTCATGAGATATGATATGATGTTTATGAATTCAATATATTTTCATAGGTCATGAAATGATAAATGTTTTATTATTTTGTGGCACATGTATGTATGATTTCATTATAAGATGGGTGGGACCTATATCTCCCTGCAATTAATTTGGTGATGATTTATATCTTATGAGAAAATGATGAGATTAAAGATTAAGGGATTAACCCACTATGGAAAGATGGGGAAATCTAATACACTATAGGAATATGGGGAAACCTAATTCACTATAGGATGATGGGGAAACCTGATCTACTATGGAATGATGGGGAAACCCCATCCACTATGAGAATATGGGGAAACCTGATCCCTTACATGAAAAGCACTATGAATGGAGATGGTGGAATGTCCCTCCATGTACGTGTAGTCCCCATGAAGTGTGATGATAAGTTCTAGAAATACATCTTAACTTATATGGAATCATGTTACATGTTTATGTGTATTCCACAATTCCATGTCTTACTACTATGATATGATTTCATGAATTATGTCTTGATTCCCTTATGATTCATGCCTTATGAACTACTAATCTTTATTCCCGATTCGTGTTTATGATTTTTATATGTAGGGTATGATCTTCTATTGTTATGATCACTTTCTCAAACCCTTATGCTTATGTTTATGCTTATATATCTCCCTTATTTACCCTTAATAATTATTTTACATCACCCATTTTTATGTCCCCTTCCCCAGGTTATGAAGATGTATTTTATGTATGATGTGTCTAATTGGGGTGCTAGTATCATGGATTCTAGTGGGATATAATGTTGCTTATTAATGTATTAGAGTGTATATTTCCATATTTCTAAAGAAACTAAACTAATACGGTATTTTGGAAATTATTTGTGTAATGTATTAATTATTATACAAAAATTATGTAATGTATATGTATGTTAATCTTGGGTCATTATAGTTTTTATCAGAGAAAAGGTTTATTCAACCATTATAAATTGGGATGAGAAAACTTTAGTGATATACCTAGGAATATTTTTATGTATATGTGTAGGTATATCTCTAATGATATGTTTAAGGATGAAGAAAAATATAGGAAAATAAACTAGAATTTGGGTGAAGGATAGATTGAGTGGTTTACTAGAATTATATCCCTATCCGGATAATGCAAGTGGATGTGGATCTTGCACATATGTACCTAGGGGTAATAACTATGAAAAGGTGTGTTAGGACTAACTCGACAGTGACTTGGTACATGACGATGGGCCTTACTGTAAAACTTGTTTGAAACTCCTAGGTGATATTATTTATGAATTAACTAACTCATCATGAACCGTAATAAAGGATTTAAATATAGTATTACTATGAATAAACTATGATAAAACTACGGTTTTTTAGATTAAAGAAGTATTTTTCATGATTTAGACATCATATAAGTAAATGTTTTCAGGATTATATGGGTTTCAACTAGGATAAGTAATGATCCAACTATGCTTTCTAGTTTTAGTCAATGGTAGGAACCAGAAGGAACTGGATTAACATTGAATTTGATTGAAATTTTTTGATGATCCATAAAAATGGAAGATCATTGAAGTGAATGATGTTATGATCAAGCCTAGTTAGTTTTCATGGAACATGATTGACAACGTGTACCTTAACCTACTCTCAGACACACAAAAGAAGAGAAGGATGGAGTTCACAAAGAGTCCAGGTAATGGAGAACATAGAGGAAATAAAATTTAGTTTCCTTTAAGTTAAAAATGATGAAATAATAACCTATGTTAATGTATTATAATAACAATAATATTCTTTGACTTTGAAAAATAAGGGTACAAACCAAGTAACTACAAAATAAAAAAAATGAAGGGTTCAGTTACCGCAATGGATAGGAATATTGGCGTCCATAAGAAATTATATAAGGTTTAATGATTTAAGTTTGGAAATAATGGTAATTATACAAATCTATGTCCTAAGTGAAAATAAATCTAATAGAATCAGAAAGGTGGTATGAGTAATGGTTATATTACTGATACTGATGAGACTATATATAAAATGTTAAAGGAAATAGGTATTATGTAATAGGATGGGGTATCCTTATAATGTATTAAGGATGAAGTGGAATAATCAATGTTTTTTTTGTATTTGGATTCAATATTTGTGTTATATAAATTTTGAAATATATAATGATCATTTAGTCTATGTTTCTTCACTAAGGGTTTACATAAATAAGTTGAATGGCTTCAATGGACAAGAGAAGTGATTTAATGGAAAGGTGATGTCCATGGAAAAAAATTATTAATGGAAAGATAACCCTTAATATATTCCTAAAGTTAATATAATTATGATTGGATAAAACACAAGTTGGATATCAATAAGTGAATTAGATTATACTGATTTCCTTGGAAATAATGAAGGACTTGTTGACACATGGTTTATGATATCATTGATGAATTTTGAAACATTTTGGATTTAAGAAATATATCCAATAAATACTTGAATAATAAACCATACGTGTTTTCAATAAGGATTTATGTTAATTCAAGTTATTACCATTTTTTAATAGAATATATGATAAAGGTATTAGCATATTTGGTATGTGACAACAAAAATCTATAGAATGATTTATGGGGGATCAATATTAAGCTGATCTAAGGAACTTCTTTATAAATATTTTTATTTTCATATTTTGGATGGGATATAAGGTGACTCATTTATGGAAATTTCAGGTTAAACATCGAATGAGGTTTGTGATATTAATATATTATATCCCCACATGGGGATTTATGAAAATTGGATAACCTGATCTTAAAATTTTATGATAATAATAACTAATAATAGATGGGATGGATTATCAAGGTTCTCATGATATTTAAGTGTTTCAGGAAATAAAAATTCACAATAATTATTGGAGAAAGTGGTGAAGTGAAAATCTATCAAGGCACAACCAAATGAGAAGATTGTGAAAATGAAAAGCAATAAAATCAATTAATTTTATATTCTTACGAAATTTATTTATCTTTTAAGAAAAAGGAACTTCAAACAAAAAATGATATCCAATAAATTTTGTTCTGATAAATCAAATTTCCTCTTAGATCATCGTATATTTATGTATTGGTGATTGTTAAAATTCTCCCAACCATGTTCTCTATCACTCTCCATCAAAATTTGATAGTAATATTTCTCTTCTATGTCCTTGTTTTCACTTCCCACCTATGTTCTCCTATGTGGGAAATTAGTTATGAGTTACTTTGGGTGACTGTTATAGCTCCAACAGTCCCTTTTTAATTTATGTTTGAGTCTTCATTTTAATGATGTGGGTTTCTATGAAAAGAAAAATTATAGTATTAAACCTTTAATAACTCAGATACGTTTTGAAGGAGGAATTCATTTTAAGGGAGGTATAATGTAACACCCCAATATTTTGTTATTTTTATGATTTAATTTAATCTTTTTGATATTTTCAATTTCATGAAAAAATGTATATAGTTTTTATTTCAAAGCACTACATTTGGATTGCATTATATGAAAAAACCAAGTTAATCATGCACTACACACAACACACAGATTATCTTTCACACACCCAATACTATTTTTATCTTATATTAAACAAAATACTGAGTCCCTTCGATAGCTTTCATTACACGCAAGCCATAGTTTTACTGAACTACTATATACTATTAATATTATCATTAATATATTATTATAGTTACCATCTAGTCAATTGAATGGTAGTTACAAATAAGATTAACTAAATTATTAAAATATTATTTAAATATGTGCCCAAAATTAATCATTTGGTTATAAATTATTGTAAGTAAATGTATTAATAGTTTGAAAATAAAGAAAGTAAATTTATAAGAAAAATATTTGTCTAGGTACAAACACAATTTTGTCTCAATAATTTTTTTAAAAAAGTTGATTAATTTTTTCAATAACATTTATATATTATATATTAAATAAACATTTATGATACTCATCCTATAGATTTTATAGGTTTAAGATAAGAATAAATCTTATTTTATGAATAAAAATATATATTTTTCTAAAAGGTAATTTTTTCAACTTTTAATGGAGATGCAATTTTAAATATTATTTTTGATTTTTTATAATTTTTATATGAGAAAATAAAATTTATTTTTGAAATCTAAACATAAAAATTATATTAGGGTAAATTTTTTATGTTTTTCTATGCAGTTTAATTTTTTGATTAATAATTAATAATACTGAATTTTTATTTAAAATATATTTTTCATATAATTTATTTTAAAGGTTAAAATATGTTTTTTTTATTTTTTTAATGTTTAATTATATCAATTATACAATTATTAATCCAATTTAGTTCATTGGAATCAATTCCACAAATAAATTGGATATAAAAACATAGCAATCTTTTAAAAGTTTTTACTTGAAAAACCTGCATTGTCACCCTATTTGTGGGATAAAATATAAATTAATTTATGCCACTTCTGTTATTGGAATTTTGGAAAATGGATAAAATATTATTAATCATAATAATTTAAAATTTACAAAATTTAAACTTAGTTATTGAACAAAAATATTAGTGAATGTAAATAAAATTAATTACAGTGATTAAGGTAAAATTTCTCTTAACAAGGGACTAAATGTTACAGTTATGGCCCAAAAGAACCTATAAAATTGTGAAAAATCAATTTTATGGACATATTTAGACCCTATCAAGTGTATTATATAATTTAGTTGATTTCTGAATCTACTTAACAAAGGAAAAATGTGGTTAGAATCCCCTATCCAAAACTTTTCAAGAATATAACTCCTCATCCATTATAAAAAGGAACTCACCCCTCCAACTTATTCAATACTCTCAATAAATTTTTATCATTGAAAATATGATAAAATAATATCCCAAAATCCCTACCCTAATCCTATAAGCCTCACTTTTTTCATAAAAGGATCCAAGGTTGTCCTTTGGGGAAAACCAAAAGGAGTTACCTAAAAAAGAGGTAATTGTCTTCAATGATCACTTTAGTTGTATTTCATTCTACAATACTTAAATTATTATTATTCCATGAAAATATAATAATACCAGTATCCTCAATATACTAATATGTTTTTATTATAAGGTTTTGACCTGTACTTACACACACTTCTAATGGTAACGAACATACCATTCATGTGTACTACGAACAACAGCCTCACGAAACATTTTTGTTCATTTTTCCTTTACCACCTCTAATGTTTGAGAATTATGATAGACATTATTAATTTATATTATATAAATTATATATATTTTATATTCATACTTATTTAATTTTTATATTGTACATACCATTATTCTTTCCATTTTGTGTAAATATGATAACATCGTTTGTGGAAATGTGGACTACTTCCTCCTCAAAGTGTTGTGATTCATTCAAACTATACATGGAATGTATAAATGATGATTTTAATAAATATATGTGATAAAAATAAAATCTATATTATGTTCATGAAATAATTAAATTTCTTGAAATATAATATATCATTTTATTTATTACCCTTTTCACACACACAAAAGGTGATAATGTTGTTTGTGGATGTGTGAACTTCCACCTCCAAGACATGATGTGAATACTTTTACATCATAATAATTAAATATATAAGTACATATGATTCATTATATAAGTATTTATGATATAACATTATTTTATGATCATGATAATAAAATGGTATTTATTATATAATGATCATGATTCCTTTTATCATCTCCAGGATTGTAATGTTGGTTAATTTTTCATAACCATGTTCCATGATTGGGTTTAATAGTATAATTTATGTATAAATATGATAATTATTTAATTATTATTATTATTTATATGTTTATATAATGACTCATTTGATCATAGTTGACCTACCAAAGTAATTTTATGACATGAACCGAATTTGGTCCAAACACCCGATGTAAACATAATTTTTTAAATTAGTTTTATACAAAATTATAATAAGTTATTTAAAATTAATAATAAACATGAAAATTGTTATGAATAAATTAAATAATTAACATAAGTTTATTATTTCAGATGATAAAGACACATGTGACACAACGTACTCAATGTAAAGGGATTTCATCTCACTATTTATTTCCATGAGATACATTCCATAATCATCACTCACTTATTTTTTGAGGTGTATATACTTCCCAATGAAAAAATATATAATTAATTTACTTTATATAATGATATTTAAATATTTAAATCATTTTATTATCTTAGGGAGATCTAGATTCTAAACTTACATATGTATTAAGTGTTTTCACTTCACACTTTTAATTTCTGTGAGGCACAAGACATGTTCACATCCTATATCATATATGCGGTGTGTAAAATTCCAATGGATGTATATATGATTCTTATAATTAAATATATGGGTAATAAATATAACTTTTATGAAATTTATTTCATGGGGTTTATGTTTCAAATGTTACCAAATCGAAAAAGTAGTTTTGTCTCAATTTTCCTTCTTTCAAACACATGTTTTTTTATGAACCTATATTCTTTTACAAGGTTTATATACTGCCATTTGAAAAGTTTATATCATTAAAATACTTATTTTAATGATATTTTAAGATTCATTTAATTTTATTTTCTTACACGAGGAGTATTATTCAAATTTACCAAGTGGTGAGTGTCTATTGAAACATCTTATAATTTATCGAGATTGTTTACGATTATGCTTCAAATGATGGAATATTATGATAAATCTCTCAATGAAACTCATGAAGTTTCTTATAATATATTTATTCCTGATATACTAATTTTTTGGTACCATTTTTTACACTCTTTGGTACATGATATTATTAAGAAAGTGTTTTTAAGAAATTCTAACTTTACCTCTCTATTCGATCAGAAATCTGTGTTCCATCAATACCATGTTTTCTAAAAAAGTTCCTAAAAATATTCTACAATTATTATATGATATTTAAAATAAAATTTTATGCATTTTTTAATTTTTAAACAAAAGGGTTATTAAAAAGGAATCTTCTGGTCATTTTCCAGTCGAGGCACTTTTCTAAACACATTACAACATAAAAGAAATGTTCAACATGTAAATATTTATCTACTATCATGAATTTAATTTCATTAAAGATTACATTCCAAGTCTAAAAATACCATTTTTAAGAAAAATATTTTTTATAATATTTGGGATATTTATTTTTTAATGGGATTTTCAAAGAAAATTATTTTAATTTTTTTTATTTGAAATCTGTTTTAAATGATTTTCAAATCTCCCTTTATATGTTTTCAAAATGTTATATTTAATGATTTTAATTATTATTTTATATGTTTTCAAATTATTTTCAATGAAAAAGGTTTTCATAATGTTTTCAAGATATCTTTATAAGTTTTTCAGAGTATTTTGAAAGAAAAATATTTTCAAAATGATTTATGTTTTAAAAATCACTTTTAATAGTGGAAAATATATTTTTATCAAGAAATTATTTTAATGAAATTATAAATATTTCATTATTAGAATAGTATTTTTAAAATGTTTTATGAAAATTATTTTCAAATAATGGAAATTTTCCTCAAGAAATGATCCATGTGATTTTCAAAATCATTCTCCATCTAAGAAAACTTACATTGTTATAATTAATTATTTAGTGGAGATATGAACAAATAAAACCATCCATTTTATTTTGTGAATAGTTTATGTTTTTAAGGAATGATTTTTATGACACCCGTTTCTCTTTGATGAGTTATATGCTTTTGAAATATGCTTATTTTCATGGGTATTTCCTTGATTAAGTGATTATATAACCAATCTATTATCCATGGGTAATGATATGATGAAAGGTTTATGATACCCATTTCATTTCATGGGTTATGATATGATGTTTAAAAAACCAATGTATTTTTATGGTTCATGATATGATTAAGGTTTTATTAGATTGTGGAACATCTATGTATGATTTCATTATGATATTGGTGGGACATATATCTACCTCCAATGAATTGGGTAAAAGATTATATCTCATAAGATAATGATGGGTTCAAGTAAATGAGATTAATCCGCTATAGATTTTGGGGAATCTCGATCCACTATGGGGAGATGGGGAAACCTGATCCACTATGGGAAGATGTGGAAACCCAATCCACTATGGGGAGATGGGGAAACCCGATCTACTATGGGAATATGGGGAAACACAACCCCTTAGAAGGAAGGTTCTATGACTGGGGATAGTGGTGTGTCCCGACTAGTAGGTCAAGTCCCCATGAAGTGCCCTGATAAGTTATAGAAATGTGTCTTTACTTATATGGGATAATGTTACTTTTTTATTTTTATGACAAAATTCTTTGTTTTACTCCTATGTAATGATTTCTGGGATTATGATCTTGATTCCATTTTGATTCATGCCTTATGAACTACTAATATTTATGCCATGATTCGTATTTACGATCATTGAAATGAAGTGTGTGATATTATAATGTTATGATCGCATTCTCATACCATTAGGATCATGTTTATTCTCATATATATCCCTTATATATACTTTATGAGCATCTGAGCTCACCCATTATTAAGTTTCCTTCCCCAGGTTATGAGGATATATTTTATGTATTATGTGTCTAAGATGGGTGATAGTATAGGATATCCTAGTGATAGATAAGGAAGCTCATTCATGTACCATAATTTATGTTTCCATGTTTCCAAAGGTACTAATACTGTCTTTGGGATTCTATTTGGGTAATGTATTAATTATTCCACAAAAATGATGCAATGTATGTGTACGTTAAGCTTGGGTAATTATATGATTTATAACTAATTTCATAAAAAAAAATTTAGGACCATGATGAATATATACACTCAAATTGGGGCTAAATTAGGGTATCATCCAAATAATTTTTTTACCTTTAATTGAATCCATACCTTTAGAGGTCTGGGCTACTTCATTTTAAGGAACATGTGTAATAACCCAAACTCTCAATGGCTCTCTGTTGAAATCATCCAACAGATAAATAGAAATATAAAACCCAAAGAACATGTTTATTTTACTTTGGTATCCTGTAATGGAAAAAATCTAGTATGCACAAATCGAATATAAGTCAATGTTCCAAAATCCACTATACTTATATTTAGTGGATACAAGTTTTGGTCATTGTCACTTTGTTCTAAGGATCACTGCCTTTACAATTTTTTTGGATTATGCACTACCTCAAAAGGGTAACTCCCTCTTCTTTCACTCTATACACTTCTCTGTGGAAGGTTATTAATAGTTTATAGGCTTGAGTGTCCCTTTAATAGTTTATATACGTGAAGGTATCCTGCAGATCTATGTAAGGTGCTTATTCTATAATGACCTGAACTGTTATTAATAAATTTCCCCTTTTGATTTAATTAAATGTCTTATTATATAATATGGTTATATAAAACAAATGCACTAGTCTGGTTTTATTATATCCTATCTATTTTAAAATTTCATTAATAATCATTACCATTGGTAATATAGACATTGAAAAGTGATCACATGATTAGTATAAATATAGGGTTTTGAAAAATCCAACTGAAAGAGACAAAGGATGTTACGACCTCAACTAGTAGGATCATACCATATGAAGCCCATTTATCAGAGCTTCATAGGGAGATATCATATCTGAGATTTTCCCATGACCAATCCCATATTGATATCCAGTAACCTAAGCATTATAAAAACTATTTAGGAGATAATTTCAAGCTCATTAAGATCATGAACCAAACCATGTCTGCCGAACCTCCCCATGAAAGTCTCCCCATTACACACATTAATCAAAGGTAGTTTGTGAATGGTATATGTATCAATAACCTAGAAATATGAATATGTATATTATTTTTTTAGAATTATGAATATATTTTCATTCGATTATTTTTAATTTATAATTGATTTTATTATGATAAAATAAAACCCAAATAGTATTTTTGGGTAATATTCAAATTCAATTAAGGAATTTATATTAATGAATTAATTTATTTTTGAAATAAAAATAATTTTATTAAAATATTATTATCAAATAATTTATTTTTATTATAAATGATCATATAATTTTTCTGTAGTCAAATATAATTTTTATAATGGTTAAAAAACTATTATTGTCAAAAGACCCATCGTTTATTAATAAATGTCAATTTAATTTTAAAAGTAAAAATTCATATATTAATAAAACTATTTAGATAAAATGAATATTATTTTTGGAAATTTAATTTCAAAATAATCCAATGGTTAGTTTTTCATAATTTTCTTAGAAGGTTGAATTTTCGGGTAAAAATTAAATACCCTATAAATATACATTGTGTATTATGACAACATAATAACCGAAAGTGATGTAATAAATACTATAATATTTATCCAAGAAAAAATATATGGTTATATTTACGATAATGATATTTTAATTTTATTTGATTAATTTTATAAATCCATTATAATTCCTCCAAAATAAGTAATATATTTTAATGTTTTAAAATCAATTATTAAATAGTATGACTCACCTCCACATAAGGAAGGGAATTATTTTTTTATGATTTCCCTTGAACATATAAAATAATGAAACCACTCCCATTTTTTAGAAATAATTTTTAAAAATAATGGGAAGGTTTGTGGTTGTGATTATTTTATTATATATAGTCAAAATCCTATGTTTGAGAAAAAATAATAAAATCCCCACTAATTTCTTATATAAACCCTCAAAATATCCCATTTCACTTCATTAAAGATCCTTGTAGAATGTTATTACTCTGACCTATTCTCTATAGATTCCTCTTATGGTTCCCCATGCTTTCAAGAATCTCCCCCCATGAATTTTGAGTCACACACTCAAGTAAGGGATCTTTTCCTTTCTCCACTTTATTCTTGTAACATATTTAAATTCTGTATTTTATCTTCATTTAATTATTATGTAATATTTTATTTCATATAAAACATACTTTAAAATTGATTTATATATTACTAGAGACCCCTTTATCTCTCATCAACCCATTTTATAAATTTCTAAGTGACGTCGTTATGCTGTCAAAATTTCACCGGGATTTTCCATGCCAAAACAATAATATAGTGAATACCAAACCCATTTCCTATCAAGGGTATTAAAATTTATACACATATATTTATTTTAATTGAGACTTACATGTATTTATTCCACAACATTTTATCCTGGAATAAGTTATTATAATGAATGAATCCATTTTGTATGATCTATGTGGCACACTTAAGCATGAAAATGAAACGAAAGTGACGGGTGCCCCCAGAATTATATAGCACTACAATGAATTTGATAATGTTTAGTCTCATGATTTTTCATATTGGGATAGGGAGTGAAATTTATTCTTTTATATTACTTTTCCCATCAAGATTTCATGGTTATTATACTTGACCTATGTTTATGATACATTTTTTTAAGTTTTTGCCACATTTCCCATGTTATTATTATCATGATATATCATGTCTTATTTTTCGTGTTTATGACTATCACTCCTTTATTTTCCATTTTTATGACTATTTACTAAAAATTATTACCTTATTCCATTTTTATTAACTTACTGGTCTTTATAGCCCCCCCCCTTCTTATGATTGTCCCTAGGTTATCCCAAGCAGTTTTAAGTATAAAGGACTATTATGATCATATTAAGTAGGGTTTCAATAAAGAATATATATTCCTTATTTTAAGTTGTTATGTAATGTATATAATTTTAAAATAAACTAGGCTTCTAGATCTTATGTTTTTTCTCATTGTAATCTTATATAATAAACCATGAACTAACGTGTATTAAATTGAAGGGTTGTTATAGTTGATATAAAAGGAAAAGATTAGTTATTTTTGGGATTAAGATTAGAAAACTTTATAGAAATACATAGAGATAAGACTAAATATAATAAAACATCCCAAAATATTGGTAAGTATAGATTAATTGGTTTATTGAGAAAATATATCTGTTTCTGAATACTTCAAGTGGATGTTGTTCTGGAATAGACATACCAAGGGGTAACAACTCCAAAAGGTTCATTGGGATTGACTTGGTGTAACCTAGTAAAAAAATATGGTTCTTAATTCACACTTGGTTTGACACTCCAAGGGGAAATGATTTTGTAAATTCATAAACACATTACAAACCATTATTAGGAGAAAA
This sequence comes from Viscum album, assembly GCA_963277665.1. Taxonomy (NCBI): domain Eukaryota; kingdom Viridiplantae; phylum Streptophyta; class Magnoliopsida; order Santalales; family Viscaceae; genus Viscum; species Viscum album. The sequence goes on along the minus strand of OY728162.1, from coordinate 1,100,481,170 downwards.
ATCATAAGAATATATATTAGAAAAAATAACATGGAAAACATAAATTGATGCCTATAAATTAACAATTAAATGAAATAAATGTAATTTATAATTTACCCTTCTAATTTAATTGAATTAACTGTTATGTGTTTAATATTTTATAAATACTCATCCATAATTTCCCCTTTATTCCTATCAATGGATTTAAATATGAGGAGTCAGGTAAATAATCAATGTGATAGGCAATGTGATGATTGCTCGAACAAGATTCCCATCCCAATGGGAGAGAGAATCACAAAATATTTAACGATACTCTCTCTGATCTCTGGGGATATGAATAGAAACCTAGATCAAAAAGAGTTCCAAAATCCCCCTAAGAGAGAATAATCTATGATTGAGAGATTTATGTGAAAAATAAATCTGATATTCAATCGATAGTTTGATCCCTTAATCTCGGAATAATGGATCAAATACATTATGAAGATCATCTATATCCATCAATGATATGAAAAAGAGAAGGTTATACTATTTTTTTATCACATGGAGGGAGAAGTTGATCAGTGGTGTAAGAATATGAATCCATAGGAAGATATCAAAGTGATGGGGTGGAAGGAATCCCGAAAAACGTGTTTCAATAAATATTATAATCTCACTCTTTGAATTAAAATGTAAAGGGACATCCTTTCCTGCAAGAAAAAATATGAAAACTCTATTGGGGAATATGAGGAAAACATCATAAAACTTTCATGATATGCCTCCATCTATCTTGTTATCCTTGAATTCAATGTAGACCATAAATATAGTGGTATAAAACCTAGTCTAATACCTTATGATCTGAGACTTTGATAGATTTGAGTATATTATGATATTCCATTAATGTAAAAATTGAGATCGGTGAATGTCAAGGGTACCACAAGGATAATAAGCAAAAACTGGAGGATAATTCTAGAATTCCAATGGATAAATCTAACAGTGATAAGAAATTTCACCATTCTACATATCAAAGGTGTGTAATGAATCACCCCAAAAATTTCTTAAGGGGAATGAAGAAATTATTTAGGTTTGGGAAGGTGGGAAACCTATCTAACAAATTCCAATAAGAGAAACCTAATAATGACATGGAGGGAAGGAGTTCAACAGTCAAACCTCAGTGCATTTTTCATTAATTTAAATTCTAGGAAACATGTCTCTTTTCAAGCCAATTCCCTAAGATAATCGTTTTTTAGAGATAACCAATAACCTCTAAGGAATAAATGGTGAGATTTTTACATCACAGCCGCTGATGTACATCCCGGAAGTGAATTAGTGATAGGATCGCTAGTTATTCATTCAAGAATAGTGAATGTACTTTTTGATTTTGGTTCTAAGGATTACTTTATATCATGAATTTTTAGTATAACTATTTGAACACCACAAAAAAATCATGGAAGTAGAGCTATCAGTGAAAATAGAAAATGGGGTAATTATTACATCCCAAGTAAATAACTCATACTGTATCAAGTTTTATTAGATGAACTTCCTAGAAAACATTTTCATACTCCCATTAGTAGAATTTGATTCAATTATAATAATGGATTGGTTTTCCCTATAATTCACCAACATTAATTATTATGGTAATGAAACAACTATCCATATTGCTAATCAACCCCCGATTTTATTCAAGTCAAAGGTTGAGGATGAATATTCATTAACACCAATATCTCAAGAATGTATATTGTTACCCTATGAGTAAGAGTACATAGCTCAAATTATTGACTCTAAGGAAATAATTATCCTCTAAGACATGAATATTGTGAGGGAATAGGCCAATATGTTTCATGATTAATTTATTGCTCTACCTTCTATCCAAGAGGATTAATTTTTAATCTATCTTATACCTGAGCCATTGATATTATCCAAGACACTTTATATAGTGGCTGTTGTGGAACTTGAGGACCTGAATAAACAACTATAGGGGAATCTAATAAATTTTTCATACACCCAACTGCTTCACCATGGTTTTCACTGGTCCTCTTCATTAATAATAAGGATGGGTCAATCCATCTTTCCATTGATTAACATGAGCTCAAAAATATCACGATAAAGAATAAGTATCATCTTCCACGGATTGATGAATTATTCGATCATCTATGTGTAGAAAAATACTTCTCCAAGACGGATCTGTGGTTAGGATATTACCATGTTGGGGTGAATAAGGAGGGTATCCCCATGACTTATTTTCATACTAGGTACAGGAACTATGAGTTCACAGTAATTCCCTTGGGACCCAAAAATTCTCCAGTAATATTCATGGATATGATGAATAGAGTCTTTATTGATTACCTTAAAAAATTTACTATAAGATTTATATATGATATTCTAATATACATCAAAATAAGGGAGGAGCATGAGGAGAATCTGAGAATAGTTCTAAATAACTTACCAAATGATATGATCTATGCCATGCTTAGCAAATGTGAGTTTCTCGTTGAGTTAAGTCTCATTCTTGGGTAATGTCATCACATGGAGTGGGATATCTATGGACCCTTCAAAGATAAAATTAATTGAAGAATGGTTAAGGCAAACATCTGTGATAGATATAAATTTTTTCATTGTGTTATTTGGGTATTATAGACAATTTTTTAAATATTTATTGTGATTTAAAAACCCTATAACCAAACTAACTCGGAAGGGAGTAAACATTTCTTTGAATGATGAATGCGAAGAGTGATTCAAGGATCTGAAAAAGAGGCTTATCACTACACCTATTCTTAATCTACCCAAAAGTGGAGAATTTTTTTTATTCAACGATGCTTTGAAGAAGGGTCTGGGTTGCGTTTTAATGCAGAATGACAATGTCATAGACTATACTTCATGGCAGTTGAAATTTCATGAAAAAAACTACCCAACACGTGATCTATGGTTTGCTACAGTTATATTTTCCTTGAAAATTTGGTGTCTTATCTATTCTGGGAGAAGTTTGAGATATATACTTAATAAAAAATCATCAAGTATATATTCATATAAAAATATCTGAATATGCACCAATGAAGTTAGTAAGATCTGATCAAGGACTATAACTTCTTAATCCACTACCATCCTGATAAACCGAATAAAGTGGTAGAAACTCTAAGTATAAAGGATATATAAATTCTATCATTGATGATAATATATAGTGAAATGGCCTTCTTATATTTTAAATGTATGGACAAGATAATCATAAAAGAAGGAACATAACCAATCCTTTCACAAATGATTTCTTAATCATCCCTTATGGAGAGTTTAAAGGATGATCAAAGAGTTGATATGGGGATTCAAAAGAAAGTGGAAACTATGAGAAAAGGAAAATCATTATATTTCAATGTTAATTAAGATGGTTTTTTAATATTTTGGTCAATAATATATGTAACATAAAATCATATGTTAAATAAAAATCTGTTGGATGATGCACATAGCTCATCCTTCTCAATCCACCCAGGAAGCACACAAATGTATCAAGATCTCTGAGAATAATAATAGTGATACAATATGAAGCAGGAGATCATGGAATATACATAAATATGTATTGTATGCCATAAATTTAATGTATAAAGGAACCAAATTAAAGGGGATGATGCAACCATTACCCATACTTACATGGAAATGGGGACCATGGGAATTGTCACTGGTCTTTTGAAGACAACAAGAGTGAATAATGCAATCTGGATTTTGGTGGATCATCAAACAAAGATTTTCACAATTCTTTTTTATTCGTGAGAAATTCTAACTAGATCAACTTGGATGTATATACAATAGATATGTGGTGAGGCTTCATGGAAAACCACTATCAATTGTATCTGATGGAGATCCAAGATTCACCTATAAGTTTTAAAAGAGTCTAAGTGTGTTGAAATTCAGTATGTCTTATCACCCTCAAAATTATGGTCAATCTGATTAGAATATCTAGAAACTTGAGGAAATGTTGAGAGCATGGTCAATTGTCTCCAAAGGAGTATGAGATCAACATCTCCTTCTGGTCGAGTTATCTTATAGAAAAAGTTTCCAATCAATCATCCAAATGGCTCCATATGAATTCCTTTAAGAGAAGAGGAGAAGAACACCTACATCCTGGTATGAAGTTGGGGAACACAAACTTCTAGGCCCTAAATTCCTCAATGAAATGGGGGGAAATGAAGAGACCATTCATCAACACATCAAGGATAATTAGAGTCGACATAAGGTATAGGTTGAAAATCATAAAAAATACCTAGAGTTTGATGTTAGAGATATGGTATTCCTTCTAATATATGTATAGAATATGGTGATAAAGTTTTCAGAGAAGGGAAAGCTTTGTCAAAGACACATCATCCCTTCTAAGACCCTTTATGACATCCGATCGGTGGCCTACCGACCAAAACTTCCACCTAACGTATCTTAAGTACATGATGTATTCCATGTATCCCTCTTGAGAAAGTACCTACTAGACCCCTCAAATGTACTTAATCTAGAGGTGGTAGCATTAGAGAATGATCTCTCATATGGAGATCAATTGGTTAAGATCTTAGATCATAGAGACAAAGTTCTATGAAATATGACAATGCATATGGTCGAAGTACTGTGGAGAAACCAAAATTTTTAAGAAGTGATGTGGGAACCAAAGGATGTGACAAAACATAGTTACTATCATCTATTTTAGTGTGGGAAATGAAAATTTTGATGGTAAAATTTCTAAAAGGGGGAAGATTTTAATGACCCAAAATATTATAAATAAAATTTCCCTCGAGATTTAATTAAGTGTCTTATTATGTAATATGTCTATAGAAAACACATGTAATTATTTGGTTTTTTTCTTTACTATATATTTCAAAAAATATTAAGCATCATTAACATTGGTAACATATACTTTGAGCAGTGATCACCTGATTAGTATAAATATATGGGTCTAAAAAATCCAATTGAAAAAGAGAAAGGAATTGATGGCCTCAACCAGCAGGATTGTACCCTTTGAAGCCCATTTATTGGAGCTTCAAAGGGATATAGATTCTATTGTATTTTCCCTTGACTATACCGAACCTAATATCCAAAAAATAATCATGAATGAAACTGTTTATTGGAGAAGTTGAAGCTTATTAAGATCATGACCCAAACCAGGTATGTCGAACTACCTTATGAAAGTCTCACCATCATGCACCTAACTCTTAAGGAGTTTATAGGTTTATTAAAGAGATATGTATCAAGAACCTATAAATATGAGTATGTACATAATTTGATTTAGCATAAATAATATATTTTCATCCTATTATTATAACTTTATAAATGATTTTATTTTGATACAATAAAACAAAAATAGTAATTTTGGGGAATATTTGAATTCAACTAAGGAATTTATTGTTATGAATTAATGGATTTTAGAAATGAATAATATTTTAATAAAATATTATTTTTAAATGATTATTATTTAATTTAAATTATCATAAAAGTTTTATGAAGTAAAATGTAATTTTTATAAGGGTTTGAAAAGTGTTATTATAAAAAAACCCCATCATTTCTTAATAAATGTCAATTTTATTTTAAAAGTAAAAATTCACATATTTATAAATTTTTTATATAAAGTGAATATTGTTTTGGAATCATAATTTTGAAATTATCCAATGGTGGATTTTTCAAAATTTTTTAATGAAGTGGATTTTTCGGTACATATTAAATATTGTATGAATATAATTTGTGTATTATGACATCAAAATGTCCCAAAAGAGATGCAATAAACACTATAAAAGGTATACATGACAAAATATATGTTTTATATTTAAAATAAATAAATTTTTTTCTTATTTTATGAATTCTATAAATCCATTATGAATCCTCCAAAACCATTAATATATTTTAATATTTGATAATCAAATTTTTAAGAGTATGATTCAATACACATAAGAAAAGAAATTATTTTATAATGTTTAGACCTTCGGCTAACAAAATAATGAAAACCACTCCAATTTTTCAAAAACCATGGGCAAAAACCATGGGTTGTTTTTTGGTTTTTTTATTTTATTATATAGAGTCCAAAACCTACATTTGAGAAATAATAAATAAATACCCACTCATTTACTATATAAACCCACACAATATCCCATTTCATTCCAATTAATATCCCCTTAGAACGTTTTAACTCTTTACTCTCCTATCTAGAGTCTTTCTAAGGTGACCTATGATCTTAAGAAGCTCCTCCAAAGCATTTAGATTTAGACACTCAAGTAAGGGATCTTCTCCATTATCTAATTTATTCAAGTGCCTTCTTTATCTTATGTCTTTTATCTTCATTTATTTATGATCGAATATGTTATTAAATATCTCCCTTAATATAGAATTTATATCAAAATTATTAGATACCCATTTATCTCTTGTCAACCCATTTTATTATTATTTTTGCGATGTCGTTATGCTGTCAAAATTTCACCGTGATTTTCAATGCCAAAACAATTGTGTAGTGAATACCATACCTATTTCATATCAAGGTTATTGACCTTTATAAACTCATCCTTCATTGACTTGGGACATAAAATTATTAATTCCACACTTTTTTATTGTGGAATAAATTATTATAATGAATGAATCCATGTTGTATGATCTATGTGGCACACTTAAGCCTGAGAATGAAATGAAAGTGGCGGGTGAAGATAGAATTATATAGCGCTCAAATGAATTTGGTAATGTTTAGTATCATGATATATCATGTTGGGGAAGTGAGTATACATGATTATTTTATGGGACTTTTTCCATCATGATTTTTTTACAGTTATCCTTGACCTATTTCTATGATACAATGTTTTATGTTGTTTCCACATTTCCCATGTTATGATTATCATGCCACATCAAGCATTATTATTCAGGTTTTTGATTCTAACTCATTTATTTATCATTTATATGACTATTTTATAATGTCTACTACCTTATTTCATGTTTATTATCTTATTTGGATTTATATATCACCCCATGTATGTCACCATGATACCCCATATAGTTTTAAGTACAATGGAATATTATGAACATGTTAAGGTGGTTTTGAATAAATAATATGTATTCCTCATTTTATGTTGTTATGTAATGTACCTAATTCCAAAAGACACTAGAATTATCAATCTTCTCGGTTTGTTTTGAGCATAATCTTATGTAAAAAATCATGAATTAATGTGTATTAAAGATCATGGTTGTTTAATATTCCCATTTAATCCTTGATTCCAAAATATATTCTTAGTTATTCTTCACATCACTGCATATCCAATATTTTCATTATAAATGAGATCAAATCCTTGTAAAGAGTTGACTATTTTTCTTCAAAAAAATATAATTAATAATTTATTTGAGTCAATTATTTATATTCCAATTGAAAAAGATAACAATAATACATCTTTTGGATAGTAAAAAATTCATACCAAACATATCCTTCACATGTTTCATAATATTTTTCTTCTCCTCTCATAAAACTAGATATGAAAATACAATCCTCTAAACCATATTTCCAATCATGTACCTCTTCATTGTGAAAAATAGATATTCAATGTTATCTCTCTTCTTCGGGTCAGAAATAGTATAATAAATAATTCTCATTAGAACTCCAATGCTTATATTAATTTTTAGTATCAATTATATTCATATAAAACCCTGAGATCAGGCCATGTGTCCCACTCATTAAGAGTAGTCATAATTTTCCTCTTCAAGTTGATTCAAACCCCTAAATATTATGCTAAATCACACTCTTTTTATATTCTAATGGAATATTCTTTAATTTTGGAAATCTTCTAGGCCCCCAATATGGTTTTTCAAACCATGGTGGGATCCTATTTGACATTATCCATATTGTATTTTGGAATCCTTTATTACAACATAACAATCGATTCAATCAAAGATTCGCAAAATCTTAATGATATCTCATTTTTTAATTCTAGGAAGATAGTGCATGATGTTCCAAATATCCTAAAATCTAGAACTAGTTTTTTCATGATGCTTCTCCTTATGGTATGGATATATTCATCCCCAATCGATCAAGAATTCTAGATTCCCTCGAAAACACACATCACAAAACACTATCTCTATGTTAAAACATGGTCATTATTTTTTCTTCTATATGTCACTCTTAGTTGTGACATGTCTTACCTTATGTGGTGTGATTCCATCGGCCTTCACATTTCATTGATACCCATGAAATCCATGGTTTCTTTTTCATGGTGGAAACCATACACTTGTGGTATGACACAGAAACATTTAATCTTCTGCAGCCTTAAATTAATATTATACAGGATGGGTTATGGCCTGATGTACATAATTTCATATTGATTCTCAAATAGATACTCTTATATACCTTTTCATTACTCTTACACATGATATGTTATGATACAGTTTCTTCTATTGCAGGGAAATAGTCATCATACTCTTGACTTATTCAACTATAAACTTCCTTGTAATGTGGAATATGCAATTACATCATGGACTCTCCATAATTCATCTTATAAAACATAATATTATTATTAAATGAAATCCATTATTCTCTGAGCTACAATGTTATAGAGTGATATGATCATCCTTCACTAAACATCCAACAGCCTTCATGAAATAACAAAATAACTATATGCATCATTATACTTATTGCACTGTAATATTAATATAGAATAGACAATGGCATACACATCATACATAATATCAATTCCAGATTTATTATCGCACTTCAAGTCATCATCACCTCTCTAATTATTGATATTACAAAATAATATCCTTGATATATAGAAATATCAAATTTCCTCTACGGTCACAACAACCTCCATATACTAACTTTAGTGGCTTTAATACTTCTTCACCAAATATTTCATTCTCATACTCAAACTCAAATGATATATAATACCAATGTTCTGGATATTTCACCAAATATGATTTTCATGTATGCTAACCACCTTCATATTATACCCAAAATCGCCAAGATAAATGTATTCTAATATCAACCTTCCCAGACTATCCAAAAATAAAATTCTTATTATCAAAAAAATACAACACACAACCTCTAGGTTGTAACATTCTCACCCTTTGTATTTCTTTTGAAAATAATAAAATAAATCCTACAATACCATTTAACTCAGGAATATTAAATGTAATTTATATATTTATTGTTCGTTATTATCACTCCATCTTTCTCAATAAAATGAAAATGGAATTTTATCTATATACTCCATTATGTTTCTTAGATTTTTAATCTAGTAGTTTTCTTCTTTATCTCTAAACTCTATGGGAGTGTATTTATCAAATCCACCCCCTTTTATCAAAAAAATAACCAGATTTTAGAAATACTAAGATAACCCTTTTACATATGCTCTAAGTACCATCAATTTCTAGCTCAATAATAACTTTCCAATTTAGGAGTGTTAGAACTCTCCCTTTAAAAACCAAAATATTCATATCTTCTTTTTATACAACTTATTAAGATAAAAAAATATCATATGTTAACTATTATAATTTTATCTTCCAATTTTTTGGTTTCTTTATATTACTTACATATTAACATTATCTCTTCAGAATTTGGCATCATTTTCCATTTGTATCATTTTCATCACATGCCTTTTAATTTTCAACTCTTTATACCTATTGAAAACTTATAGGATCTATCCACTTCTTGAACACCATTTATAACTTTTATATATTCTACTTTATAAGAAATATTTCTATATTTTATTTAAATATTCTCACCCTTTCACCTATAGTTATATTCCCTCAATGATTCACTGATTGAATTTCCCAAAAAGAAAATGTTTATAAACAAATCCCATAAGCCTACTAAGACCGAAATCAATGTAGTAAATAATAGTCTGACATAATAACATCAGTGTTTCCCATGTCACTCAAATTATTTCATTAATTCATGTAGCTTTAGTGGTGAAATTTCCTAAAAAATCACATTATTACCAAGATAAAACTTACAAAATATCATCTATAAATAAGAAATAATGTTCAATTTGTCACAAACCACACATTGTACAAGTCTATAACAATTATTTATATAAACTCATGATACAAATTAATGTTTTTGATCTTCTATAAATATAGGTAACTTCTTCTATTCCATATGAGGTGAATCCACCATTAAATGTTCCGTATATGTCTACCCTTGAATCTCGTTAGCTTTGGAACCACTTATAACCTTTGGTACCAATATTTTTTGTACACCACAAGATTCATATCTTAGTAGCATTTAGTATGATAATGTATAATAAGATGATACCACTTTTTGGTAAAAAATGGATAAAATATGAATTTCTCCATGAATGTTACTACTTCTTCATCAAGTTTCAGAGTATTTTATTCAAAGATTAATACAATTGTATATTACTTGGTATAAATTTATTATCATCAAATTATCTTGATCCCATTTTACATTTCATTTAGGTCAGAAAATAATTAATAATTCTATCTCATCTTATAATTCCTAATTCACAAGTTACTAATTCAATTTCAAATTTTTTTTTGACATCTACTTGTAATTACTTTTAAAGCTAGTTTTTATTTTAGATAAGGCTCTAGTACCACTTTATTTTTTAGATTTAGTAAGATAACAATCTAATTAATCCGAACCCATTCATTATTCAAGATTAAATCATGATACCACTCATGACATAAAATGTGATAACCCCATGGATTGTATCTTCCCCTTAAATTTATACCACTTATAATAAACATTATAAATATTTAAGTACATGTAGAGATGGGTACTTCCTAATCATGATCGTCTAGAGGAATGTGATTGGTCACAGTGAACCAACACTTTCCTTCAAACTTAATTCTAATATATCTTAGTGATTCTAAATGAAATAACACTTATTAATACTTCAATCAAAAATAATTTATCAAAATTTTTACATCTACATAGGCTTGATATTTATCACAATTGTGAGATTAATACCAATTGTACATGTTTTTCGTTTTTTATTTTATTTCTATATCCTTCTATATAATTCCCCCACTATGGGAGGGATCTTCCATTTCTGTTATCCTATTTCCTTAATGAATATTTTGTAAAACAACTTAGTCATTCTTCATGATTCTCCTCTTAAATTAACATTAGAGATACCTCAAAATTTTTTAGCCTTAATGATATTTTCTTCAAGTCTACATCTTCCATTATTCAAATATAGTAGAATATTTATTCTTCATATATTTTTTAACATTTTATCTCCATGAAGGATATTTTGAATAATCATTCATTAGTTCTTGAGGTACTCTTTTTTGAATCTCATTTTCACTTTATTCCATCACAATGAATCGTAATTTTAAGGTAATAGATTATTATTATTTACATTCAAGAATCTCCATTAAAATGTTATGGTGGTGCTTTTATTTATAAAATCACCACATCCATTTCTTCAATTCCTTTCCATAATTCCATGATTAGAAAAAATAAAACATCTCAATTTAATGATAGACCATATGAATATGTTCCTTTTTTAGATATTGCATCATATTGTCTTCCATAATTAAGCTCATGGGGTTCTTGATAAATACTCATTGTGTGTTCCAAGGTTCCAAAATAGTAGCACTTGTTGCAACCTTCTTTCAAGAGCCATTATTTTTTAATTGTCTAATATCTCTCTGTTTACTCTACATTTCCATATTTTCTCTTTTATATAATCCTCTTATTACATATTCTTTAATCCATAAATATAAATTTTTATTAAAAAAAAAATTTAAGGGAAAAGTGTGAAACCTTCCAGATCCACTAGATCCATCAAACGTAATAGTAGGAAACAAAATTATTAAGGACAAAAATAAACCCATTAGCCACAGCTTCCCTATATAATTTACAAGAAAGATTTTACACCTCTTTGTTCTGATCACCTCTGATAATAACTTCAAATTGATGGTCCAATTTTTCCCTCATTCCCAAGAACTCCTCCACTGTTAACTTCATGGCATTGAAGCCTCAAGTCAGAATTAAATTCTGCTTGAAATCCATAGACCCTACTTCGTGTTTGTGTCCAGTTGGATTGGGCACTAATTTATTCATTCCAAATCTTCCATATAATCACAAAAAGTCAGGACCTTATCCAAAATCTCTTCACCCGAGTGCAAAAGGAGTTCCCATGATTTTCATGGGGCCTCAATAGTTGTTTCCCACTGCGGACCCGGAAATATAGCCAAAGAAGCTTCCCCTGCATTAGCCTCCTTTCCTGCCATCCCCATCATTACCTCCTTTGAATATTGATCCAGTTCCAATATTTCCTCCCTCCCCTCTCCCAATTAGCCTGCCTCTGTATCTGAACTTTCATCCAATGATGAAAAATCCTTCACTTTAGCTCCACCCATAGAGTTTTTACAGTCCTCCAAAGAATTCTACTCGCACTTCTTGCTGGAGGCTAATTCTACACTTTTAGGTAATGGATCTTCCCTTGGCATAACTTATGAACCCTTAACTGGTGTTTTACTTGATGATCTGGTTGCTATTGTTTGAGAGGTGTTTGAGTAGTCTATTCTAGGCCTGGATTTTTTCTCCCCCTTGGAAACCGAAAAATCCCCACTTATGATGCTCCCTTGTTTCCCTTTACTTGATGCAGTCCCAACCAAGGAGTCCTGCTCAAATTTTATTTCGGGCTGAGAATCTCCTTCTTTGTCACTTGGGTCTTCCTCTTCCGACCATCTAGAACCGGCATGTTTGTGCTTCCATCTTGGAAGGACAGTTTTCCATCCTATAGTGTTCTGCACTGACATGATCAAGCGGGCTGGCTGCACATAACCATGACCCATGAATTGGGTCAGCGTATTAGTATCCTCATAGACTGCCTCCTCTACTGTAGCATTTCTTAATTAGAACCATTTGTGCCTCCCCTCCTTATTCCCATCATCCTTTGACTCCTATACCATATTATCATTGGAATATTTCTCAAAATAGTTTCCCAACTCAATGGTTTCCACTTCTCTTCGAGGACTTGTCACCCATTAATGAGCTACCTCAAGATTGAGCCCACCGCTGGCCTCGGGGTCGCCAAGCACTGGAGGAACCTCAATACCACCTTCCCATCCTTGAGAAGCACTACCCTGACTAGAATCTTCCCTTGAAGGCCTCACCACCTGCAAATCCCTCTTTATCCAATCAAAGATTGTCTAAACCATCGGATCAGAGGTCATCACATTTGTTGGTTTAGGCATTGCAAATGAAATCAAACTCTCATTACAAACATCCTTTCAATAACATCGGTCAGAGTCATCACAATCCCTATCCTTAAAACATGCTGCTACAAAAACACCATATGTGACAGGGTCTTCCATCCTCAGCACCTGCGATTCATGCTCAAAAGCCGCCTGCGACCGAGCAAGGCAATATGTCCCAAACAATTTCACAACAGACAATAGTCAGACCACGACTCAAAAAATACTGATTTTCTCCACCAATAATTCCTGACCATTGGTTATCGGTACCAAGTTCACTAGTGTCTTGGATAAATCAACCTACACAAAGACACGAGGACATACAAGATGATTTGATGCATCAGTTTTTCTATCGGAGTAGTGGTAACGACCAACCAGGGTCCCTAGCAAGCGCATAATAGAAGGGTTCTGAAAGGGTAATGGGAGATAAGGAAATCTTACCAATTTGGCCATTATTGGATTGTCTCATTGCATATGAAAATCAAAGTTCCATTGAAGAAGGTAGATGTAGGATCCACCACATCGACGAGGAGCCTTCGACCACACAGTAACAAGGTTGTCCATAGAACCAAAAAGAATCATCACGTGCCTTTGGTCAAGAAGCCCAATAATAGAATGCTCATGTAAACCCCAGGGCTCGAAGAAAATGCGGTCAAATTCTTCAATCGAAGGTCAAAGATTGCGGAATCGCACCACCAGCGTTAGGGAGAAGAGATCTGAGGCTCTATTGTACTCCTCCAGCAATAAACAGAGTTGAGGATATCCATGGTAATGATCTGAGTAGGCCACTTTGGCACTTTATTCTTACACCCATATTTCAATATATTCATTCAAAGTTACCTATTATATAATTAACCAATTTTTTTCAAACACTAAATCTTCTATGAATTCATAGTACACCATATAAACAATTTCTAGTTAGTACACATTTTCATGTATGGATTTGATCTTTTCTTGATTACTATAAGAACATTCTCTTGTTTGATGACTAGAAATCATTTCCACTTATTCTATTGAATCACTATCCACTAAAATATTTATGAGGAATTTGAATTTATATATTTTTACGAATCTAATAAAAAAATTATGAGAACCCAAATTATCAATAGAATCATAATTATTGACCTTGATTGGAGGGTCTCCCTTCTAATAAATCCTTTTTTATATATACTTTTCTTCTTTGCCTTTAACAAATAGAATTTTTATCATTATTTGTATAGTGATTTATCATTATCACCAGATTTGATATACGATATTAGGGTGAAATCCATATATACCTTCGTTTCCTCTAACTTTCTAAATATTTCATATGAAAACATCCTAATAAAAAAATCAGCATTGTAGTGAATGGTTTTCTTGAATACATTGAAGGTGCTACCTATATTCAAATTTTATTATGTCTTGACAACACAAAATCATTAAATATTATTTCTTAAATTAGCATATCATTGTATATATTCTTGGATCTAATAACTAAAATATTATAGAAACCAATAAATCTAATTTTTTAAATACATAAAAGTTAGTATAATTGAAAATAGAAAGATTCATCATTGAATACATATGTTCTAAAAATTCAAAATATATTTTAAATATTGAACCTAAAATTAGACCCTTTTGTCTTTAATACCACTTTTTGAAACCTAGATGAATGTAATAACCCTAATAGGGTGGTTAAACATGATGTTTCCCAAATAAAACTTTTCACTTTGGTAGCACTAATCCATTTTGTTATAGATGAACCTTGTTCAACCCATAAAATCCCCTTTCATGGTATTCCAGAATGTTCAATGTGTGTTTTTTATTACCATAAGATGATGACAAGAATATCAGTATTATTCAAAGAGATATAGGAATGAATTCACCCTCTGAAATTAATTTGATAAGAAAGAAAAAAATTAGATTATTAGAGTAGATATCAAAGATACAACATATGTAAAAACAAAAAAACCAAAAAGGCAACATCCAATAATTGGATGATATATTCTAGATGAAAATCCAAAATACCAACAACATAGAAATAGAAGTAACCAATGGGTCTATCTCCAAATGACCAGATGTCACCACTATCCCAACCCATCAAAAGGAAACACAAGCCAGGTGATTCTTCCTCTACATGATGCTCTTCCTTTTACTTGTATCCTAAAAATAATGTCTATAAAAACACAAAAAAGTAGTTTTTGAGAACTAAATCTCATTAGTATACCACCAAATAATATATAGAATGATTATCATTCTGTATAAATTATTTCTTGTATAAAATATATTTCTAAAAATTTTAAAAATATATCATTTTTCATATAAATTCATCCATCATTTTTTCTTTAAAAAAATGTCATTTTTAATAAAGAAATAAATATACAACAAAAATATCCATGTGGCACAAGTAGATGAACAAATCCGGTTTCAAGAATCTATATACATTAAAAGTGGTAGAATGAACATATCAAGTAAACATGCACATAATTTATCAAAAAATCACAAAATTTAAATATATGTCACAAGGGTGTACATAATTAAAGAACTCAAAGAAACACTAGCCATAATAAGTGAATCATAATGTCTAGGAACCTTAGTACCCCATAAAGGCTACCCACTAGAAACCATGGAATCATAGGAACCTCCCCTTGTGATAGAATACACCACTATGGCTTGTCTATTCTTAGTTTCTCCCCACACCCCATAGTCTCCCAATATTCAACATATAACATCAATACATTTCAAAAAAACCAAACCCACATTTTATAGAACTTTTTCTATAATGTTTCCATGCCACTCCAACACTTGAAAATCCATTTTCATTTCAAAAACAATATTTGCTAAATTTTATAAATAGATCACATTTAGAACTTTAGTTTTTAATAAAACCTATTTTAAAAAGATTTAAATTTCCACCAATGGTCAAATCCATATCAAATATTCAAGTTCATAATCAAGAGAGAGGGGACCATCCTAAGAAAAAAATCATACCATGGGATGAACCATAAGATAGAGACACACACCTTAAGATTGATGAGAACATAATTACCTTCTAAATCGGTGATGGGAAATGAAAATATTGGTTTCTCAGAATCCTTGACCAAGAAAACATCATAGATTACCCATAAAATCATCTTGATCAAGAAATATTATACAATTAGGGTCCCATTGAGAGAAGGGGGAGAGATATTAAGAGAATATCTAGTGAAAATAAGAGGAACATAGAGGAAATATTATAATACCTTGAATAGATCCAATGAAAACAATATAAGGTCATAAAGGAATCAAAGGTATAAGCCTCTAGAGAATCAAGGAGGGGTTGGTTCGAGCTGATGATGGATTAAAAGCAGATTTTTGTTAAAAATGCATAAGGGAATTGTGGTAATTTTTCATTTTAAGAAGTTTAGATTAGGTTATGTGGTTAGGAAGAATTATTTGGAAAATAATGAACTAATGATTAAATATACACTATTTCATAAATACCAAGTTACAATATTTCCAAGGAATATTCACACAGTTCAAAAAACCATGCTCATGTCGCATGACACACTCTGGACCCAAACCCAAACATCAGTACGGTTTTCCTAGGAACTCAATTAGTTAGAGAATTAATTCCCAAACCATGTAAATTTACACTATAAACCAATAAATATACCTCCAATGGGTACGAGAAAGTTACTCCTGACTTTTCACCTGAACCATACCCTATCATATTTTTCCAAATATCTAATTTTTCAACCTATAACTCTTGATATCATCTAGAATATAAAAAGAGAAAAAACAAGCTCAAAATTAATCATACATGTGACCTAGAGGGCTTTAGAATTCTACCCACTATAAAATATTTCTACCCCCAAAAAGTCCCACAAACTAGAAAAGATAAAATCCATTATTGCGTCATCAAGGCCTCATCATTCTATGTATCATGGTTGTACCTACCACATTTAAAGCTTACTCAAACTAATAGGATCATATTTCTATAAAACACATTTTAATATCGGTCCAATATATGAACATTATTTTTAAACATTGAATTTTGATGTACAATTTCTCCATCTACCTACTCAATCAAGTTAGACATATCTGGCTAATACCTCTTCAAATGGGAAACATAGAACACATCAGGAAAAAAAATCAAATAACTAGGTACGTTCAACCATTATTCCACTTATCAAATGTTTTTACAATCTTAAATGGGATGACATAACTAGGTGTTAACATAACCTACCTCCCCATACATATGATATACCATATTTATTATAAACATTATTTCATGGTTTTTTAAATAAATATACACCTAATACAATACCAAAAGACCAGTATTCCTAGTTTATTTGGGTAATTAGATACATTTAAAAATAACTTGAAACGGGGACACCAAAAAATTATTTAAAACTCTATATAATCCCCTTATATTCTATTGACCTTCTAATATTGCACGAGATAACCTTGGTACATATATTAGAAAGGGGTGAGCTATAAATCCATGTAAGGGAATAATCAATGTATAACACAACGAATTAATACATGTGGGTATTGTGGAATACCAATATGACCTAAAATGGTGATAATCCTTAACATGAACATCGAATAATGAAATAAGGTGATGACATCATGGAAACATATGAATGTGACAACAACATAAAACATAACATTATAAGCATATGTTAAGGATAACCACCAATAAATCACAACATTGTGTTCTTATTCTATCTGTACAAGAACCATTCATGGTATCTCGGGCAATAAAATCATTACCCAATGCATTGGAGGGCTATATATTTCTGGGCCCACCTATCACATTCATATTTTGTACATGAATTTGTGTCCCATATAGATAATACAACATAAAAACACATTTAATCATATTTGATCTAATGATTAAGGATTTTGGGTAAAATACATGGAACACTATAATAAATTAAGGATAGGTGCATCTATGTGAATACCCAAGAGTGTAATTGTGTATGGGTATTCACAATAAAAAAGATGGGTGTGGGAAATCAAGAGATAATTTTGGAAGGATAATTGGTGTATATAAAGGTTAATAAAATAGTTTAATGAGAGTGATATGTGGTCTCTTATTACATGGTAATCACAAGGTAAGTGAAGGGATGCGTGAAAACACATTACAACATTAAAAATTTGAAACTAAACGGCTTAATATGAAGAAAGTAATTGAGTAAAGAGAAGAGGAATAGAATCTCTATCATTGAAAGGGTGATTCTAAACACTTGGTAGGAGCTTATTTTGTACTTGAAAACAACTTTTGAGAGACTTATATATAGATAGGGAGGGAAAAATAATTCTTGATGGGTTTTGAGTGAAGAGGAGTATGAGGTTGGGTGGGTATTTATAGAAAATTTGAGGGGAATTCTTTATTAATTAATAAACACATGTTTTGGTCACTATGTAATAAAATAATAAAAACCACAAAACATGTCATAGTTATTTCCCAACCAAAGAGGACTGATTTTAAATATTTTATTAGGATAAGACCCAAATGATTTAAATTAATACCATTGATGATGTGTATGGGAGTCATCTTCCTAAATAATTGTTTTTGAAACCATATAATATAGTATTGGTTTTGGATGATTCATTATAGGTTTTTAGAATTAATAAAATAACTTAAAAGACTTAATAATTTAAAGAGTAAATCTATTTTTTATTTTTTATTCCCATTATAGTGACTATTATATCATATTTGGGTTTTTCTAATGTCATAATACATACCCTATTTATTTTTTACTAAAAACACAAACTATCTTAAAGAATTATGAGAAATTCAACATTGGTTGATTTTGAAATGATAATTTAAAAAACAATATTTATTTTCCCAAAATAATACTCAAAATAGGATAATTTACAATTTAAAATAAAAATAATATTTACTGGGAAATACTAGTTTTTACGACACTAACAATATTACAAACAATATAAAAATTACATTGCAATTTGTTAACTTATATTATAATTTATATATAATTCATATTAATTATTAATAATATTTAATGAAGAATATATTATTTTAATATTCTTTAATTTATCAAAATTAATATTTTAATTGAATCAAAATATTTCCCAAAAAATATATTTTTTTATTTTTTTTTTCAAAATCAAAATTTTTAAAACTATTTATATAATCGTATATAGATAATATAAAATAAAAGAGTAAGATCTATTCTTTTTCTAGGTATATATATCTCTGAGTTTTTTGTTAACTTTTTTCTCAAGTATAGTTTTCCTTATATTTGATCAAAATTTGGGAAAAATGGAGAGGAACCTCATGTAGATCTTTTGTTCGTGAAAATTACTTAATGTTTAGGGATGTGTGTTTGTTTGAATTAATGGAGTTTGGGTATAAATGGGTTACGTGTATCATGGGTTCATGGTAATTTGTGAACCATTAAATGGGGTTGGGGTTTTTTAAATGTAAAATGTGTAAAATAACCATATTTATAACATTTACACTTCGTGTAAAGGGATTACACGTCATTTGATGTTCAAGTGATTTAATAAAACAATCTGTGGAAACATGTTTTTGAAGTATCCCATTAAAAACATTGACACGTTGTGTAACTATGTTATAGGATGTGTAATTATAAAACCTTCTATTTTAATGTATGTTGAGATTCTATGTTTCTAATCTAAATCATTGAATCATTCTCCTCTTGACCCTAGGGCACCTTCAAAGAAATTTTGGAGTGCCATACTTTTTTCTATATGTCTTGATAATTCCATTGATCACTAATAAGTGGTTTTGATTCAATTTCTCCCTTATATTCCTTGGTTATTCAACCGTTGTGATGAAATCCTTTGATCATGTGCATTGTTGGTTTTGATATTGATTTGTTTTGATATAAGATTTTATTGGAAATCATCCACAACTTCTTCGTCATGGGATCCTTCCATTAGAATAATTTTTGGATAATCAGTTAAAGTAGGGGGTCTAAATCTCAACTCTATAGTATGACAATTTCCATTTTATGCAATATTTTAATTGTTCCAATGTAACATGCACCCAAACCAATTATATAATGAGTGAGATAATTCATCGGAGTCCTTTTTTCAATTGGATTATGACCTGGCTTATGGCTACCTGTTGGGTGAGTAGGCTATGAAAATAATTGATCTAATGGTTTAAAGTATGTTTAGAAAGACATGAGACTGTGGAAAATTTCTTGATATATAATGCATAAGATGAGGCTTACTTCTTATTATTATAACTATTAATCAATTTTTATTTTATTGAACGTTGTATATGAATGATAAATGACAATTCATATAATTATCTATTGATATTTGTGATGTGATATTGTAATAACTATACTATATTAAGGGTGTTATGTTCCATAATAAAGTTCTTATATATTGGGTATGGACCTGAAACATGCAAACTTATATTCTATAATGTTGATATTGAGAGGGCTCAGTCCCATCCCATGCTTTAATGCATATTGAGAGTGGGCTCTGTTAAATCCCACACTATAATACCTATAGGGATTTGACCTAGATGTTGTAATGCTTATATGGATTTGACCTAGACGGTTGTGACTATACCAGGGTTATATGGTGGTGGTTGGCATGGTCGTAAGACATGTTTCGATATATTACAACTTGACATCAAAGGATGTTATTTTACTATGATTATATGGTTATGGTTGTCATATTTGTTATACTTGCTAAGAGATATTCAGGAATGGGGCCAAAGAAACTTGTTGATGTATTTTATTAATTTTTTAATTAATTAATACACATGTTTATCATCTTATTTCATGAAGTTCTTATCATATTGGTTTCTTATACATGGTGGTTTCAACCAACTGAGTTATACTCACACCCTATTCAGACCGCCATTTGGTACCTGAACAGATTATCTGGATGTAGGTTTGGACAAGGGAAAAGGTCATTTCTATTGATTTATTTCTTACTTTATATGATATAGTTTGGTGGTGGGATCCATGTGGGATTTGATATAGGGGACTTTTGAGTCATTATTTGACTATGTAAGTCCTTTATTTGTATTGTTTCTAGAATAACATTTAGTTATATTACAAAAAAATTATTACATTATTAATTAATTATTTTTTGGATTATCCGGTTAGATCTTATTGTTGTTTTTAGATATGTCTATATTTTGATTTTTTATATTGTGTATTTTATACTTCTATAACACTTCATACCAGGGGGTATATTCTCCCCACTATACATTTCACACCCTCACTGCTAGTCGGTAGCCTATGGTGTACGGGGGTTCAAACTTGAGGTCTCATAACCAACCCCTTTTATCCACATGAGAGAGTGTCAGATTGGGGGATGCTGCAAAGTGGTATCAGAGGAGCAGGTTTTCTTTTCTTCTTATTTATTGTTTAGTAAAGATAGAAATAAGATTAGTACATGTTGAGACTTAGTATTGATCTTGTTCATGGGAGTAGAAAACCCATTGACATTGGAAACTATGGGTTCCCTTGGATGATATTTTATTATGACGTGTGCTTGGTACCAATGATGTTATTTCACCTTGGGTGATTCTCATATTGTGTGAGTTTATTTTTTTATGATGTTATTATTTCTTGAGATTGGTAGTAATGGCCTAGTATGATGTGATATGAGAATACATGAATCATAATTAGAGAAAAAGGATATATTGAAATGAATTGTTAATGATATGGGCATATCAATTTTTTCGTGTGATATATACTTTCCTGCTAAACGGTGATATGAGGTATCTGTTTCACTGGATAAATGAAATGGGTAGATGTGTCATTATAAAACACATATAATAAATGTTTAGAGATACCCTGAGTCATTGGTTCTATATTTTAGTCACCTTTTGATGTTTATCTTGTTGGTAACCAGTTCTCTAAGGTGTGCTTTTATCTTGTAGAGAAAGTTCATCCTCACCATCTTCAAATTGGGCATTGAGATAGTGGAAATCAGCTCCCTTTTAGTGAAACAGAATGGGATATTCCTATAGTTCTTTAGGATAAGATGTTTTTTCAGCTTCGTTAACGCTTTGTGAGGGTAATGTGATCCTTGTAAATGGAGACTGTTTGTACCATTCCTTCGATGTTTGAGCTAACAAGATAGTTTAATCTACAACACCCTCCAATGTCTACTGGGGATGGAGGACCCCAGGAAGACAAGTTCTAGATTGAGTCAGTCCAAACCATCTTCATGTTTCTTGAGACACCCATGGATAAAAGGGTGAATCTTGTGAAAAATATTCTTCTTGGACCAAGGAAGTGTTGGTGGGATGTTCTTGTGGAATATGGGATGTTGGATGAGCTGTCAGGGAAAGAATTCAAGAAAAATTTTCTGATAAAAATTTGTACCGACACATTAAGGAATAAAAAAAGCTTTTGAATACATTCATATGACACAGTATATAATGTTAGTGCTGGACAATGTTGGTCATTTCACTGACCTATAGATCTTTGTGTCATCTATGGAAGCTGATGAGATCTCTAGGGTGATATATTTTCAAGACAAACATTGCTATGAGATCAATTTGCTAAAAAATATCTTCTGATTGAGACGCTTTAAAGATGTGATGAACCAGGTACTCATCACATATGGGAGTCTGAGGGAGGCCCTGAGCAGTGGCCATTCATTTTCGTCTAGGCGATCTGGGTGCTCTTCTTTAAGTGGAAATAAGTGTCTCTATGATAGTTTCCACCATGTTATTAGTGGGAGGACCAGACAGGGTAGTGAAAATCTATCTTAGGACCATGTTTTGTTCTAGTGTTATCAGTGTGGAATGTTTGGATAGAAGAACCCACAATGTACTTACCATATAGTTGAGTGTAGTATCCATGGTATATTGGGTAATCATCATAGAATTGATGAGAACTTTTCATAATAAACTAGTTGTTGGGGATCGGGATATGTACTTGAGTCAGGAAGGGGCTCAGTTACCCTAAGCAGGCTAGTAGATGGAGTTATATCGGTCATTCATGCCGACATAGGGGACATAGTACCCAAATAAAAGAGCAACAATACCAAGAAGAAGAAATATCTTTGTATAGTCATAGTGAATCCCATGGTATAGGTATAAGTCAGCTTTATGTTATTTAGACTATTCTGGCTATCGGGGATGAAGGACCATCTACCCTCAGAGGAAAGATTCTGGTATCATCACCTTATCTAGTGTTTTGTTTGATTTATGATAATTGCATTCTTTTATATAATATCATTTTAAAAATGGTTTGTTCTTAGATTTGGAAATATTAGAGTTTTCTTTTACCATCAAAACAATTTTTAGAATGATTTTAGAGAATATCAAATTTTACAAGGGATATTTTCTAGAGTTTGGTTCTTCCCATTCCATTTAGGAACTGTTCATGTTGGAAATGAATAGATTTGACTTGATTATTGTTATGGATTGGTTAGTTATATACCAGGATCATATCAACTAATATAATAGGGGAGTTAAATTTCTATCTCCATAAGGAGGTAGTTATTTTAACCAAGGTGAGTGGGATCATCAGGAAAGTAGGGTAGAACCAATTCAGTGTAGATTTGATTGTCTCAAGGCATGGATAGCTGGTCTTTCTCTGGATTATGGTGGAATGTAGAAGGATTATTTTTCCTCTAGTGGTATACCATTTTTAATATGTATTTTCTTACAAGTTCTACGACTTATCTCTTATGGGATATATTGAGTCCATGATCAAGTTGGTGCCAGGAGAAGAGCCAGTTTCTATCCTGCCATATAGAATAGCACCAGAAGAGCTACGGAAGTTAAATTTTTAGTTGGAAGATCTATAATATATTGGATATATATGACCTAGTATATATATTATGGGTTATCTAATTCTATTCTCCAATAAGGCAGATGGGTCTATGCGCTTATGTGTGGATAATCGAAGGTTTAACTGGATGATGGTTAAGAATTGGTATATTTTTCTATGCATTGATGATATTTTTGGTCATTTAAGAGGTGATAAGATATTCTACAATTTGAGATCTGGTTACCACTAATTAAGGGTGAGACCATAAAATATACGCCAAACTACATTTAGAAGTAGATATGGATTTTATGAGTATTTAGTGATCGTTTTTGGGTTGACTAATGCACTAGTGATGTTAATGGCCTTAAAGAATAGGATCTTTCAACCTCTTCTTGACTAGTTTGGGGTGTTTTATGCCAACGATATCATGGTGTACTCCCATCCAGCTGATGATCATGCCAAACATCTTGAAATCATCCTATGTACATTGAGAGAACATATATTTATTCCAAGCTAACCAAATATAGTGTCTAGAATAATAAAGTGCACTTATTGGGTCACATTATCTCATAGGCAAGAGTTTTAGTGGACCTAGATAAATTTGCAGCTGTGGTATCTTAGAAATAGCCCAATAATGTCTTTGAGATTCAGATCATTCTAGGATTAGTAGGTTATCATCGGTTCTTTGTCTAATATTTCTCCCATTGGCAGCACTAATGTCTATTTTGACCAAGAAATGGATGAAGTTTATTTGGTTTGAATCTTCTGGGAGATTTTTTTAGGATCTGAAAGGTAGGATCACCTCTTATCCTATATTCATTTATTCTAGGTAATGAATATACCATGTATTGTGATGCATCTATAGTTGGACTTGGAGAAGTTTAAATACAAGAGGATCAAGTAGTTGTTTATCGATCCAAGTATCTTAGATCGCATGAGAGGAATTACCCTACTCATGATCTTGATTTAGTAGCATTGGTACATTCATTGTGATGTTGGAGACAATATCTTATGGGTATGAGGTTTTTGGTATACATGGACCACAAGAGCCTCAGATACGACTTTTCTCAGTGAGACCTGAACCTTCAACAGAAGAGGTGGGTCAAGTATCTATAGTATTTTTAATTTAGATTATATTATACACCAGGAAAGGGAAACATAATTTTCGACACCTTGAGATAAAATAAACAAATAGAGTTATTATGAGAGTCTTATGATGAGTGGAAGATAATGGCCTTCTTTTTAGACATGCATCTGGATGTTTAGGAGTCTCAGGGATGGGTAGCTATGACTTCACCATCAGTGATACTCATTATTTAGGACTAGATTAATACTGATTAGTTTTATGATCCAGATAGCTCAGTTCAAAGAGGCAAATTATATGGTGGGGAGACACCATCAGGATGATATCTCAATAGTGTTAATTCTTTTTTTTCCATGGATGAGTATGGGTTACTACAAGAATACATGAAGAGATGATGAGGTATTTTCATTATTTTAGATTGGTGGTGAATCCTATTTTAAAAAATATGTTTCATGATATCTAAAGATTGTACTGATGTTTAGGAATGATGATGGAGGTGTCAATCTTTGTGGCTAGATGATTCACTTTTCAGTTGGTGAATACCAATCATAGAAATCCATCTACGATTTTAAATCCTTTTCCCATTCCTCAATGGAAATTATATGATCTCATAATAGATTTTGTGAAAGGAATAATCAGTATGACCCATAAGAATGAAACTATATGGGTTATTGTGGATTTATTGACTAAAATATTCTAATTTTGGCATATCAAGGAAAACATCAAAGTTGATGATCTGGGTAGTCTTTACATGTGTGAGGTTATTCATTTTCACAATGTTCCAAGGAGTATCGTTTCAGACAGAGATCCTCATTTCACATCATTTTTTATCAGGGTGTATAAGGATCTAGGATCTTAGGTTATTTTGAGAATAACCTAACATCCATAGAATTATGGTAAATATAAGTAGAATATTTTGGTTATGTAGGATATGTTATGTTCTTGTGTTTTGTAATTTTGTGGTTCATGGGATCAAAATATGGAAATCATTGAAATTTCATATAATAATAGATTCCAGACATCAATCTAAATGGAAACTTTTGAGTATTTATATGGAAGTTCATGTTGTTCGACTCGTTGTTGGCTTGAGGTAGGTGAGTTATCACTTGTTGGGCCTAGTATCATGTTGGAGACAATTTAGCAGGTTCTGTTGATTAGACGACTATTGGAAACCATTTATATTAGGAATAAATTGTATGATTCCCTGTAGATATGACCTATGGAATTCAATATTGGTCATTATGTTTCCTTAGGGTATCACCTAGGATGGGTCAACACCATATCACTAAATAGAGAAAACTAGCACCCATGTTTGTCAGGATGTTTGAGATAGTGGAAAGGGTTGGTCCAGTGGCATACAGTTTAGTCCTTCTATAGTGCTACTATTAAATTCATCACATGTTCCAAATGTTTCATTTAGGGATATATCATACAGACCCTTCCCATTTGATAGATGTATCTGGCATCAAGCTTTGTGTTGATGCATCCTTTGATAAGCATTCGATATGGTTTGTGGGTCATAGTGAGAAATATCTTTTGGGTAAGACTATATCTATGGTTCGAGTGTAGTGGTAGCATGGATGAGTTCAAAAGGAGACATGGGATAGAGTGTTTGATATGTGAACATAGTGTCCATAAATGTTCACTGAGACCTCACAGTTACTCTTGGAGAATCTCAGCGATGAGCAGTTATATAGTGGGGAGGTTGTAAGATCTAAAATATTTCTAGGTACGTCTCTCTGAGTTTTTCGTTAACTTTTCTTCCAGGTAAGGTTTTCCACTTCATTAAACTAAATTAGGAAAAAATGGATAATATTTATGTGGATATACTTTTTTGGGGGTAATTGACATAAAGTTATGGGATGTATGATTTTTTGATTGTCCGGGTATAAATGGGTTACACATTTCATGTGTTCTTGGTATATTGAGAATATTTAAATGGGGTCTGTTTCATTTTAAAAAAATGGGCTGAAAACACATCTCAATAACATTCACAATCCATGACAATGGATTTCACATCATGTGAAATTTGTGTGTTTTAATAAAGTAATCTTAGGTTATAGATTTTTTGGATTATCCCATTAAAAATATTTAAACGACTTGTAACTATGTTACATGATGTGTAAATTCAAAACATGCTATTTTAAAGTATTTTTTGAAGCTATGTTTTCATTATAACTCACCGAAATATTCTCTTCTCGACCCTAGAGAACCTACCATGAAATTTTGGAGTCCCAAACATTCATTCAGCCATCACGATAACACCTTCAATCCTTAGTAAGTGGTTTTACTCTAGTTTCTCCCTTCTCTTCCTTGGTTCTCTGACTGTTGATGTGAAATACATTGACTATGTGCATTGTGTTTCATTTAGTGTCATAAAACCAATTATTTTTCCTCTGATTACATGAATATTTAATATATTTAAATATTAAACATATTATTACATATTTTTTATTGTTCTGGAGGACTATATTGTAATAATGTCTTAGAGTATTTATCGCATTAATAAGGTCATAGAAGTTCCCCACTATGATGAGAACCTTGAAGTTCTATGACAATATTCTCAAATATAGTTTTGTGGTTTGATGAAATAATATTATGGGAAACATAGTATACAAACCGTTAGGTGTGAGTACTCATAAGAAGATGAGACATCTTCTTAGGAATTTCACACTTGGTAATCTCCAAGATGGGAGATTATGAGAACAAACCCACTAGTAAAAATTTATCATGTTTTGATGTCATCAGATATTCCTATCTATAACCATGTATAATAGTCATAGAATTTAAAATTATCATTAATACATTTCATTACTCGCACACTTAGATTTTCTGACAAAAACTGTTAAGCCATATGTTGGCGGGAAGTAGGGTATGTTGGGTACGTCATGAATGACATGTTATTAATGGATAAGTCAAGTAATGATTTGTACCTTCCATTTATAGAAGTTAAAATCTGGTCCCTTTGATTGAAATAGAATGGTCACCCTAAATTCCCTGACCATTGTGTAAAAATGAGTTTATTTAAGGTTGTCAAAGAATGACTTATGAAGCATATAAGTCTGTGACACTATCATGAAACCTGCATGATGAGATATTGTGACAAAGGTATTATATTAAACAATGAGCATTCATATGTGGATTTCATCATTGAAATTTTAAGATTTTTTCTCTTGGGAGCCTTATATAATTTCTAGATAGTATTCTTGGACTTTAGGCAAGCCCTCCTAATTCCAACAAGAAATAATCCTAGATGGTCACATAATAAATTTTTATTGTGGTCTCAATTAAATTCATTTTTAAATTTAATTAAAGGAATAATTATTATTCTCATGACCAAGGATTAATTTTATTCATGTTAAAATGATCGCATAAATTAAATAAATATTTATTCATTGGATTTTGAATAAAATAAACAAATTTATATTGTTGAACATTTAATAAATATTTATTTACTAGTTGGTAAATAAAAATATTTATTTAAGAGAATAAAATATTTTATTCGGGTGTTCAATAAATGGTAGAGGAGTTCGAACAGACCTAGATCATGTCCATTGATAAATTGGTTATTTAAAATTTGGTGAATAATGTTTAGCCAATTGGCGTAAGAAATAATAATAATACTGTTATCATTATGTGGTGAGAGATTTCATTTATGGTTCCATTTTTCACAAGTTAGTGTACCAAAAATAATGGTTCTGATATCGTTATTATGTGGTATGGGTTTTCTCTAATAGTTATTATTAAATTTAATTGATGATTTATAAATAAATATTGTAACTGAAAACCCATGTCAATTAAAATGAACGTAAATCTATTGTTCCAAACCCTGGTGAATTGAAAATTTTTGGGCAAAACATTTTCTCTCTCGACTCCTCTCATCTCTCCATCTCAATAATGGGATATGTTCTTTACGACTGAAGAATGAGCGATCAATAATGATAGATGAAAAACCTTCACTTCACCGTGCTAGAACCCGGAGAATGAGTAGCCTTGTTCAGAGACCATTGGATCACGTGTGGATGAATTCTAGATGTATTCTACCTTAGATAATTATAAGCGCAATAAAGACAATCTAGAAGGTTCATTCTAGATGATCAACAATCATAAACGATGAAAGTACCAAATAACCAGGTATTTAATTTCTTCATAAATTAATAAACTAATTATAAACATGATATGCGAGATCCTCTTTCTTGAATCCATATTTATTCTTATCTTTGTCTTATTCTATGATTTTAATATGTGGATACTGAGGTTCATCATCAGACTGATCACATATTGGTCATTGATTACATAAAAATAATATTTGGTCCCTCCCAACCACCATTCTTCTACTTCATTTGAATCCTTAAGTGGTATTAGAGGGGTCACATCATCATTTATAATTATTTAAATAATTCATTGATGATTTATGTTTTAATAATTTAGTTTCTCAATTCATGTTTAATCATTATTGTAATCTGAATTTTGAGATTTGTTCATCATCTTTTCATTTCTCATAGATCTAAAAGAAATGAATAATTTTTTAATTAAAACTAAATCAAGGATCTCATTTGGAGGCGCCAATGAATCTGTCAAGGTAACAAGATATTACACATCGTGTCTTCAGATTT
Source organism: Viscum album (assembly GCA_963277665.1). Lineage (NCBI taxonomy): Eukaryota > Viridiplantae > Streptophyta > Magnoliopsida > Santalales > Viscaceae > Viscum > Viscum album. Next base: position 1,100,451,639 of record OY728162.1, on the reverse strand, counting down.
ACATGTCATGTAATTCAGATTACACACGTCATGTAATTTGGATTACACACCGTGTAGTTTAGTGCATTGGTAGTAATTCATCAATTACTCAAGCCATGTGTATTAATGACATGCAGTGTAGTTAATTATTACACCGTGTGTCAACAAAGACATATTGGCACACGATCAATTAGATTACATGCCGTGCAGATCACTGGACATGACATGTAGTCCCTTCGGATCATGGTCCAAATCGTGTATCCCATACATGGCTACGTCGACCAGCAACCATGTAACCTGGAGAAAACACACTGTGAGGCCCAATGGACACACCGTGTACTCCATGATTTTTGATGTACACCTCACACAAAAAGTCCCTAGGCATGTACTTCAGATAAGATAATGAAGGCAGTACACATCATGTAGTCAGAACTATACACCGAGTACTTTAAAAAATTACACTGAATTAAAACTTTATTGATTGTGTAATGTTCAGAATTGCATATCATATATATTCAAACAGGTTTTCACCGTGTTACCTACAATGTTATGGATGAGAATCTCAGATAAATTCATAAAATGATTAAAATAAATGGATTGATTGATTAAAGATAATAATTATTTTATTCAAGAACACTTAATCTTAATAATAATGATTAAATAATTGAATGGTAGTTTTATTACATGTGTAATTCGTTGCATATATACGGATGATAATGAGCTAGAAAAGACTTTTGTATGATATTGGTTTCCTTTTAATTTATTTTAAATTAAAATTGTGGGCCCTCATTTCATCTCACCTCATTAATATATACGAAATTGTGCGCCCATGGTTTAATTTATATAAACCCCTCTTTTTACCCCTCACCTACTTGTGAGTTAAAAAGTATATGTAATGGATGGAGCTCCCAAGCTTGTGGAGGTGGTTCAAGTAAGGATCCGAGGTGAAATCAATCCAAGGAGATACAAAGGTGGATAGGTGGAATGCTATAGAAACAGAAAAAATGGTTCAAGGTGTTTCTCTCCTAGGTTAGTGATTAGTTTAGCGACCGCAAGATAAACTAACCATTAGAAGATCTCAGGATCATTACTTTTACTTTGTTTTATTTCTGCCAGTTGCATGGTTTTTCATTATGGATGTTTTTCGTGACAACATAATTTATGAATTAATAGGCATTCAATATGGAACAAAAATAAACTGGACTAATGCGTAAATATTATCAAGACATGGATAATCACTAATGTAAGTTTCACATAATATTAACAAGCATATGATAATGATAATAATGAAATTTATGCATAAGAGATAAAAATCCCTCAATAAAATATTAAGTCATACTAATCCTTTTGTTAGTTGATTAAGGGAAAGTCTTAATAAAACTATCTGTTTGACCAACCATTTTTTGGAAACATAATTTTATATAGGAATATCTTATGAATGATTCAAGTTGACTTAAAAATTTTATATCCAGAGGAGTAGCCCTCGCTAAACATGGTGTAAATTTGAAGGCAAGTGTTGAGGAAATCCAAGTCAAGATTTCAGGATTGGGGATTCCACACAACTGATAAAGGAGCTCCAAGTCCACAGTCGGCAAATACATGGCTACCTAAAATACCTTCAAATAGCTTGACCAATCCTTTTGGGGGTTATGTGAATACGTATATGGATTCTTGTAACTATAATGTCTTAGAAACTAGACATTCTGAGTTTAATGGTGAGGGCCATTGGGACTTGATAAAATAGTCAGAGACTTAATAAAATAAATTTATTATTTCCCATAAAATGTAATTAAGAAAATACTAATTATATTACATTTTAATTGTAGGATAAAAATGACAAGATTTTCAACTACACTATCCCTAAGATTAATACTGGATAAAGACAACATCCTTACGAGTAGTAACTTCCAAGAATGGTTTAGATTCCTTTGGGTCATTCAATGCCCTGAACGGTAATCTTACATGCTAGAGTCCTCATTACCTGATCTGCCTACCCATGAGGTGATTGATGAAGAGTTACTTATTCACAAGAAACATATTAATGTCGTGATCTCTGTTCAATTTCTGATTTTATCATCAATGTCAAGTGAACACATTAAGTATAATGAGAACATGGATTCCTATATCATTCTTAAGAACCATTGTGGTCTTTACTAGTAGAGAGAAAGATAGGAACAATTTGAGATCTCCAAGGCACTCTTTTAGAGTAATCATAGATAGGGATACCCAGTAGGGCCTAACATAGTCAATATCATTGGCTACATTGAGTGTGTTGAGGTTCTAGGGTTTAGACTCCCTAAAGAACTGGGTACCAATCTCATTATCACAATACTCCTTCAGAGATTCTCCAGTTTTGATGTGAATTTCAATATGAAAAACATTGAAAAGCCTCTACCAAATCTTCTTATCCTCTTTCTCTATGTGAAAGAAGACATGAATCATGGAAATAATTATGTCTTTATGGTGAATATGTGGAAAGGGAATGAGAATAGAATTACATTCAAAGCTTCTTCAGGCCCTTCTAAGGAAAGGAAGATCAAAGGGGATAGAAGGGAACATGAATCTATTGGTTTCTCATATGTAAATAAGGGAAATTAGAAGAAAAACCGAGCCCAACTAAAGAAGCAAGGGGATGATTCATGTTCACTCGTTATAAAGTGAAATTTATCTGTTTCTAAAAATTGGGTATTAAATATAGACTGTTGTGCTCAAATATGTATCCAAATGTAGGAAGAAAGAAGATTCAATAAAATTAACCCAGGGGAGGTAGATCTACAGGAAGCCAATGGAGTTAACTTGCTGTTGTTGCTATCGGGGATTACCACCTCACAATTATAACTGAGATGATCTTGGTATTAAAAGGTTTTTATTAGGTTCCTTCTGTAACCAAAAACAATATTTCTGTATCTAGAATAGATACTAATGGATTTATATTCATGTTCATAAATGAATGATTCTTGTTTTATAAAGATATAATTTCATTTAGTAAGGAACATTTATATAATGGTATTTACATGTTGGATTACACAATCCGAGTAATGGAAATCAATAATGAAGTTAATTCACATAAATCATATCACACCCCACATCGGCATCACCAGTAAGGTCAAGTAAATGAAAAATTCTTGATAAAGTTACATCAATATGGATATTTAGATTATTTTGAACTAAAATGACTAGGTGTATGTAATGAATGTTAATAAGGAAAAATGAAAAAAACATCATTTAGTGGGAAAAGAGAAAGGGTAAACGAGCTTCTTGAATTAGTTCATACCAATGTATGTGGACCATTTCCAGTTGAATAAATAGGTGGGTACTCATACTTCATAACTTTTACTGATTATTTCAGTAGATATTGATATATCTACTTAATGAGGCATAAGTCATGTTCTTTTAATAAGTTCAAGGAATAAAAGAATGACTTTGAGAACCATCTTGGAAAGAATATTAAGAAACTCTACTCAGTCCAAGGAAAATAATATCTTAATCAATACTTCATTGATTACTTTTGAGAGTTTAGGATCTATCCCAACTCACTACTTCGTACACACCCCAGTGGAATAGTGTAAGTGAAAGGAGGAACCACACCTTCTATGAAATGGTGAGATCAATGATGAGTCATTCAAGTATTCCATTATCCTTTTGGGGATATAAATTATAAAAAGTGGAACACATAATAAACCAAGTACCAATGAAATTGATAAATGGTATTCCATTCGGGATTTTGAGTGGAAGAAAAGCTATGTTATAAAATTTACATGTGTGGGGAAGCAAAGTGTTTTTTAAGGTCTCTTCAGGTAACAAACTCTCACCAAAAGGGAAAAAGTGTACCTTTATAGGATACCTCAAGAAAACAAGGGGATATTACCTATACAAACCCTCATAAAAATTATTATAGTGGAAAGAAATTCCATATTGCGTGAGAAGGATAAAATCTCCAAAAGATATAGTAGGAGTGAGATAGACTTTGATGAAGTCAAGGATTAAGGTACAAAAGAGTTGGTATAGGAGCAGATTCCACAAATCCCCATGGAAGAAATATTTATTCTGGAGACACAAGTACTAAATATGAGTAAAAGAGAGATTAGAGAACCAGAATGGTATAATTTTCTAGTTACTGAGGATGGTGAGTCATTATTAGTTGATAATAATGATTATCTAACCAACAAAGATGTAGTAAGTGGAACAGATGTTTCCATGTGGAAAGAAGACATGAATTATGAAAATGATTCCATGTACCAAAAAATGTTGGATTTTGGTAAATCCTCTAAAATATGTAAATATTGTTGGTTGCAAATGGGTATTTAAGAAGAAAATGTACATGGAAGGAAAATTCAGAACCTATAAGGCATGAATGGTTGGAAAAGTCTTTAAACAACGTTAAGTAATTGACTGTGACAAAACATTTTCGATAGTTGAAATTCTGAAATCCATCAGAATTCAAATGGTCATAGCAGTTTACCATGAATTTGAAATTTATCAAATTGATGTCAAGATATTCTTCCTCAACAGGGAACTTCTGGAAGATGTATATATGACACAACTGGAAGGGTTTGTGAATCCAAAAGATGCTAATAAGATATCTAAATTACAAAGATTCATTTATGGATTAAAGCAAGAAACCAGGTCATGAAACATTCATTTTGATGAAGCAATAATAAAATTTGGTTTTATAAATAATGAGTGTTAGTATAATCTCTACAAACAGCTTAGTGGGAGTGTAGTTATTTTCTTAATAGTATATGTTGTTGACATATTACTTATTGGAAATGAAATACCAGTGTTATAGTCTTCTAAGCCATGGTTAAATAAATTCTTCTACATGAAGGGGATGATTCAGGTAGCATATAATCTTGGGATCTAGATCCATCATGATAGATCCAAAAGATTTCTCGGCCTAAGTCAAATTACATACATTTACTATATACTGAAGAGATTCAGTATGGGACAATCCAAGAGGGGATTGTTTCCAACAGCACATGGAATTCATATTTCCAAGAAAATGTGTCCTCAGAAACATGAGGACAGAAAGAGAATGAAAAGTATTCCATATATATCAGTGATTGGGTCAGTCATTTATGTTATGATATATACTAAGATAGATTTAACCTATGTATTGGGTGTGGTAGGAAGATATCAAGATGATCCAAGTGACTGCTATTGGATGGTGGTCAAGACTATACTTAAGTATATAAGGCGTACTAAAGATATGTTCTTGGTTTTTGGAGGATATGAAGAACTAGTAATCATAGGATATGTATATTTTAGTTTCCAAACTAATAAAGATAACATGAAGTTGAAAACGGGGTACATATTCACATTGAATTGAGGTGTTGTGAGCTGGAAGAGCTCAAAGCAAGGTGTAGTCATAGATTATACAGTATATTCTAAGTATATCCCCGTTTCCTAGGTAGATAAAGAAGCAGTATGGATGTTGAGATTCATCCAAGATTTGGATGTGGTACCTAGTAGTAAATATCCCATCACACTTTATTGTGATAATACGATAGCAGTGGATCTCACAAAAGAGCTATGGTTACATCAGCGGACAAATAACATACTACAAAAGTATAATCTCTTGAGGGATTTTTCTCATAGAGTTGACGTTTTAGTGACTAGTATTTCCATGGAAGACAACATGGTGGACCCCATGACAAAAGCCTTGACTTAGAATAAATATGATTATCCTGAGAGGTCTAGTATACTGAAAGTCGTAGGCATTTGTTTCTAGTCCAGGTAGGAGTTTATTGAAGTTGGTTTCCTAGAAACAACTATTTTTACTTTGATTACAAGAAAATTTAATTAATTTAAATATTAGACAAAATATTACATATTTTTCATTGTTATTCATGAATATAATGTAATAATGTCATAGAGTATTTATCGCATTAATAAAGTCATAACAGTTCCCGGTTATGATGAGATCCTTGAAGTGCTATGAAAATATTCTTAAATATAGTTATGTGGTTGAATGAAATACTATGATGGGACACATAGTATACAGAACATTAGTTTAAAGTACTCATAAGAATACAAGATTTCTTCACTTGAAGTTTTCACTTGGTAATTTCCAAGATGAGATATTATGAGAACAAATCCACTAGTAGGAATTCTGCATGTTTTGGTGTCATCAGATATTCCTATCTATGAGCATTTGTAATGGGCCTTAGACTTTAGGATTTTCATTAATATGTGTCATGACTTGTGCACTTAGATTTTTTGATGAAAAAAATAATTCCATATGTTGGAATGACGTAGGGTACATTGGGTGCGTCATGAATGACATGTTATTAATGGATAAGTTAAGGAACGATTTGTCGCTTCAATTTATGTAAGTTGATATCTTGACCCTTTGATTGAAATAGAAATTTTGGTCTAAATTCCACGGCCATGGTGTAACTATGAGTTTATTTTAGGTATTCAAATAATTATGTGTCAAGAATATAGGTCAATGACACTATCATGAAACCTGCTTCATGAGATATTGTGAAAAAAGGATTATATTACGTTGTGATAATTCATAGGTGGATTTATTTATTATGACATTAAGTTCATTCTCTTGAGAGCCTTGACCCGTATTTAGACATTAATCATGGACTTTAGGCAAGGCTTACTAATAACAATGAGAAAGAATCCTAGAGGGTCATACATTATGTGTTTCTGGTGGTCTTGATTAAATTCTGTTTGAATTTTATGAATGGAATAAATATTATTCTTAAGACAGAGAAATAATTTTTATAAAAGTTAAAATGATCGCATAAATTAAATGAATATTTATTCCATGTATATGAATAAAATATATTTATTTCTATGATTTAATGTATAATAAATATATATTTACTAGTTTTCAATTTAAATTATTTATTAAAGAGAATAAAATACTTCATTAAGGTGTTCAATAAATTGAAGAGGAGATCGAACGGACCAAGATCATGTCTATTGATAAATTAATTATTTACAAGTCGGTGAATAATTTTTATTCTATTGGAATAAGAAATAATAATAATATTTTTATCAGTTTGTGTCACAAGATTTCATTTATGGTTCCTTTTTGTGCAATTTTCAGCACTCGAAATAATGGTGACGTTATTGTTATTATGTGTTTCGAGTTTTCTCTAATTGTCATAATTTCATTTAATTTTTGTTTTATAATTTAATATTGTAATTAAAACCCCATGTATATTAATAGGAAGGTACATCTATTGTTACAAACCCTGGTGAATTGAGAATTTTTTATGCAAAAATTTTCTCTCTTGACTCCTCTCATCTCTCCTTCTCATGAATGAGATAATTTCTTCAAGATTGAAGAATGAGCATTCAATAATGATCAACGTAATACATTTTCTTCACCATGCTTGAACCCATAAAATGAGTGGAATTTTTTGGAGATCATTGGAGCACATGTGGATCACTGCTAGAGGGATTCTACCTTGGATCCATGCGAGAGCAATGAAAACAATCCAGAAGGGTCATTACGGATGATCAACAATCATCAATGAAGAAAGAACCAAAGACCAAAGTATTTAATTTATTCAAAAATTAATAAATTAATTATAAACATGATGTGTATGATCTAATTTCTCAGATTCGATGATATTTTTCTCTTTTTTTAATTCATTGATTTTAATCTGTGGATACTGGAGTTCATCATCATATTGATCCCTGATTGGTCATCGATTATGGAAAAAGCAATGTTGGTTCATCCCAATCTCCACACATCCTCTATGTACGGATCCTTCAATTTTTTGGTTTTGATCTTGATTATTTTTTATCTTGGATTATCTTGGAGGTCACCCTCACCTTCTTCCTCATGGGAATTTTACATTTGAGTCATTATTGGGTTGTCAGTTAAAGTTAAGGGTCTAAATCGTAACCTTATGATTAGATAATTTCCTTGTTTATGAAATATTATGATTTCACCAACGTAACATGAACCCAAACCAATAAGGTAATGACTGGGATTATTCTTTGGAGTCCTTTTTTTTAAATTGGATTTTTTATATGGATTATGGCTACCCATTGGGTGAGATGATCATGAATATAATTGAATTGGATAATGGTTTAAAGTGTGTTTAGCATGAAATGAGACCTTAAGAGATATATTGATATAGAATACAAATGTTGTGGATTATTACTTATTATTATCGATGTTAATAAATTTTTATTTAATTGGAAGTTGTATATGAAATATAAATTGTAATTTTCATAATTAACCATTGAGATATATGATGTGATATTGTGATAACCATGATGTATGAACAATATTGTGTTACATTATAAAATGATTATATATCGGGCTTGGCCCTGGTACAAGAACACTTATATTTTTCAATGATGATATAGAGAAGGATCGACCTAGTCCTATGCTGTAATTCATATAGAGAGCATGATCTTCCTTGTACCATGCTATAATTCTTATATATATTTGAACCAAATGATGAAACACTTATAGTGCTTTGACCCAGATTATTTTGACTATACCATGGTTATAGGGTGGTGTTTAGCATGGACATAAGACATTATCAAATATATTCTAGAATGGTGCTGAAGAAGTTTATTTTACCATGGTTGTATGGTTATAGTTGGCATTGTTGTAAGACGTGCTCAGAGATATTCTGGCATGGTGATGAAGCAGGTTTTTATTGTATTTTATTAATTGTTGAATTAATTAACTCAACTATTTATCCCATTATTATATACACTAATTTTTGTGCTTGTTTGTTTTGACATGGTGGTGGACCTAGTAATTTATACTCACACCCTATTTGGGATTTCGTTTGTCAACCAAACAGATTACATGGATATAATTTTGGATAAGGGAAAATGACCTTATTGTTAATTGATTGCTTTCAAGATGGGATGGAGTTTGGAGGTGGATCCAACGTGGGGTTTGGGACTGGGGAATTTTGAGTCTTTATTTGAGACTACAAGTGTTTTACTTGTATTGTTTCTAGAATGACATTTAGTTACATTCTATCATGTCATTGAATTATCCCTTTATTATTTATTAGATTATTCAGTTTGATCTTATTTCTTTTGATATGTTTATACTTTGATTTCAAGCATTTATATGGTTTATTTTCTACTTCTATGGAAGTTCATACTAGGGGTTATTGTCTCCCCACTATACATTTCACACCCCTACTTCTAGTCGGAAACCTCCAGCATACAGGGAGTTGCGCTTGAGGTCATGTAAGAATCAATTTTTTCACATGAGATACTAATGGATTGGGGGATGTTACAAAAAGGATAAATACAATAATTATTTTATTTAATATAAAATATAAAATTTCATACCACTAGGTTCTGAATACATACACCAATATATTACATATGTTTAATGTGTGTGATGGGGGTAATTTCTTGGAGTGATTCATCAAACAAGGATTAGTTCATGATCTTGGTAAGTTTGAAATTTTACTAGAAACGTTTTCACCCATGTTTCAGTTATTGAATAACATCTTGTTCTTTTTTAGGGGAAAATCCTAATGATGTCATCTACCAAATAATCTCCAATAAATGGGATTCATAAGTTACACTATTGGTAAAGGACACATCTTATTCCATATGTGTCAATTAGATAATATTATAACCCTCAATATATACTAATATTAATGGTCATTGTCGAATGGCTATGTTGTGAATGGTCATGATGCATAATGGTAATTTATATCCAACATGAAAATTCTAGAAATATAATATGATTGTGCAAAATAACCAATGTATTTCATGTTTTTTCTATAACTATATTATATAATAAATAATTTGTTCTTTTAGAAAGGAATTTCAATTATAAAATATTGTGTCAAAACTACATCAAATGACTTGAATGATAGTTTATATAACTTAGGATGAGCATAACAGTATACTCAGTAGGATCCTCACCATTCCCTCTCATGCAAAATTAAATAAAGCATGTGGAATCACTGTGAATAATAAGTGAAACTAAATCTTCTCCTAAATAGGCATACTAAGTTCCCAACCTCACCATGGTTACTCTCACAAAGTATCACATACAAGAGAATATAATATAATAAATAACATCAATGGTATCCCTCTACTACTTCCCCATTGGTTTTATACTTTTCCCTAATGTTGTGCCTTCTTAGAATCTCTCTCCAAAAAGGGCTATCCCAAAGAAACCTAGGCGAAGCACCACAACACGTGCCCCATGTGTCAACATGAACCTCGTTCATCACACCACCATGTGAACGTAAAAAAAGTAACTAGGCTATTATTGGGAGCCACCAAAGCTAGAATAACATGTATAATATATCATGTATTATACCTCAAGCCATCAAAGACTATACACTGAGTAAGGATTATCAAGCCATAATAGCTTATACATGTTATACCTATAGTATTCCATAGGAAAATATACCCATAATATATGTGTGTGAAATAAATACCGTCCATTATAGCCCTCAACACACATATATGGGGAAAACTAACCGTCATGAATACCAGCACAAAAAACTGCGAAGAGAATATATCAGGGCCAAAGGGGGTAGTTAGTCATCCATCCTCCCACCAGTATGTTGGGGAAAACACCCCCTAGGGATAAAAAACCCCGGGGTGTCCATTTCCATAACCAATAGGGTAGAGTATCATATAAAAACAAAAAAAATACAGGACATAATATGCCCTCAAACACACTATGGGTACAATAAAGTCTTATATTTAACTATAGCTAACATCTATCGAACACATGACTACCATTTCTATGTTTAGATATCATATAATTACAAACCCATTTTAAGAGGTACATTAAGTTATTTTATAACTTTTTATCAGTTTCAATTTATGTTAATTAATTCATTAAGCATTATTATTTCCACATTTCATTTCATTATAATCGCAACAAAGATCTATGCCCTTCAGGCATAACCAAACCAAGTCTACTGTTTCTCAGAAATATAACCTCAACATTATGCTCCAAACCCATTGGTTAAACATCAATTATTCATTTTGTCAACAAAAATACCACTTTCCATATTTCCATATTCATAGTAATTCTAGGAAAAAATTATAAGCTACCAAACACAAGGGACTCACCACTATGAGTAGATGGGAAACCCATCGATTCTTTACACCAATAGTAGGGGCATAGACACATCCAACCCTGAGAATATAAACACAGAAATCACATTGCATACCTCGCATATCTTCACCTCCCTTGGAAGGAGAGTAAGAAAAAACAACTTCCTCAAGAAGTGGGGAAATTAACTTCAATAAACAAACAATAGATTCAATAAGCACCAAACATTCACATCAATAGGTAATCTCAGCTTCAACCCATTCCTCTATCTTCGGTGTCCTCTCCAACACCCGTATGCATAAACCAATGTATCTCACCACTCAAGGCATCAAATTCTACCACAATAACTGATCCTACCTTCCCCATATATCACAACATCCCTCAAGGATCATCCATCCAATTATCACATCACATCTAGGCCTCATTTTCCCATGTATCGCAATTCTCTTATCTAGAGCACATCAAAAGCAGCATGAACAAATAGAGAAATGGGCTCTCAACCCTAAAGCAAGGCATTAATCCTTTACACACAATGAGATCTCATGACTCCAAAATGTATGTTACTAGGAATTTACATGCTAGTAAGAAACTCAAGCCCTATAAAGGAATTATCTTTTTCACACAACTAGTTCTTATTTTATCTTGAATTATCCGACTCCTTATTCAGAAGTTCCAACAACAAGAAACCTAAGCAACAAGTTATCAAAAGCTATCACAAATTAATTAACCCATTAATTTCTCATGCCTTTATATATTTTATCAACAAGCATACATATGATTTAGGTTCATTAATAAATTCCATTAGACATGCATAATTTCATCAATTTGATTAACATTAAATTATAACAACAATAATTACATTTATTAAACACGCCTCTTAAACCAATTATTCAATTAATTATTATTTAATTCCTTCTTTATGTTCATTAAAAATTTCCATCAAGAACAACATGCTAAACCAAGAAATTAATAGATATCACACTATCTAGAAAATCAAGAGGAAAACTGTTATAATTGTGTAAAGAAAAAAATCGCAATGTGATCAATACCAATTCTTTAATCTAGTTCAAGTATTTAATTAGGCCAATTTAATTTCGGTCCAAGAGGGTAAATCATGATAACTCTAAAATTTCACATAATTAAGTATAGAAGTATTTAATACCCTACTTCCAAAGTTTTTTTTGATTCTTTTCAAGATAATGGATCAAAAAAATGGATCATGATCACTCTCAAACAATAACTGCATCCACCTGAGGAAACTGTGGGACAACCGAACCAACCAGAATTGAAATAAACTTTATTAGAAACATAGAGATCACACGCCATCCCATGAAAATGAGGAATAGGAGAAAACAGGTCAAATAAATCACAGGAACAGAGGTAGATCATAACATAGATTGAAGACGGATCATTGCAGATCGAAGGATGGAGGTAATGGTTGATCCTTAAAGAAGGAATCCTTAAAACACCGTAGATATAGTCATTGGGTCTCCTGGGATCGAGGGAGAGCTGATGTAGCTATAAGTCTTGACATTACTTGAGTGGGTAGGAAAATAATTAAAACATACAGTGTTCGGGTATTACACGATGTGTATTCCCCTTTCACATCATGTAATTCCTTGAGGTCATGTTCTGCTGAAAAATGAACCGCCACTCGATTTTATTTTATTTTTCAAACCTGAAAGTATTTCAAGCCATGAATCCCTCTTTCATGGAATGTAAAAGTCTGAAAATCGTGAATCTTTCTAGAAAAAACTTGTGAAATATGATTTCATGCCGTGTGATATAGTTACATGATCTATAATCCACCCTTTACATCATTTACTTAACTGAACGCCTCCAAACTTCTTTTGAGACAACTCTAATCACTTAAATCATTGAATCCATGGAAAGGGTTAATCCATTTAGATATGGGCCCCTATATGATATACATCTCAAAACCATTTTATCCTCGAGAATCGAAAATGAACTCGGAGAGGAAATAGAAATGGTTCATTTGAATGGCCAACATGCGAGATACCCCTACATGCTTTCGCCACCACAGGAGTTCACCACCTCAATAGTGGAACAATTCAAAAACCATGATATAACACAATCCATCTCTTAAACACTCTCTCGGGGGAGATACCTCTCAAAAGATATAAATCCAGAATAAACAAAAAAAGAAATATATCTCATAAATATAATGGATTTACAACCACCAAACGAACAATGTTACAAGATAAGATCTAAAAATAAAATATCTTGGGGTACTGTTCATGTATCTATGACTCACATTCCTAGGTTATCACCACTATGCCACCATACCAACACAAAACATGAACCAAAGGAACAACATTACCAGACAACACCTTTTCCCGCTGTTCCTGGATCTCTACATGCCCCTCCTCGAAGGATGCATCATTGCCAACATCATTCTCTCCCCAATAAATGACATGAGATAAATCACGAAGATAATGATGGAGTTGTGACATGTGAAAACATCATTCATTTGACTCATATATAGGGAAAGTGCTACCCGATATGCCATAGATCCAACACAAGACAACACCTCGAAACGCCCAACAAACCAGGGAGAAATATTAATCCCACTACCATAACTTTATTTCCATCAAAGGGGAGTCACCTTCAGGAACACATGATATCCAAGGTCGAATTCCAGAGGTCTCCTCCTATGAACAGAATATGATTTATGGAGATCATGCACTGCCTGAATCCTCTCACAAATCACTTAAATTATCTCTATCTTATTTTGTACTAGTTCAAGCTCAAGAATTGTTGACTCTACGACCCTAATCCATCACAATGGATAATGTAAAGGTTGGTCATACAAGGATTCAAATGACCACATGACAATGGTGGAGTCAAAACTATTATTGTAAGTGAAATATACCATGGTATGGATCCTTGTACATGAACCTCCAAAATATTGGACACAAGATCATAATATGTCTTAATGATTGTAGATTGTCTTCTATGTTTGATAATCCTAATGTAGATGAAAATCAGTTATAAGACATAGATATTAACTGAAAGCATGAGGGAGAACTCATCACACACTATAGGTAGAATGAGGATCTCGATTGGAAATTATCATCCTCGGGACTCCATAAAGCCTCACTACTTCCTCCTGATACTGCCTCAAAAAAACCACCACAAAGTTTGACTCCTTGATCATTATAAAGTGGCATGATTTCTTCAAATGATCATATACCACCCATATATCATCATAGAATCCCTAATCTAATGGAAAAATGGTAACAAAGTCCATTGGTATTTCCTCCATCATCCATTGAGGAACATATAACAGCTATAGAAAACCACCGAGAACATGGTGTTTGGACTTCCCCTTCTAGAAGACCAAACATTGAGACACATACTATGCAACTACATGAATAAACCTAGTCCAAAAAAATTGACCTGTCAATGCATGGTACATCTTTTTCACGCCATGATGTACTGCTAAGGGTGAAATATAGAACACTCAAAGAACCATCTCATGCATTCCCAATGAAAAAACAGACATCCCTGAAACAACACCTAGTTTTGTTCATCCTTAGACCAACCATCAGGGGCCTCACCCAAAAAAACATGGTCTCTCTAGACCTCCACCTCAGGATCCCCCAACTGGGACTCTTCTACCTATTGCAATAGTGATGACTGTTCCATCATCTAAAAAAGAAATCCTCTACCCCCAACTTCTCCCTTATCCATATTTAATTCTGAAATATCTTCCACTACTATCTAGGAATCACCTGATTCACACAATTCATCACTGTGTGACTTCCTTCTCAAATCATGGTAAAAAAACATTTCCCTTCCAAAATATTAATGAAATATCAAAGATCTATTCCTAGAAGAAATACATCCATAAATGTTGGTTCTAGTTCAAGTCACAATGGGAGAAAACATAACTCAGGATTTTAGGATAGGTGAATACCACAAAGTTCTTGTCAATAAGATAATGTCACCACAACTTTAGGGAGACGCCACTGTTGCTAACTCGAGATCATGAGTGGAATAGTTAAGCTCACGGGGACATAACTTTCAAAACCCATATGAAATGACTGATACCTACTACATAAGAACCTAGCCCACCCCAAGACTCAAATCATTATATGAAACCTCAAAATGAACTCCTTTTACTAGAAGAAAATGAACCAGAGCACTGAAAAACTTTCCCTTCAGATACTCGAAAGCTGCTTGACACTGACTTGTCCATATGAATGCCTGATCCTTTCTATTCAATTATATTGGAGGAGTCAAAACCTAAGATAAATTGCCTATGAACCTTCTATAATATCCTACAAGACTAAGGGGACTTTGTACCTCTTCCACTATCTTGGAAGAATCCGAAGAATCAAATGATTATACATTTGATGAACCCATAGATACTCCCTATTAGGATATCACATTCCCCAAGAAAGGGAGGTCTCGAGCCCAAAACACACACATTGAAAACCTCCTAAACAACTTATGACAGTAACAAACTCCTAAAATAGTGCACAGATGCTCTACATGCCCCTCCTCATATGCTAAGTACTCAAGTATGTCATCAATTAAAACCACTATGAACTTATCCAGGAACTCACAGAACACAATGTTCATTAACCCCATTAACACAAGTGGATCATTCCTCACACTGAATAAAATTAAAATGAACTCGTAATGCCCATGACAACAACAAAAGGTAGTCTTTGGGATATCCTCATCCTTCACATGCATTTGATGATATCCTAACTGCAAATAGATCTTCGAGAACCAACATTCACACTTCAGCTGATCGAATAAATCATTAATCTCTAGAAGATGATAGTGGTTCTTAACATTTACTCAGTTTAAGTGATGACAATAAATACCCATCCACAAAAATCCATTAGCTTTCATCATGAAAAAATTTGTGTACCCTAGGGTGACACACTCGTCTGATAAAAAACCACACTCCAAAAAACCATCGAGTTTTATATGTAGATCTCACAACATAAAAGGAACCATCCTAGAGGGAGACATCGAGAGAGGAGACACGTCTGGCTATAGCTCGATCCTAAACTTGATCTCTCTTTGAGGGGGTAACTATACAACCTCTTGTGGAAAGACATCAAGGTACAATTCCATGACCTTGGGAAACTACAACTTTTGAACATACGACAAGCTCAACATCAGCTCATCCATCAAGGATTGCAAGGAAGAAACACACCTCTGAGCCATTTGAGGGTCTCGCTCAATAACAAACACCACTGGCCCTCCATTGGCATCAAAGAACAAATCCTACCTCCTGAAAAATCCATGATAGCTTGTACTGAATATGACCAATACATTCCAAGGATAACATCATACATTTTATTTTTAAACATAGGAAATCTTTCTAAGAGTGGTGTTTCTCCAACAATAGATCACAATCTCTACATACTTCAAACAAGTTGGTTCAGCCTCCAACTGGCGTAGTCAATCCCAAGGGCACTGGAAGCCTCTTTACCTCAAGTCCCAAAGCATGGATAGGGGAAGGTGGTATGAAAGAATGTGTTGCTCCCGAATCAAAGAAGGAATGCACCCAAGTATAAAGCAAGAAAAGAGTGCCTTAGATGATGTCTGGCTTGCCTAGAGTTGGCAGTGATGAAGCATTAATATTACCACGACCAACTCCATGGCCTCTCTAACAATGTTGAAGAACACCTCAAAAGACGCACTCCACTCTCTACGGATTGTGAGAATCCTAGGGATAGCCTCTAACATCCCTATATTCTCTTTGATAATCCTAAACTAGAGTATCCTACTACTATTGCCTCATCTGGGACATCTATAGTAGAGGAACCTGAAGCAGAAAAACTAGTGCAGGATGACTACTCTGAAAGGTCAGGAACTCTATCCACTGATAACCTCATCCTCCACAAGAAAAAAGAGTGTGATACCTTATCATTGTCCTGAGAGCTTATTTACCTAGAGAAATGAGACATTGAGGGATGAGACCTACCCCCGACAGATCAGAAATGCTTCTACCTTAAAAAATAATTACCCAAACCACATCTCTAATTTATGAGGAATCCTAATGACTCCCACCTCGTGATGATCTGGTTCTGGATAATGTTCTATTAATGACTCAATATATGTATTTAGCATCAATGGGGTGACCTGGCGCTAGATGAATTGATGAAAGGGCTCCTCAAAATTCCTCAACCTTTCCTCCTCATATTGGAAGAGGTTGGAATTATATCACAAAAGGTTCTTGAGACAGATCCTGAACTCTCACACACTATAGATTCCCTACTGATTGGTAAGTAGCTCTTGGAGAGTGTCTTCCATCATGGTCAAAAAAATAAACATGGCTCTGAACTAGTCTTGGAAATCCTTCCATGAGATGACTGACTCCTCACGATCCCGGAGGAAAAAGAACCACCACTACCACACATCCCCATGAAGCATCTTCCCAACCAATAATACCAAATGCTTTTTCTAAACATGAATCAAACTAAAGACTATCTCAACCTCCTTTAACCAGTATTCTGTGACTGTATCTAAAATGAATCCCTTATAATTCTACAAACTCTGGTGCTAAAAATCTCAAAGTGTCCTCCTACAAGTGTCTTCATCATATACCTCTACTCTGTGGCGATCTCCTGGCACATCCTGCTATATATCTTCTTCAATAACCTGATGATGGTGTCGATTAGGAGCCATACCAGTGAAATTAAAAATAGGTAGAGCCCTTAAAACTAAAATTTGGAAGACATTAATATTAATTAATTGATTTCTTTTATTTATTTTAGGTTAACCGATAACATGGTATACCCATTATAACAAAGGTGAAAAGAAGAATGATACATGATCTTTTCTTATGTATCTACCCTATAATCAATATCACTTCATTTATTAGACATTGAAAGCTTAATGGCCTATTAAAATGATAATAGGTGGTACCTATATATTGGTGATTACAGTGCTTTTTAAATTTAGGTGACATTGTTTCCCTACCAACCAATGAATCCTCACCTGTTCCTAACTCCAAACTCCATCCTATCGCTCAAACAAACCTCTAATACCACTCTGTCCGGACCCCTTCCCAGAAAGTGTCTTCCAACTAGGTTGGAAATAGAATAATAGAGTTAGTGACCCCTGAGTCCCACCTCTAGTAGGCCTTAGGTTGGTGACTATCACCGAGGGTATAATAAACATGCTGATGGGAGGCATTACCCTCTAAGAGAAAATCATGCAGAAGAGAGAGATTAGATATACATAAACCAAATCATGCTCAGATAACAAGGTAAAAGAAACACAATTTCACATATGTAATTCCATGTAGGGACTAATACAACTAAAACGGAAAACTGTAATACCAAAAAGGATAGTAAAATGGCAGCGACCCTGAAGCCCAAACCACTCCTACAAAACCCCAAGATAGTAGTTTCCATCCTGATCTCCAACCTGCTCCAATTGACCTGAAAATATTTTATATAATGTAGGGTGAGGATAATAGTATGCTCTATAGAGTACTCCCCGGATCCTCTCATTAAAAAGTAAAGAAATCATGTCAAAACGCATTGAACAACAAGTGAATCTAACTCATCTCCTAAATATAAATACTATGTTCCCATCCTCACCATGGATACTCTCACCAAGTTTTGATTAAAAAATCATATCTTATAATAAATAATATCGAGGGTACCCCACAACCACTTCCCCACTGGTTCTCTACTTTTCCCCAATGTTTCACATTCTGAACATCTCTATCCAAAAAGGGCTAGCCTGAAGACACCTAGGTGAAGCACCGCAACAAGTACCTCATGCGCCATCATGCACCTCATGTATCACACCGCCAAATACACATAACCTAAGTAACCAGGTAGTTTGTGGGATCCACCACAGCTCCCATAACGTGTATCATATGTCAGGTATTATACCACAAACCATCACATCCCATACATCGATTAAGGTTCCTTAATCCATCATAGCCTATACATGTTACAACTATTGTAGTCTGTAGGAAACTATATCTAGAATATGTGTGTTTGAAATAACTACAAGACACTAAATCCCTCAAAACACATTTATGAGGAAAACTAACCATCATTCATACCAAAACAATAACTACCAAGAGAAGATAGAGAGCCCAAAGGGGGCAGTCATCCATCAATACTCCCACCGGGATGTTAGCAAAAACACCCCCAATGGCTCAGAATCCCTGGTGTGTCATTTCCCCTAACCGATAGGGTGGAGTAGCATGTAGAAACAAAAAAAAAATCTAAAGATATAATATATCTCAAAACCACACTTTGGGAACCAACATAGTCTTAGAATCAACTACATCCAATGTCTCTTAGACTCCCAGCTTGTACTCCTAAGACTATATATCATATAAGCACACAACTATTTGAAGAGCTACATTATGTTACTTTATCACTTTTAATCATTTTCACTTTCCATTAATTAATTATTTAATCATTAATTAACAATTATCTTTTCCACATTTCATTTAATTAGCATCACAAAAAAGATCCATTCCCTCTAGGTATAACCAAACTCAATCCACAGTTTCTCATAAAGATAACATCAACATTGCATCCCAAAAAGATCCAACCCCACGAGTTAAACATCATATATTCATTTATTCAACAACATCAAGACTTTCCATATTTCTATATTTCCAATTATTCTAGGAAAACATTCTAAGCTACCAAATACAAGGCGCTCAACACATTGATTAAATGAGAAATCTATTGAGTCTTTTCCACCTATATAAGGAGTTTAGACTCATCCAACCATGATTAGATAAAAATGGAAATCACAATTCATACCCAATGAATTTTCACCTATTTTGGACGGAGAAAATAAAAACCATCTACATAAATAAGTGGGGAAATTAAAGAAGATAAACAAACACAAAATATAACAATCACCCAAATTTCACATCAATAGGTAAGCCCGGCTTCAACTCATTCCTCTATCTCTGGTGTCCTCCCCGACACCGATGTGCATAAACCGATTCATCTCTCCACTCTAGGTATCAACTACTGCAAAAAAAAACTATCCCTCCCTACCCCACGTACCATAACAAACCTACAGGCTCAGCCATCCCAGGATCACGTCACATTTGGGCCTCCCTTCCCGTATACCATAAGTCTCGTATCTAGAGAACATCACAAGATGTGGAAAAAAAATAGAAACAAGATCTCTCCCCCAAAGAAAGGAATTCATCCTTGACACACAATGATCTTTCAAAACTCCAAAATTTAAGGCACTTAGCCATTAAAAGGTAGCGGGAAACTAAGCCCCTACAAAGGAATTATATTTATCATACAACGGGTTCTTATTGCATCATGAATTAACCAATTCAATATTTATGGGATCAAAATATAGAATACATAAGAAACACTCTATCATAAGCAATCAAAAATTAATTATACAATTAATTTATCATGCCTTTAACTCTTTTATCAACCAACTTCAACTTGATTCATGTTCATTAAAAAATTCTATTAAACATTCATATCATCATCAATTTGATTAACATCAAATTATAACAACAACAAATAGATTTGTTAAACATGCCTCTTAACCCAATTATCCAACAAATTATAAATTAATTCCCACTTTATGTTATTTACCAATTTCCATCAATAAATACAATCTAAATAAATAAAGCCATAGATATCAAACTATCTATAAAATCAAGATGAAAATCATTATCATGGTATAATGAAACAAAATCACAATGTTATCTATACCAATTATCTAATCATGTTAAAGTATTTAATTTGGATAATTTCATTGTGATCCAAGGGGATAAATCATGATAACTCTGAAATTTCACATAATTAAATAGATAATCATCAAATCCCCTACCTCTAAAGGTTGTTTTCATTATTCACATGATAATAGATCAATGCAATGGATCATGATCACCTCTCCTGCAACAACTACATCCACCCAAGGACATCACGGCACAACCGCACTAACCAACAAAAAAAGAAACTCCATTATAAACATGGATATCACATGCCATCACATGGAAAAGATACATGGGTTGAAATGGATCAAATAAACCACAAGAAAGAAGTTAAATCAAACCTTATATTGAATATGGATTGTTACAGATCGAAGGAGGGAGCTATAGATCGATCCATGATGACGGAATCCCCAAAACACTGAAGAGAGTGTCACTGGGGCACTTTGGGTTGAGGGATAGATTCTAAAACCATAGGTTTTGACAAAAAAATGAGAGGTTGTAAAGCACATAAAACATACAGTGTTGGGGTATTACACAGGGTGTAATCCCCTTTCATGTTGTGTAATACCCCGAGGTAGAGTTCCCTCAAAAAACATGTCGCCTATCAATTTTATTTTATTTTTTAAACCCCAAATAATTTCATGCCATGAATCCCTCTTTCATGTAGTGTAAAATTTTTCACATTGTGAAGCATTCCAAGACAACATGTGAAACCGTATTTCATGTCATGTAATATAGTTACACGATGTGTAATCCCCCCTTTCTAGCTTTTACTTATCCAAAATCCTTCAAACTTCTTCTGATCCACATCTATGACCTTTTATCTTCAAAAACATGTAAAGGGTAAATCCATGTGGATGTAGGGCCTTACAAGTTATAAAATTTGTCCTTAATAATGCTTCTATTGAAGTCATGGATTTAATGAATTGAATATTTCATCAGTTCTTAGATTCCGTTATAGTTCTATTTGTGGATGATATTATTATTTATTCTAGAATGAAATAAGAACATGCTAGGAATTTGAATAACCTCCTTGTAATCTTGAAGAAACATTACCTTTACAACAAGTTAGCCATGTGTCATCTTTGGATTCATGTGGTGAAAATTTCGGGCCATGTAATTTTTTAGAAGGGTGTAAAATTGGATCCTGAGGATGTACATTCTATGAATAATTTGGAGCATCCCAAAAATATTTTTAAGATTTGGATTTCCATGGGATCGGTTGGTTTTTATTGATTCATTGTTTGGGACTTCTCCGGGCTTGCGTCTCTTATAGAATATTTAAGCCTAAAGGATGTGGAGTTTGTTTCTAGTGGTCAGTGCCAAGGATATTTTGAGGAGTTGAAACTGAGATTAGTTTCAAAACATGTCTTAATACTTCCTATTTTTTGTTTGGATTATGATATCTATTATTATTCAATTGGAATGGGTTTGGGTTATGTTCTAATGTAGGATAGAAAATTGGTATCATATATCTCTCATCATTTACAATCTAATGAGAACTACCCCATTCATGATCATGAGAATTTATTTTTGATGCATGCTCTTAAGACTTGGTTACACTAAATAGTTTTAGGTTTTTTATAGAATATTCAGACCATATGAGTTTTAAGTATATATTCACTCAAGGGAATCTGAACTTGAGATAAAAGAACTAGGTAGAGTACCTTCATACCATTGATTTTGAAATTTTACAAACCCCGGGAAGAGGGAATGTGGTCACCGAAACATTGAGTATAAAATTAGAAAATCATGTAGTGAAATAAATAATGTATCAGTGGTGCATTATGGGATTATTTAATAAGATTCATTTGGATTAAGGGATAGCTGATAGATAGGTATTACCAGCTTTTTCGGTATGGGTCAACTATATATGATCATATTTTACTTAGATAGGTGGAGGATTTGGAGTTACAATGATTTATCAGAAACATTTATGGTTGGGAGACATTGGTTGAGTTGTCCTAGTTTCCTGAGGGGGTTTTTTTACTTCTGAGATAGGTTGTTTGTTCCAATAGACCCAATATAGAAATTAATGGATGGTGGACATTGATATCATTAGTAAATGCACCCTAGAGAAACCATGATATATCATGACCTAAAACATCCTTATTGGTGGCTATAAATGTGGTGATCGATTGCAGATTCTATGTCTTGATACCTTATATGTTAGAGTATCAATGTGAAACATCAGAGGCATACTGGGTTGTCGTAACCCTTACCCATTCTAGTATGGAAATGGGATAAGATAGCCATATATTTTTTGATTGGTTTACCATGTCTCCCAATGGTAAGGATATAATATGAGTGATTTTTTTATTGAATCTTAAATTCAATGCACATCAAAACTTTTAAGGTTTCAATGAAGGTAGAGGATCAATGAAACTTTTATATGTGAGATTTTTTCACAATCCATGGTGTGGAATTGACTATAATTTTAGATAGGGAACCTATCTTCACATCCCATTTTTTGGAGTGGATTTTAGGAAATGATGTGTTCTTAGTTGAAGTTAAGTTTGATATATCATCCATAGATGGATTGAAAAAATGAGTGAGAGATAAGAATTCTTGAATAAATGTATCATGT
Organism: Viscum album; assembly: GCA_963277665.1. Lineage (NCBI taxonomy): Eukaryota > Viridiplantae > Streptophyta > Magnoliopsida > Santalales > Viscaceae > Viscum > Viscum album. The sequence goes on along the minus strand of OY728162.1, from coordinate 1,100,428,314 downwards.
ATAAATTATTGACTTTAATAGATTAGGGTAAAAACATCTGACAGTAATGGATTTTTCTGATAATAATATTTATAAGGATTTGATCAGGATGGAATCATTTGATGCATTACATTAGAGGCCTCAAAGATCACATATTTATTGAGTGAAGTTCAAATAATGGAACTTTGTTTGAATGGGAATCATTTAGAAGAAAAATTAGATCACAAAATTGATTAGAAGGATTTTAGTGACAATTTATAGTCACCATAAATCATATTATGACCTGTATTGTCGCCCATTAAATGTTTAGGTTGGTAATTAGTTTTCCCTTATAGTTTCACCTCAGTTAGGGCATAAACATCTTGTAATGGCTCGAAAATTTTATAAATGAAATTACCTTTTGAATGAATATTTTATTTGTTAAGTAATATAATTATTGAAAACACATGGACTAAATTGGTTATTTTAGATACATAAAAAATACTTCTTTAATTTTCCCATCAAACATAAAATACCATTATGTATCATAACCATTGAAAATATATCCATTATACAATGACCGTTATTATTATTATATATTATGTTTTATTAAAATATCTAATTGAAATATAAGGAATAAGTTATGGACTCATGATTTTGGGTCATATGCTATGAATCCCATTTTCTAAAGACTCGAAGGTTGATGACATTATAGAAATTTCTTCTTGATGAATCCCAAGAGTAGATTTGAAAACTAAAACATTAGAGAAATAATTTATAAGATATGTTCAAGCCTATCGAGATAATAACCCAAACCATGTTCTCCGAACCACCCCATGAAAGTACCACCATCTCACAATTTTCCCTTAAGGCATATGCTGGTATAATAAGTGGTTATGTTTCATGACCCTCGTAATACGAATTTTTAAATTTTATTTTTAATAAAATAATTATTATATTTTTCCACTTTATTATTAATTTATCTATATGATTATATAATGAGTTTGATAAAAAATATATTTTGATATCATGAATCCAAAATTGTATTTTTGAGAAATATTTAGTTTCAATTAAAACACATTTTTTTAATTAAAGAAATTTGAAATAAATTTTATTTTCATTAGATATTTTATATAAATGATATTTATTATATAAAAAATATAATATAACTTAAAAAATTACAATGTAATTTTATAAGGTTCGTAATGTTTTTAATGTTGTAAAAAGAATTATTTCTTAATAAGTAAATTTTTTTAATTAAAAGTGTAAATTCTAAAAATTAGAAAGATGATTTTATAAAATAAAATATTGTTTTTTAAATAATTACATAAAAATTATGAAATGGTAAATTTTTCAAAATTTTCTATGATGTTTTAATTATTATGTAAAAAAATATATATAAATACAGTATGTACTATGACATCATAATAGCCCAAAAGTGATTAAATAAAAAATATAAACAGAATCCATAACCAAAAATAGATTTTATATTTATAATAATGTGTTTTTGAAATTAGTTTTTAAATTTTACAAACTTATAATGAATTTTTAAAAACCTACATTATATTTTAAGGTTTTAAAAACAAATCTTTATGAACAAGGTTCACATTCAAATCATCAATGATATTAATTTTAAGTGTATGGTTCTCAAACTAATAAAATATTTTAAACCACTTATATTTGGAAAAACCCATTCAAAAAAACCATGGAAGGTTTATGTATTTGATTATTTTATTACATAGAATCCAGAACCTATGTTTAGAAATTAATAAATAATTCCTAGATGTTTTTTATAAATAACTTAAAAACCTCCCCCTTATATTCAATAAAAGCCATTGAATCCAAATATCCTCTCCCTATACCTCTCTAAATCTCTTTTAATATTTTACTAGTATCTGAATAATCACCTGCAAATATTTAAAAGCACCCTCTCAAGGTAAGAGATTATATTCCTTTTCTTTAAATTCAACTACATTCTTCATATTAAACCTTTTGATTACCGATTTTTCAGGTTGTAAAATATTTTTAAACATAAATATACTTCCATTATGATTCCCATGTAATTAGAGAAAACCTTTCACTCTCATTAAACCCTTACATGGTTCTTTATGTCAACCCATTATGCTTTCTAAATTATTCTATGATTTTCGTTTCCAAACAATTGTATAATAAAAACCATCCCTATTTCCACTCAACGTTATTCACCAAGATGTACATATCCATTATTGATTATGGATTTAAATGTCTCTAAATGACCCTCATTAAAAATGGGATTCAATGTTATGAAAGGAATTCTTATATTGTATTATCTATATGGACACAAATTCATGTATATAATTTGAATGTGATGAGCGAGCCTAAAATTAAATAGCCCTCGAATGCATTGGGTAATGTTTTTATCTTATGAGATGTTATATATGGTGCATGGGTGATTAACTTAATAATATAATGTTTTGATTTCCCAGTTGTTGTCCTTGAAATATTCTTATAATTTCATGTTTTATGTTGTTGCCACATTCGTATGATTCCTTGATGTTATCACCTTATATCGTGATTTGATGTTATTGTTTATGATTATCACCCTTTTATATCACCTTGATATGCCTATCGAGTCACTATATTACTTACATCTTGTTATGAATTTATTATTCTATTACTGGGATTTATATTTATCGCCTTTCTTATATGCATCCCCAGGTTATCCCATGAAGTATTATAAGATCAATGGAATAAAAGGGCATGTTATAGAGTTTTTTAAAAATTCATTGTATACCTATTTCAATTTATTTTACTATATATCTAACTACCCAAAGACACTATGCCTATCAATATTTTGGGATTGTATTAAATTTATCTTTTATAATAAATCAGGAAATAAAGTGTATAAACAATATGGGTTGTCATAGTTGGAATCAGATAAATATGTTGTTATTTTTGGTGATTAGGATTGTAAAACCTTAGTGAAAGCCTCATGGATAATAATATACATAAAAAACATAAATATATATTTTCACCATATAGACTGCTTTGTTTTCTAAGAAAATATATCCCTCTATAAATATTGGAATGAGGAAGAACCCCTATAATAGATGTACCTAAGGGTAATAACTTTAAAATTGATCATTGTGTAATAACTTGACCTATATTTGGTGCATGAAAATGAGTTCTAAACTTTCATAGCTATCTATAAACTCCAGTTTATATGTTTTGGTTGATCATTTTATTTTTAAAAACCATTATGGAGGGAACAAAAATTCCTAATAAATTTAATGTTAGAAAATATACCATAGATAATATACATTGAAACCTATAAATTCATTGGTTATGGAATAGATTCCATTTATGGGTTATCCCTCAATGTTAATTAGTTTCCCTTTTATATGCATAGAATATTTAATATTATCATCCTTAAGTGTATTCATGATGAAATAAATGATTAGAACAAGAATATAATAGTGAATCAAGGTTTATCATCAATTCAAGAATATTAATTGTCCTATGCGACTATTATTTTAATCATTTTTTTATAATATGTAGGTTTAGTATAACTATTCAAACACTACCTAAAATCATGGAAGATGAGTTATTAATGAAAATATAAAATGGTTCAACTATTTCATCCTAAGACTATGAATTTTTCCTTATTAATATTTGAGGGATGAAATTTCTACCAAACCTTATGATACTTCCTTTAGTGTAATTTGAATCTATTTTGGTTATGAATTGTCTTTACTAGTATGAACTTAACATAAATTGTTGGGAGAAGGAAATAAAACTATATATTACAAATCTACCTTTAATTTAAAATAATTGTATGGAGGAGGATGAATCACATTTGGAATAATCATCTCAAGAATAGATATTGTTCCATATAATAAAGTGTATCTATCTCAAAAGATTAAGACTATGAAAAATATCATCCTTGATAAAATTCCCATTAAAATATAATATGATTATGCATTCCCCAAATAATTACCTAGTATCTCTAGATACTAATTGGTTGTGTTATCAATTGAACATATACTCATAGGATTTCCGGTATCCAATAGTCCTTATACAATGGTTACTATTGAACATGAAGATATAAAGAATAAAGTATTAGAAAATATAGATAAAGGGTTTATATTACCAAGTGCTTCACCATAGGATGAATCAGTCATTTTCATCAATAAGAATGATGGTTCAATGTACCACTTCATTGATTTTCATGAACTCACCAAGATCAAGATCAAGAATATGTATCCTTTCCCATAGATTCTTGACTTTTTTCGATCAGCTACATGGAGCCCAATGCTTCTCTATGTTTGATCTTTTGTCAATATATTATTAAATAAAGGTGAAGAATAGGTATATCCCCAATAATTCTTCACATATAAGGTACATGAACTATGAGTTCATATAAATTCCATTTGGACTCAATAATGATCCAATTATCTTCATGGAATTAATAAATAGAGTCTTAAGGGACTACTTTGACAAATTCGTGGTAGTATTTATAGACAATATTAATATCCACTCCTAATTAAAGGATGAATATGTGGAATGTTTTAATGAAGTATTGAGGACATTGAAAATAAAAATATATATGTAAAGTATTGTAAATATGAGTACTGGATAGATAATGTAAAATTATAGGGGAATATTATCACCAATAAAGGGATATATGTGGATCCTTAAAAGATATATCCAATTATAGGATGGCCTAGAATAACCTTTAGTGATGAATATCTATAGTATCGTTTGATTATATTTGTGTTATCATCAATTTTTGAGAAAATTCTCTTGATTATCAGTCCCATTAACTAGGATATATTGGAAGGGAGTGATCTTTTTTTGGACTGATGAATTTGATGAGAGAATAAAGTAGTTATGTAAGAGGCTTATCAAAACACCTATGATCTCATTACCCACCATTGGGGAAGGATTCGTTAACAAAAATTATTTTCCCAAAAAGATATTGGGATTTACACTCATTAACTATGAAAAATTGATAGTCTATGCCTCCCCCAATTAAATATTAAAGAGTAGAACTACCCAAAACATGATCTATAGTTAGCTACAATGATCTTTGAATTGATTATTTAGTGACATTATGTTTATGGGGAAAAGTGTGACATACATACAAATTGAAATTTCATCAAGTATATATTCATATAAATGTAGCTCAATATAAACCAATGAAGTTTGAAAAAGATTATTAAGGGTTATGATTGTTCAATACATTACTATGCTTTGAAGGAAAATAATCTGCCAGACACTCTGAGTAAAAAGGATCCTGAAACTCTATCCATGATGGTGATTGAAAGGGATCCAATCTTCTTAAATATTCAATGGATGGTCATGGGAATAATAGTGTTTCATTCCTCCTTTCCTAAATAATTTCTAAAACATTGATTAATATAATGATCAGAGGGCCTATATGGATGATGAGAAGCTACAGAGAAAGGTAACAAAAATTTCAAAGTTAAAATTTTCTAAATATGGAGTTATAAGGATTAGAACACATATATGTTACCCATAAAAAATTTAACTATAAAGGGAAATTTTGTTGTTGTGCATTTCTCATCTTTATATATTCATCCAATAATTACTAAGACATATAGATGTCTAATGAAAAACATATAGTGGGATAATATGAAAAGAGAGTTTTCCTATAATAAATTAGAGATGTGGTTTGGGGTTTCTTGTAATGATTTGAGTCTTGTATGACCAACCTTTCCATTCTCCGTTGTGATGGACTAGGGTTGTAGAGTCAATAATTCTTGAGCTAGAACTAGTAAAAAATAAGATAGAGATGGTTTAAGTTATTTGTGAGAGGATTCGGGCAGTGCATGATCTCTATAAATTATATTCTGTTCATAGGAGGAGACCTCTGGAATTTGACATTGGATATCATCTGTTCCTGAAGTTGACTCCCCTTTGATGGAAATAAAGTTTCGGTCGTGGGATTAATATTTCTCCCCGGTTTGTTGGGAGTTTCGAGGTGTTGTCTTGTGTTGGATATATGGCGTATCGGGTAGCACTTTCCCTATGTATGTGTCAAATACATGATGTTTTCACATGTCACAACTCAATAATTATCTTCATGATTTATCTCATGTCATTTATTGGGGAGAGAATGATGTTGGCAATGATTCATTCTTCTAGGAGGGGCATGTAGAGATCCAGGACCAACTGGAAAAGGTGTTGTCTGGGTATGTTGTTCCTTTGGTTCATGTTTTGTGTTGGTATGGTGGCATAGTGGAGATAACCTAGAAATGTGAGTCATAGATACATGACCAGTACCCCAAGATATTTTATTATTAGGTCTTCTCTTGTAACATTGTTTGTTTGGTGGTTGTAAACCCTTTATATTTATGAGATATATTTCATTTGTTTTTTGTTCTGGATTTATCTCTTTTGGGAGGTATCTACCCCGAGAGAGTTTTTAAGAGATGGATTTTGTTATATCATGGTTTTTGACTTGTTCCTATAGTGAGGTGGTGAACTCCTGTGGTGGCGGAAGCATGTAGGGGTATCTTGCAGGTTGGATATTCGGATGAACCCTTTCTGTTTCCTCTCCGGGTTCGTTTTGGATTCTCGAGGATGAAATGGTTTTGAGATGTATCTCATATAGGTTCCCATATCTAAATGGATTAAACCTTTCCATGTTTTCAATGATTTAAGTGCTTAGAGGTATCTCAAAAGAAGTTTGGAGGCGTTTAGTTAAGTAAAAGATGGAAAGGGTGGATTATAGATCGTGTAACTATATCACACGACATGAAATCATATTTCAAATGTTTTTCTAGAAAGATTCAAGATGTTTAGAATTTTACATGGCATGAAAGAAGGATTCAGGGCTTGAAATACTTTTGGGTTTGAAAAATAAAATAAAATCGTGTGGCGGTGCATTTTTCAGCAGAACTTAACCTCAAGGAATTACATGATGTGAAAGGGGAATACACATCGTGTAATACCCGAACACTATATGTTTTAATTATTTTCCAACCCACTCAAGTTTTTTCAAAGCCTATAGCTACATCAGCTCTCCCTCGATCCCAGGCGACCCAATTACTATCTCTCTGGTGTTTTAAGGATTCATTCTTTAAGGATCAACCCTTATCTCCGTCCTTCGATCTGCAATGATCCGTCTTCAATCTAAGGTATGATCTACCTTTGTTCCTGTGATTTATTTGACTTGTTTTCTCATATTCCTCGTTTTCATGGGATATCGTGTGATCTCTATGTTTATAATAAAGTTTATTTTGATTTTGGTTGGTTTGGTTGTTCAACAGTTTCCTCAGGTGGATGCAGTTATTGTTGGAGAGGTGATCATGATCCATTTTTTTGATCCATTATCTTGAAAAGAATGAAAAAAAACATTGGAAGTAGGGTATTAAATACTTCTATACTTAATTATGTGAAATTGTAGAGTTATCATTATTTAACCTCTTGGATAGAAATTAAATTGACCTAATTAAATACTTGAACTAGATTAAATAATTGGTATTGATCACATTGCGATTTTTTTTCTTTACATCTTGATATCAGTTTTCCTCTTGATTTTCTAGATAGTGTGATATCTATTAATTTCTTGGTTTAGCATGTTTTTCTTGATGGAAATTTTTAAAGAACATAAAGAATGAAATAATTCATAATTAATTTACTAATTGGTTTAAGAGGCATGTTTAATTAATCTAATTGTTATTGTTATAATTTAATGTTAATCAATTTGATGAAATTATGCATGTTTAAGGGAATTTATTAATGAACCTAAATCATATGTATGCTTGTTGATAAAATATATAAAGTCATGATAAATTAATTGGTTAATTAATTTGTGATAGCTTTTGATAACTTGTTGCCTTGGTTTCTTGTTGTTGGAACTTATGAATAATGAGTCAGTTAATTCAATATAAAATAAGATCTAGTTGTGTGAAAAAGATAATGCCTTTGTAGGGCTTGAGTTTATTACTATCTTGTAAAGGCCTAGTTACTTACATTTTGGAGTCATGAGATCTCATTGTGTGTAAAGGATGAATGCCTTGCTTTAGGGTTGAGGGCCCATTTCTATGTTTGTTCATGCTTCTTTTCATGTGCTCTACATAAGAGAATTGGGGTACATGGAGAAATGACGTCCATATGTGATGTGATAATTGGATAGATGATCCTTGAGGGATGTTGTGATATATGGGGAAGGAAGGATTGGTTATTGTTGCAGAATTTGATGCCTTGTGTGGTGAGATATATTGGTTTATTCATATAGGTGTTGGACTGTACACTAAAGATAGAGGAATGGGTTGAAGCTGAGATTACCTATTGATGTGAATGTTGGGTGCTTATTGAATATATTTTTTGGTCTATTGGAGTTAATTTCCCCACTTCTTGAGGAAGTTGGTTTTTCTTACTCTCCCTCAAAGGGAGGTGAAGATATGCGAGGTATGAAATGTGATTTTTGTGTTTATATTCTTAGGGTTGGATGTGTCTATGATCCTACTATTGGTGTAAAGAATTGATGGGTTTCCCATCTACTCATAGTGGTGAGTCCCTTGTGTTTGGTAGCATAGAATTTTTTCCTAGAATTACTATAAATATGGAAATATGGAAAGTGGTATTGTTGTTGACTAAATGAATAATTGATGTTTAACACATGGGGTTAGAGCATAATGTTGATGTTATATTTCTGAGAAACCGTAGACTTGGTTTGGTTATGCCTGAAGGGAATAGATCTTTGTTGCGATTCTAATGAAATGAAATGTGGAAATGATAATGGTTAATGAATTAATTAACATAAATTGAAACAAATAAAAATGGATAAAATAACTTAATGTAGCTCTTATAATGGTTTTGTAATTATATGATATCTAAACATAGAAATGGTAGTCGTGTGTTCGATAGATGTTAGCTATAGTTAAATATAAGACTTTGTTGTACCCATAGTGTGTTTGAGGGCATATTATATCCTGTATTTTTTGTGTTTTTATATGATAATCTACCCTATTTGGTTATGGAAATGGACACCCCGGGGTTTTTGATCCCTAGGGGGTGTTTCCCCCAACATACTGGTGGGAGGATGGATGGCTAACTACCCCATTTGGCCCTGATCTCTTCTCTTAGATGTTTTTGTGCTGGTATTCATGACGATTAGTTTTCCCCATATGTGTGTGTTTTTGGCAATAATGGCTTGTATTTATTTCACACACATATATTCTGGATATATTTTCCTATGTAATACTATAGGTATAACATGTATATGCTATTATGGCTTGATAATCCTTACTCAGTGTACGGTCTTTGATGGCATGAGGTATAATACATGATATATTATACATGTTATGATAGCTTTGGTGGCTCCCAAAAACAACCTTGTTACTTTGGTTATGTTCACATGGTGGTGTGATGAACGAGGTTCATGTTGACACAAGGGGCACGTTTTGTGGTGATTCACCTTGGTTTCTTTAGGCTAGCCCTTTTTGGAGAGAGATTCTAAGATGGCACGCCATTAGGGAAAAGTAGAAAACCAATGGGGAAGTAGTAGAGGGTTACAATTGATGTTATTTATTATATTATATTCTCTTGAATGCGATACTTTGTGAGAGAAACCATGGTGAGGAATGGAACTTATTATTCCAATTTACGAGAAGATTTAGTTTCACTTATTATTCATAGTGATTCATCATTCTTTATTTAATTTTGCATGAGAGGCTATGGGGAGGATCCTACAGAGTATACTGTTATGCTCAACCTAAGTTATATAAACTATCATTCATGTCAGTTAATGTAGTTTGGAGATCATAATGGTTACTACTAGCAAGGGGTTTATACGGAACTATTTGGGCTTCGAGGTCACTGCCATTTTACTTTCCATTTTTGTATTGCAATTTTACCTTTCAGTTGTAGTAGTTCATATATGAAATTACTTATGTTCACTTGGGTTTCTTTTACCTTATGGTATATGAAGGAGTTGGTTGGTTTTAATCTTATATCTCTCTTCCTCACGTGTTTCTATTTGAGGGTAATGCCTCCCATCTGCATGTTTACTATACCCTCGGTTCTAGTCGCCAACCCTGAGCCTACTGGAGGAGGGACTTGGGGGTTATTATCTCTCTTCTCCCATTTCCATCCCAAGAGGGTTACACTTTTTGGAGAGGGGGTTGTGACAAAACTAGATACTCATAATTTATATAACAACTCCTAATTTCCTTATTTATAATATATTTTTATTGAACCCTCAACTGACGGTACCCTAATCTAAGATCAATTTTTAAAGACCACTCAGATCTCTTGAGCTGATAAAAAATGTTACTAATACTAGGAAAGGTATATTTTCTATTAACTATAACCTAGATGAGTTTCTATTAACCAATAAAAAATAAGATACTCCTATCCACTTTTTTTGAAAAGGACAATGGTGATGACCATGGTGAATAACTGGTAAGAATAAATTGCTTAGTATCAAGATCATAAAGATGAACCATTAATTTAGTTAATTTAGTGGGTACTACATGCTAAGAATTAAAAGAAAGAGGCATCATACATTGAATCTATTATATTGTAAACTCAACATTACTTAAAAGAATAAATATAGAGAAATTATCTTAAAAAACTTCTGGATACTCACTCACCACTGATGGAAGAGGGACACAAAGATGAGGATAAATGTCATCAAGAAACATCTCTAACAACTATATGGATATAATCTCATCAATAGGAATAGTTGTAACTACTCATCTTAATTAGGGATCACACTCACCAAAAAAATGTAAGTTACTTTATAAAAATATGAAATTATAATCTATGATTAATGTAATTGATATGGGATTTATTGATAATCATTAAATCCATTCCAATGATGAGATCAAACATGTAAACATCAAAAAATAAAATGTTCTATACAGTTTCATGGTAACCAATCAGCACTTGTAACTCAGGACTTTTAAAATGATACTCCAAATTATTTCCTAAGGGAGTGAAAAAATTCATCATGAAAGGAATAATACTTGAGCACAAACATAACCCATTGATAATATTAGATGAGATAAAGGAATGTGCTTCACCAATATCAAACAAATTCATAACTATAGAAGATGCAATCAAAATCATACCGATCACGAATATCAGTTATTCACCTAACTCCTATAGTGTACAATACATTGTATAGATACATCCTATATCATTCTCTTCATTCTTCACAACCATGGTAACTCCATTGGAATGGGGTTCAGTGTAATGCCACGACCCCAGATAGCCTGGAGTCAATGCATTATTACATTATATTGGAATTATAACAAGGATGAAAATCCCTGAAGGACCATTTAGTTTAGCAGACTTAGAAATCCGTATTACAAAAATTATACCCATAATACATTTGGAAAATAGGAAATAAAAACACAATACATAAAAATAAAATAACCTTCATCCATTAATGCATATTCAAATATTTATTCTTCATAACATGGGAAAAAACATAATAAGGGATAGATGAAATACTCAGTAAGGGTAAGTAAAGTGGAATAAATAATGAATAAATGGAAAGGAATTAACATGGTAAGGTAAATAAATTATAAAAAATTACATCAAATAACTAGATAAGGCAATATCAATATAGAAAGGTAATAAAATGAAAACACGAGCCATTAAATAAATAAAATAAAAATTAAATGCACCAATAGATATATCCGTGAAAAATATCATGGATAAATAATAAATAAATTACCAAAAAGGAAATTTTTATTTTTTGGACACCATTATTCCAAGGAACATCATACCTTTACCATCAACAGATAGTTTAAACTATTTGGATAACTAATTTTCCTCAAGATACTATCGATACCTCGAAGGGCTTTCATTAACTGGTCCCCAACCTGTAGGGCATTCCTTAAATGGTCAACCCATATATTTCATTCTCAAAGCATTCTTTATATAGAAAATAAATAATTTTCATTATAAAATATTCATATTGAATAAATAATATGTATTTATCAATAATACCTCAGAGGAGGTTAAATAACAATAAGGTTTTTTGACATTAAAATGATCTTGAGGAAAAATAATCATTAAACATTCCAAAGCTTCTCATATCACTTTGAAACATTTAAATAATAATTCACCATTAATTAAATTAAAATTATAATATCACGATAATAAGCGGGTTCATGATATAACATTTTAATGGGCACTATATACACAAAATAAAAGTGAAATGGCACATAATAACAATTAATTCTCAAAGAAATGTAAGTTGAGACGAAATCCCATACTGTATCCTTAATTTTTGTTGTGCAGTCTTTAGACTCATTTATAGTGGTTTATAATAATTTAATGAATAATAATATAACTATAATAATGTTTATAATATCACATATTAACTTTTTACAATGTTTTATTACCTGTTTGTTAACACTCTTTCTTTATTTTAACTGTCTTGGGTGTTAATTTCCTAGTTATCTCGAGTACATTTTAACTTGTTATTTGTTGTTCTTATTAAATATATAATAGTTTAATCATATAAAAAATGTAACCCATGAATAAATTTTATTATATATTCAGTATATATGTATTTATAATAGTCCATAATATTTGGAGAATAGAAATGAAGTGCACCGTTCATTGAGACGGTAGGCCATACGTACGCATAAACGCTACTTTCCTTTCTTTGTTGAATTAAAATAATTTAATATAAATGATAAATATGTTTATTATAATTCCATTATCATATATATGTTATATATTTTACATATTTTTATTAAAACCATCCTTTATATGTTCCATGTATAGCATGAATGAGTCATATAACTTTGAGGGGGCGGAAGTCCACACTTCCTCAAACAAAATTATTGTATTTACAGAACGTAGAAAGCATAAAGGAATGTTTTATGTAAAATTTAATGTATAAAAAAGACATTATAAATAAAATATATATCATATATAAATATATTGCCTATCATAATGTCTACCATGAGAGGCGGTAAAGGATAATTGAACAAACATCATTTCGTGAGGTGTTAAATCGCCGTACATACAAACACTATATTCGTTACCCATTAGATGGAGGCATGTGTAAGTTTAGGTAGAACCATTAGAATAAAAACATCCTATTATTTTTAAGATACTTTTTTTATTATGTAATCATATAATAATATTAGCATATGGAGTGAAGCATTTAAATGAAACTAAAAAGTATTGAAGAAGATGTTACCTCTTAATCAAGTAACTTCTTTTGGTTTGAACCAAAAGACTTACTTAGGTGGATTCCTAATAAATTTGAGGCTTATAGGTTGATAGGATTGAATTTGGGAAACTACGTGGGCAGATATCGGCCAATCCTAAGTGGTTTGAGAGGTTTTAGGAGTGGGGTGAAGTTGTGGACTTTTATAGGGAAGGAAAGGGACTCACTATGAATTTTTAGAAACAAGTTAGGTGTGCACATGATATCAACTAAAAATCATAAAACACATAAAACCCCATTAATTTATGTTTAATAGAATAATTACGTCCATAAAATGGGCTTTTGGACAAGTGGATATGTCATTTGGGCCCTTGAATTAATGGTTTAGTCTATTATTATGCTTTATTTAACGTTAATAATTACAATTAATTTTAATCACTTTCACTAAATTTTTGGTCAAAAAAATTTGGTATTATTATACATAATACATTATTATGATTCCAAATACAGAATCCATTTTTGAAATTTTAATCATACAATTGGTATAAATTAAATTAAAATTTATCCCGCAGACAGGATGATGATGCGGGTTTTTAGAGTAAAAATGCCCTAAAGTTTTCTATGTTTTTATAATCAATTTCAATGTGAAATTAGTTACAATGACGTAAATTGAATTAATTGATAAAAATATTGCCTAATTAAATATTATAAGCAATTAAAGTTATAGTTTAACAATATAAAATAATTGAATGAAAGAAGAGTTTTTAATTAAATTTTAGTATTTTTTATTATTCATTAAAAAATGAATCTTCACCAAAAAAATGCCAAAAATTTACCCTAATCTAATTTTTATGTTTTTATTTCATGTAATAAGTTTATGTTTATATATTTATTTTAAATAAGCGTCAAAATTTTGATTTAAAATTTCTTCACCATCCAAAGGCGACAAAACTACTGTTAATAAAAATATAGTATTTTATGTGTAATAATGGGTTTGTTATTATCTTATTCCAATTAGATGAGTATACAAATATTTTTTTGGACATATAATATATAAATTTACAATATAATCTTCATGAAAGTGATATAATTAAATTCATTATGAAAAGCATGACTAAATAATATTTATTTAAATCATGTGGAGTGTGTATTGCAAAGATTTCAACAAAATATAAAGGTGATTAATCTAATGTCTTGGGGTAATAAATACTTCCCTCCTAAACAAAATCCTCCTAGAAATTTTAGGGTTATTACCATCAAAATTTTTTGGGTAGTTTTCCTTCATAGAATCCTCTGATTCCCATTTCGCTTCTTCCATTTTGTGATTTCTCTAGAGAACTTTTGCCAAATGCATCATCTAATTATTCAATAATTTTTATCTTATGTCCAGAATATGAATGGGTTATTTGAAATAAGAAAGGTAAGTTTCAAACTCTATTTCATTTGATGTGATCACTTGTGTTCGATTAGGCATGTAATTCATTATCTGGGATATATGGAAAACATCGTTAACCCATGATAGATTTGGAAGTAATGCTAAAGGATAAGAAATAGATCCAACTATTTCAAGAATCACAAAGCGTTCAATGTTCCTGGGACTCTGTTTCTCCTTTTTACTGAACCTGATAACATCCTTTCATGTAGATACCATCAATAAAACATGATCACCCATTTTTAATTCCAAATATTTTCTTTGATTTTTAGAATTACTCTTTTTCCTACTCTGACCCATTTTGATATCAGCCTAAATATCATTTAACTTTTTCATTGTATCTTCAATAAGTTCTAGGCCTACCAGTTTCTATTCACCAACTTCATCCTAACAATTTGGAGTACAAAATCTCTTACCATATAATTCTTCATATTGTGCCATTTGAATACATGAATGGAAACTATTATTATAGGTGAGCTCTATGAATAGTAAGTATAGATTCCACATACCTTGAAAATCAAGTGAACATGATCTCAATATGTCTTCCATAGTTTCAATTATTCTTTTATACTATCCATCATTTTGAGATTGGAAAAGAGTGCTTAAATGAAGCTCAATGTCGAGTGAATTATAAATAGTCTTCCATAATTTTGATAAAAAGAGTGGGTATCGATCAGATACAATTGATTGAAGTGCACCATGATGTCTTATAACTTTATTAATTTAGAGTCTTGTGATGCTCTCAGGAGGAAGGTATTCTCTTATAGAGAGGAAATGTGCATATTTGTTCAAGTGATCAACGACAACCCATATTGAATCATTATTTCTAGGTGTATTTGGATGTTTTGTAAAAAATTATATAGTAATTTCATCCTATTTCCACATAGGTATAGGAATAGGTTGAAGAATCCCTTTAGTATGATGCCTTATAACTTTCACTTGTCCGAAGACTAGACATTTGGACACAAAATCCTCAATATCCCATTTCATGTTATACCACAAAAAGTGTTCCTTCAAATCCTTATACATCTTTGTGCTACCATGGTGTATAGAAAAATTTGAGCTATGAGAATCATCCAAAAATTATTATTTTTTATTTGGTAAATATGGAACACATATCCTCTTTCCAAATTTTAGAACACCATCTTCACAAACAAAGTCTACTAATTTTCCATCATTCACGCCTTTAATTTTTTAATAAAAGTCCTCATCATCAGATTGATAATTATTTATTCTCCCCAATAAAGAACATTTTCAGTCATTTGATAAATTATTTATGTATCTTCTTACCTAAAAATTCCAATATCCATCTTTACTAGATCCATGAACATATGATCTTTCTCAATCCACATTTGAGTTAGAACTCTATGATCTTTCCGACTCCAAGATTCTGCCACCTTATTCACTTTCCCTAGTTAGTAGTGTATTGAGCACTCATAATATTTTATTAGTTTGATACATTCATGTTGTCTCATATTGATCTCTTTGTATGAGAAGATGTATTTCAAGCTCTCATAATCCATGTATATCTCATATCTTTCTCTATGGAGATAATGTATCCATATTTTCAAAGCAATGATTACAACCGCTAACTCCAGAACATGGGGTGGGTAGTTAAGTTCGTGAGTATTCAATTACCATGATGCATATGTAATAAATTTTTCATTTTTATTTATGATACAACCATGTAATTTCATTGATGCATCACGATATAAGAAAAACCCATCTCTCCCAGATTGTAGAGTCAAAATTGGAGCATTTACTAGTCTTATCTTTAGTTTGTCAAATCATTTTTCACATTCCATTGTCAAGAAAAAATAACCGCTTTACGTGTAAGCTTGGTTAATGGGTTAGATAATCCAGAAAAATTTGGAATTAATCGCTAATAGTGGCCATCAAAACCAATTAAACTATGTACCTTAGTTATGTTTGTTAGGGTAGTCCATTCTATAACTACATTTTTCTTTGTAGGATCAACCAATATTATATCATGTGAAACAATATAATCAAGAAAAGAGACTTATTAAAGCTATTAATCTCATTTACTAAATTCTCCACATAAATATTCCCTTCTAAGTGTCTGAAGGATGATCTGAATGTGATCCTCATGATCATCATAGGTTTTATAATACACTAGAATATCATCAATGAATACTAAAACAAAAATTTCAAGGTATTCATTGAATACTATGTTAATTAATTATATAAAAATAGACGGTTTATTAGTAAATCTAAATATAATTACTATAAACTCATTATGTACATACCTCATCTGAAAACATTTCTTTAGAATTTACTCCTTCATTTATAGTTTTTGATACCCAAAATGACGATCAATCTTTGAAAAATATTGGGCTCTGTGATGTTGATCTAACAAGTTATCAATGTGAGGTAGAGAATACTTGTTCTTTATTTTAATGGAATTGATTTCCCTATAATCAATGCAAAACCTAATGGATCCATATTCCTCCTTGACAAAGAAGAAATTGGCTTCCCAATGTGAAGCACTGGGGCTATTAAATCCCGTATTTCCCAAATCCTCTAGTTTCTTTTCTTTAACTATACCAAATACATAGTGGCCATTCTATAAGGAGTCTTTGATATTTGTATTTTAACAGGGATTAAATCAATAGATAATTCAACCTTACGTTCAAGGGGATTTCCAAGTAAATACTTAGAAAAAATGTTAATATATTCCCATAAAATTGGTACATCTTCAATTTGAAGACAACCTTCTTATTCACTTGACATTGTTTTCTATTATTTGTTAATAATTTGATTCAGTATAGCTATTGAGGGTGGATTTAAATAGAAATTAGGTGAGGAATCCTCTTCTCTAAAAATGATGGATTCAACATTTTCCTCAAAAATCGTAACTTAATTTGTCTTGCAATAAAATTTTCCATCATATTTTTAGACATAGTCCATACTGAGGATAATATCGAAGTTAACCATAGATTTGATAACAATGTCCGCACATAAAGTACATTTATGTGTCATAATTAGGACTGACCGACACATCTTTATTGAAATGATACTTCCCTTATAAGTTTTTAATGAAAACTCTCGTATCAAATCCAAAGGAAAATGTCTAATTTTATTATAAAATTGGGTATATATAAAGGAGTGTGATTATCAAGAACCAAATAATTTATTTTCTATTTTAATATAGTATTAGTGTACATGCCACCACACCATTTGGAACATCAACCTCTGTTGTAGTGATCACATATGATTTTCCATCTCCCATTGGCCTCTTCTGTGGTAAATTACCTTAATGACTGGGGCATTTAGTTGAGTAGTTCCCCATATCAATATAGCTGAAACACTGAATATTAGTGTTTTCCTTCTTCCCTTTGTAGTCTTTAACATGATGACCATTTTCTCCACACGTAAAATAGACTTCCAGTACCTTCAACCATTTCCCAAAGTTATTTTTCCCACTATTCTCACAAGGTGGGATTTTATTCATTCCCTTATTCTTCTTTAAATCATTCCCTTTCTCATGATGTTCAGAAGACCTCTTCTTCTCTTGGATTTCTTTGAGTATATAGGATCTGGAGAATTCCTTCTATATCTTGATGGAACAAAAAACAACGTCTTTGTATGATTAAAATGTCTAAGAAACCATTTCCATTCGGATATTTGTATTAATACCTTCAAAGAAGTGGTCAATATTACACTATGTGTTTCATATGTAATATGTATAATACCTAGATAAACTTGTAAATGTATCTTCATAATTTGTAAAACTCTCTTCTTCCTTCTTCTTCAAGATAATCAACATTCTCTTCATCTCAATTTTTTTGATCATGAGGGAATTATTCATCAAATAATGTATTCATAATATTCCTCAATTATATGAGTTCAATTTCTTTTTGATCCCTTGTATTCTAGATTAGAGGACAAAACTAATCAGGATCACATTGGAGACAATAGACCACAAGTGTAACTTTTTCCTTTTCACTGCATTCCAAGTCCATAAATATCTTCTCAACATAATTAATCCATTTCTCAGCTACAATTGTATTAGTAGTCCTACTAAAAGATGGAGTATTTTGTCTTATAAAGTGATCCAGTATTGGTGATTCTTTATGTGGAATAGGTTGCTCTATTTGGGAGAGGATATTTGTCATAACCTTATTAATTTGACCAAAAATTTCATGATTTTCCCAGTCCCAATACCAGCTATAATGGTTTCCTCAGCATGAAAATATCAAAATTTTCCATGAGTATTGACACCATATCTTCTTCTAAGAAGCATTTTTAAAAAATCAAATATAATAGATTAGATTTTAAAATAAAAACATATAATTTCAAATATGGTACAACACATATAAATTTATGCATTGTGAATACTAAAATTATAAAAAAAATTTACTTTTTGGAAATATTCTTTTTCAAATCCTTCATAATGGTAGGTAAAGAATCTTTTAACCATCCTAAGACTATCCCCCAAGAGTGTTAAACCAGGTGAATAGTATGGATCGTTATCATATACCAGGTTACCCTGAGTTAGGCCCAAAACACCTTGTCTAATTTGTTACTCCTAGGTACATATATGTCAGAACCACATCCACTTGATGTATCCATGTATGGATGTATTTCTAAGAATACCCACATAATCTCTACTTTACCAAAATTCTAGAATGTTATTATACTCTTATCCTTAATATCTATCTGAGGGTTTGGCTCCTAAATATTTTTGTTCCAAGTCTAGTTTACAAGGTTTTTTCTAAACATCCTTTTATTTCAACTATAACGCCCTGAACCCATATAGTCAGGAGCCAGTGCATTATGACAATATATACAAATTATTACAAGAAAGAAAGTCCCAAAGTATCATTTGGTTTAGAAGAATTGGAAGGCCATATTACATAAATGATACACATAATACATTTGGAAATATGAAATAAAGACATGATACATAAAAATAATATAAAATGCATCCTTGAATTCTTATTCAAATATTTATTCTTCATAGAATTTGGAATGAAACATAATAAGAGTGAGCTAAAATTATCAGTAAGGGTAAGTAAATAAGAAGAAATAATGAATCAATGGAAATTAATTAACATTGAAAATTAAATAACTAATAACAAATTCTATTCAATAACTAGATAAGGAAATATCAATATGGAAAGGTAAGAAACCGAAAAATCATTCCATTAAATCAATGAACTGAAAATGAAATGCATTCATAGACATGTCAATGAGAAATATCATGGATAAATAATAAATGAATTCTAAATAAAGAAAATTATTATTTATTTGATGTATTTTTTCCCAAAAGCATGATAACTTTACCATAAAAATATATTTTAAACTTTTTGTCCAACGAATTCACATCAAGAGACTACTGATGCAACAAGGGGCTTTTATTAACTGATCCCCAACCTGTAGGGATTTCTTTAAATAGTCCCTAACCAATGTATTACATGTAAAAATAAATCATCATATGTTAAATAAATAATATTCCTTATAAAATATCCATATAGAATAAATAATATTGATTTATCAATAATAACTTAGAGGAGTTTATGTAACAATAATATTTTTTTACAATTAAAATGATCTCGAGGAAAAATAATCATTAAACATTCCGAAGTTTCCTATACCACATTGAAACATTTACTTAATTATTAGAAATGAGTTAAATAAAACCTATAATATCATGAGAATAATTTTATTCATGGTATAAAATTTCAATGGGCATTATATACACCAAATAAAAGTTAATTGGTACATAATAGCAATTAAGTTTCAATGAAATGAAAGTTGAGACAAAATACCTTACCTTTTCCGTCATTTTTGTAGTTTGGTATTAGTCCTAATGTATAGTGGTTTATAATATGTTACTACCTAATACCATAACCATATTCATGTTTATAATATCAAATATTAACTTCTTAAAATATTTTATTACTCATTTGTTAACACTCTTTCATAATTTTAACTATTTTGGGTGTTAATTGCCATGTTTTCTCAAGTACGTTTTGACTTTTTACTTATTGTTCTTATTAAATATATCATGATTTCTTTATCTCCAAAATTTAACCCATGAATAAACTTTCTTATATTTTCAGTACTTATGTATTTATAATAGTCTATAGTATTTGGAGATTAGAAATGAAGTGCACCGTTCATGGAGATGATAGGTCGTAAGTATGCATTGACGCTACTTTCCTTTCTTTTTTGAATTAAGAGAATTAAATATAAATGAAACATTTGTATATTATAATTAAAGTATCTTATATATGTTATATATGAAACCTAATTTTATTAAAACCATCCATTATACATTCCATGTATGGCATGAATAAGTCATATCACATTGAGGGGCGGTAGTCCACACTTCCTCAAAAGAAATTATCACATTTATACAACTTGGAAAGCATAAAGTAATGTTTTAAATAAAAATTAAATAAGTATAAATGAATTATAAATAACATATATATCATATGTAAATATATTTTCCATCATAATAGAAAACATGAGAGGTGTTAATGGTGAATTGAACAATCATCATTTTGTGAGGCAGTAATTCATAGTACACAAAAACACTATGTTCGTTACCCATTAGATGGTGGTGTGTATTATTTTAGATAGAACCCTTAGAATAAAACATCATAATATATTGAAGATACTGGTATTTATGTAATCATATAATAATAATAATATTATAAGGAGTTTATAGTTTAAATTAAACTAATAATATTTGAAGAAGACGTTACTTCTTAATCAGGTAAGTTATTTTGGTTTGTACCATAAAGATTACATAGGTGGATTCCTGACCAATGGGAGGAATATAGGTATATGTGATGGATTTTATTAGATTACTAATATTGGATGAACTTATTTTTTTTGAGAAGTGTGATGACTAGGGAGAAGTGGTGTCTTTTTATAGGGAAGGAAAAGGGCTCACTTGGAATTTTTGGAAAAAAGTTAGGTGTGCACATGATCTTACCTAAAAAAAGTCATAAAAACAAAAAAAATCATTAATGTAAGGTTAATGTATTAATTATTTCCATGAAATGAGTGTTGGAGAAGTGGATATGTCATTTGTGGCCTTAAATTAAAGGTTTAGCCCATTATTAAGCTTGATTTAACGTTAACAATTATAATTAATTTTAATCACATTCACTAATATTTTTGGTAAAAAAACAAAGTTATTATTATTAGAAATTATAAACTATTCTGGTTCCAAATAATGAATTCATTTTTTTCCAAATTCTTATCAAAGAAGTGGCAGATATTAAATAAAAATCAATCTCGTATATGGGATGATAATGCAGGTTTTTAGAGTAAAAATGTCATAAAGCTTGCTATGTTTTATAATAGATTTCAATGTGGTATCGATTAAAATGAACTAAATTGGATTAATTTATAAAATAATTATCTAATTAAACTTTAAAACCAATTAAAATTATTGTCTAAAAATATAAATAAATTGGTTGAAAAAGCAGTTTTGAATGAAATTTTTGTATTTTCCATTATTCATTAAAAAATGAGTTATCACCGAAAAAAATATTTTTTAAACTAACCACATTTTTATGTTTCTATTTAAATTAATAAGTTTATTTTGTTATATTAAATTTAAAAAGGGTAAAAATGGGATTTAAAATGGTTTCACAATCAAAAGGAAACCAAACTACCGTTAATAAATATATAGTATTTTAAGTGTACTATTAGGTTTGTTCTTCTCTTATTCCTATTATACGAGTTTCAAAATATTTGGATGGAAATATTATATATAAATTTACTATATAAACTCTCTAAAATTTTTATAATTAAATTTAATATTCAAATCCTGACTAAATAATATTTTCATTAAATCAGGTGTTGTGTGTATAGAAAGGATATAAACAAAATCTAAAGGTAAATAAGGTAGAGTCCTGGGGTGCTATATTCAGATCCCACCCATTTTTCTACATCAAATCATAACTAATCACTCTTGGTGAATGTGGATCCATATTTACTTTACAAGGATTCTCTCTCAAAAAAATGGTGAAGATAACCAGATTGCCTACATGCATGACACACCCTTTGTTCTTCCTTATAGTCATGTTTGAGGTAGCCCTTTCTCCCACACTGGTAAAAGACCACCAGAATCTACCCTAATATATAGTGTACACTCCTAACACTATTTCTTATCCGGTCTCCCCACTTCCTATTCTATTCATAAAATGAAGTTTGTCCACCTCATATTATCACTAATGTTCTAAAGAACCCTATTTCCTAAGAAATATTTGCCTCAGGCATAACTGTCCTATCCACAACCTCCAAAAGGGTGGGTAGGCACATAATAATCAACATAAAATGAATATCTAGACTCAAAACCATCTCAAATGTCTATTCATTTAAGTATTCATTGGAAAATGTTTTTGGAGACAGATACACCAACTCATCATATCAAGTATCATACTATAACGACCCAAACTATCATTAATGTAAATTCATCTTGATCTAATTAAATGTCTTATTATGGTTATATAAAATGTGAAATTCATTGGTTTTATGTATCTATATTATAAAATACCATTATGAATTGTGATCTTTTCCAATATAGCCAATGAACAGTGATCACATGATTAGTATAGAATAGGGCTTTAACAAATTCAATTTACATAGACAAAGGAAGCGATGAACTCATCTAATAGACTTACCCCATACAAAGACCACTTGTCATAGCTCAGAAATGATGTGTAATCATTGGGCTTCTCTCTTGACCAAGCCCAAGCTGATCATGAACACATTAATCTTGATCGGAACCGACTATGGGGGAAGTGGAAGTTATTAGAGATTACCACCTGAGCGACGTTATCCAAGCCACCCCAAGAGTCTGTCACCATCGCACACCTTACCCTTCAGTATTATGCATGTGTTATAAGGTGTTATGTAACAAGACCCTATCATTATGACTATGTACATTATTTTTGTATAAATAATGATCATTCATTTTATTATTGTTAATTTGTAAACAATTTTTAAAGCACAAATAGTATTTTCAGTTAATATTCAACTACGAAATATATTTTGATGAATTAATGGATTTTTGAATTAGATAATATTTTAATAAAATATTATTATTATTAAATTAATTTTTATTAAATATAAATGATCATATAAGTTTATGAATGCAATTGTAATTTTTATTAAGGTTTCAAAGATGTTTTTTTCAAAACCCATGAATTTTCGGTAAATGCCGGTTTTTATTTTAAAAGTTAAAATTCATATATTTATAAAATTATTTAGATAAAATGAATATTATATTTGGAATCATGATGTCAAATTTATTCAACGGTGTATTTTTCATAATTTTTTGAGAGAGTCGAATTTTTGGGTAAAAAGTAAATATCGTTTAAATGTATAATGTGTTTTATGACATCATAATATCCCAATAGTGATGTAATAATATAATATAAACCTTATGTTTGGAAAATATATGTTTTACCATTAAAATAATGTGATTTTTTTGTTTGATTTATTTTACAAAGATTTAGTTGACCCTTCAAGGGTTATAAAACATTTTGCCTTTTTAAATTGTTTTCCTTAAGAGTGTGACTCACCTTCACATAAGAAACCCTATTATTTTAATAATTTATTCCATTGGTATTATGAAATATTATTTTCCAATCCCCTTTAGATAAAACCATGGTAGAAACCCATGGGTTGGTTTGTGGTTTTAATTAGTTTAGTGTGAGGTGTCCCAATCCTAAATAATAAAGAATTCCCATCTCCTTTCCTATATAAACCCACCCATGCTCCTACTTCCTCTTTACTCAAATCCTTTGGAGTTAGACTAAACCCTTCAATATTCTCTATATAATCCTACAAATGTGACCCAAGCTTCCATGAAGCCTCTCTCAATCCTCTCCCAAGCCTTTGGGATCACACTTCCTAGTAAGGGATTTATTCCTTTCTCATTTTGGACAATTTTATTTAAGTTGTTATGCACTTTAATTTTTAATTAAAAAGGTTGGGATATGATTTATAACCTCCCCCATACTTCCCTATTTATGTATGGATGATTATATAATCTTTTATCTCTCATTAATTCCTCCCATGTACACATGATACCATGCTGAAATTCGGCGTGGGATTTCTCTATCCTCTTTTACATCAAAGCAATTATTTTGTATTATGCATCTAAATTCCATTACTTTTTTGGGAAATTTATTTATATGACCCCCTTACTGTCCATTTCATGTTCATATTATGATTACCCCTTTTTACCTCATCGCCCATTTTCATGAATCCTTATGTCACGCCGTTATCCTGCTAAAATTGCACCGTGTTTTTCAAAGCCAAGATCATTGTGTAGTGAATACCATACCCATGACTCTATCAAGGGAGTTCATCTTTATGCACATATACATATTTAATGTTACATTAATTTATTTATTACACATTACTTATTCATGGAATAACTTATTCCGTTGATTTATTCCATGTTATATGATCCATGTGGCACACTTATGCATGAAATGAAATGTTTAAGATGGGTGTTCTTGGATTTCATTCCAATGCATTGGGTAAAGTATAGTATAATAATACAACATGTGAAATTAGTTTTGACTCATGATAATTCATGTGAAACAAGGGTTTACTCATGATTCAAGTGAAATAAGGATTTACTCATGCTCCATGTGCAATGAGCCATGGCTCATGCTGAATTCCATGTTAAGTGTTGTTGCCACATTTCCATGTTATGATTATCATGATTTATCAAGACTTTAAGTTCATGTCTCTATTGTGATCCAATGATATTCCTATTGTCTAAAATGTATCTTATAAATCATGTTATTACCTGTTTATTCTTTTACTGGTCTTTATTGCTCACCCTTTTCTTTTGCATGTCCTCAGGTTATCCCATGCAATGCTTAGTACGAGGGAATGCAGTGGTCATGTAAAGGAAGTTTTCAATAAAGATGTTGTATTTCATATTTTGAGTTGTTATGTAATGATACTAAGCCCCAAAGACACTATACTGCCCAATATTGCATGTTGTAAAATGTGAATATTTTATGTAATAAATCATGTTTAAGATTGTAATAAAAGCAGTGTTGTTATAAATACTCCATGAAAAAATGATCCATACCTTCACTAACCTCAAAGTCTCAAGATATATCTATTAATTAATAGCTTTTTTGAAGGTAGTACAAGTTATATCATTATGAAACATGGCTTTCACAATATATTCCAACCATTTCATTCTTGTATCCTCATGAATATAAGAAGTGACACAAACCTTGAAGTTTTGTAGAGTATTCACGATTTTGAAAATACACACAAGAATATAAATCCATTTTTTTATTCCTAAGGTCCCTTTTCACCACTAAATATTGGTGTATATTACGTAGTGAATTAAAAATCATTTTGAAAAATCAGTTTTGGTTCAAAATTAGTTATCTATTTCTTGTACAGGATCATTCATGCTTTATTTTCCACTAGAACTGAGTCAACTAAAGGATTCACCGACAGGGCTTTCTCTATAGCTATGACACTAGTAATTAGATATGTTCTTTTGAAGGGTAAATATTCTATAATACAATTAGGACAAAATCAATTTATGGAATACTTTTATTACTTTATCATAAACAAAATTTAGAAAACTGAATCCCCAATGGGTAAAAAATAAAAAATTATTCTAGATAACCATGGACTTCCCATGGAAACATTATGTTCTTCATGAAAGTGAGATAAAAAAGAAAACTCCCATCATAAATATATAGTTAAAAAATTCATACCTATAGTCTATAAACAACCCCCATGAACTAGGGGTTGGTATAGAAGAATGATCATAGGCTTTAACAATAACATGGAGATCTAATATCAATTTTTAATAGACAAACCTATGTCAACCCATAATGTCACCCGACTTGGCCTATCACAGGGTTAAAAGAATTTTCTTGATCTCCATGTAAAAGATATAGGAACATTGGTATTATGAAAAGATAATTGAGAATGATATCACTATGATAAAGACACATGATTAGATATAAATAATTAGAGTATCATAATAGCTATCCAAAATTCATTATATATATAAAAAATAAACCAATAAGGAAAAATACAACAACTGGAAAACATGTTCAAGGTGAAAAAACTAAAATACCTTCAACATTTAACCAAAAGAAACCCATGGTTCCTTCTCCACATGACCAGATATTACCAATATCCCAAACCAGTAAAAGGTAACATGAGCCATGGGAATCATACTCTACATGATGATCTTTTATTTACATGTATCTTGAAAAACCATGTATATAAACTCCCATAATAGAAAGTAGGATATGAGCACTAAATCGAACTATGATACCAACAAATAATCCATACAATGTCTATCCACATTAATCCATTATTTCTAATTTAAAAAAATTTCAAAAAAATTTCAAAAATAATAATTTTTCATACAAAATCGTACTTTGGAATTTCTTTAAAAAAATAGTCATTTTCAATAAAAAAGGAGATATGACATAAAAATATATAGTTGAAATAATAATAATAATAAAATATCTTTCAATAAACTATATTCATAGAAATTGGAAAAACTAATATATCAATAAAACATGCATATAATGTATCCACAAAGAACTATAGAGAAATCTATGAAATAAGGGTTTACTAAATTAATACATATAAATAGACACTTAATGAAATAATTGCATGATAAATTCTACAAAATATAGTCCCTCAAAAAGGTTAAATTATTGCAATCTTGGCATCTTGGGAGCCTCCCCTAGTAATAACTTACTTAACTAGGTCTTGTCCATATATATTTTTTCCTCATACCCCAAGTCCTCCCAATGTGCTATATATATCATCATTAGGTTTAAATAAAACCATTACCACATTTTATAAAAAATTCTATAGTGATTCCACACTGATTCAATGATTGAAAAAACATTCATTTCAAAACAATATTTGAGGAATTTTATCAAACACATCATGGTGATAAGTTTAGTTTTCAAGAAAACCCATTTAAAAAGACTTTAAATTTATGTAAAATATGATATATATATATACATATACATATATATATATTTCGAATATTGAACTTCAAAGTCAAATAAAATGGGAATATCACAAAAACATAAATCATGCCAAGGGATTGACTATAATATAGAGGAACATACCTCAAGATTGATAAGAACCTCATTTCCTTTTAAAATGGTGATGGGAAATGAATCGATTGGGTCATCACAAGACGAGATCAAAAAAAGTATCAATTCCCTATTCAACAATATAGATTCTATAATCATAGACCATTAGGGTTCTAATGAGACAAGGGGATGAGATATCCAGATAATATATAGAGAATAGATGAGAAATCAAGGGGAAATATGACCAAACCTCAAATAGATCCACCCAAAACGATCAAGGAGAAACAATAAATTAATGATAGAAGCTGTTTTTAGCATCTTAGAGGGGATTTTTTGAGTTGATGAGGGATTAAGAGAATATTATAATTACAAAATTCCAAGGTATCAAGGTAATATTCCATTTTATGAAGTTCAGATCATGTCACATGGTTTGAATCGTGTACCAACCATGCAGTAGCTATTTTCCGTTGAAAATAAATTTTCACAGTTTCCTAGGAATGGTTTCATGATTTCATAAACCATTCTCAATCCAAGTGATAGCCTCTGGTCCTAAAATCATACATACACACAGTTCTCCTTGAAATTTACATGTTTAGAAAAACCATGGTCAAACTATAAAAAAATCCATAAGAAACCAATAGGGCCTCCATTCGTGAGTGCCACATGATTACTCTTAATTGTGTGATTAAACCATGGACATGGCCTATTTTTTCTAGAAGCTCAAATTTTTTACCTCAAAATCCCAAAATCCTTTAGAATCTAAAATTATAGAAACCAATAACAAAATTAAACATACATTTTACCTATAGGTAATCACACCTTGTTTAGATCTTATTCCCTAATTTTAAGGAATTTTTTCAATATCATAAACTCTAAATGGTTCTCTCACCAAATCATCTAACACTTATATAGAAATTTCATAAAAACATGTGAATTTTACTTGATACCCTTATTATGGAATTCATGCAACGAGAACCACTGATGATATGTTGATGTTTTAAAATACACTATACTCATTTTTAGTTCCCTTAAAAATGATTATGTAATTCATACAATCTTTATTCATGGTTACTCGGTGTCGAGGCATACTGCCCTTAAAAGGATTTAGGGATGGTGCATAACTTTCCAAGGATCAATCTATTTCCCTCTACTCCATGAATTGATTCATTGAAATTATTGTTTAGTTTATATGTGTTATTTATCTCTTAAAATATTTATAGATATGCAGGTATCCTCTATATCTATGTATTGTACTAATTCCCATTGAATACTTGAGTCTAAAATAGTTGCTCTATTATGATACAATTTTCAATTCTTCAAATAATAGAAAGACTGATGTGATTTAATCCTTATAAAGAGTTGAGTCATTGTATTCCAAATCTAGATGAGAATGACCTCTTAATTTTAGGGTTGATTATTTTTCTTCAAAGGGAACATAATTGCCTCCATACTTCGTGCATTTAAAAAAATCTTATCAAAGTCCTCCTTTTTATTCTCCTTCTTTTTCTTCCTCCTCTCTTGGAAAACCAGATATGAAATTCTCATACTCTAAACCATATTTTCCAATTATATACCTATAATTTTTCTTCTTTATTTTAACATAACAGATGTAATAGTTAATTACCATCCTTCTTTTCTCCCATATCATAAATCATCATAACACATAAAATGTTTCCATCTCTTCTTAAGATCCATCATTGTAGAATATATAACACTCATAATATATCTAACCATTCCATAATTTTATATGATTAATTTTATTCATCTAACTCACTATGATTAATCCATGTGTACCAATCATTTATAGTGGAACAATTTTCCACTTCATGTTGATTTGAACTCATGAATCTTTATCCCAACATTTTATTTTTAAATTCAGACTCTATCTTTGTTAATTTATTAAAAAAACAAGATCACAATAGGATGTTTAGCACAATAGAATGATCCTATTTTACTTCTTCTAGACGGTTACAAAAAAATTATTATAATGTGAACATCAAGTCAATTCAAATATACAATATCTGAATGATTCATCATTTTTAATTCCAGGAAGATAGTGGTGTGATATTGCGAATATCCTCAAATCATGAATCAGTTGTGGTTTGATGGTCCTCCACATAGTATAGGGAAATATACTCCCCATAAAATCAATAATTTTATAATACTACCTAAAACACAACTCACATAACATATTATCTATGTTTTAATGTGATCCTTGTAACCTATATACTAAGTCCCTCTTAGTTGAAATATATCCTACCTTCTTGGGAATGATTATATTGACCTTTAGGTTCTATTACTGCACACACAAAATTGTGGCCACCAATTCAAAGTGAAGTTCATAAAATTGTGGAATGAACTATTACCATTTAATTTTATTAAACATTAAATTATTATTATATATGACCGATTATGATGTGATTTATTCCATTGTAGTGATATTCGAAAATAGTTAATCTTGTGTACATTGTGTTTATTTATACACATGATAGAATTTGGAATGGTATCTTTTGTCATGAAACAATACTCTTCAAGCTCTACATTCATTTATTCATCTGTAACAATCATTGTATTTTTTTCATATACTCTTATGGTGTGACCACTATAAAATTAAATATCATAAGATTATACTTATGTTATATCCATTACGGAGTGTACAACACTGTTATAGTGTGATATGTTATTCTTTCATGAAACTTCCACTAGACTTCCCCGAATAACTCCACAAATGTTCACACTTCTTCCACTATCACACTAAACTAAAAGAGGTATATTTATGAGAATCATACCTTCCACTAATTACTTATTGGTTGTCACACTACAACTATTAATCACTACTCCAACTATTGATCAACCAAAAACCATATCATTGATATATATTGAAATATCAAAGTATCTTTAATATCACAACAGCCTCTATAAATTCATTATTGTGGATTTAATTCTTCCTCAAAATACCTTTTAGGATTATCCTAAAACTCTAATTCCATATATTCCCAATGTCATGCATATCACGACCCGACCTAGCCCCGGGCTTGAGCTGAAACTACCCCAAGCCCGCCTACATAGGCCAGGGGTGGCGATAAGAATAGAATGTATTAAAAATGTGGGGAGCCCATTTCTTAAGTACCTGCACACACACACATATCCATGTCAGTGGAAAATTTAAGAGGGAAATAATAAAATATTCAATACTACTATAAAGTAAATCAATCATTCATGAACCTATAGATAGTAAAAAAGTAATGTATTGTAAACATAAAAGTAAAGTGGAAGAATACATGCCCAACCAAAAATGTGTCCCAACATGACAAAAAACTGGAAAAGTAAACATATAAAGGAAATTCCAACTCCTGAATCCCCTGATATGACCACTGTATGCAGTCCAAGAACCTTGTATCTTTAAGATCCTCTATTATCACGATTGAACTATTCACCATCTTCATAATACAAAATATGTGTGGTAAAATCCCATGTAGGGGTGAGTATAAACATACCTAGTAAGATTCCCCAAAAGATAAAGGGGTGCAATAAGAGATACAATATAATAGAAAGGTGTAATATAGAATAATTTTGAGTGAAATAATATATCTTATCCCAAAAAAGAGTGAAATTAAGATCATCTATCACAAGGGGATAAATATATTGAGTAGATGAATTACTCATCATGTCTTACCCACTTGTAGTAGGAGAGTAGACTCATCCAAACATGAGAAGATAAACATGGAAAGCATGTGGCATACCCCACAGATCTTTTCCTGTCATGGAAGTATAGTTTCTAGATGCATTGTGTGGATGTAGAATTAGGATAGATATAAATTCTCAGTCAAATAAGACTAATCAAGTGGGTAATGGGATCTCTATCTCATAGATCAGTCCATGAATAAGAGTATCCAATGGTTCCAAAAGTTTATCAATGATGACAATCATCTCACGTGCCATTATAAAGAATATATATGGAGGAATTTCACCCTAGTGAGATAGGGTAGTAATATCTCTAACATAATCATGAGCATGGAGGACCTACACCCCTGTACATTAAGGGAGTACTATCTCCACGATAAGAAAAATGGAGGACCCACAATTTTCTATGATAATGAAGTACCAAATCCATGAATAGTGGAACCACACACTGTTACGACAGTAGGGCATTGTCTCTATATATTCATGCAATATATGAAGGACCCACACATTGATATGACATCAGAGTACCATCTCCATGAATAGAGTACTTGCACCCCTTTTCCATAGAGGAGTACCACCTCTTTTGGACTCTGATGATCTTGTCTAATCACATTCATCATCGAGCACCACCTAAAAGAGTTTCACACTCATAACATCTCTTATAGTATCTCTAACGGAACTATGAAGGCCACTATCATATTTTACATGGAAAACACCTAGGATAAACTATTCACTTTCCCAATTTGGAAGCTCACTGAGAAAGAAACGTTTCACTGTATAACACACATAAAACACTTCTTGGACCCCACACATGAGTCAAAATTAAATATACCATATATTAGTCTCAAAATTCATATCTCAAAATTAGGGTCACGATGACGTTGAAAGTTCATCAAACCGATGTCGTTTGGAGGAGATATGTCAAATACAAGATTCAATATTATTATTATTGTTGGGAATTTTGTGGACCCAGGGCACGAGTCTGAAAAATGTATCCAACATCAGTCATAAAATGAATGTATCGATGTCAGGTTCATGTTGTCACTAACAATTCTTCAATCTGAGGTAGTACATAGAAGTTACAGCTGGGTTATGGTTTTCCCAACAACAAAAATAACAAAATTAACAACGAAAAAATCACAATAATAATAATAATAATAATAATATTATTATTATTATTATTTAAACCTTTATTTATCCTAATGAATTTCAATGCTCAAATGTTTATACCCCTTTTGGCATCAAGTGGAGTGCGATCATACCCTTTGGGATATTAATTTCTTCCACCAATTTTAAAAAACTTCTTGCTAAAATTTAAACAAAATTAAAGGGATGCAATGAACTCCACATTCCATGCCTAACCATGATACTAGGAAGGAGTTTTTATGTGCATCATATACACTCCCACATCACATTTTTACTATTAATATTAAATATTTAAATAAATTAGATTCTACTCCACACCATATTTATTTTCTTATCTCTCATTTTTGATCTCTTCTCCAACAAAAATCTATCCTATATATCCTCCATGATTTACTTGATACAAGAACCACCTTCCACTATTCACTTTCTAAAGACCCCAATCCCCCACCCAACCGATATAATGCAACACCAAAAAACCTGACTCTAAGATCGCACAGACATATAGCCTCTTCGGTGAGCCACCATGCCTTTTCCTTGACTGGATGATCCCAAGGAGAAAACCATCCACTAGACCTATCGCACCTCGACCAACATGACCATCATCGATCACATCATGTAGTTTCTTCCTGATTCATCATCCTTCATCACCAACCCATTCAGGGGTTCTATTTCTTGAGAATATCCATACTTGGTCAAAACTCCAAGAAAATTGATGTTCGATGGTGGCATCATGAATAATGAATGTTAAAAAAATAAACATCAGAATAAAATCAATCGATGGTTGCAATATTTTTTCCATTATCGATGGGATTAAAAAATGAGATGAGTTATAAATTAAATAAATTAAATATTTAATAAATCCAATTACAGACAAAAACATGTTAGATAAACCAATGGTGGATAGATCCGGAAATTAATTTTGGAAAGTATTCATTCAGGTTCGTCTCTAATTTTTAATGGGGATAAAACCACAAAGAAAAGTCCGACATCAATATTGAACTATTTTCAGATGAAGAGAGTTATTGATAATAGAGGAGGAGATATTTTTAGTTCAATGTGATTCAATTCTTCTAGATTCAATTGTTTGTTGTAGTCTGATTTTGGTTCGTCAATGGATGAGGGAGGAAGAGATCTGAATTTCTCCTAGTGTTTATGTGGCTAAACATGGAGAAATTGGACAGATATAACTCTTATAGTGTTATACATTGCGCTAAAAACAAACTAAATAATTAAATTAATAATTAATTAACTCATTAAATACACTTCTAACAAAAAAAGGGTCAAAAGTTTCAGCTCTGACTTATTTTAATCTCTGCCTAGGGTAAAAACTGCATTCCAAACTCAACGTTGGTCTCATATTCTAGATTTGAGACTCAATTTATGAGGTATTACAGTTTTTTTACAAAAAATATGCTTGTTTAATAAATATATATTTAATATTTTTATAAAATAAATTTTGGGCTCGTCGAGCGTCGGAATTATGCACCATATCTGCACCTGGATCAGAAAATATTAATAGGAATATTCCAAAGTCTTACATGATAAAAATAGAGTATCTACACTATTACTTTATTTAATTTTTTAATCAAAATGAAAAATGTATGGAAAATGTGGTTATACTAAGCATGCATCTGTCTTTTCCATACATATTATCTTCAATGGGATGTACATCAAAAGAAGATGTGTGATAATTTCTTATCACCTCTTCTCGTAACATTACTAGAATCATCATTAATCCTTAAAAAGGACAACTTTATTACCTTATTTAGAAAATCAATAAGTTGAAACTCCTAGGATATTTATTCATGCAATACCTTTTAGTCGATGTCCCCCAAAAGGTAGTCCCTTCATATCCTCAAGGTGAAAACTACTAATTCCATCTCAAGATAGTGATTCACTTAATTCTATTCATGTGGTCACAACTCCCTCAACCCATATACGATAACTGCATGTCCCTACATCAAGGATGAAGATTTAAATGCACTGTGTTTCATTTGTTGTCAATGAGGTATGTTTTTGTCAAGGAATGAATGGATGGATGTAAAGGAGTTTCAATATGTGAATGACAAAGGATGTGATGGAGTTGGTGAGGAAAGGAGAATGGCCATGGTACTAACATGCATGTCGCTTAGGATATTCACTAAGTGACATAGGATGTTGTGGTTGAAACATTCTCTATCTATATGAGACGATTGTAGAACTGATCTTAATGGTTCAATAATTGTATCAAGGTGATACTAAGTGACAACACTTGAAGAATGATGATGGAGAATCCTAACATCAGACGATTGATGAGCTGATCTTTAAGTTCCAAGAACTTGTATCAAGTGGATACAATGTCACAACAATGTTAGAAGACCTTGCATTGTTAAGATAATGCATGAGGAGATGAAGATGATCCATCCACACCTTCTAAGTGGATGAAGCGGTTTAATGAAGACCATGCACTATCTCTTAGTGCATGATGCATTGAAGATGTTCCCATTTGATCTCTTATTGGATCATAGAAGCATGTTGAAGAATTATTTGATTCAGGAGCTCGGTTGATGAAGAACCTTTGGGAATTCCATTCCTAAGTGATGAATAAATGTTGAAGAGAATTGGAGGAATTCTAATGAAGAAGAAGAAATAAAGAAGAGTAAATGAAGAGGAAGATGGCTTGTAGTGGCATTTGGCATTTTCACTTGGTTACTTTGTTTTTATACAAAGTCCTAAGTGTTTTACTTAGCAAAAAAGATGCCAACCTCAAGGGCCAGCCTTAAGGGTTCAACCCAAGGCACATGTGGGACTAGGTCACCACGCCCAAGGGGATCCCAGGGGGCTAGCCCGAGAGAGGCCGGGGCCATGTATAAGCCCCTGAGGCCACGCAGTGATGAAGCCCGCACAGCGTGAGCGCGAGGAGCGCGCCCGTGACAAGCATAGTGGGCGCTAGTGGCGCGCCCGAGTGGCAGGGGTGGGCGCAGAGCGCGCCCACAGAAGAACTCGGTGCGGGGTGGCACCGAGAGGGGAGGAGATTCAACTGGCCGTTCATGACAGCGGATGTTTGATAAACCATGAAAACACCGGCCTCCGTTTCGATGTGGGACGCGGGATTTTGCCGCGGAGCGAATCCTGGCCGTCCGTCTCATCGCGCGCTCGATCTCCGCCGCTCATCGCATCTCGCCGCTTGAGATCTTATCCCAGCTGTCTGATGTCTTTCAATCACCCGATCCAACGACAGGTGAGTCATCCACTACCTCGAGCTCGTCCGAGGCCTCCCCGCGTGCCTCCATCAAACCAGGCGCCTCCCGACGACGGATTTCGAGCTCTCGGCCAACTCCGATCACGATAAAGCCACCATTGTTATCGTCTGGCCATAACGAACATATTCATGCATTAAAATATGCATGCATGCAATGAGATGATGAATTCGGTCGAGGCTGAGGCAAACGAAGCTGCCGAGGCCACGCAGATTCGTGCTTTGCATGGATAGGCCTAAACAGAAGGCATGCATGCGTTAAAAAATGCATGCACGTGAAGACTGTGCGCTATAATGAAGCCCCGCGTTGAACAGAGAATTGAAAACAAGATTTGAAGGAATTCTTGAAATCCCGAAACATTCGGGAGTTCAAGTTTTATCTCCGTGGATGAACCGAGGCTCTCCTCACCTATAAAAGGAGAGCCCGAGGCATTGGAGAAGCTTGCTGATCCTTTGTTGAAAATCCGAAGTCCCGTGAGTGCTCTCTGCCTCACGAAGAAAGAAGCCCCGCGCATTATACTTGCGTGCCTGAGGTTCCTATCGCGCACACTTGTGTGAAAGAAGAAGAAGGATTCCCTACGCGCCTTCCCCTTGCGCGACAGGAAGACCCGAGGCCGCCTCACTTGCGCACCCCGCGGTTGGCCGAGGTCTTGCGCGGCCCTTGTGCTTGAGCTTGCACGGTAGTGACACTTGCACGCTGCCTTGTGCACCCAAGTGTGTCTTGCGCTTTGAAGAAGAAGTGAAGACCGCGGCTCAAACAGCCCTTGCGCGCCTCCTTGATGATTAAGTTCGGGTGAAGAATATCTCACCCACGGGTTAAGTGTGTGCAAGGAAGTATACCACAATTTGTGTGTGTGTGGTATGTGGAGAAGAAGACCCGAGGCTTTGAGTGCACAAAGAATTAACAAGGCCGGGGCCTTATGTGTGTGCATTCATGAAGAGTGAAGACCATCACACTTTTGTGTGTGTGTGCAATTCAAGTGAAGGCCGAGACTTGCATGCCTTGTGTGCAAAGTGAAGGAGGGAGGCCGTAGCCCTTGTGTGTACAAAATGGAGAACCAAGTGTGTGCATAAGTGAAGTGCACACTTTGAAGAAGATTAATAGAACAAGGAAGTGTGTGTGCTTAGTAAGTGAAGTAGGCCAAGCCTTGTGTTTGCTAATTGATCAAAGGAAGTGTGTGTGAGCAAACAAAAACATGTAGGCCGAACCTAGTGTGTAAACTAAGTGTAGTGAACACACTTAGAAGAAGTAGAAGACACTCACACAAAGTACAACACACATTTAAGTGTGTAATCAAAAGGAACAAAATGTGTGAAGGACAAGAAGAAGGTGTGTGCTAAAAGTGTTACACCCTTTGTGGGTTTATTGCACCGAGAATAAGAATGGGAGTGCATACTTACATGCATGCACGTGCACACGTGAACAAAGCTAAATCAGGCTGTGTGCAATTGAGGAGTCCAAGACCAGAAGATCTTGAAGAATCAGAGTTTCCATGCATTCAGTGCATGAAGTTGAATTGATGTGAGACTGGACCAGACTGAAGTTAAAGATATCAGTTGTCTGAGTATTCAGTAGTTGGAGAGAGAAGCCAGGGCATCCTGAGAAGAAGGAGATAAATCCTGAGCAAGATGAGAAGACCTGATCAACTCAAGTGATCAGAGGTACAGAGCAAGGCCAGCAGTCTTTATCCCAGACTGCTGAAGATACTAGAAGAACATAATGTGAAGAAGAGCTACTCGTGTGACTCGAGGAGCCAGGAGAAGCCCCTTGTGAGACTTAGGGTGGAAGAAGTCTTCAGTGGGATTCTGGAGCAGGCCAGTGGGACTCTGGTAACACTATGGGACGCAGTATAAAGACCCTCCTGTGGGACTCAGGAGAGATACAGTGGGACTCTGTATCAACCATTGTAATACTAACAGATTATAATGGAAGAAACCATGTTGGGGCATATAACCAACCTGGCAAGGACGTAGGCCTTTGGTGCCGAACCTTGTAAATCCTTTTGTCCAGTGCCTTTACATTTACTGCATCATTCGAGGAAAGGTGAGAGATACAAGAAGAGTGGATCGAGGCTTTAACCATCCATAGAGGTTTAATTGATTAAGAATCAATTAGTAAAAAGTTTTAAAGGATCACTGATTCACTCCCTCCCCCTCTCAGTGATTCACACTGATCCGGGCACTTCAATTGGTATCAGAGGGAGGTTACCTCTAAAAGATCCAAGGGAGTCTATATGGAGTGCAGATTTGAGGAAATGAAAGAACAACCTCAAATGGAGATATCTGCCAAGACTCTGAAAAACAGAATGAAGAAACAGGCAAAGAAGATGAGGAATATGGTTGTTTCAATCAGAGAAACTCCTTCTATGGAACGAAATGTGAAAGTCACATCAGATGACAATTCCTTTTATCATTCTTCTGATGAAGCATGCTCTAGCTGTGATGAAGATGGAAGAAACAATGATCTTGTAAATGCAATCAAATATCTTCAGAAGACAGTCCCCAAGGAAGTGGCAATGTGTATAGCTACAGGCATCCTTGATCTTCAAGAAGAAAAATTACAGCTAGAAGATGAAGCCAATTCTCTGGAAGTCCAATTGGCAAAAAGGGTTGGCATAACCAACACTACCAGAAATATGGTGAACGCCAAGGATGAAACGGTTCCCCTTTGCAATGAAAGATATGAAGACACTACTGAATAATTGAAAAGAAGCCTTTCTGAGAAAGAATTCTTTAAGACAATGGTCAAAGAAGTTTTCCATGCACTGGAAAAATTGCACAGAGTTTCAATGGTTGTCAAAGATGCTCAACTAGAAGAGAAAGTCAAAAGAGTGAATGAGTTAGACAATTCATTGCAAGAAATGAAGAAAGTGCATGAATACCAGATGAAACAGCTGGAATAAAAATGGGAAGGAAGGCTAAGAACTGTTGTGGATGAGAAGAACTCCCTCAACATGAAATGCATAGAACTAGAGGAAACCTCCCAGTCAACTGATAGAAGAAATGTTGCTACTCAAGTATGCATTGAGCAAGATGATTCTAAAAGAAAGACATCCTCTAATAAAAGTGCAACAACTTCTAAAAATAAGGTACCATCCATCCCATCTTGTACTCGTGTTTCTAAATGTGTTTCCACAAAAAGTGCAGGATGGAAGAATAATTCCAAACAAGTATGGATGAAGACAAAGAAGAAAGAGAGCTCTCCTGAAACAACACAGAAAGTCAAGAAAAGTACCCAACAATCAAAAGGATTGAAGATGTCAAGATTTTTGGGTCAGTGTTGGTGTTGTAATAAGTATGGGCACTGTGGAAAGGATTGTTGGTACAATCCACTGAATGTCAAAGCACAAAGGAAGCCCATTCCAAGGGGGAGCAAGCCAGAGGAAAAGAAGCAGCATCCACAGGTCCAGAGAAATCTGTTTACTGAAAATAGATTTGGATTACTTGACAACATCTGGGATGATTGAAAAAGTGGTCAAAAAGATACATGTCAATCTCCAACTGTATCCAGAGCTAAAAAGAAGAGAAGATCACTGAACCTTGCTAAAATAGAAACCTTGGGAAGCAAGCAGAAGAAAGTTGAAGATGCTCCCAAGAAGATTTTTTCAAAGGAAGAGAAGTCCTTGGATTTGAAATCCAAGAAGGGTGATGCATCCAGAAGGACCACCAAGAAGAAAACATGCTTCTACTGTGGCAAGAAAGTACATATCATGGATCTTTGTAAACAAGCCATGAAATTAAATAGAGGCAGACTGGACTCAAATAGACAATCAATCCAAAAGAAGCAGAAGGGATTGGTTGAAAATATGTTGCCTAAGAAAGGTGGCTTAATAGTATCAAAAGAACCATGTGGAATTTCCAAAACTGAGGCCTCACTTCCAAATGACTTGTTAGTCATATGGCCAAGTCAGTTGCAACTTGCCAAAGATCTGCAGAGAGCTGAAGATGAAGTTCTGGCAATTGCTAAGGCAAAAGGGAAGAAGAAGATTTCACATGAAGATGTGTTGAGATCCACACCAGCACAAACATCATTGAAGATCAAATGTGCAAGTGTGAAGAATGGTGAAAATGGGACATCTCGGTTGAGAGAATCTTCTCAACCTTGTTGTTCACATTGATGAACCAAGGAGGTTCCATCTTATTCCCTTATACTTCTGGTATTTACATGTGCTAACATTGCAGGTAATTGAAGATGAGGATCATTCTCAACTGGAGAGTGGTTTGGGTAGAATGGAGAGCACCCCTTGAGGGGGAGTCAATCTGTAGAAGATGGGATTCTAAGATTTAATACCATATTGAGAAAAGTGAAGGTATTCCAATCATAATTTCTTCCCTTGTTTCTTAATTGTATTCATCATGAAAATTAAGGGGGAGTATTGATTAAAGACAAATTAATGAAAGGGGGAGCTTTATCTTTGCACCTGAACTTTCTAATGAGTTTTGTGAAGTATGTGCAGGATTTATCAATTCATTATTATATATGAAAAATTTCAAACCCCTGAAGCATGATTTCACATGTACAGTGAATGTTGGACAACATTGAGTTCCTTGGTTACAT
The DNA here is from genome assembly GCA_963277665.1 of Viscum album. Lineage (NCBI taxonomy): Eukaryota > Viridiplantae > Streptophyta > Magnoliopsida > Santalales > Viscaceae > Viscum > Viscum album. Next base: position 1,100,388,045 of record OY728162.1, on the reverse strand, counting down.
CACTCTTGTTTTCTACACCGGGTTAGCCCACGTAGAATTAGAGATGATTTACTAAAGGTTCTTTGCTAAAGAAGAACATGTGACATCATCCCTCTCTTAATGATTTTTAAGAAGATTCTATTCAAAGGGAGGAAGAAATATTTTGAACAGAACCACACCACACCGTTGCATTTGATTGCCAATAAGGGGGAGAAAATATTGTCACACATATTGACCCATTCATATGTGAAGAAGTAGTGTATTGAAAAAAAATACAAAGGGGGAGATTTAAATGCACTGTGTTGCATTTGTTGTCAATGAGGTATGTTGTTTTCAAGGAATGAATGGATGGATGTCATGGAGTATCAATATGTGAATGACAAAGGATGTGATGGTGTTGGTGAGGAAAGGAGAATGGCCATGGTACTAAGATGCATGTCACATAGGAGATTCACTAAGTGACATAGGATGTTGTGGTTGAAACATTATCTATCTATATCAGACGATTGTAGAACTGATCTTAATGGTTCAATACTTGTATCAAGGTGATACTAAGTGACAACACTTGAAGAATGATGATGGATCATCATAACATCAGACGATTGATGAGATGATCTTTAAGGTCCAATAACTTGTATCAAGTGGATACAATGTCACAACAATGTTAGAAGACCATGCATTGTTAAGATAATGCATGAGGAGATGAAGATGATCCATCCACACCTCCTAATTGGATGAAGTGGTTTAATGAAGACCATGCACTATCTCTTAGTGCATGATGCATTGAAGATGTTCCCATTTGATCTCTTATTGGATCATAGAAGCATGTTGAAGAATTATTTGATTCAGGAGCTCGGTTGATGAAGAACCTTCGGGAATTCCATTCCTCAGTGATGAATAAATGTTGAAGAGAATTGGAGGAATTCTAATGAAGAAGAAGAAATAAAGAAGATTAAATGAAGAGGAAGATGGCTGGAAGTGGAATTTGGCATTTTCACTTGGTTACTTTGTTTTTATACAAAGTCCTAAGTGTTTTACTTAGAAAAAAAGATGCCAACCTCAAGGGCCAGCCTTAAGGGTTCAACCTAAGGCACATGTGGGACTAGGTCACCATGCCCAAGGGGATCCCATGGGGCCAGTCCGAGAGAGGCCGGGGCCGTGTATAAGCCCCTGAGGCCACGCGGTGATGAAGCCCGCGCAGCGTGAGCGCGAGGAGCGCGCCCGTGACAAGCATAGTGGGCGCTAGTGGCGCGCCCAAGTGGCAGGGGTGGGCGCAGAGCGCGCCCGTAGAAGAACTCTGTGCGGGGCGGCACCGAGAGGGGAGGAGATTCAACTGGCCATTCATGGCAGCGGATGTTTGATAAACCACGGAAACACCAGCCTCTGTTTCGATGTGGGACGCGGGATTTTTCCGCGGAGCGAATCCTGGTCGTCCGTCTCATCGCGCGCTCGATCTCTGCCGCTCATCACATCTCGCCGCTCGAGATCTTATCCCAGCCGTCTGATGTCTTTCAATCGCCCGATCCAACAGCCGGCGAGTCATCCACTACCTCGATCTCGTCCGAGGCCTCCCCGCGTACCTCCATCAAACCAGGCGCCTCCCAACGACGGATTTCGAGATCCCGACCACCTCTGATCAAGATAAATCCACCATTGTGATCGTCTGGCCATAACGAACATATTCATGCATTAAAATATGCATGCATGCAATGAGATGATGAATTCGGTCGAGGCCGAGGCAAACGAAGCTATCGAGGCCATGCAGATTCGTGCTTTGCATGGATAGGCCTAAACAGAAGGCATGCATGCATTCAAAAATGCATGCACGTGAAGAATGTGCGCTATAATGAAGCCCCGCGTTGAACATAGAATTGAAAACAAGATTTGAAGGAAATCTTGAAATCCCGAAACATTCGGGAGTTCAGGTTTTATCTCCGTGGATGAACCGAGGCTCTCCTCGCCTATAAAAGGAGAGCCCGAGGCATTGGAGAAGCTTGCTGATCCTTTGTTGAAAATCCGAAGTCCCGTGAGTGATCTCTGCCTCGCGAAGAAAGAAGCCCCGCGCATTCTACTTGCGCGGCTGAGGTTCCTTTCGCACACACTTGCGTGAAAGAAGAAGAAAGATTCCATGTGCGCCTTCCCCTTGCGCGACAGGAAGACCCGAGGCTGCATCACTTGCGCACCCCGCGGTTGGCCTAGGTCTTGCGCGGCCCTTGTGCTTGAGCTTGCGCGGCAGTGACACTTGCGCGCTGCCTTGTGCACCCAAGTGTGTCTTGCGCTTTGAAGAAGAAGTGAAGGCTGCGGCTCAAACAGCCCTTGCGCGCCTCCTTGATGATTTAGTTCGGGTGAAGAATATCTCACCCACGGGTTAAGTGTGTGCAAGGCAGTATACCACAATTTGTGTGTGTGTGGTAAGTGGAGAAGAAGACCCGAAGCTTTGAGTGCACAAAGAATTAACAAGGACGGGGCCTTATGTGTGTGCATTCTTGAAGAGTGAAGACCATCACACTTTTGTGTGTGTGTCCAATTCAAGTGAAGGCCGAGAATTGCATGCCTTGTGTGCAAAGTGAAGGAGGGAGGTCGTAGCCCTTGTGTGTACCAAATGGAGTACCAAGTGTGTGCATAAGTGAAGTGCACACTTTGAAGAAGATTAAAAGAACAAGGAAGTGTGTGTGCTTAGTAAGTGAAGTAGGCCAAGCCTTGTGTTTCCTAATTGATCAAAGGAAGTGTGTGTGAGCAAACAAAAACAAGTAGGCCGAACCTAGTGTGTACACTAAGTGGAGTGAACACACTTAGAAGAAGTAAAAGATAGTCACACAAAGTACAACACACATTTAAGTGTGTAATCAAAAGGAACAAAATGTGTGAAGGACAATAAGAAGGTGTGTGCTAAAAGTGTTACACCCTTTGTGGGTTTATTGCACCGAGAATAAGAAGGGGATTGCATGCTTACATGCATGCACGTGCACACGTGAAAAAAGCTAAATCAGGCTGTGTGGAATTGAGGAGTCCAAGACCAGAAGATCTTGAAGAATCAGAGTTTCCATGCATTCAGTGGATGAAGTTGAATTGATGTGAGACTGGACCAGATTGAAGTTAAAGATATCATTTGTCTGAGTATTCAGTAGTTGGAGAGAAAAGCCAGGTCATCCTGAGAAGAAGGAGATAAATCCTAAGCAAGACGAGAATACCTGATCAACTCAAGTGATCAGAGGTACAGAGCAAGGCCAGCAGTCTTTATCCCAGACTACTGAAGATACTTGAAGAACTTAAAGTGAAGAAGAGCTACTCGTGTGACTCGAGGAGCCAGGAGAAGCCCCCTGTGAGACTCAGGGTGGAAGAAGTCTTCAGTGGGATTCTGGAGCAGGCCAGTGGGACTCTGGTAACACTGTGGGACACAATATAAAGACCCTCATGTGGGACTCAGGAGAGATACAGTGGGTCTCTGTATCGACCATTGTAATACTAACAGATTATAATGGAAGAAACCATGTTGGGGCGTATAACCAACATGGAAAGGACGTAGGCCTTTGGTGCCGAACCTTGTAAATCCTTGTGTCCAGTGCCTTTACATTTACTGCATCATTCGAGGAAAGGTGAGAGATACAAGAAGAGTGGATCGAGGCTTTAACCAGCCATAGAGGTTTAATTGATTAAGAATCAATTAGTAAAAAGTTTTAAAGGATCACTGATTCACCCCCTCCCCCTCTCAGTGATTCACACTGATCCGGGCACTTAAATGATGATGATGAATGTGTACCAATGAACAAGGTATGAGAGTAGACTCACCCAACCACAAGAAGCTATACACTAAAAGCACATGGCAGACCACATGTGTCTTTACCTCTCTTGGAAGGAGAGTTACCACAATCTAGAAACTATGTGAAACCCCCTAGTGATATCCGAGGAGAAAAGGTCAAATATAAAAACTCCACCATCATTTTCAGGACCTACTCCAACACTCCATCGCACAACCTCACCCTAAACCCAAAAGTACAAGGAACTCATTCACCACACCTTGACACTTTCTTCTTTGTGTGTCACTGACTCACCCAGACAATTTTAGTCTCCTCATAAAAATGCATCTTGGTGGGGGAAAATCCCTCTTTCCCATGAGTCTAATGCTAGGTCAAAATGTGTCATGTCCTCATTGAGCATCTTGTTTAAGAACTAACACCAAGCATGTGTGTGTTGTAATGAACAACATAAGGCTTCCCAAATGTGAAACTCGGTATGACCAAACCCTCTGTTTTCATACACCAACATGTCACCCAACCCTGAACACACAAGATAGAGAGGCTCATCCACCAAAACATGATATTAACCCCTTTGGGTGGCACTAAATCTCTCTAACAGTTTATCTTGTGTCTCAAAAATGTATCTCAATAGGGGAAGGACCCTTCTTCCTCATTCTTTCAAAGCTACATCAAATGACACAAACACAGAGTTATACCGATGTCCCGCATCACCTCGGTTAAACCTCAATCCTGGAGTGGAATGAAAAGAGTACCTTACTATAGTGTCTAAACATTTGTACTAAAGAAGGTATTTAGGATAAAAAGCATACCACTAATCATCTTTTATATCATAGGATCATAATACTTCAAAGGCTGAAGTTGTCTGTGGCCCGGATCACTAGCTCCCATGCCGGATGTGGGCCACCCGGTGGTGGTGGTGGAAGGATATCATATAGGTGTACACCGCCCATATCTTATATTGCTTATTTTCTAATTCCACATCCTAAGAGACCACCCTATTCTCTCCTAGGAGATCCTTAATCACAACGCTACCTCTATTATGGAGGTTCTTCATCTATCTACCTACGCTCCTCGACACTTTTTTTGGGGCAGTCAAACCCCATGGGACCACTCCCATAAAAAGAATATAACCTCTTCTATATGGGTTTCCATGGTCCCCTATATGTTCCTTGAACCACATGACCATGTGCCGGTGTCTGGTCATCGGTACGCCTCATGTGCCTCATCTCTTATCGTTTTCCAGCCGCTGCTGACAACTCATCACTAGGATGTCTACTAACTAATCCAACTATATGGAATCCTTTATATAGGAATATATTCATCATTATAACCCCCTATAACACTCCAAAATGTGTGAGGATGTATAATGGTTATACACTATCAAATATCTCTATATGCGGACGCTGTTAAAACCTTTATTCTCATAATTATCTATCACGGATCATTTTAAGGGAGAAGTGATTAAGGTCGGTGAACCTCATGATGTACTAATACAGCATTATACCTCGCTACTACAGCTCTAGAAGCTTGGATATTTGAACCATGAAAACATGGTATGGGTAGTACTCCTCACAAAACAATTGTTGGAAGTCAGTCCTTGAGAGTGTTGACTCATCATGGGTCTATGTAACAAGGCTCCACCAATGTTCAGCTGATCCCTAGAAAAGTATAGATTCTTGTGAAACCATATAATCTATCGGGGTCCGAATAAGCCTAAAAACATGGATCACCAAGTACATCAAATCTTCCACTGCCTATGGATCTATCTCATTGCGGAACATCAGCAGCCTATGGCATTGAAACTCATAGAGTGCACTAAGCTTATGTCAATCCTCAGCCTACTCTACTGGTATGATCTGCTACTCAATAAGTGGGGTGCTTCTAACTCTCCACCAAGAGGAAGGATGTCACATGATAGACCCTAAATTGAGGCCTATTTTTTCATAGGATCATATTCATGAACCATAGCTGGTATCCTGGCTGGGTGTCATTGTGTAGGTATCTTGATTGTTATAAAGGAGTACCACGTTAAAATTATCACACACACACACATATCAAAAATGGGAATATGAATCAATAAGGATAGTCAAATAACCAATCCTATATGATTTATTTACCATTAATCCTTGCAAAAAATGTATCGGAATTCCTAGTCGAAAAAAGTTAGTTAGGGTCCTAGTGAATGGATACATCGGCATGCGCACCATCATTGGAGTCCATTGTCTGAGAGCCACACTAGAGACACTCTGATGATACTTCTCTAAAACCCCAACCAAATTAATCTTAAGGGGACTGTCCGAAAATCTTATAAAGGAATGAAATTTATCTGATACTAATATGTCTCGACCCCACCCAAGTTAGAGATCGATCCACAACTACCCCAAGCCTGCCTCTATAGTCCATGTTGTGGTGGCAAGTGTTAAAGGAATAACTAACTCGGAGAAGCCTTTCCTTTGAACCTATACACATATACACATAGATATTTCAATGAAGAAATATAGATGGAAAGAATAAAATATGTAACACTACTATAATGTAATCCAAGAATGAATGAACCTCTATAAAAGACAAAAGTATAGTAGTATAAATTAAAATTAATGGGGAAAAATATAAGCCCATCTAGAAATGTGTCCCAAACTGAACAAAAATTGGAAAAGAAAATAGCTGAAATAAATTATATATCCTAAATCCCAAGCTATGACCACAGTATGCAGTCCAGGAACCCGGTATCTCTATGGTCATGTATAATCATATTCAACCCATTAGTCTTCTGTATAAGACACAATATGTGCAAGCAAAGACCATGTTTGGGTGAGTATAACATACCCAGTTGGACACCCTGAAAGATAAATGGGAATAATTAAGAGATATAATATAAGATAATGATAGTAGATATCACAAGGTACATTGAAAGAATACATCTCAACCCAAAAAGGATTGAAAGAATGATCATCAAAGAACATGGGGCTAAACACGGTGAGTAGATGAATTATCTACTGAGTCTCTGCTACCTATAATAGGAGAGTAAACTCATACAACCATGAGAAGCTAAAACCAGAATGCACATAGAAAACCCCACACGTCTTCACCTCTCCTTAAAGGAGAGTGTCTAAATCCAAAGTGTGGATATAAAATAAGGATATACATATATTCTCAGTCAAAGAATCCCAAACAAGAGGGTTAAGGGATCTCCATCTCATAGACCCGTCATAGAAGATGAGTAAACAATACTTCCAAATGTATATCGATGATTCCTAACATCTCATAAGCATGTATAGAAACTAATATGGACGACCTGCACCCTGGTGTGATATGGGAGTACCATCTCCATCAGAATCATGAAAATGGAGGACTCGTTCCCTAGTATGGCATGGAGGTACCATCCCTAGGATAAAAAGTATAGAGGACCTGCATGCAGCTATGATAACGGAGTACCACCTCCATGAATATAGGACATGCACATTGTTACAACAGATAAGTGTCGTCTCTATATCTACACACCAATTATAGAGGACCCACACACTGATACGACAACGGAGTACCATCTCCATAATGATAGGACCCACTCCCTGGTACTAGAAGGGAGGAATGCCTCTATCTAGACTCTAATGACCTTTTTTTATCACATTCATCATTTAGCTCCACCTGAAAGAGTGTCACACACATAACATCTTTCATTGTATTTATAATTAAACTATAGAGGTCACCATCATGTTCTGCATAAAAAAAACAGGATAGAATATTCACTTATTCAATTCGAATGCTTGTTGAGAAAGACATGTTTCACTATATAACGCACAAAAAATGTTTCATGGATCCATATTCATGCTCAAATTTACCCAAGATATGAAGGTAGAATGATCCTTGTAGTTTAGCTTGGGTTGTCGAATCCACTGAGACCTAAGAAGATACCTAAGATACACAACCTATGAGATAGATTTATGGCAATGAATTTTCCAACATTGGGTTGATTTCAGATGGGTTTAATGTATCACTAACAGATTTATGTTATTTCAAATTAAGATAATGATTTGATCCTAGGTTATCGCTCGGGGTGGGTTGGATGAATTCCTTTTTTAAATATTTCAATTTCATTAACTCGCGAAGGATTCATTCAATGAATTCAAACTAACCTCTTCACCTATTGGTTAAAAACCTTCAAAAACATATCCTAATCACCAATACACTTGTATGATCATTTTTATGAGAACTCCAATGTAAAGTATCTTATTATCACATAAAAGATGGGTGATTAAATTCAATATTGAAGAGGAAGAGATAAAATCATAGAATAAAAAAAAACTAAAATAAAAGAAATTAATAAAAATTTAGAGAGTGAGAAATAACATTAAATCCAACCCCTTGATACAAATTTGGATCAACCCATAAAATATTTATCCCTACATTCATTTCATGTCCCCAACGGAAGCGGGAAGTATATTTATAAGGGTGGAATACAAGAAGTAAAAACAACAACAATAATCGATCACTCCACCGTTGTGTGATAAATATCACAAAGTATAGTGTGAATAATTTCACACTTTTAGGAAATGGTATCAACATGATATGTATAATAATACAATAATAGTAAATAAATAACTTTTATTAAGAAACTATTGTGAATTGAACAACTTACATGAGAACGAAATGTGATTACAAACACAAAGCGGCAGCATAACACTACAATAAAACCAACCACCAAAGATGATAAACTACTCCACAAAAACTACCTTAAATATGAATTTTGGGAGCCTTGGGTAGAGCCTCCAAAATTAGAATGCATCCCCCTTGATTATGGTAGGCCTGGGGTGGTGGAAAGTAAGAGAGAGTGGACTTCTTTATCCTTGACTCGAAGTGGCATCCAGCTTGCATCCACCAAACAAACACACCTAGATGGCCTTCTACATGGCCTAATTAGTGTGGGACATATACAAAAAACGTGAAGATAAGGATTTCTCCTAGCTCTATGTAAATGTTCAGACCAAATGAATATGTCGTTGCTGAGATATGATTAAATTGGTGGGCTGTTTTTCTAGGCTACAGAATCTGGACCACAATTTATCTCTAACTTAGGGCACCTAAATAACCATAATGGAGGCTGAATTAGAACTATCTCATGAATGCTTATATGTTCCTATATATGTATTCTATTATCTAAAGAAATTTTTACTTTTAATGGTCTGTATTGTGGGCCCCAAATTCTCATAAGTGGGAAATTTTCCAATCTGCCTTCTTGAGAAGTTTTTTCTTTCATCGCCAAATATACTCATCATCCTTTATGAATCCTCCATTGATTCCTTAAGAAAAAATGTTCATATTGAAGATTATATCCATTTACCAAAATATAAAATTAATATATTTAAAATTAAATTCCTTAAAATTAGATGAATAATTAGACCTAAATTGGTGTACATTATGCATGAAGTGCACCAATGATGGGAATGGATGTTGAAAATTAAAATCCACTAACTCAGGCCCATAAGATCAAAAATTAACATCTAATACAATTAAAATGTAATTAAATATTTATTTTTATTGGATAATTAGACCCTTTACACTATTCTAAATTAAATATACTTTATATTTTTCTCAAAACGTCTATATGAAAATTAGGGTCCCGACGCTACGGACTGTTCATCAAATGGACATCGTAAGGAGGAGATTTGTCAGATACATGATTCCATAATAATAATAATATTATTTTGTTTTTAATTGACATAGGTAATGAGTATACAAAATGTTTCCCACATCAGTCTTAAAAGGATCATCTTAATGTCATGGTCACATTATCGCTGATATTGGGTCAATGCGAGGTCTCGCATAGAAGTTACGTCTAGGTTATGGTATTAAAAAAAATATTATTATTTTATTATTTTTTAAACATTTATTTTCTCCAAAAAATTATTATGATCAATGTTTTCTCCTTATTTTGGTTTCATGTTGTGTGCAACTACCCCTTTGTGTTGTTAATTTCATCAATCAATTTAATAAAATTTCTTGTTAAATTTTAAACAAAATGAAAGGAATGCAATGAAATATACATTCCACGCCTGACCATCATGTTGAGATGGTGTTTTCACATATAGAACATCCATTCCACCTCCATAATTAATGTTTTAATTATTCAAATTAATTATTTAAATAAATCATATTCAATTCAACCCCATCTTTATTTTTATCTATCCTATATAACATCTTCTCACAATCATATCTACCATATCTATCCTATCTATCCTCTATTATTTCCACACCGCAAACCCCAACTTCCATTATTTTCATGATACAAACCCCAATATTTCTCTATTATAATGCTTCATACCCCAATCTTCCACCCTCCTAACACGATGCAACACCAAAGAACACGACTCGAAAATTGCACTACCCCACAACCTCTCTAGTCAGCCGACATACCTCCTCCTTATCTGGATGAGGCCAATGATTCGACCATACACTAGACTTAATACACCTTGAACCACACAGACATCATGGTCATATCACTTAGTTTATTCATATCCCATCATCATTCTTCACCAAACAATTCAATTGTTTGATTTATTAAGTCAATTCATACTCGGTCGAACCTTCAGCAAAATTTAAGTACTGTGGTGGTAACGTGAAGAACGAAGGATAAAAAAACTAAATAAACATTAGAATAACCTAAATCAATGGTTGTGTTATTTTTTTCCATAATTTATAGGATTCAAGAATGAGAGAAGTTATCAATTTAAAAAATTCAATATTGAATAACTCTAATTCCATGAAAAAAATATGTTGAATAAAGAAATGGAACATAGATCAGACAATATATTTAGGAAAGTATTAATTCACATTCCAATCTAATTTTTAATGGTGGTAAAACCAAAAATAAAAGTCTTACCTCAATATTGAATCATTTTTGGATGAATAAAATCACATTCCAATAGAGTAGATCTATTGCATTCTTCATGCTTCGATTCTTCTTGATCTAATTGTTTGTTGTCATTTGATCATGGTTAGTTAATAGAGGAGGGATGAAGAGATAAGGATTTCTCCTAGTTATTATGCGGCTAAACCTTGAGAAATTGGTCTAAACAACTCTTATAGAGTTACCTATTGCACTGAAAGCAAAATAATTAATAATGATAATATTTAATTAACTCATTAAATTCTCATCCAATGAGTGAGGGGTCTGAACGTCCCATGCTAATTAATTTTATGTCATTCAAGGGGTAAAAACCATATTTTTAACTCAATGGTGGTCTCATATTTTTAATCAAATACGCTGTTTATGAGATATTTTACTTTTTTAGGAAATTTCTATACATGTAATAAAAATCTATTTAATATTTTTATAAAATTAAATTGAGGATCATCGGGTCTCATAATTGGGTGTCGTCTTAGTGCCTCTCTCTATGAATATTCATAGGAATATTCCAAAGTCTTACACAATAAAACTAGATTATCTAAAATTCATTGTTAACCTAATGTGGTTCCCATGTATAGTAACTAAATCTATCTTCATCAATGTATCTAAAACTCTATGTATTATAATATATAGAATTATTTATTTTATAAAAATAAAATAAAAAAATCATGGTTTCAACATTAAATGAAGAGTGTATAATATAAAGAAAGATGAATTAACCATTTCATAACCACTAAACTTGACAAAAATATTTAACATGCTAAAAAATATATATCCACAAAACATGGCATGTGGGTGACAATTTAAGTAAGATGTAAACATGAATTTAAGTTTATTTTACAAGGAATTTATATATTTTATCAAAAATAAAAAAAATTCTGATTTAATAAAAACATATTTTTATATTTGGGTTTGATCATCAACAAAAAAATTCTTAGCTTCCACTATACATGTATAAAAGGAGGACAAAGAAAAATTACCAATTTAATTATATAAATTCATTGAATTTAAATGTAAGATGAGAGAATCCACCAAAATACAACATGATCAACCTAATTCATTATAGAAACAAGGGTAATCTCACTTAAATTTAAATAGATCAAAACTAGGAAGAAAAATGATGTTCTTACCATATATTATCTTAGGAAATTCCTATGTGGTATTTTGCCTTGTAAGAATCCAAGAGATTATGGAATATTATATCATCCATAAATTATGATATAATAATATAATGGATGTTAATATAATGACAGTGATATAATATTAATATTAGATGAGGATTGAAGTTTTAAATTTCTAATAACAATCCCATATAGAAACATAGAAGCGATCTGGATGATGGCTTGTAGGATGATTCCCTTGAAGGGTAAAGAAGAGCCTGAGATATCTTAAGGGAATATGAAATTGTAATAGATGACTAAAATAAGGATCCCCAAGGGTTTAGAAGTAATGTATAAGTAGTAAAAGGACAAAAATATTCCTCTTTTTGGTTATTTTGTCCAAGTGTCTACTAGGTACCTGGTAAAAGATCACAAGTTATCAAGTAGTCTCAACAGAGCCACATGCATCCCTTATACCACAGTAGAGTAAAATTTATAAGTCCACAAGGTACATGGTTATTATTACACCTCTCCCTTCTCATATTTCTTCTACCTCTCCTTTAAAATTCCTTTAACTATGTTTCAAATTAGAACACACCCAGAACAGACTCAATAACTGAAATTAAAAATGAAAACATTACTATGGTGGTTAAAGACTTAACAACCCTCCCACTATTATGATTCAGATCCACTAGAAGCATCATGAAACATAAATTATGAAAAAAAAATCTACATGAGATACAATTTCAATAAACCTATTGTTTACAGATTTTTATACAAAATCATATAGAGATTCTAAACCATTAAAAAATATGAGACATGAAAGCCTAAAAAGCACCCACTAAACCTAAGGTGAGATAAATAAAACTAATGGTTTATTAAAATAGTTATCAATTATATCACATCATAAGTATATCGAGGAGATACCATGATACCAAACATACCTCAATATGGCCAATACTAACATGTAGAGGTTGTATTTAACCTCGTTTTATTTGGATAACCTAACCACCATGGCACCATCAACTCAAATAGTATCCAATGGTTATGTGTTGTTCAACATTTTTTTATTTATTTAGGTTTTTCAATAAATGGAATTGAGTTATAATGACAAGGAACATAGATACATCATAACATTTAATTTGAAATTTTCATGGAATAATGTTATTCTTACATTCAATTATTAACATAATAGTACATTGATCATAAGGGATTATATTATAGAACACCCATGGTTTAAGAACTAATTCAAGAACACATCTAATATTTTTAAATAAAACACTACTAATATATCTTCTATAAAAAGACATTTTAACAAATTAAACATGTTAAAACATAAAAATAGTTAGAAAATATTCAAATGGGTTATTTTATAACAAAGGGATTTTTAACTATATATAGTGTTTATAAATAATTGAAGATTCTTCAAAACAATTTCAAAATGTAAATGAAAGTGATATACCAACCCCCAATTTACCAAACATAAATTATGAATATAAAATATAATAAAAAAATATTGGATTAACTGCAATATTTTTATTTAAATCACCCTTATATCAATGCATTATTATAGAAACAAGTTTTATTGCCTATTAAAACATTATTTTATAAGAACTAAATCTATGTTTCTAGAACCAGTTTAAGTCATTTCAAAACCAACTCATTTTTTACAAAATACCATGTTTTAAAACATATTTATAACTAAACTATAGGGTATATAAACATTTTTTACGTAAATATTGACGGATTTACTGATTAAAAATATAATGATAAGGTTTGAAACATTTCAATTCTAAAAAAAATTGGTTTTTTAAATCATATAATGTTTCTACAAGGCATAATGACCCATTTTAAATCCTTAAACCTATCATTTATTGACCATTTAAAAAAATAATTGTAAATATTAATAATGGTGAAATAATTTTTAAATAGACAAAAGTGTAAAAATAATACATAGAAAATTATCAAAATAAATGTTTCAGGTATCCTAGTTAAAATAAGACCCATTTGTAATAACAATTTAATATGGGTTTACCAAAAGTATTACCGTTGAAACTTATAAATAAATATCAAATTAAAATTTTCCATTTGAAAAACACCTATAAAAGAAAACGATACTAAAAGTATTTTTCATGTAAAAATAATTTTTTAATTCTAAAACCCTAATTCAAAAACATTTACACTTTTTTTATTTTTTAAGAGACTATAACTTGATTAAAATATAATTATTTCTATATCACCCAAGTAACAACCATCTATAATCGGTCTATTGAAAATAATCCATATGTTTCCTTTAAGTAAATGAAAAAAGGAAAATAACTCAGAGAGTATGTGGTACTTTCACCGCATCATCATGAAATAATAAACCAAACTTTTTGACCTGGATAAAAGGAACATAACAAAATAAAGAATACCACATAAATTTTTATGAGTAAAATCAACCATATAAAAACAATTGATATAAAAATACAATGAAAATAAAACAAGGAAAGGAGAATCCACACTATTAGAGAATATCAAGTGAGTGATAGGTTTAAAAAACCCATGATGGGTTCACGGAAATAATGATGGAGAACCAAGTAAAACCAATTATTTAATAAGAAAAATGGACATGTATTATCACAATAAAAACTACCCAACTGACATCTGAACTAGGTACCTGGTAGTAGGGGACAAGGTACCCAGTGACCATCTTCTATTAGTTACCCAAGAAATTCAACCCATATAATCTATAATAATAACATCCAAGATCATCTACCCATCATAAATCCACCATAAATCCACCTTATATTCTCCAAAAATTATATTCATTAAAAAATAGATTATCTTCAGAGATATAAAATTGTAAAAAATTATTTATTTTACCTTCACATCCTTAGAAAAATCAATTTTGAAACAACTTAAAAAACAGGGATCTAATTTAATCAAATTTACATTAATATAACACTAATTTTCTAAAATAACATTTGGATTAAATTTGGAAATAAGAATCCTTAAAACACTAGATTACTATAATTTCCAAGATTAGTTAAAAAATTATATTGGATATGAAGATTATAGTTTTTTATTTAAATTAAAAAAATTTAATTCTAGATTAATACAAACTTTTTGAAAACACTAAATGTTTATTCAATTAAGGTGAAATAAAAATCACAAAACTAAAAAATTTAAAGTAACACCACTATTAAAACCACTAACAAATAATTTAGTTGATGTAAAATTCATGAATATTTTAAAACATTATTTTTTATTAGTTAAACCCTTTAAGAATTTAAGACTGAAAACCCTTCCACTTCTTTATGAAAAACTGGATAAAAGAATATACTTATACACAAACCATAAATTCCTAAATCAAGAAACTTCTTATGAAAAAACTATAAAAATGCATACAAACCACAAAATAAAAGGATATAATTTGGTCGAACAAAAAACATGGAGATTATTAATCAGCCTATAGATCAAGATTGAAAATATATCTTGGATTTTCAAAAAAACAATGAGAGTCATAGATGATCAAAATTAAAGGATTGGAATCCCATGTGTTTGGAAAAGGTACATTATTTTAATAGGACATAAGAGTAGTCCCACTATCAATGAATAACCTCTTAGTAACATAAGTATTAGATTTCCCCACAATATAAATATAACCTGAACCCTCAAAATAATCCTTGGTTAGAAGTTATTGAATAAGAAAATAGACTACAAAAAAAACCAATCAATATTTTTTATTGTCCCCCCTAGTTGTATCTTCTAGAAAAAGGTAGAAGACTATAGATAAAATTTGTATCTAAGAAATACTCTAGAGCATGATTAAAATTTTTTCATTGTTAAACAACACCCACCACTCTTTTTTGGGATTTACATTTTACATGGCCATATTAACCAAATAAATGGTACTGATTTGATTCATAGGTACAATTTTACTTGATGAGGTTTGTGTGTCCACACTAATAAAATTCCACAATTGGCCACCTCAAAGGAGGGGAAACCAAAATATACTCACTTTGAATCTATTGAAAGATCAAAGATTGAAATTAATTATTCTTGTCCTTGCTTATGTTTTTTTAAAGTCCCATGATCTTCCATACCCTGATCCTTTACTTCCATTATCATAATATCTCACCAAAAAAAGAATATTTTTCAAGAAAAAATGAGCATACCCACATACAGTGCTATTTAGAAAATTTGACACATTCAAATAAGAAGTGGATTTATTGAACCCATTCCACGGTTTTTGTTGGTGATATTTCATTATATGGTCAATGAGAAATCATTTAAAACCCAAAGATTTTTAAATAATAACATTATGTTTGATAGCATATACAATTTATAACACTGATATTAAATGAGAAAGAAGGTATTATTATTATTTAAATATGACCATTATAATAAAGTCATTGAATTGGAGGGTATGAATTTAAGTAACCAAAATTTTAATTATATGAAAATTTGTTAATTAACATATAGGAAATAACATACAATTTTTTATTAATCTCATATTATGCTTCAAAATATGTTTTCTTCAAATAATATATTTATTTCATTTTGTGGTAAAATATTATATATAATTTTTAAAATATTTAGAAAATGTATATTCTTAAATTAAATACATTTCTGAGATAAAAATTTCCAAATTTTCATTTATTCAATAGTTATGAATTTTTAGAGATGATTTATTATTCTATGAATAAGATAAATAAACATATTTATTGAAAACTATTTTTTTTGTTTCATGAATTTAAAAAGTTCCATATTAATTTAATATTTTTAAAATAAAAATTAGTTCAATTATCTTATTAATAATTACGTTATGTTCATTGGAATCAACTTTATTTTTAAATTTGGTATAAAAATATTTTTATACTTAATTTGATTTTTTCAGAAAAACTGTTTTTTTTTTGCATCCTACATTTTTATGTTATAATAATTTATTAATCTTATAGAAACTAAATCATTAAAAATGGATTCAATATTTGGAATATAGATGTCAAAATTTGGTAAATTAGTCTCTTTATTTATTAAATATTATTTGTAACTATAGTATATTTTTATCAACTCAGAATGGGTAAAACAGGTAAAATAAGTTAAAAACATTGGGATAAGGGAATAAAATTTATCTAAAATATTAATTTATAATATTACATATGTGGAGTTCAAAACATTCAATCTAATTCTATAATATGTGTTCACTTGGTTCCATATCTCCTTGATTATGACTTTTATATTAATTAAAGTAAAAGATAAAGACAAAAATGTCACACTTTTGACTTTAATATCTCTAATATTTTTTAATAAGTTTAAAAAGTGGTTATGATTGGTTATAATTGTTTATCTAAAAGATAATTTTTTCATACTAATTTAATTATAAATTCTAGTGACTAAAAATTTACCCAATGTTCTTACACAATGCAAACCTAATATATATTCAACTAATTGAAAAAAATAAATTAATTGTTCTTAAAAATATAAAGAGTAATACTATTTAGATGAATTATCATGTTTAAATAATTTTCCTCAAAACATATAACATATTAGAGATTTTTTAAATTATTTTTCTTAAAATTCCATTATTTTCATATTGTGTTAAAAGTCAAATTATATGAATAGTGTTAAAATTACATTAATAATTTTTTATGAAAAGTAATATTTTTAAAAATTACATAAAAATTATAAAAATATATAAGGACTAAAATTTGAATGATAAATGGTTAGAATTATCATCCCTTGTCTATTTATGATCCAATTTTATCCTTATAAGTAAAATTATAACCCTTTAAAAGTGGAAAAGTTGTTACCACAATTAAGATAAAATAAGTTAATTAAGTGGTTAAACTAAAGGATATGGTTTAAAAACACCACTTAAACCATTAAAAATTTAATTTTTTAATGGTATTTCAACCACATTCTACCTTATCATCTAATATATATCTATTTGGAATAATATTTCTTTGAAATTACTTTATTATATTCTAATACTTTAAGAAATTACAAGAGTGCGCCTCTCCCAACTTATAAAAGGGAACCACGCCTTTCTCTTCTTTACACCACATTAGACCATCTATCCCAACCAAACCCTACCAAATTATCTTATAAATGTACCTATTTATGATTTATTGGTTTTGGTATTCTAAAAAAACATTCTAAGGGTCCACAAGAAGGGATAAAAAAGTGGCATACAGAATAAGAGGTAGTCATCATACCCAACCTCTTTAAATTTGTTTCTTCTTATACCTTCTATAAATATATGATTTTATTCATAAAATTATAACTTATGTATCATAAATATACTTAATTATTATTATGATCATAAAAAAACTTTAGTCTCTCACTTTTCCTTAAAATGGTAAGTGAAAGTATCACTCGTTCATATGTATAGGTAAACATATCCATGTAGTGATACAATTAATTTTCCATATCTATATTTCATGGATGGTTATTACGTTGAGTTTAAATTATTTATATTATATTTGTGACATAATTATTCATATATAATTATAATATCATATCTACCAACTTACCTTCCAATTCATTGGAAAATGATAATATCTTTTGTGCATACGTGTGGAATACCACCTCCATGTAATGATGTGATTTATTTTTTATTTTTGATTTACATGGATGGTAATAAGTTTGTTAATGAATATATATGTTTTATATGATATAATAAAGAATCATAAAATCTAGCTTATTATTTACCTTTCTTTTTTCCATTCTTCAAAAAGTGAAAACAACATTCTTACATACATACGACCAACCATCTATATAAATGGTATTATTCATTTTTCTACATATAAATTTTATTTATGAATATATATATATATATAATATATATATTATTTTTATATCATGTTTAACATTTTGGAGAAGATGTAACCACGATCCAAGTACCATGATCAGAACCACTGAACCAAAATTCTAATGAAATTTGAAATAGTGAACAACCAAAAATGATGATTTTAAAAATTATTTCTTAATAAATGGATATTAAAATGTTATATAAGTGGATAATATATGAAATTATAAATATTTACATGAATTGGGTATAGAATTATAATAATTTTTTATTTATTATTTAGGATTTTAAATAACATTCAAATAAACTAAAAATTGATGTAATGAGATTTCTTCTCAGTTTTATTTCTGTGACACACATGTCCTAATAACCACTTGTATCCTTAATGTGGTGTATATACTTCCAATTATTGTATTATTGGATAATTATTACCAAATATATGGGGTTTAAATTTCTATTTAAGGTTCTTTATTTCATGGGTATTATGATTGAAATGTTACTGAAGTGGTAAGGGTTTTATGTTATGATCTCATTATTTATCGAGATTAATTATGACTAAATTTTTGATGATGAAATTTTTTGATCTAGATCTCAATAATTTTATGAATTATAATTTACTATGGTATTTGTTTTTGAAATTAAATTTTTTCCTTAATTTTACTCACTTTGAGAACTCAAGAGACTGAAAAAATGTTTTTATGAAAACCAAATTTATTTTTCTACTTTGGTAAAAACTCAATCCTCTTCCATATCCATGATTTTCAAAAAAGTTTTCAAGATTTTTTTATATTCTCCATTTACTATTTAAATTTATTTTTATCCATGTTTGACTTTTTACAAAAATATTCAACATATCATTTTCTAAATGAGGTGTTTTTGTCTTTTTATAAAAAAATGTAAAGTTATATTTGTTTTAATATACATGGTATGAAATTAATTTTACACTATCATGACCTCACAATGATTTGAAGATTACTTTACAATTTTAAAAGGTTATTTTCAATGTAATTTGTTTGCATAATATGTTGGAAATTTTTATATTTTATCTAAGTTATTTCAAAATGAAAAGGCATTATTATCATGAAATATTCTTGTGATATTTTAAATAATATTTTTATCTATGATAAAATCCTTTGATCATAATTATTACTTACTTGCGATATGATTCAATGATTTGAAACGGGTTATTTCTCAATATGGTTTAATATTATGATGATTATATGTTTACAAAACACATTTATTTCCCATGGTTTATGCCTTGATGAAATGTTGAAATATTTATGAAACTTTTTTCTTTTTCATGGGTTATGATATGACCATGTTGAATTTATATGGATGAGTTATGATTATGAGATTTTTGGATCCATTAAATTCCTCTAATTCATTGGGTAAAGATGAATAACTTATGATTTAATTATGTTATGCATGAAACTCTTTTCATATTCACAATTTTATGCTTTGACCAAACTTTCATGTATATAAGATGATGTGTGGACCTGATTTCATATCCATAAGTTTATGTGGGGGCCTGATTTAATGTCATTAACTTAATTAGTTAACCTATTTCCATTTATACATGTTCACAATGTTATAATATTATATTTTTTCCTATATTCCTTTGTCAATGTTATACTCTCATCGATCATGTTTGTTGACTATTTTATGATTCATATCTTATAAACTACCATGATTTAGGCCGTGACTCCATATTATGATCTATGATATATGGGGTATGATTATTAAATGGTAATATTATATTACCAAACCATTTTTTTAATTTTATACTTAAGTAATTATTGATATATCCATTATTAACCCTTTATGGTCATTAGAGCAAACACTCTATTATGTATTCCGTTTTCTTTGTTATGAAGAAAATTTTTAAGTCGGTAATATTAATGATTTGTACTTTTGGGTAGATATTTTTGAGATATACTGAATATATTTTATGAAATAAAAATATTGTGTATATATTCTCCAAAGAAACTAAAATATTACAGTTATGGAGTGGTTCATAATGTTATGTATTTAATATCTAACTAATAATATGTGATATTTATGTATAAGAATTATGGGTTTCTATACCTCTATAATAGTGGGTTCTCGATAAGGAAATATTTTTCCCTTATTATAAATATTTTGATCCGGATTTATCAAATTATATAAGATAATAGAATTTCTTTCTAGATTATAATTTTCAACCTCTCTTTTTTGTATAGAAGGAGATGTTTTCATAGGATGAATCGTCTATAATAGAGTATGGAATGACATTTAAACATGAAGGACCTCATAACCTACTGAGAAGGGATCAGTAAATTAGGGTTTTCAAATTTTTCTACTAATGTGATGGATCTTGTTCCCGCATTTCTAGGTTCCTGTTAAGCTTTTCTAATGGTAATGTGCAATAATTTAAACATTCACATGCATATATACAAAACATAAAATTTACATTGATCACCCCTAATGGCTAGTACAAGGAGTATACACCAATAGTGTGTTGGTCATACCAGAATACACTAATCTTAACTAGTTGTGGAATATAGATGTTTATACATAATCACATTATGCTAGGCACACTGCCTTTAAAAGATTTTAGGGATAGCACATTGCATCCCTCAGAACACTTCTATCGATAACCCCTAGTTCACTTTCTTGGGTGAAGTCATACTCAATTTAACAACTTGAAGGTAACTTTAGTAGATTGGAGTTTAAGTCTTTTTCCTTGACTAGAATGAGACTCAACTTCCATCTAATTCCTGACTAGGGGCACTTGAAATCACTATTCACTTAGACATGATCTTCATAAGTACTGTTCACGGTGCTCCTTTGTAAAGATCACAACTTTCATGAAGCAAACAACCTTCATGGGAAAAAAATCCTTCATGAAGACCAATATCCCATCTCACAATACCCCATAATCACGACGCACCAATTAATCATAATCATTTGAATTATTCAATACATAACTAGTCTTTTCATGATGTTCAATATCATATAGAAAACCGTATTTTCAAAGATCACAAAATCCTTGAAATCAGATCGATATCTGATTTTCTCTAAATATTTTCATATCATATTAAATTGGGGTAGCCACGTATATATATACCGAACCATTCATGATGTGTCACCACCACTTAAAAGATTTTTAGGATATTTCAAATCACCTTCACAGAGCTCCTCCATTCATGAAGCACCATTGATATTTTTCTTGGTCATGAGGATCTCCATCAAACTATCATGTACTCGTGATTCACCACTTCACCTAATTATGTATAACACCATCAAATAATACTTCATTCTCAGATACCCCTTATGCAAAACCTAGTTTTCATGAAATCCATTAATTTTCAATTTTTATAAATATTTGATTCCAAAAACAACTTTTTATGATGGTAGCCTCTTCCCCCAAATTTTGATCCCAAAAATTTGGAAAACACTTGGAAACAATTACACATTCAATGATATTATCATAATGTAATATATGATCACTTATCTTAAAAAATACTTGTTCAACCAAGTGTGGATTGAAAACAAACACAAACCAAACTCTATTTTCAGAAAAGAACCACATTGGTTCCAACAAAAACTTTCCCGAAGAATAAGTTACTTGACTTAGAATTACATTAATATGGATAGGTTCAACCCCATTCCTCTCTCTCCCTTTATTTTTATATGAATACATCTTTCAACTTAAGAAATATATTTAGAAAAAGACAAGATACTTGTGTTTTCATTATCGTCATTTTTGAAGACAAACTCCAAATATAGGAATGAAGAGTCTAACCATTAATATATATTGAAAATAAAAAAGTTATACTTTGAATATAAATAATAAAATTACAATGACTATTATAAGTAATGGAATGATTACACTATTACTTAATGATATATTAAGTATGATTTAAACAATATATGAGAACATATATACTGACATTAGTTTGGAAATATTTACAATCAAATTCAAAATAATTAGATTATAATTAATGTTATATTTTAGATGATCTAAATTATAAAATGATGTACTTTAATGGCATAGTCTAAAATTTAACAAGGTTGTTCTAACCAATAAAACCCATAATCGGGCTTAAAATATTTTAAGACGTGTTTTTAGTATAACATTAATGAAACAAACTATCATCAGTGTATTGGAAAACTATCACCCATATGAATAAATTATTAACACATATAGACCTAATAATTAAAAATAAATATATGGGAAAACAATATTTATTTATTTCTAATGTTTTAGTAAATATGAGTCATCAATTCATTTAGATATTAATAAAGTAAAAAAATATAGTAATGAACATGATATATTAAGACACCATATGTGTTACTATCTAACGATTCCTAGAATGATGTTTGAGGTCTGAGGAAATATGGCAGAATCAAGGAAAAAGGAAAAAAATAGGTCTTGAATTACCCATATAAACTCAAGTTTCTATCATAATTTTACTGGAAATATATATTTATGGGTTACAACTTGAGTCACAACCATCCTATCTTCCAACTAATCCCAATTCACATACTCAAGATCCTTATTTTTGGGTTCTATGATACCATTTTTTTCATTTCTGACTAACATAACTGTAGGAAACCCAATACATGTCATCAAAACACTTCATAGATACATCTCAAACACCATAGGTTTTCATAATTGTTTGGGGGGATAATAATAAAATTTGAGATGGTTTCCCTAATTAAATTATGTACGAAAATAATCCATGTATGTACCCATGTTTGGTACAACTATTCCAAGAATGGGATTACAAGCTATGTAAATGATCACCAATGGATGTGAGTAATAATTGTTTTTAAAAATAGAGTGAGGTATGATATTACATATCCAAGAATTACATACAATACCAATCCAAAAACATAAATTGTGTCTATAAAATATGGTATAATAATAAATAAATATAAATACATGGATAGTGTAAGAAAAACATGGAATAAGGTCCCCAAGAAGGTATCTCATATGTAAAAAATATCCCAAGATACATCACAAATATCCTAAGGGCCATTGAACAGTTTATGCATCAAATGTCTAAAAAGTATATCGCCAAGATCCAAGCTCCTCATGAGACTAGATACCATTCTTAGTGGGGGTATTTCCTTTACCAATGTCATGTCAATTTTTTTTCACATATCCCTTAAGGGCTCGTGCAAGGTATGAGTGAAACAAAACTTGTTATAAATCAACACCCATTTCAAAAACACGGTGTCATTTTTAGGCATGAATTTATTAATTATTGAATTTTTTATTATTTACTTTATTTTTAGGTCTGTTTACTTGTAATTTTTTTAAAAATTGAGAAAATATTATTGTCACAAGGTTTGTGTACGATCAGTGAAAATCATGAGACCCAACCATGAAAACCATTCAACACTTTTCAATGGTTCCAACATGATTGGTGTATATTTTAATAAGGGTTGCCCTATTCCATCCTCGTGGTTTCTACAATGTTTGGAAAACTATGTAGAAAAACCTTTCATCCTACCCATGTTCATTAAAAATTTAAAGTTTCATATTTCCCATTTCATATTTCCCATTTCTCATTTTATCCCATTTTTAAAGAGACCTAAGGATAAATACATGCATTCACAATCATTTTATATTATTATTCATTAAATATATCAATAATACACTTACTAGAACCATAATGGTTTATTTTATTTTTGATACTAGATACATAACAAACTTATTTATTAATATTCTTCAACATCTTCCTCAGTTTTCATCTTACATAGTTTCCTTATTTAACAAATCATTACTTAATACCTTTCTTCATAACCTGGGGAAATAGAAACATAAGAAAGGGTGATATAATATTCCTAATAATGGTAAACATAGGATATGTAAATTTAATATCATAATTGAGAATAACATAATCATAATAGTATGATAATATAATCCCAACTTGTGAAAACATACCACAAAAATCATTGACCATAAATCATGAGTCATGACATAAATAATTATCACAACAAAATACATGAGTTATAAGGGTGACGAATCATAAAAAATCAATCATGAGACATGATAGAATATCATAATAAAAATGTGGAAGTTTTTAACATAAACATATGTATAGAAAATAAATTCCTTACTCAAAGATAACTTCTAAGACCATCATAATATAATGGATAGAGCTCGATAATAAATTAGGTTCAATATCAATCCCCTTTCATACTATCTCATGGGAAAACTAGTTTTTTCAATAAATTAATGTGATATATAATTATGGACCCACCCATCACATAATGAAATATATATATCTATGTTCTATAAGATCGTGAAAAAATTCATCGTGCCTTAATTAATTGGTGAAAAAAAACAATTTTCATGAAAGCAACCTTACAAAATCATCATAATCCATCCATAGAAAGAATTCGGATTATATCATTATATAATATCATTATATAATCATAAAAATCATTTAATTATATTCACATTGATGAAAAAACTATTATAAAACCATTATAAATAAACATTTAAAACAAAATAATAAATATCATTTTTTTATCATTTTATAAAAGTCAAAAAAATCCTAAATAATTTTGAATAGGTTTTTATTTAATGAAAAATAAAAAATTTGAAATTATACCTCATTATTAAGAAATTATGTGTTGGAGGTACAATATTTCAATGCCATAAATGTTAAAAACAATTATTTCAAGACTATTATAAAGAAATAATAAAATAAACCATTTATAAATAAATGATGATATAGTATAACAATACGTTTATAAAAAGTTTAAAATAGATAATAAATTGCATATTTTTTTTGAAGAACATGATTATAGAGGATAATTATTTCCATCCAAAAAGGATAAATATGGTCAAAATTTCTTAAAAAAATTCTTTTGGCCTTTTTTTGTACCAAATAATTGGTAAATTGAAAGAATACATGAACAACATAGAAATAACCAAATTAAAAGTAAATATCTGATGTTTAATCGAGAAATATCATATAATTAGCCCAATAGAAATTAAAAAATATTAAATCCCAATAAGAAGTTAGATTTCATCGTAAACTATTTTCTCAATTCCCTATTTACTTCATACATGCTTTGAGCTCCTACATAACAAACTTATATTCATTATAAACCAATATGAGAACAATAATATTTTTTATACTACTTTATAACAATCTCTTATAATTTCCAATTACATGTTTATTAAAAATTCTTCATTAAAATAAATATGTTAGTGTTTACTTGTCACATACATAACTTATTTTAATGTTATATTCAATTTAATTTCCATTATTGCTTTGTTTTGGGGGTTTCCCATCCATTTTTGGAGAAATGGGCGAGTTTTCATGATTTGGACCAAACCATGAGCTCAATTCCAGATTTAAAAATTAATTTTGATTCCTTTATAAATCCTTCATTTTTCAACATTTTGTATTCATTCCAATTCCTGCATTGCCTCTCTGGACCTAATAACACCACCACATTAATTTGGACCATTTAGAAATCCTTAATCATGGTGTATTTAAGTTTTTATTTAAGGGATTGGGCCTACCCAAAGGCCCATTTCCGACATTAAAAATAATTTTTAATTATTTAATATCTCCTTAATTTTATATTTTTTTCAGTGATTCTACTTCCCTCTTGAAGACACTATCCCTAGAATCACCCCCTTTATCGGTTTTGCATTTTTGGAGCTCATTTGAACCCCGAAGGAGGGGTGATTCTTCTCTAAATTTATCAAATACCCCAGATTTAAAGAGTTAAATTCATTCATTCATATCACCTTAAATATTTACTCTTTTCCCCCATTTAATTCCCCAAATGACCTCATAATCATCTTTCGATCCTCACTATTAGGTTTTTTTGCTTTGAAATTCATCATTTGGTTAATTTGGGGTAGTTGATTCAATATTTTTCAAGGTAAGTGTTCCTCCCTTCCACTTTTTCCATTTCCTTTGGGTTTCATCCCTCTTTCTTGATGTTCCATAGTGTCCAGAAACCAGAGTTCGTACCTAGGGTTTAACCATGAGTGTTTTGGTGAAAATTTGTTGTCTAGGGTGGGATTTATCATCCTTGTGGTGCCAGGGTGGTGCAGTTGATATTTCGCACCATGTTTTGAGTGATTCGACAATTTTGATAGGTGATTCTATGGGTAACCATTTAATGATGAGTTAGTTTGCTTTATTAAATAATTTTTTAGGTTCCTTATATGATGTGAATTATGTTAACACCAATTTTGGTAGCAATAGTAAAGCATTTGTTATTGAAGTTACATTTTTGTTTGGAGTGTTTATTTTTCAAATCCATTTCATGTGTTATCTCTTCTGGTAATTTTGTAAAATGTGGAACTGATTTATTAGTTGTTTAAAGGGGCTTCCAATTTTGGCTTGGTAAAGATATATTGTCATGTGGGCCTAAAAAGTGGTGTCTTTGAATGGTTTTTATGTGTGTAACCATATTATACTCCTTGAAAGTGTTTTATGGATTTCTGTGTTCTCATGGGAATATTTTGTGATATTATTCAAGGTGATTATATAACATTTGAAAGTGTATTATTACATGTTTATTAGGCTGATAATTCTGTTTTGGTAGGGGATTGGTGTGATTTTGGCTTAAAAATAGGTTTTTGAAATGGTTTTAATGTGAAAATATTGGGTATACTTCTTATAATTGTTTTATGAAAGTTTTGAATGGTTTATTGAGTTGTGTAAGAGGTGATATCAGAATACTGTTTTGGTAGGAGTATATTTTTAAAAGGTCCATTTCATTTGTGGGAAGGCTGTTATGTGATATGTATCATCGTGGAAATATTTTATTAAATTTTTTGAAGGATATATTGAGGTGTGAAAGAGATTTGAATGTGATGTAGACTATTTTGTGTGAGTGTGATGTGAAAATTTTCATTTTTGATTTTGAAAGGAGTTTTACGTGCCATGTGTGTGGGATGTTATATGAGTTTCAATATCTTATAATAGTTTTATAAAAAAAATTAATGGTGTTGTGGAAGTGTTGAAGAATTGTGAAGTGGGTTGTGGGCTATTTTGGTGTGAGTTGGATTTCAAAATCATTTTGAATGAAAAATAAGATTTTGTGACTTGGGTGGTTTACATATGGGCGGATTGGTGAATTTTTGCTATGGAAATAATATTTTCATGTTCAATGTATATTTCTTGACCTGTTGAACTTGTTTTAGCACAAGTAGAAAACCTGCGTATCCAGGTTGGTGGACGAGTACTTGTATGCTAGTGAATCTGTGGGGTTTGGCCTCAGTTTCACTAAGCAATATTGACGCTTACAATTCTAACTAAACAATGATGATGATGATTGGGGACCACTAGGTTATGGGTATGTTCTCTACTAGTGGCTCATGCACAGGAATGTATATTTGTGATGGTTACTCTCACCGAGATACGAGGTACCTGGGACCCATAGCTAGCTAGTGCCTAGGGGTTATTTCATATTGATTGTGCTCATTAGTTACTTTATACTTACCGTCGACATGTGGTACATTTGGATAGAAAATTATGTATCTTTGGTGTTTATTTTAAATGTGTTAACCCTTTAAAATAGACCACTTGAAAACTTTTTTTATTCAAAGTTTCATCTTTTAGAAATTGTAACTAGCTTTTCATTTTTTGAAAACATTCATGCTTTTTGTCTTTAAATGTTTATCACATGGAGTCTATTAGTGGTGATATCCTACTGGGCTTTGTCTCACACCCTACATACACAATTGGGTGTAAGTAGACTTTCATATTTTGTGTCACAGGTTTGGGTATATGTTTAATTTCATTGGTTCAGGTTTTTAGCGGTCCATCGTGATGCTGTGTTGTGGAGATGGATTGAGGGAGGTGCCTATTTCCATGTGTATGTTCTTGGGATGTATTTTCATGGTTTTTTACCTTTGAAATGGTCTTCATAAATTGTTTAAAATTGTGTAATTCATTTCTTAATTTTATTAAAAGTTTTTTTTGTTTGAAAAATCCAGTTTTGGTTTCTTGGTTTTGTTTGTCGTTTTATGTTTACAAATTCAGGTAAATCATTCCCAAACATAAATTTATAATACCTGGGTACTTGTTTCCAGCCTGTCGGGATCGGGAAATCCCTTCGGGTCTTTCCACGAACCGGGTTGGGTGTCAATTTTTAAGGCGACCAGATTCAGTTCGTGACAAAATGGTATCAGAGGAGGTTTATGTTAACTCTTTGGGTTAGGTTATTTGGGGGGTTGTTTGGATGGTATGGAGTTAGGATTATTGGGACATGAAATTCTATTTGTGGGTTGTGTTCCTGACCAGCACACCTCATGATGGGATTTTAGTCACTAGGGGAAGTCAATATTCATCTGATTCCTTTGGTTTTCATTGTTTGACGATGATCTGGGGAAATGAAAAGATAGTTGGGCTAATGGTCTCAGTGAGCTCCTAGGCCCTGGCAGGCCATGTGGAGTCGGGGATATTGCCCTAAAATAATCTCTGTGATGGTTAAGTGATTGTTATATGGCCACCAACCATACTTTCATGTCACACACCGAATCTTGTTCTCCCTCGTGTTGTCTTGTGTCCTTTAGTTTTGAAATCCTAGAAGTTTGGTTTTAAAGATAAAATTACGTGATTTTAAGAAGAATATGGTTTTTTTGGGTGAAATGATTTTCACTTAAATAATGAGGTGTTTTATATTTTAAATGGTGGAACTAAAACTTTATATTTTTTTTGAATTGGGAAAATGGCCTATTTACACCTCTGTTGAAACCAAGAAGTATGTTAAATTTTGTTTCAAAAAAGTATTTCTAGTAGAGTTTTCTAAACTATTGAAAGTTTTCTTAACGGGGATAAGTTGTTTTTAGATTAATGTGAATAACATGAAATTGAATTCATATCTAAATGTTTGTGTGTTTATGAAAAGTGTTTTTAAGTTGTAAACTGGTATTTTGATCTTGTGGTTAGCAGTCTTGAGAAAAAGGATATATTGGTTGACTGTTTTGGTTTTGAGAAGTGGAAATCATTTTTTTTAACATTTGGTACTTCCATGAGAGACCACATGCATGAGGTTATATGGGATGATGGATGGATATTGGAATGAATGGATGAGTTCCGGGACAGATATGAGGAGGGTGCCTAGTGTGGAAAAGAAACATGCATGTGTGAGGCCCATGGGGTACCATTGGTGGATATGCTAACCGCTGAACCGTTTTTTTTCAAAGAAATGTTTTTAAAGGGAAACATGATGTTGTGATGACTGGTTTAGGATGGTGTATATTATGTGATTTTTAAAATGTTGATGTTGTGGGATGTTTTGAGTCCAAGAACCCCTCATGTTTAAACAATGCTTTTGGTTAGTGTTCAGTTGGTAAGCTGGGTTGAAATGTTGGTTAGTGGTATCTTCTAATAAATGTTTCGGGCTACTTTTATGGCACTTCAATTCATGTATTTGGATCTGATTGTGGCTCATTTTTACAAATGGACCAGATTGGTTGGGACCTTGGGTTCTCTTACTGGATAAGGTATGCCGCCATTAAGGGTTAGTTCACAACCGAAGTAAAACACAGATTGTTTTTCCCATAAAAAAATCCTCCAGTTGATCAATATAAGGAACTATTATCTATATTTATTGATTGATTATACACCCATTCCTTTATTTGATTTTTGGATCCTCTTGTATCGGTAGAGTGATTGTTGAAGGTTGAAAGAGACCTTAGTTTCTTAAGTTGCATGATTCATAGAAGGTGGAACTGGTCTTTGGTTGTTATTGTGGATGAGTGTATGGATGGTGTCTAAGAGGGCGTCTAGGTCCTTCATAGTATCTTTGAAGAATGGGTTCATGTTTGACCACTAGTTTGTGAAATCTTGTCCTGAGAGGCCATTATGGCCACATTCTGGGATTGTGTGTTGTTTGGGGACTTGGCATAAGGTCCCTTTCCATGTATTGTTTCTTTCAATTACAACGGTCATGTCTGGTGACACCTTCTGATGTCATGTGCTCATTTGACAGTAAAGGTGAAGGTCGTACAATCCTGTAAGGGTCTCTATTATGTTGGGGGTATATCTCCCTTGGGAAAAAAATCAAATCCTTTATCATAGAGTAATGTATTTTATATGTGTCCTCCCCTTCCCTTGTTTCTCACTCGAAGAAACAAGGTGTGATGTGTGTGCATATTCCAATCCCTTGTATCAGTGAAATGTTTGGTTTTGGTAAAGTGAGTTATGGAGTATGTTATCTCTTGTTGAACTGATCGGGGTATGTGGTGTAGTTTTTTGTGGCACCGAAAGAAGAAGCTCCATAAAGGGGTTTCCAAATCTAACTGCGAGGCCGAAGATGCTTCAATCTTTTGAGATCTAACCATAGGTCCCAGAGAGAAGCAGACTCGTAGTCATGGGAAATCCAAGGTTCATTTAAAGCATTGTGCAGGTACTACCTTCAGTATTAAATATTGGAAGAGTTTAAACATCTAGTTTTTTCATCTTCCTTTTGTTGTTCTCATTTTAAGGAAAGAGATGGAGGGCCTCGTGCCCATGTTATCGCTCAATTTCATTTCTTTCCTCTTTGGTTTCCATTGTGTTTTTGGAGAAAGGTTAAAAATTTAGCTAGATAGGTTGAGCGCAAGGTTTTCACATGGTGAATTGTAATTATTCCTCAGAAAACCATGCAGATATAAGGATCCACATGTTTAGCACAAAATTTCTAAAAATTGTGCAGAATAACCTTGTGGTCATCCCAACTCTTTGAGTTTTGGGGTCTTTCTGTGTTGGCCCATGCTGGTCAGTTAAGATGGTTGGTTCTTATAGTGAAGAGACCCACCATGGGTCTCATGTATGTTCTTTCGGAAATTTCTAATTGAAGCCCACCCCTTGTAATAAAGATTTCGTCCGGGCCTCCCCATGTTATTTTCCCGAATATGTCTCAGAAAAAATATATTATGTTGTCTCTTATGGTTGGGAGCCCATTTTTATCTCCCCATACCAGTAACTCGGTTTTGTCCATGGTATTGGATTAGAAGTGGGTAGTCTCTTTCAGATATATCTAACTACCTACATCTTACATGGGTAACCATTGGTATTGGATAGTGGCCAACGGTTTAGTTATATCAAGATACGTGTAACCTTGTTTGATGTGGTTTTTTGTTTGGGTAAATTTCTTGAGCCTTGTTCATATTTAGTTTGAGGATTTTTCCTTTGGGATAAAGTTTGAATGTGCTTGATTGTTTTAGGAAGGTGTTGTATGTTTTGGTTGTGAAATATTCCTTCCTTAATTGATCACTAGAGGTGTTTTGGCCTTTGGGGGCTAAACCTGGCAAGGGAGTACCTCTTGGATTCTCAGTTGGGTTTGTTTATTACTTTAGCTTTGGTGTGACTTTTCGGGGAAGAATTTTTTCATTGTTGGGAGAATTTTCACATACATAACTTATTTTAAAGGTATTTTTAATATAATTTCTATTATTGCTTTTTTTGGTGGTTTTCCAGCCATTTTTGGAGAAATGGGTGTGTTCTCATGATTTGGACCAAACCGTGATCCTAATGCTAGATTTAAAAATTAATTTTGTTTCCTTTATAAATCCTTCATTTTTAAACATTGTTTGTCCATTCCAATTTCTACTTGGCCTACCTAGACATAATAATACCACCATAGTAATTTGGAGCATTTATAAATCCTTAATCATGGTGTATTGCATTTTTATTTAAGGGATTGGGCCTGCCTGAAGTCCCATTTCCTACATTAAAAATAATAATTAATTATATAATATCTCCTTAATGATATATTTTTTTCTGTGATTCAACTTTCCTCTCAAAGACACTATCCCTATAAACACCCCATTATCGGTTTAGTATCTGTGGAGCCCATTTGAACCCCAAAGGAGGGTGATTCTTCTCTAAATTTATCAAATCACCCATATTTGAATAAGGTAAATTCAATATTTCATATATCCTTCAATATTTACTTTTTTCCCCAATTTCTGTCCCCACATGAACTAATATTCATCATTAGAGCCTCACTATCTATTTTTGTTTCTTTGAGATTCAACATTTGGTTAATTCGGGGTAATTGCATCAAGATTTTTCAAGGTAAGTGTTCCTCCCGTCCACTTCTTCCATTTCCATAGGGTTTCATCCCTCTTTCTTGATGTTCCGAAGTGTCCAGAACCTGGAGTTTGTAAATAGGGTTTATCCATGAGTCTTTTTGGTGAAACTTTGTGGTCTAGGGCTGGATTTATCATCCTTGTGGTGTCGGGGGGTTGATATTTCACACCATGTTTTGAGGGATTTGAAAATTTCAGTATGTTATTCCGTGGGTAACCATTAAATGATGAGTTAGTTTTCTTGATTAAATAATTTTTCATGTTCCTTATATGTTGTTCATTATGTGAAAACCATTTTTGGTATCAATAGTAAAGCATTTTGTATTAAAGTTACATTTTTGTTTGAAGTGTGTATTTTTCAAATGTATTTCAGGTGTTATCTCTTTTGGTAATTTTGTATAATGTGGAAGTGATTTATTAGTTGTTTAAAGGGGATATCAATTTTGGTTGGGTAATGATATAGTGTCATGTGGTCCTAAAAAGGGGGTCTTTGAATGGGTTTCATGTGTGTAACCTTGTTATACTCATTGAATGTTTTTATGGATTTGTGTGTTCTCATGGGTATCTTTTGTGATATTGATCAAGGTTATTATATAACATTTGAATGTGGATTATTACATGTTGATTTGGTTTCCAATTATATTTTGGTAGGGGATTGGTGTGGTTTTAGCTTAAAAATAGGTTTCTGAAATGGGTTTTATGTGAAAAGCTTGGGTATACTCCTTATAATTGTTTTATGAAAGTTTTGAATGGTTTATTGAGTTGTGTAAGATTTGATATCAGAAAAATATTTTGGTAGGAGTATAGTTATAAACGGTCCATTTCACTTGTGAAAATGTTGTTATGGGATATGTATGATCTTCGAAATATTTTATTTAATTGTTTGAAGGAGATATTGAGGTGTGAAAGAGATGTGAATGTGATGTGGACTGTTTTTTGTGAGTGTGATTTGAAAAATTGAATTTTTGATTATGAAAGGAGTTTTATGTGCCATGTGTGTGGGCTGTTATATGAGTTGAAATATCTTATAATTGTTTTATAAAATACTTTAATGGTTTTGGGGAAGTGTTGAAGAAATGTGAAACGTGTTGTGGGCTATTTTGGTGTGAGTAGGATTTCAAAATCATTTTGAATGAAAAATGGAATTTTCTGACTTGTGTGGTATACATATGGGTTTTTTGGTAAATTTTTTATGTGAAAATAATATTTTCATGTTCAATGTTTATTTCTTGACTTTTTGAACTTGTTTGAGCAAAAGGGGAAAACTTGGGTATTAGGTGGGTGGACTAGTACTAGTATGCTAATGAATCTGGGGGGTTTGGCCTCAGTTTCACTTAGCAAGATAGACGGTTAGAACTCTAACTAAACTATGATGATGATTATTGGGGACCACTAGGTTATGGGTATGTTCCCTACTAGTTTCTCATGCACGGGAATGGATAATTTTGATGGTTACTCTAACCGAGATACGAGGTAACTGGGACCCATAGCTAGCTAGTGACTTGGGGTTATTTCTTATTGATTGTGATCATTAGTTACTTTATACTTACCGTCGGCATGTGGTGCATTTGGCTGGAAAATTACGTATATTCGGTGTATATTTTAAAAGTGTTAACCCTTTAAAATAGCCCACTTGAAAACTGTTTTTATTCAAAGTTTCATCTTTTAGAAATTGTAACTAGGCTTTCATGTTTTTGAAAACATGCATGCTTTTCTTATTTTAATGTTTATCACATGGAATCTCATAGCGGTGGTATCCTACTGATCATTGTCTCACACCCTTCATAAACCATTGTGTGTATGTAGACTTTCTAATTTTGTGTCACAGGTTTGGGTACAGGTTTAATTTCATTGGTTTGGGTTTTTAGCGGTCCATCGTGATGCACTGTTGTAGAGATGGCTTGAGGGAGGTGCCTCTTTCCATGTTGATGTTCTTGGGATGTCTTTTCTTGGTTTTTTACCTTTTTAATGTTCTTCATACATTGTTTAAAATTTTGTAATTCAGTCTTGAATTTTAGTAATATATGATTTGGTTTGAAAAATCCAGTTTTGGTTTCTAGGTTTCGTTTGACATTTTATGTTTACAAATTCAGGTAAATTGTTCCCAAAAATCATTTTGTGATACCTGGGCACTTTTTCCAGCCCATGGGGATCGGTAACGCCCTTTGGGTCTTGCCACGGACCGGGTCAGGTGTCGATTTTGAAGGCCACCAGATTCGGTTCATGACATTAATGTTCTTTTTCCATGCATGTTTCAGTACAACATTTTTTTCCTTGTTATATAATAATAATATTTTCATAAATATCATATTTATTTATTATATACACTTTTATAATTATCCATGTAAGGTTGTGATGAAAAATGGAATACATCGCTTTATAGAGGTGGTAGTCCCCACAAATACATGAGCGATGTTTTCATTTTATAATTGATGGAAATAATGGAAGGTAAATAATAATCAATTTTTGTAGAATAATAATTATTTTGTATTTATAATATATAATCATTAAATAAATCTTTATAACCATACATATTATGGAGTGATGAAAAATTAAATGTGTCTCTTCATGGAGGCGTTAATCACCACACAAGCACACACGACGCTTTTATTTTCCATTAGTTGGATGAGAAGTATATAATTAAAATTAAATAAAAATAATAACATTTAAATATATTTATGATAAATATTTAATAATATTAGGATTAATATAATTTATTTGGTGGAGATTGAAGAAGAAATAAACTTAAAAGAACTCGGTTAATATAATCACCTCTTCTTTGGGTGTCCTCCTTTGAGAAACACTTTATGCTTTTTTAGGTTGGACTTTTGGTGAAACCAAAATGACTAGGTCATGATTAAGGGTGTTTTAAAGTAATTTGGGAATATATTGGTTTAATTATGTTGATAAATATGTGTGAATAAGTGAGTATAGTTGGTACCATTTAATAAGTGAGAGGAGGGGCACCCATATAAATATTAAAAACATTATATATAATAAATCTCATTATATAGGTGAACCAAAAACGACAATTTTAGAATATAATTTGTTGAATTTAAAATTTAACTCAACTAATAAGATTATAGATAATATTTTAATATATTTAAAAATTTATACTTTAGTTTTCTCACTTTTTATCCCATTTTACTCATAACTGTGATGACTTTACTTTTACCGTGGTAAATATTATTTATGACTAAAAATAAAATTTATTAAATTACCAAAATTATAAATTATGATTCTAAATATTTAATACATTTTATAAAATTTAATTTCTGAAGGTGTAGTAAATTAAGTCTGTTATCCATGCACCAATCCCGTAAAAACATTTTTTGAAAAAAAATTGTATCTTTAAACATAAAAATGATTTTATTCTAATTACATACCTAGTAAGAACCTTTATATTAATATTAATTTATATAATTTAATATATTATCTAAAAAATTCATTAAAACCATTCATTAATTGTTATTAATTAAATTTATTAATATAAAAATATATTGCATGGATAAAAGAAAAGTTTTCTAAAATTTTTTTTTACTACATTCAAATGAATTTATCTTTATTTGTAACCATTTGATAATTAATGTATCATTAATGATTATTAATTCATAAAAAATAATTTTTCAAAATTTTAATATTCTAAATATGATAAATTATCTTTTAAATAAAAACATATTTATTAAAATTATGTATATAGACAAGACATTTTAGTTTGGCTAGGAATTTTTAGACTAGAATTTAATATCATTACATAAAAATTTCATGGATATACTTAATTTATTTTATTATCTATTAATTTAATTATATATATAATTTTTATTTATATCATTCCTCAAAATTATTAATTATAAAAAAATAAAAAAAAATTAACAAAACAGTATCTTTAGAATCATTTGTATTTTCTTATGTGATTTTGACCACTTTTATTGTATAATTAATTTATTTATCCATTTCATTATCTTGTAACTTCTTCCACTTTTGTATTATTAATTCATTATTCACTTAATTTTAGTGTTTTATGTGTCAAAAGCTATCAAATTTATCAAATATATTTAAATGAAAATATATTCTGAAATCACGATGTGCTACATTCTATCCCTTTATATGAATTTCACATTTATATTTCATTTACAATGATGAAATAATGGAGAAAATTTATTTCTCATTATATCCTCAGGTTCCATGTAGCTTCCTCAAACATATGGATTCACCAAAACAAATTCCCAAGTGGGTTGTCTTGTTCTGTATCACTTTTTCCCTTCAATCCAAAATCTCTAGTAGTTGTTCAACATAAGAAATAGATAACACCGGTGGTACAACAAATGAGTTCCACACAAGTGAATGATCAGGTATTTACTTCCCCAAAATAGATAAATAGAACATATAAATATATTGGTAGAGGTACTTTGGAAATGTCATGTGACAATATACTATCTCAATGCGATAAAGTATCTTGAACATACTTATATATCTAGGGTACAAATTCTCCTTTCTTTCAATATCTATGAACCTTATTCCATGGATATGTTTGAATAAATACCTTATCACGAACTTTGAAAATTAGATCATGGAAAAGATTGTAGGTATAAACATTCTATGGACTTTAATCTTCCATTATGTGTTTTTAATGGATCTATCATTCTTTAATGTTTCTTTGGCTGGTTGAGGTCCCACTAGTTAATATTATTTATCTTTATCTCAGTATGTTGGAGTTATGCACTTATTTATATAGAGGGATTCTTAAGGATCCATTTTCCCACTTGAGTGAAAGATACAATTGTTAGAAAAATTCAAATAGAGGAATCTGTTGATCCCTACAACCGTTGAAATCTATAGAGTAGGCTCTTAGTATTTCTTTATAGGTTTTAATAATTCACTCAAACTAACCATATATCCTTGAATGGTATAATTTTTTTAAAAAAAATAACTTTTTATTCAATTCTTGTAGAAGGCTTCCCTATAAATTTGAGAAAAATATTGAATCTTGATCAGATATAATTGAGAGTGTAACTCTATAATACCATAATACATCCATAATTTAACACCTATAAAGTTGATCAAGTGGGGAATATTCTATGATTGAAATGAAATGTTCTTTGTAATGATATCAAATGACACCGAGATAGTGTTATTGCCTTTAGATGTATTAGGGAGCCATGTGGAAAAATATATGGTGATGTTGTACCATTTACTAATATGTATGGGTAATGGTTTCATCACCCCTTTAATATTATGATGTTTAACCTTAACTTACTGACATAACATTCATCATGATACATGGTGGATTTGGTGTTCTATACCCAACTCTTTGTACATTGCATCACATGTATATTCACAGATTTTAATATTAATAATGTATCTTATTAAATATTCTTTATTATTCTTCATAACTTTAATATAATAATGTAAATGTGTATCATTTGCATTGATAAGGTCATTGTAGTTCCTCGTAATGATGAGAACACTAAAATGCTATGATGATATTCTTAAATATTGTTTTTTCAGTTTGATATCTTTCTATGATGTGGCACATAGTATTTAGACATTCAGGTGTGAGTACTAATAAATGGATGAGACTATATCTCATGAAGTTCAAAATTTCTAATCTCTAAGACAAGAAATTAAGAGAACATACCCACCATTAAGAATTATACAATTTTTAGTGTCATCATATCTTCCTATATATAAGAATTTATAATTGTACTTTGACATTTACATTATTATTAATGCATTTCATGACTCCTGTAATAATATTTACTAACCAAAACAGTGATGATATATATTCAAAAGAAGTAGGGTATGTTTGGTGTGTCACAAATTAAATGTCATTAATAGATAAACTGAGTAAGGATTTTTATATTCTATCGATAATTAAGTTGATATCCTATACCTTTAATTGAAATGTAACAATTTCATTAAATTATAAATCCATATTATAAGGAAGTGTTTATTTAAGATAGTAAAAAATTTATATATCAAACAATAATGTTGATGACATGTGTGTGTAACCTTATTATAAAGATATTATGAAAAAGGTATTATATTAAGTTAAAAGGTTGTAGTTTGTGGGTGTTTTATGTAATTGTATCGAAAAGCACATAATATAATATTATATTACATAGTAATTATTTTTATGTTGTTGTCGACATTGATACATTAAGTTCTTTCTCTTGGTTTTCTGGACCCATTGTTAGATAGTACTCTTATACATTATGAAAGATTTCCTAATCCAGAGATAAAAAATCCTAGAGGGTTATATACTAATTGTTTCTGTGGATATCAATTAAATTATATTTAAATTTAATTAATGGAATAAATATTATTCTCAAGTCAGATGAATAAATTAAATCTTTTTTTTTACTAATAAAAATATATTTATTGAATATTTAACAAATATTTTTTCACTACATTGGAAACAAAAATAAATTATTTATGAATAAAATATTTATTTAGGTATTCAATAAATACAGAGGAAAATGAGTGGACCAAGATCATATCTAGTGATAAATATTTATTTGAAACCTAGTAAAATAATATTTATCATTGAGTTAGCTAGAACAAGCCATGAAATAATAATAATATAATTATTATTTAGCATGGGTTTTAATAAGATTTATTATAATATTGTAGATCCGTTCTATAATTATATAATATTCTAACCTAAAACCTACATCTATAAATAGATGGATATTTCTATTATATAGGGTTAATTGAGAATTGAGAATTGTTCCACACAAGGTATGTCTCTCTCAAATTCCACCTTCTCTCCTCCTCTCAAGTACAATAATATCAATATAGAATCCTTCAAGGCCAATCGATCATGTAGAAAACTGAACAGACAACCCAATATGATTGGTCCACAACACTAGCACCCGACATTTCATGAGTGATTGCGAGGAGATCAAATGAGTTTGTTTGGATCGCTGCTAGAGTGATTCTACACTTGGATCCTTCAAGAGAAAAAATGGTAATCTAAAACGGTACTTTTTAATGATCAACATTATCATCATCTATGAAATTTTCTAATATATGGTAACCATTTCTCAAATATAATATAATATAATAAAAATTTTTACCGGATAATATCCCATATCTAGGTTTTGGGAATTCCAATGCCAATATCCGATTGGAAAAGTTATATTAGTCATTCCATTCACATCATGTATAATATAGGAATGATCCATCAAAATCAATAATAGATTTTATATTCTTACACCCACAATGACCTTCCACTATGTCTAGAACCTTCCAGTGATATCAAAGCAATCAAATTTTAAAATTATATTAATTTATTTGATTGTTTATTGATTATTCACAATAGTGGTTAGATATTTCATCTCCAAAATTATTCATTCATTAATATTGTTTTAATTGACATTCTTTCATCATATTAATTTTCATCATTCAAGGTTTTATTTTTTCTTAAATATCAAAGAACACGTTATGAATGACCTGAAATTCAATTGGTATGTTAGAATGACTCTATCTTGTGGGACTGGATTACATAACCTATAGTCATAGTACACATCATGTGACCAAGTTTACTACACACGATGTTATGGGATGCGCGATTACAAATTAAATAATGAAATTTGGTTCATTTATTATACACCCTATTTTTATTGGTTTGGTCTATCACACAACTTTTCAGAGTACATAGAATTTTGATGGTGTACACATTGCGTAGTCTATACAGTATTGCAGGAAAATTCATGTTATCCATGTTGTTTAATACACAATTTTTAAGAACATGAGTCTGAAAAACATTACGATTAATGAGGTACATGTAATGTAGTTGATGTATACATCATGTAACTCATTATTTCCCATGTTTGACAAAAACAATGCATTATTCTACAAGCTTCACATACACATGAGTAGCTTGATACACAGTGAGTAGTTGGTTATTACACACCATTTAGTCTAGTCAAGATACATACAGAATCCAAAATAATTTCTCCTGGTTACAAGATAAAATAGGAACATGGTGTGTAGGTTTTTAGTACAAGTTTTGTAACTCCGAATAAAATATATAATTAAAATGATCTAAATAATTCATTGAATAATTAAAAACTTATTACACTAATTGGAAGGAGATGTGTTTAAAAATGTAATAAATATTTGGAAGAATTAATTGATGATAAATTAATTTAATGTAATAATATTTCATTATTTATTAATACATTTATTTTCCATGAATTCATTAAGGATGTATATCTCCTTGAGAATTTAGATGGTCATTAAGATAAAAAGAGAAATAATTAATTAATTAATTAAAGTATTTTAATCTTTGTAATAAAAACAGAAATTGATGATAGCCAATATACATTTTTATATTCATTACATGTGTATAAATGTTAATAATCTAGATGAAGAATTTTTCCTATGTTGGTTTTATTTAATTTAATTTATTTCATGGTTTTAAATTATTAATTATTACATATGATGGGTTTTGAGTCACCACTCCCTTCTTTATTATGCCGAACCAATGTATTCATGATTATTTTTGTGATTCCCCTTAACCAATACATTGATTCCTATCCCCTACATGCAAGAAATAAAGGCGTGTAACTAATAGAGTATCCTAAGGTTCATAGAGGTAATTCATGATGAGATCATGATGATACCAACCCAAGTGATACATAGGTGGATAGGTGGAATACCCTAAATCGTACCAAGACTAGCACAATGAGTTTTAGCCTAGGTTATAGTTTGATTTATTGCCTGTTAAATAAATCAAATTTTATATAATTTCATGAACAAGTAATTTAATTTATTATTTTATTTCAACATTATGTATTATTTCTTTAATGATTGCAAGATTGCGATCACATAAATAAATAAACTAATATGAATTGATATAATTTGAATAAATTAATTATGCAGTAATGCTTTATCAAACATGGTTAATCACTCAAGTAAATCCACTTAATATTAAAGAGTAATGTAAAATATCCAAAAATATTAATTTTATGAAAAATAAATAAAATCACTCATATATATTTTAAGTCAAACATTTCCTTCCATTACATGATTAAGAATTAAATCAATGGAACTAAGTGTTGGACCAAACCTCATTAGAACACTTTATTTTATCCATGAGTTCTTATGAAGGTTATGTGCCCCTAAACCATCTCTCATAAATATATGTATCCATTTATAGACTTTATGTAACATTGGGGAAATTTTTTAGGAAATCCAAGCCAGGATTTTGGGAATAGGGATTCCATTCAAAGAATTAAGAATTTTCAAACTCACGATTGGAAAAGACCTTCCTACCTAAATACCTTCATATAGCTTGACCAACCTTAATTGTTGGTATGAAAAGGGGAATATGGATCCTTTATAATTGAATTTAAATGTGTCTAGGAATTCTGAGTTCCATGTTGAGGGATGTTAGGACTTGATAAAATAGTGGGAGACTTAATAAACATAAATTGGTTATTTCTTATATAAAATAAAATAAATTAATTATCAAATAATATTCTCTTTTATAATTTTAGAATAATATAAATTTTCTCATCATAATTATCTAAGTGATATATATTATCAAAATACCATCTTTTAACTAGAAATAACTTCTATAAGTGGATCTGAGGCCCACGGGTTGTGTTACACCATGAACAGAAATCTTACAAGATAATATCCTCACTACCTAATAC
The DNA here is from genome assembly GCA_963277665.1 of Viscum album. Taxonomy (NCBI): domain Eukaryota; kingdom Viridiplantae; phylum Streptophyta; class Magnoliopsida; order Santalales; family Viscaceae; genus Viscum; species Viscum album. The sequence goes on along the minus strand of OY728162.1, from coordinate 1,100,345,796 downwards.
AAATACTAAGTATGAGAGTGATAAAGATTTCATTGTATATGATAAAGAGATTAAGCAGTGTGGTTGATGTTTAAATTTAAATTATTTCATCAATGTCTAGTGAAATCATGAAGTCTCATAAAGGCATGGATTCTTACAGTATGCTCAAGATTCTATAAGGTCTATACCCAGTTATATTAATATAGGAACTGCCTGAGATATCCAAGGAACTCTTTAAGAGTATTCTTGGTGAAGGTGTGCTAGGAGGGCCTCGCATTGTCAATATTATTGGCTATATTGAGTGCTTAGAGGTTCTAGGGTTTAAATTTCATGGTGAACTACACACAGATCTAATTCTTGCACCCCTACATTAGTGCTTCTTCTATTTTAATATCTATTCTTATTTGAGAAACATTTTGATGTATCTTTTAGATATTCTCACACTAATTCTTCAAGTTGGAAAGTAGATAATGTATGAAAATAATTTTTTACGTATGGTGAATAAGAGGATAGGTTAGGAGAAAATATCTAATTCTAAAGATTCTTTATGACACCCTTCATAGAAGAGAAATATCAAGGGTCAAGAAAGGGAATAACATGTTTTTTATTTTAAATGTGGAAAGAAGGAACACTGGAAGAAAAACTATATACCTTAAATGAAGCAACGATAATATTCATGTATGTTGGTTTTTGAGTCCTATTTATATTTTTCAAAAAATTATGTATTACATACATCATGTGAAGAAAAAATATGTATTCAAATACAGGATCCAATTAGATTTAGAAATATTGACTGAGGGAAGGTAAAAGTACGAGTATCCAAATGATCCAAACTTCATTCTATGGTTATTGGTGACTGCTACCTCACAATACAAATGTGAATTATCTTGTTTTTGAAAGGTTGTTATTATGTTACATTTGTTGAAAAAACATTATTTCTGTATCCAAACATGAAATGTATGGATTTATTTTCATGATTGGGAATAATTGATGATTATTTTATAAAGATATTATTTTTTATTGTAATAAAAATTTATATAATGGTATTTTTGTTTTTTATTACGCAAACATGGTAATGGAAATTGATAATGAACATACTTGACATGACTCATACCAAACCCGACATTGGAATAATTAGGTAGGTTATGTAAATAAACATTGTTTGACTAAATTACACTAAGATGTATATTTATATTCCATTGATCTAAAACCACTTAATGTATTACAATTCCTCTATGACACCTCAAGGGGTTGATCTAGATCCACTAGAACCTGGTTCTTAGCCTTCACCTATTGGAAAGTGAGGAATTGAGAGATAATATTAGGCACACACCGCTTCACCCAGGACCACCAGAACTGAAGTTGAAGGTCCTATTACATCTTTACCACTAATAGATGTAATTTTAAGGGTTATTTATAACTACCTCGATATCTATGACTTGTATCATCATATTTCCTTGAAAAAGGATGATGTTCTCTCCACTTTCATAAAATCCATCAGGATCACGTCGAGTGGATATCCAGAATTGAAAGGAATCAAAATAGATATCTCTCAGATGATCCTCCATAAAATTATAAGGAATATGAGGGGTAATAATAATGTATTGGAGATAAGCTACATCATCCTTTTAATACTTGAGCTCTAATTATAGTATGCTTTTCATTTTTAAGAAGCAACCACACAAATCACATTTTTTTACTCAAGAATATGATTAAAAACAAAATTATAAGATTTATAAATTTAATATGTTTAAACTAATTTCATTTTTAAAATAATAATATCAAAATTAATTAATGGTGGAATTTTGGGATTTTTCTGGAGTAATATTTTTTCCGGTGAATAGTAAAAATTACCATTTTTTTAATTACTATCATTTAATTTCATAAATTTATTAAGAGGTCCTATAATTTAAAGGTCTGATTTGGTAGTAATGTTAAATATCATCCATTGTTTTATAATAATCTATCTTTAAAAAAATCTTTATTTTGAAATATTTTAATTTTTATGCTTAAAAACACATTTATCTAAAAAACTACTTTTCGTTAATTTTTATGTATTTATATTAAAATTAATTTCTACCACCTATAGACATTAAATTATGAAAAAAGGATAACATATTTATAATTATTGGGTTTGAATTTGGTAAATAGGTACCTTTTATTTTTAGGTATTAGGGATAGTAACCGTATTAAATATTTGTCACCTGGTAAGCGTACATCGGTTAACTAAGGTTAAAAATAATGTGATAAGGCCTAAAAATATCTCCAAAAATTATATTTAACTTATTAGATAAGTTCATTTTAAATATTTAATATTCATTTTTGTAAAATTTGGGAATTTACTTCCAATTTCCTTTGATTATAAAATTTTTATTATTTTAAGTAAATATAATGTCAAAATTGGCACACTCTTGATTTTAACATCTATAAAATTTTGTGACAGTGATAAAAAAATATATTTTTTGTTCAAATTTTTTATTTTATAGATAAATTATTTTATAACATAGTAATTTTTTTATATTTAGTGATGAAGTAATAACCATAAATTCTTCTCCAATACTGAGAGAATACATTTTTAATTAATTGAAAAATAAAATAAAATATTGTAAAACCTCTAAATGTAATATTTTTGTATGATTTATAGTAAACCATGAATATTAAAGATATGTATGTCATATTAATACGTGTGTTAAAATTATATATAAGAATTATATATTTTTATTTATCTCCTTAAAGTCAAATTAAATGAATAGAGTAAAAAATGAGCTTATTATTATTTTTTATGAAAAATAAAATTTTATTAAATTATTTAAAAGTCATAAAATTCTTGAAAAAAAACAGTATCATAAATTGTATAAAATTTCTTAGCTTTCCATTTGTGGTCAAATTCATACCTTATGAGTAAAATTATAATTCTTAATGATTGAAAAGAGAGTTACTATATTTAAGGTTAAAATTGTTTAATAAAGGTGTTAAAATGAATGATAAGGTTTAAAATACATTATAAACATATAAAAATTTTATTGGATTAAGGGATTTCAAACATATACTATATTAAATTATAAATTATGGCCATATTGTGCCTCTTTCACAAGAAAATTAATTAAATATATTTAGATCTTTTTAATAATACCAAGTGTGTCATTTTATTCATTATAAAATGGAACCACTTATCCTATATTATATACTCAACCTAGAGATTCTTATTTAGAAAAAACCCTAAAAACCATCTTCGAGAAACTTTATCCATGTTCTCGATGCCATTTTCCTCATAAAATACCAACACTAGGTCCCTTAAGATAATATCTAAAGGAGATCTTTTGAACATGAGGTAATCAACTTTATCGACTCCTTCAAATTTATTTCTGCCTAAAATTCCTCTAAATCTATTTAATAAATAATAACTAATAACTTCAGTATCAAAAAAATACTTATATTCTATGAGATTTTTTATAACCATTTACCATCTCTTTTTTGTCTTATAAAAATAAAAAACAATGCTCGTCTAGATGCACAACTTATTGTCTCCATGTATCAGTGTAAATCATACATTATCACAATTTTACATGGATATTTATAAATTTGGAACTCATAAATAAATAATATATTTATTAAATAACTACGATTATTAATTTATAATATCATATATACTTTTTTACATTCCAATCCTTTGTAAAATGATAATGTTTCCCGTGTGTATGTGTGGACTACCACATCCATGAAGTCATGTGATCCATTTTTCATTTCTTCTTTACTTGAATGGAAATAACGAAATATTTAATGAACATATATTATCTTTATATCATTATAAACATTCTTGACATTATTTAACCATAATAAAATTATAAGGATTCTAGCTTCCGTGATAAGACATTCATGAGAAAATAAAATAGTTAACACCCAAAATTGTGATAATAATGAATGATTTTTGACAAATGAGTGATAATATGTTACAAGAGGATTATATATGAAATTATAAATATTATTGTGGTTATTCTATAAAATCATAACATACATAAAACCATTTTACATTAGTTTAAATCATGATCAACTAAAGGAAAACATGAGTTAAGGGATTTCGTCTCAATTTTAACTCCATTAAAACATATTTGGTATTATGCACATGTATATTTTGTTTTATTTTATATATTTCAAAATTGAGTTATTTAACAAGAAAATATATTTATAAATTATAATTAATTTTTCATATGAATTTTACTCCTTCATGGGTTTTCAATTTGAAGGTTACCACAGATGTAATAATTTATTTTACGATCTCAGTTTTTTGGATTGCACATACTTTCATTGAAGGAATCTTATAATTTATACTTATTAAAATCCATATATTTTCTTATTATCTAATTATTTATTTAGTTTCCACATCTTCTAAACTTTCTGCTCTTTATAACTTTTGTCATGAAAAGAAATGTTTAGAATAAAAGATGATCTCATTTCGCTTTTTGATCAGGTATAATTTTCTTCCATCTCAATATTTTTTCAAATAGTTTTACAAAAATACTTTTTATTTAATAAAATAATTTATTATGGATATATTTTTTTATACTTGACTTTTTAAAGAGTATAAACCCAATCTTTATAATGTATTAAAATAAGGATATTTTTAACTTTTTTACAAAATCCAAAAAGCTTGTTTATTAAAATATTAAACCTAAATGATTTTTTCAACAATTATAACCATTTTATCTTATTTAGATTTTTTTAAGTTTTCTATAGATTTAAAAATATTAATATTTAATTAAATATTATTTTAAAATTTTTAATCCATTTTCTCCAAAATACACAATTTCACATAAAATTTTTTATTTCTAATTAATTTAAATCCATTTTCATTAATTTTGTGGGTGTTACCTTTCTCTTGAAAAAAAATAACTTTCTTGTGATCATTTTTCATAGTAAATTGAATTTCTCTTAAATATTAATATTCTTTGTTTCATTTTTATGATTTTTTAATAAACTATATATCATTTATACATATGGTTTTTTACACTAAAATTTATTTGATTAACTAGGGTAATAACGATGATCTATATTATTTAATCAATATGTAAATTTATTGAAAGGAAATGTTATTTATGAATTAAATTTATCATTATATATATTTTTAAGGTATTGGAAATTAAATGAAGGTTGGGGACTCTAATTATATTCCCCTTTTGATGCATTAATTGGTCTCATGAGACAAATTAGTTCGCCAAAATTATTAAATGGGTTTTTGGTGTGTGCCAATCCATATTTTAAACTATCATGGAATAAGGATTTAATGGTAGAGATATCATGATTTCTGAGAACATCAGGTCCCAAATTATGAATTTAATTCATTTATAATTTAGTTATTATTGTATAGGTTATTATTACATTTTTATTGTCCCTAGATGTGTCATGTTCTCAAGTTATTGATTAAACGGCATGTGTTTCTAGTTTTTTACCATGAAATATATATTATTCCTTATTTAATCATAATATAATCCATTTTTATCAACCCTTTATGATCATTTGAGATCACCCTTATTTTGATACATTTCCTCTAGATATAAAGAATAAATATTCTAATGAGTTTCAAGGATGTCGAACATTTTTTATTTTTTATTTTATTACCTATGTAAATTGGTATCATGTATGTATCTGGTTATTCAAGACTACTAAAGTGATAAGTACTTTAGGATGATATATATTACCTATTTTAATGAAATTAAATAGCCACTGTCACTAGTCTACATGAGTCGAGGCATTACAGTTTGTTTGTGAGAAAGTTTAGTTGAAATCTTAGGAACATGATTTTAAATTAAAATAGTTAACAAGAGAATTATGATAATCATTTATTACTTTTTTAAATTTACCATTACAGGGATTTTATGTTATGGATAAGTAATCATGATGATTATCACCTAACATAGTGTGTGTCATTATTTAGTGACAGAGCCTATTATAAGGAGGAGAATAAAAACCCATAGATAATTTAAGTATTTACCTACAAAGAAAAAAAATATAAATGTTGTTGGAAATAAGAAAATCATATTAATATTAGGTAAACTAACTTAAATTATGAAAAATAACATTACCTGAATGGAGAAACATATTAAATTAAAACATGATTCACCTATTTTGGATCACTTCATGAAACAAAATAATCCATATTTAAGTAGAACTACTAATCCTATGGTATCTTTGAATTGGATTAAGTTTTAGAAAAAGATATTCTTAGAATTGGTATTAAATAAAAGTGAAAATGTTATTTTTTTAGTAAATATTTTTAGATGATAGGTAATAATTGGTGGTTACTGATCCGAATCACTAAAGAGGATTTATAAATATAATTCAAGGAATAGAGAACTTTTAAAGTGATATTCTGCATGAAATACTTCCCTGGAGAAAGAAATTGGAATGGAGATGAAGACATTAAATTTATAGTCAAAGGGAAAAGAAAGTGTGGAAGAGTATGAGTATAACTACAAAATATTATCTACGAATTATTTGGACTACATACATAACCTAGAAAGTAATACTAACCATTTCCTTGATGGAATTAAGAAGATTCTCTAAAGAGAAGTTGTTTTTTTAAACTTTTCATAATATAATAGTATATTATCAATTGGCATTAATATAGATAAATATGTTTTTAAATATTATATCTTTCGGGAAAATCAATAGAAGAATAGGTATATTGATCACTATGAAAAGGGTAAGGTGTCAATGAAGAAGAAGGGAATGAATAAAATTTTATCATGTTGAAATTGTGGAATTAAACATTATGGAAATCATTTGAAGGGAATGAGAGTTTATTATAATTGAGAAGATATGGTTCGTATGGATAATGAATTAAAGGGTAAGAAAGAAACAAATTTTTTCGAGTGATTCAACTATAGATTAATTGGGAATTATTCTCACCAGTGTCCCAAGCATCAAGGGAACATACTAAAGAAGAGGCCAAATGGAGAAGTCCAATCTTATGCAATCACTATAGCTAATGTTTATGTTCTTAAATATATAATGGAAGGTACCATAATTATAGTATAAAATTTATAAAATTATTTATTTTAATCTATATCTTTACATTATTTTATATCTCCCATATTTTATAAGGAAAATATATTTTTCCCTTACACCCTAAATATATAATTTTTAGTAAAAACCCTAGTATAAATCTCACAACAATAAGGATGTGTCAATCAGTCCTCAATATGAAACATATATGTGCCCTATTTTTAGTATTTATTATTATAACTATGGTTGATTTTTATACAATCTGTGGTATAGATTTTATTTCAATATATAATGGAAAATTTTAATTCTAAGAGAAGGAAATTATGATTTTTTATGAATATTTATAATTCCATATCATTATAGAGGAAACATAAAAATTTGATTTATATCTAGTTCCATACCTAGTATCTATTTGGAATTATATTATTTAGAAATAAGAGTGAACACAATCTATGTATGGAAAGAGAAATCTTCTCATTGAGGATACACCTATTGTAAAAGAATGCATAGATGTATTTTTTAGAAATTACTTATACATCCACTTGAATGTGAAGTTGTGTTTTTTATTAATTTAAAACCTAATTAAATACCTTTATCAAAGACTCCCTATATAATGGACACTATGTAATTAATGGAGTTGAAGAAACAACTTTATGAGTTTTGTGATAAAGGATTTATACACCCCGGTGTTTCACCTTGGGGAGCCCCTCTCCTTTTTGTTAAGAACAAAGTTGGGTTCATGTGGATATGCATTTATTATATGGAAATAAATTTTATTTCGACAAATAAAAAGTATCCTCTACATCTAATTAGTGATTTATTTGATAATTTTTTTGGAGCGTGGTATTTTTCAATGATAAAACTTAATTTTATGTATCATCTATTACGAGTAAATATATAATTTTTTCTAAAGAAAAAATTTCATTTGAGGTATAGAAATTATGATTTTATAGTAATATCATTTTTATTTACTAATTCACCCTCTAGTTTTAGGGAGCAAATGAACAGATTATTTATGGAACATCTAGATAATGTTTATTGTATTTTTATGTTATATTGGTGTACTATACAATATATGAGGACCATATGAATCACATGTGAACCATTCTTGAGACTCTTATAGAAAAGGTGTTATATGGGAAATTTATGAAGTGTGAATTTTGGATTCAAAAAATTTCTTTACAATACCTTATTTTCTCCAAAGATGGATTCCCAGCTGATCCTAAAAAAATAGTGCTAGAAAAAGGAAGTCATCCACCAATGAACGTATATCTGTTATGTAGTTTCATTGGATTGGCATATTATGATTGGGGATTTGTTCAAAAATATTTCTAATTGGATAACATGTTAACCAAGTTCTCATTTAAATGGGTTAGGTTCATGTGGATGATGGATGTGAATAATTCTCCAAATAATTGAAGAGGAGAAAGGCGAATGCTCCAATTTTAACTCTATCATCAGGAAATGATAGATTTGTGATATATAGTGGTTCGTTGAATAAGGGAATTTTTTGTTTCCTTATACACAAGGATAAATTTATTGCTTATGCATCAGGGGAACACAAGACCATATTAGCTTAAAATACATATTTTAATAGAAATATCTCTGTATTAGGAAAATATTTTTCTTGAGTTACTCAAGGATAATGATTTATCATTACAATACATCCATGGGAATACAAATAAGGTAGAGGATGCATTGAGTAAGAAATTTCATGGATTATGGCCAAAAAAAATATTGATAATGGTCCTATGTTAATGGATTTAGTAAATTTGGATATGGAAATTATTAAAAAAGTGGAAAAATCACTCCTTTTGTGAAATTATTATCGAACAATATTTATTGGAAAAGAACAAAAATTCATCCTGATGATGAGAATTTTCAAATAAAAATTGAAACCCTAAATGGTGATAATTGGAAATACTTGTATATGAATATGGAATTATGAAATTTAGAAAGTATCTATGTCTTCCATTTATAGCAAAGTTTAAAGGGAATTATTAGATAATGATAGTAGCACAAATTTATTTATACCCTGGTAGCACCAAGAGTTAAAGATATTTGGAGCAACATTTTTTGTGGGATAATATAAACCATGAAATTATTTGTTATTTTTTTAAGATGACTGGTTTATCAATAGGTGAAGGGTTAGAGACAAAATTATTGTGGATTCATGCAATATATACCTACTAATATGTGAAAATGTGATGAAATTAGTAAGGAATTTTTCACTATATTAAAAAATACTCATAAATGAATGATGCTATATGGGTTATTATTGATCATCTTACCAAATCTGCGTAGTTCCTCTATATAATAGAATATTTATAACTTGATCACTTTACAAGACTCTATATTAATGAATTTTTAAGAATTAATGGTCAACCTATTTCAATTAATTATAATCGTGATCCATGATTTACATCGAGATTCTAGAAAATTCTCTATAAGTCTCAGGATACTAAGGTTCATTTCATAACTGACTGTCACCCACAAAATGATGGATTTTTCAAAAGGAAGATTCAAAATTTAGAAGATAGGTTGAGGTCTTGTTCAATTAACTCTCAAGTTATGTGGGACCAATATTTTCCTCTAGTGAAATTTTCCTATAATAATAACTTTCATTAATGTATTATAATGGCCTCGAATGAAGCATTATATGGAAAGATATGTTATACTGCAACATCTTTGGATAATTTAGGTGAAAAAACTTGTGGGTCTATAACATATTGAGGAGACAATGGAAAAGGTAAATACTATTCAAACACACATTAAATTATTAAAAATTAGGAAAAAAAGAGATTTATTGATTACTGATGGAATGATTTGGAATTTCAAGTGGGAGATCATGTATTCATGAAAGTATCTCCATGGAAGGGTGTTATATGGATCGATAAGAAAGTAAAACTCAACCCTAGGTACACCATAACTTTTGAAATTATTGAAATAATTAGTGTTGTGGAATACCATTTAGTAATCACACCTACCCTTTCTAAAGTACAGGATATCTTCCATATCTATTTATAAAAAAATTATATTATAGGTTCAACACATTTTCTTAATTTTTAGGAAATAGAACTGGAACAATAATTATCTTAATTTGAAAATACTGTACATATTATAGACACTACAGAATAAGCATTGATAAATTAGATGACTCAGCTAGAAATTTTTCTTTGGAGAAGTAATAAGAGAGAAAAGGTGACATGAGATCATGAAGAAATTATGATGAATAACTACAAAAATTAGCTCATTAGGTGTCATTATAGAAGTTTAAAGGATGAAATTTATGAATATAAAACTTGAGTTCGAATTATGGTATGATTTTATTTTTAAAGAATCAATATCACGATACACATAATTTTATTAAAGAATGTCATTAAACCCAAAATTATAAAAATTAGAAATTTAATTTTTATTAATTAATTTAATTTTAAATAAAACACATCAAAATTAACATAGAGTGAAATTTTTATATTTTTTTAAAATAACTGATTTTCAGTGAATAGTGAAAATTATTGATTTTTTAAATCCTATCATTAATTTTCATTAAATAAAGTAATTTTAAAGATCCATTATATTTAGAATTTGGATTTAATTTAATATATGATTCATTTTATTTATAATATTCTAATTATAATCAATAATTTTCATGGTTTTCAAATATCTAGTTTTTATGCTTTAGAACACTTCTGTCTAAAAACCAATTTTTCAATATTTTTTAAATATTAATATTAAAACTAATTTCTTCTAATTATATAAATTTAATAATAAATAATTTACACCATATTTGTAATTAGTATGTTAAAATTTTGTAAATATGTCACTTTTATTTCTAGGCATTATGAATAATAATTGTAGTAAATATTTTTCACCTTCTTAAGGGTACACCAGGTAATTAAGGCTAAAAATAATTTGATAAGGACTAAGAATAACCCAAAAACTTGTGTTTGTCTTATTAAAAAAAATTACCTTTAATATTCATGATTCATTACTGTGTTAATTTCATTCCACTTTACTTTGATTATAATATTATATTATATTTTGTAAATATAATGTAAACAAATGGAACTCCCTTCATCATCATCATGTAATTCTTTTATTATGGAAAAAAGAAAGGGAACCGCAAGACATGATAATCCCAGCTGACAAGGACAGGATGAGCCTAGGGAGGACTAAAATAATGAAGACCAAGGGAATCCCCTCTAACCAGATTGACCCCCTCATTGTAATTTATTTTTAACTTTTAGTGATGAATGTTGATTCCTTGAAAATGAACACTAATAATTGTGTTATTGAATAAATACTCTAGGAATTGGTACTATTTTATCTTCAAAATAAAGGAAATATTAACATGAATTTTAGGTGTAAGAATCATGTAGATCACATAACCTTCAGAATGAGACATGATCACATGAACCTGGGAAGGTAACTCAAATGGATCATGTGTTGCGCCTGATCTTCTTATGATCACATGAATCCCATTTAACACCTCTCTAACAAAACCTCTTGTTTTTGTGAAGGCATCATGACAAGATCTAATGATCATACAAATACATCCTTATGAGTTCATCTAATCATGAAAATTTACAATTTATATATGCATAGAAATAACCCAAATCCATTATAAAATAAAGGTGAAAAAATATGGAAGATTCATAAAATGAAGAGTTACTTTTATTTTAATGGGACCTACTTATGTGATTCAGAAGACATCGTAGATCCCATTTTTGGAAAGTTTACATTGTCACATGAGAGAATGTTGGCATGTCACCTTCATTATGAAAAGTGCATTGGACACACCCATTCAATCATATGATACTGCTTAGACTCCACAAATGAACAAGGATATTTTCTCTCACAATGATCGCACACCATCATAAAATCCACCATTGATCATGTAAAACATCACAAACAAGAAGAGTGACTATCCCTGACACCACTCACATTCCATCGTGAGATCCAGTATTGATCATGAAATACCATGATAGATAAAAAAATTGGAAATGGTTGTGGGCCTTCTAAAATATGGAATAAAATAAAATAAGGAAATCTGGAAGCCTCTCACGGAGGGAGGATACATATATATTTATGTGAAAAGGAGATATGTGACACATGTGATCACCATTAATCGTGATAATTCCCTTTAACAAGTCATACAAATATCAAAGATAACCCTTGACTAGCCATCTTGGTCTCATAGGGACCTCTTTATAAGCCAACATATGCATGTGAGGGTCCTCTTACAAGATTACTTAACCTCATAAAGGACCAAACAAGATTCTTCTTTGATCACATGAAAGACTTTCTACATGCATCTTGATCTTACATAGACTATAAAAAATGTTGGATCATGGGTGTTAAGTAAATTTTTCATATCAATATGATTATTCAAATTCCATTTGATAGGCTGGGTCCAATGAGTATGGTTATTATAGAATATTCTCATGATCGCTAATTATCATCCAATTCCTTAGATGACTTGCGTAAAGATCATGTGAAGTGCATGATGAAAAAATCCCTCCACCAACTCCATATCATATCTTTAATATATTCACTATTCAATGCAGCAAAAAACTAGGGTGAAGAGACCTATAAACATCTCATCCTCAGCCCTAAAAAATGGGGAGATACACACAGATGATGGTGACTACACTCCCATACACATAGGAGAGAGAACTTCTCTGAGTAGAATTTCATGATATTGCATCAGCCTTCCTCCATGTAAATTGTGGGGAATGTGCTAAGGGATCACACAACATGAATATATGTCTCAGGTGATCACCATGTATTTATTGTGAAATAATTCAATCATTCAAGCCAGAATATGTGAATTAAATTTTCCCTTGTTGACATGGTCACGTGAAAACTAAACATTCTAATTCTTGAAGAACAATGGGGATCATAAATAATAAATACTAAAAAAAGATTAAAAACCTTTGATAATATGGATATGAAAATGCTCCTATAAAGGCATTAAGTTCTTTTCAAAACCTGACTAGGTTGTGAGACAAGACTAGGAATATCAACCAAGTCTTGCGAAGTCCGCCTGACCTGTCATCCAAGTAATGAAAATTCCTCCATACATGTCAACCATGTCATCTGATGTCCATTAGACATGTCATCAATGTCATGCGACATCCTCCAGACATTTCATTCATATCAGGAAACACCAACCAAACATGTCATCCATTTCATGTGATTTCCTCAAGATATGTCACATAGATCCTATGAAGTCTTGCACACATGTTAACCAAGATCTATGAATTCTTATAGACATGTTTTTTAGATCATGTGATGTCCCTCAGATATTCAATTCAGGTCACATGACATCCTCTATACATGACATCCAGATCATGGGGCTTCTCCCAAATAAGTTAATTAAATCATATTATTTTCTTTGAGAATGTTTTCTAGGAAACTAGGACATGTCCATACATCCATAGATATATCAATAATGAAACTGTACATGTCAGGAAGATGACCTGTACATATCAGAAAGACACACTGGGACATGATAACCTTATACTCTGGACATATTTAGGCATCCCTAGAAAATAATTACAAGAACTCTAATTCCAATCCAAATAGGGTACATAGGACACATTCTTAAGGATTGAGATCTAATTGGAATCCACCTCAGTTCAAGTCCTTCCATGTCTCAAACACTCTAACCCTTGTGATAAAATATCTATTATGGGTTCGTAATTTATCCTCATCCATCAACAGATTGAGAAGTTAACTGAACTATACGGACTCTAATACCTGCTTTAACTAGGGTACATAGGATTATTTCTTAAGTCCCTAGTTCCATATCAAATAGATCTTATGAGATTCGCCAATACCTAAGTCTCGTGTCCATATGGGGTGAGACTGATCACTTTCTATCCCTTGTTTCTCACACCAAGCAAGGATCATGAAGGCTTAGGGATTTTCAATAATCATATCACTAGAATCATGAATATTCCCCATTTAGGTAAACCTCAGTGTGTGAGCCCCATTCAGTGGAATAATATGATTTCCCCCATAAAATGGAATCAACCTCATGGTAAGTCCCATGAAATAAAACTATGATGACTCTAATTCCTATTATATGTAGGATTCCTTCCTCAGGCTTGAGCTCAACACCTAGTGCCCAAATTTCTTCATATATTATTTTTACACATTAAGTTAATGTTCAAAACTTAAACAAACTATGTTCTTTTTAATTCCTATTATAAGTAGTATATGTTGGAGGTCTCCAAAAAGTTCAATCCCATCATTGAGATATCAATAAACTCCCTATATGGAAGTAAACTCTAGATTGATTGGTTATATGTCTTCAAAATAAAACTATCAGTCCATTTATATGAGATGATGGGTAGTGGACAAAGAACCTCAAATATATAAAAATGGAAAAATTTAGAGAACTCTCATTCTATATAAAAGGACTCAACACCTAATAAATTTGTTAGGGTAACTGGTTCTATATAAATATTAGCAAGATATTCATGAACATATCTTAAATCTATAACAGGGCCCTAGTGTATGAAATAATTCCAACCAAAATGGTGAGATGAGCCCAACCTCTCTTCCTCTAGACCGATGCGAGTTCCTAAGCATCTTTGGGTCTAAACCCCAAATTGGTTGCCTTCCTTTGGAAGGTAATACTATTCACAGCTATGGATATGGGATCTATTGGCAGTTTCTGAGGAATGAAAATAGTGATCCATGAGTGAATGATTGTGAAATCGTAGTCGAACCCCCATAATGGAACTTTAAAATGGAAGGAAAAAAATGTAAAACCTTGTCTGAAGTCTTGTCATGACAAAATAATTGGATCATTACAAGTGTTAGGAACCTTGTCTCCTAAACATGGTGTGCCATGGATTTTTTCAGGTGAAAAAATGGAGAACCAAACGTGAATCTCTCAATTAAAAAAATATGATCATTTGAACATGCATTGGGCCATTTTATTTTTCATCTCTAATGAAAAATAGCGGTATGAAAAATGTGTAATTATATATATTTAGGGTTCCTATGAAATAAGTCCATTTTCTATATGACAGGTTCACATGATAAAAATGGCCAAACTGGGAATAAGAAAGGAAAATTGAGGTACATATTCATATATGATTGTTCGTGTATCACACTTGTGAAGATGAACTGATTGGTGGCCTTGTTCCTTTTTATCATTTTGTTTTAAGATACTTCTCTCATAAAAAACACCATGACCAAAGATCATGTCTTCATCTAGAAACTCTTCTTGAACATCAGCTATGGATGAATCCCCTACAAGTCATAGAACCACCTCACCAACCGAAACATGTCATATTTGGGTGGAAAACATAATGGTTTTGGAATACCACTAGCATGCTATGATCTCGACCCCTGAGGCTACAAGCAATGGTCTCTCAATGATAAAGTCTACGAGTCTGTCTCTTCTAAAGAAAGAGTTAGTGAATAAAGTTGAACTTTTTTCCACCATGAATTTATTTAGAAGCTTACCCCTATATAACAAAAACCAATACCTTCCATATCAAAGGAAGGTGGACAAAATAGTCATCCAAAGCTCCATTTTGGTTTCAGAGCAGCCGAGGAGAGAACCTTTCAACCACTATAACTATTGTCATCTAGTCTATTCTTATCAGTCTCTTGTGGATGGACCCTCCTGAAACATTTCCTATGTGTGATAATGAGTGGGTTATAAATAATTAATTACATATGCAGAAATATATGGATAAATGGGAGTGGGATCATATACTCAATTATACTAAAAAATCCTATCGACATATCCTGGCGGAGTCCAGAAAGTAGGTTCAAATCCGTTCTAACTCAAATAATTTTTTCAGGAATATTTATATAGAAAAAATGGGGGGCATATATCCCTTCCCCCACACATAAAGCCTATCATCATATTTTGATGGAGCAAGGAGGAAATGAGTAGGCTTATATACCCACTTCAACAATAGATATTTTCTAGTACGTATTGGAGACTAAAAAAGAAGGATTGAATTCCTAAACAAACATTGGTAAATTTCACCAACATTCTACAAATAGATAATGAACTCCATCAGAATAGTCTAGAACTGGTACAGATATAGGGGAAGCCACATATTCCTATCCTGACATCCAAAGTAGAACATCACTATGATCAATAAAAACAGGTGGCTACTCTAGATAATTCTCACATAATTTCTAACATCCAGAAGTATTATTTTCATAATCTAATAAATTAACAGGCACATTTATATTCCAACTTGCACTCACCATGTGAGAGAGGAATATTCCTCAGGACAGGGGAATATTCCTATTGAAAAAGATTAGCAGAAAACTCTAAATGTGTAGGACTTTGATCATATTTCCATTCCGATCGGGGCTCACCCAGTGAGGGTGGTAGATTCTATAAGAGATAATCAAATTCCTGTCAATAAAGACTAGTGGAATACTCCAAATACTTATGATCAAGAACATAACCCCATTCTAATAAGGTCCCACAATGTGAGAGTGGAACATTCCACGGGAATGCTCATATTCTTATTAAAAAGGACCAGTAGCATGCTCTAAAGGCATGGGACTAGGCTCATATCCCCATTCCAATAGAGGATGGATATGTTAGAGTGTAACATGCATTCATATAGGATTATATTCCTATTAGTGAAGCTACTTGACATATTCCAGTAGCTCGAGGAAGGTGGGATCATATCCCCACTTTCATCGATGAACAACTACAACAACATCTTTCAAAGGATATATAAGAGGAGTCTCATATCCCTTCTCCCATTTTGGAGGTCCATTGACACATTTTTATGGGGAATGAATATTTGAAATGGGCATAAATCCTTAATTCAGTTAGGTCTGAAAGACATATTTCACAAACTAGTCAAGTGCAAGATCATATTCTTACCAATAATAAAAACATTTACAAGCATACTCCAGTAGAATCTCATTAGTTGGATCATAATCCTATAGCACCCAATGGTTATCAAAATATTCCATAATCCTTCATTTATTGGGCTCATATCCCTACACAACCTCAAAAGTTAGGTTGGCATATTCTTACCATGATATATAATGAGGCTCATATCCGTAGTCTTCTCAATTTCGGTGTCCTTAAGGTTTTTCGACACATATCCAAAACACCTAAAGGGTTCATAAAATCATAAAATGATACATAATATAATTATTAACTCAATATTTATCCTCATGGCAGTGTGGAGATGGATCATAGGAATTCTACTCCTGACATCCTCATTGGTCAACCTCTCCATAGTTATATCTCCCACGGACAATAAAATTCTCCACTTACCTAGACACATCCATATAAATAGGTTCTCAAACCCTAGAAACCATTGTATAGAGAGATACTTGAAACATTGAGGCTATTTTCATATAGTGTCCCATCATCTATCAGTAATATTTCACCATGTTCAATCAGAAACATAGAGAAGAAACATATGTAGTCTAAACTGGTAGAGGCATATATATCTAATGAAGAGGAGTAGAAAATAAATATAAAGAGTGAGTTATCCAAAAATAACATCCCAGACATGTTTTAGACCCTATCCACTTATATCTATGAGATCAAAAATGATCTAAAGATGGATTTCATGCCTTACCTATTCAAAAATATGTGGGACACTTATCAATGATTAAAGTATTGATATCTCCCTTATCCAGTATAGAAGGGTCACATTTATCCCACAAACATACTATGTTTTCAAATTATCCCAGTTGCTATCTCCATGGAACACTACCACAAAACTGGGTTTCTATAGTGCCACCCTTTAATATTGATTTTTTAGTAGTGCTGATAGGGGGGCTTTATCAGCGCTTTTTCCTAGTGTTGATAATGTGTATATTATAAAAAATATATATTTCTTAAAAACTAATATATTTATATATAAGTATATTTGTATTGATATAAATATAATATATATTTTTTAATTATGTTTTAGATATGTATAAATAAACATTTTCTGTTAATACGTAAGATATGTAGTGAAAATGGCTTATAAAATATATTAAAAAATTATTAATTATTAATTTTCTAATTGTCATTGACAAATAATAATTTAATAACAATTTTATGACACGAAAAATCAAAAAATAATAATAAAAGATCTAAAATAAGTTAAAAACATAACACAAACGTTAAACGGCCATAACGTTTGATCCGGGTGTCTATTTGAGCTCTACAACATATCAAATCAAAGAATGCGATGAGATCTACATGATGTGACCCAACTGAACCTTCTTCCCCATTTCTCAAGGGAAATAATTCCCAGAAGGCCTCCAAAACTATGTTTTTAGTTTATATACCCAAATGTTTTAACATTTGATGGAATTTAAGACTCGTTTCAGGGGGTCTTTTTGACCTTTTTACTAGGGAGTAAATTTATTCTGAGGGTTTACACTTATATTGATATTATGGATTTCAAATTTTTTTTTTTTTTTCATAATGTAATGTTACTTTCAATCAATTATATAACAATATATACATATTTTTTATGTATACACCCATACAAATTAAATTTTATGAATATATAAGTAATAATATTTTGTATAAAGTATATTTCAAAATATATAATGATTATCTAAATAAAAAAAATATCATTTTTATTTGAAATAAAAATACATTTATATTTATATACCTATATGATGTGTGTGTGTGTGTGTGTGTATTTGTGTGTGTCTGTATTGACAAACTGATATATATTATTTATATATTCTAAACCTATGTATATACATATTAATATATAAAATTTGTAAATATATATAAATATTTATAGTTATACATAAAAATACACATATAATGTGTGTGTGTGTGTGTGTTGTATATATATATTTATTTATTTATAAACACACACACACAAAACATATTTTTTTAAATGTATTCAAAACTGGTCTTATAAATATATATTAATATATGAATAAATATATAAATATATAAATATAACTATATATATTAATATACGGATATATATATATATATATATATATTAATACAACTGTATATATATTAATATAACTATATATATTAATATAACTAAATATATATATTAATATAACAATATATCTATATTAATATAAAAATATATATGTTAATATATATATATATATATATATATATATATTAATATAGGAGTAAATATAACTATATACATACATACATAGATATATATATATACATTAATAAAAGAAGATCAAAGCAGTATGGTGGAGTGGTAAAGGATTAGGTGCACATGAAAAAGTTCCTGAGTTCGAATCCTTGGGGATGCAGGTCACAGGCACAGGTAGGGAATAAGGCTTAGCACTATTGAAGGGGGTGGTGTAATTCCCCGACCACATTTTCCCAGAGTTGGTGCATTATTTCAATACATTGACATGATTACAGGGAATCATGTCCCGATGGACCGATCAGTTTACTACCCTTGGAAAGTAGATTACATAAATGAACGTTACATTACATTATAAAATGAAAAACAACAACAACATTGTCTCCATTGACTACATTTATAACCCTTATATTATGCCAACAGGTCAGTCATAATATACTTCTTTGCATCCTAGGAAAAATAATACATAGAAAAGGGTGAGCTCAGATGCTCAGTAAGCATAACAATATAGCAGAAAATTTCATAAATAAGCATAAACATTTAAGGAAATTTAGAAAAATAAGACAAATTACTTTTAAACATAAACTTCTGCATAATATGGAAATGGTCAATCAAATAATTCCACTTAATTATTCACATGGATATTCTACTGGTCGAATAATCACATGTAATGTCAATAGCTAATTTCATAATGATGGAATGCATAATGCCAAACTTCATAACCACATAGTCAAGGTCGTGTGACAAGACTACAAACAAGATTTTTTCAAGGCCTTGTGCCAAGACACTAGTTTGTCTCATTAGACCTACCGATGCATCGAGGAGCTATAGCGGGATCCCCCCATCACATACTAAGTCCAATGAATTCCACATATGAAAAGGTTTAAACATAACATAAAAATTTATAAAAAAACTAGGATACGAAATGTCAATAATTTATCCATAAACCATGAATGGTATAAAAATAACACATCCACATTCAAACATATCACAAAACCTTCAATAAAATATGGGTGATTTGTATCACAATAAATCAACCTCGATCAAGAAGTATATCCAGTAAAGGATGTTGACATAGTTGAAAATGATCAGTAAAAATATTTGAGAGAAACATCCCTTTTTCATCAAATAATTTAAAAGTCACATAATTTATAAATAAATTCATTTAAAATATAGTTTTGAATCAAAGTGTCTCATACCACTTTGAAACTTTTGAAAGGAATTAACTTTTTAAAACATTCATTTCCATATAAATAAATCCTTAAAACCATTTTGAAAACATGAACTTTAATGAGAAAGGTTCATAAGAATAAATATTCAAAACATTTAAAATAATTTTTTAGTAAAAAATTCCCTTAAAAATAATCCCTTTTCAAAATCTTTCAGGAAACATGGACATGGATAATAAATTTGTCATAGTAAAAACTTATGTAAAAACAACCTCGGATAATAAAGAGATTGTGAAATTAACCCTTACCTTGTACTTTTCCTTGGTCTAGGGTATTTTCACCTCCTATATAATAGTTATATCATTGCTATTAAATTATAAAAGAACCATATACATAAATATTATATCATATATGATCTTCTAATATTTCATTGTTAATAATATTTTAATAGTATCATCATTTTGGGTGTTAACTGATTCGTTTTCCTTTATATGCTTGGTTACATAAGACATGTTTGTTATGAATAGGATGTATTTGATTCATATATAGAATGATATTATGTTCCTAAAAATTATTTTGAGTCATAAAATGAAAATTATTTTTGAATTATTACGATGGGGAATGAATCTCATCACGTTCATGGAGACGATAATCCGTATGTACGCACGAGCTACAATATCATTATATTGATGGTGAAATCATATGTAATTGGATAGTATATCATATATACAGAATCCTTGAAATGTTATATTTAATATTTACATCTTTTATACTCATTACTATACCCATCCAAATAATCAAATGCTTGAATAACAAACTACACCACGACGTAGAGACGGTAAGCCGTACGTATGCACGTATGATGACTTTGTCATTTGTAGGATGGATAGAATAATGAATATGGTTGTACCATATTTATAATAACATCATAGTATGTATAAGGTATTGTATTTATTATTTTTTTATGTAAACCACAATGAAAAAGGAAGTGGAAGAAGAAATGAACTTGAAAGAGGTGATGAAATATTTACCTCTTCTTCAGGTTGTTTCATTTGATTTGATCAAAAGGGATCCTTAGGTTGGATTTATGACCAAAGGAATGCCTATAGGATTAAGGGTGGATATTTGGGAAGACATTTGGGCAGGTTTTGGCCAAGAAAAAAGGCTTTTGAGGTGTGAAATTAAGAGAAGCAGCAATGCTCTTTTATAAGAGAGGTGGGGGTCACTTTAGAAAAAACTTGAAATATTATTTTATAATAAAATAATTTTCGGTTTCTAATAACTCCAAAATGAATTATTTCTAGGATAAGGTGGGTATGGGCCTAAAAACCTCATCCAATAGGTTTTATACTTGTTTAGGTAATCATATTTACCTTATCTTTTAGATTCAAATCTTAGTTAAATAGTTAGACATTTATCTTGTCTCTTTGTATTTTTATATTATATGGTTAATAAAATTACTATGACAAGAAAAGATAACCCCATGTGGTTAATTATTAATATATATCATTATCTAAGTCCTTTGGCCAAACCTTATATGTTTTGAAATATTATATAAATTAATAATATAGTATTTGTTTTAAAAACTCAATTATGTCAATTTTGACACTATTTAGTATTTGATTTTATTAAAAGCCATAATAACTTTATCAATTATAATAAAATTTATTTAACCAACCCTAACATGTCATATTAACATATAAAATTATTTTAATTCATCATAAGCTTCAATTTACATTTATTTAGATATTTATAATATCAATTATTTTAATAATCTATTAATAAGGTAATTACTACATCATCATTGATTCATAAATAAATTAAATTATTTAATGTATAAAATTTTAAAAAAAATACATTTATGTAGGAAATATTTTTGGATTTCTAATAAATATTTCTAGTCGAATTTATATTGTGTGTAACCCTATATTAAAAATGGTTTATTTATTAAACTTTGAATTTAACTCTTTTAACTCTTATTTAAATAAAATAATAATAGATGTCCTAATCTAATCCATGTTGACCAAAGAGGATCTTATTTTATTCCTAAGGTTGTTTTTGCTTGAATTATACAAATAAAATAGAATTAGGACATGTGTTAGGGTAATTATGATATCATTTTTTCCCTTAATTACCCTATTGACTTTCAACTGTGGTAAATAAAAGTAAAAATTTACTATTCACCAAAAATATTTTCATCTTATTGAATCAAATTTTTACTATTGATATTAACTGTGTCTCTCAGATTTTTTAAATTCAACTCACAGAAGTGGTGAAATCAAGTGTTTTGCAAATTTGCACATGTTCCTAAGATGTGGGTAAAACAGGTTAAAAAGTTCAATAAAATTTAATACATAAAATTTATTATAAAATGAATCCAATGAATAAAATTGAAATTATATAGGTATTGTATATCTTTTTTCACTTAAAATAAATATAAATAATATAAATAATTGTTTAAATAAAAAGTCAATTTTAAATAACCACGTAGTGTTTTTCATTATTCATCATAAATTGAATGTTTTCAAAAAAATACCAAAAATTCATCCAAAATAATTTTGAAATTCTGAATTCAAAAATGAATTCTATTTTACCAAATTAAAAACATAGAAGTTTCATTTATTAATTTAAAATTAATTCCCATTGTCAAAACAGAAAAATAGGGTTTTTAGAGAATAAAAACAATCAAAAGATTAACATGTGATTATGTAAAATTTAAAAGCTAAATTACTTATAATGACCTATATTGTATTAAATGATAAAAATATAATCTAATTATAATTAAAAAACTTTGAAATTCATAATTTCACACTATAAATTATTTCGATTAAAAATGTTGTTTTCAATTAAAACATAGAATTTTTACTATTCGTCAAAATATGAATGTTTTTAGAAAAGTACCAAAAATTTATCCAAACTAAAATTTTCTGTCTCACATATAAATAATAATTTAATTTTATTATATTGAATATATCAATGTGTCAAATATTGGTTTTAGAAAGGGTTTTCCATTAAAAGTCAGTATAGATGCATTTTTTAAAAAAATACTCATTTTTTTCTGAAAAAAAGAATTTGTTCTTATATTATGTCTGAGAAACACATAATATGGATGATGAAATTATATAGAGTATATAAGATTTAAAATTCAGTTAATATTATTCATAATCTCTTTTTGAACAGCAAGTTTGGTATGTTGTGGTGGGCTCGAACTCGGTGTTTCATGTAGCGCAAGCTATTGAATTATATTAATGACATAATATACTTTGAAAAACTGGGAGGTTACATTATCCCCTCTATCAATAAATTGTGTCCTTGCAATTTGAAATTTTTCTTAAAAAATAAACGGTTAAAAATAGAAAAATACCTTTGTGGAAACCCCACATCTGAAATTGGGTTAATAAAACATAGTCTTAATAAGAGGGAAAGGGAATAAAAAAGCCACCACCAAATTAAGATCTTTATTAAGAGAACGTTGGTGCAAATCAAATACACATAATTAGAGGGAAAAGTAAATATTTTTGGGGTGTGATTGAGGTCATCAATCACAAACAATTGTAAAATTGATGGCCTCAAATCCATCAATCAATGATGATTTAAAATAACGATAGTTCAACAAAACATAAATTATTAAGATAAAAAAAATTTGGTTTTAAGATATCTTACCTAAAGATAAAGAATTAATTTATTCATATAATAAAATTAAAAAAATATACTTGACAAGTAGATTTTCATCCTTCAGCTAATTCATACCACAAACTCATCTTTCATTCCAAAAGATAAAAGAATTAAAAAATATTCTATTTATCCTATTCGTATAGGGTTCCAAAAATAAATAATTTCTAATTACTTTTTCAGAATATTAAAAAAAATACATTATAAAAACTTTTATATCATGTATTCCAGTGGTTGGTGATCCTCCTTTGTCGCCTTTCGGTAGCAGGTTCATGTCTCGTGGCCTTACCGGACGTGACGGGTTGCCGCCCAACCTCTGGGTTGTACTTTTTATGGAAATCCAAAAATAATCTCAAGAAATTATTTAACCTTAAAAAAAATAATTGATTCCTACCTTTGGACATATCCAAAATACTTCTGTCCAAAATCACAGTCCAAAATTTATAAGGAAGGTGAGCATAATCAAGTTTCTTTTTTCCATGTAATAACATGTGAATACCTTCATCATGTAATCTTTTAAAACAAAATAACTCCATAAATTACCACAAAACCTTATTGATTACATTCATGCTCCGTTATTCCTTATAGAATACTGGATATACTACTTCTAGCCCAAAATTTTGTAAACTACAACAATGATGGAATATACAAATCATTAATCAGTTTCAAGGTAGTCAAGAATATCCAATATAATTTATCCAAATAAATCATATATTATTCAAAAATCACTACCTCAATATCATAACCATATTATGGTTTATCTTTCTCTCAACCATATATTTTCATAAAAAATTAACGAGCTATTGGGTCACTTTTCTTGGTTCCACACAATCTCAAGTCCTTAATGAAATAGTACTGCATTACAATCCTTTTATTCTCTATAATTTTTATAACATGTACATCATTAATACTATTCTCAAATGACATAATACATTAATAACAATATAATAAATATAATAATTCCTTTTCATCTTCGGTAGTATCAAAACTTGATTATTATCCAATAGTAGCTTTTGGGGTATACTCTGATGATTTGGACATTGATTCATGTAGTGTCCCAATTCTTTACAAATGAAGAATTGTACATTTGAAACCTTTTTCTTACCCATGAAATCACGTACTCGGTGTCCTTTATCTCAACACTTATAAAAAATTTCCATTCCCTTTAATAATTTACCAATGCGATTCTTTCCACAGTTATCACATGTGGCAATGTCCTTCTTTCCCTTATTCCCTTTATCCATCTTTCTCTCTACCATCCTTTTCTTATCTGGCTTTCTTTCAAAGCCATAGGACTCAAAAAATTGTTTAATTATCTTATTAAACCATGATACTATTTCTCTATCTAATGATAATATGTTGGAGACTATTTTCTTTTTAAATGTTGGCTTAATACCATGAAATATATGATCCTTCTTACTCTTTGGATCATGCATATTGTTGGAGTTCTCATTCCATCTGCTGGGCACCATTTCTAAACAATGAAATAAAATAGGTTAGTTTTATGAATCACAATGCATAATTACAAACTTGTAAAACACTTTATATTAATTGAGTTGTTTATTGATATAATCCATAATCATAAAAATGTTTTCTTTGAAGAGGTGTATACTAATAATTCCATTAGAATGGTTTCTAAAGAAAATGTGAATTATTCTAAGCATATCCCCGGGAGTGTTGTAACCAAGAGTGCAGCAAGGCCCGTTGTTGTGTACCAAGATACCCCAGGTCAAACTCGAAACTCCTTGTCAGATTTTTCACTCCTAGGTACATCTGTGCCAGAGCTGCCTCTACCTGCTCGTATCTAGACATGGATGTATTTCTTGGAATATACACAAAATCTTTACATTACCATAATTATTTTAAGTTATTCTATACCAATACTTAAAGTCTATCTTAAGGTAATGTGCTCTAATCAATGTTTATCTAAATATAGTTTCTATGGTTTGTACTAAACTTACTCTGATACCAACTAAAATGCCCCGACCCCAGTTACCTAGAGTCGGTGCATTATATTAATACATTGGTATGATTAAATGGAATCAAGTCCCAATGGACCTATCTGTTTAGTAGTCTCAGAAAATATATTACATACATGAACTTTACATTATATTATAAATTTAAAAACAAAAACAACATTGTCTCCAATGACCGCATTTATATCCCTTAGATTATCCCTACAGGTCATTTATAATATACTTCTTCACATCTTGGGAAAAATAAACATAGAAAGGGGTGATATCATATGATTAGTGAGGATAAAAATATAGGGGAAGCTTTCATAAATAAGCATAAACATTTAAATAAATGTATAAAAATTAAATAAAAGCCTTTTAAACTAATACTTCAGCATAATATGGAAAAGGTAAATCAAATGATTCCACTTACTTATTCACATGGATATTATACTAGTTGAATAATCACATGTCATTTAAATAGCTAATTTCCTAATGATGGAATTCATAATGCTAGACATCATAACCACATAGTCAAGGCCTTGTGCCAAGACTACAAATACGATTTTGTGAAGACCTTCTCCAAGACACTATTTTGTCTCATGAGACCTAACGATGAATCGAGAAGCTATAGCTGGCTCCACCCGTCACATTCTAAGTCCAATTAATTCCTCATATTAAAAGGTTTAAAAATAATATAAAAATTCCTATTAAAATAGAAAAAAAATTAATTACTTTATCCATAAAACATGAACAGTATAAAAATAACACATCCACATTCAAAAATATCACAAAACATTCAATTCAATATGAACGATTTGCATCATAATAAATCAACTTAGATCAAGAATCATATCATGTAAAGGATGTTGACATAGTTGAAAATGATCAGTAAAAATCGTTGAGAGAAATATCCTTTTTTCCTAAAATCATTTAAAAGTCACATAATATATAAAGTAAGTCATTTAAAATATAGTTTTGAATCAAAGTGTCTCATACCACTTTGAAACTTTTGAAAATAATAAACATTTTAAAGCATTCATGTCCATATAAATAAATCCTTAAAACTATTTTGAAAACATGGAAATTAATGAGAAATGTTTATAAGAATAAATCATAAAAACATTTAAAATGATGTTTGATTAAAAAAAGTCCCTTGAAAATAATCCCTTTTAAAACTCTTTATTGAAACATGGACATGGATAATAAATATTTCCCAGTAGATACTTACGTAAACAAAATGCGGATAATAAAGAGATTGTGAAATTAAACCATACCTTGTACTTTTCCTTGGTCAAGGGTACTTTAACCTACTGTATAATAGTTAAATAATTGTTATTAAATTATTAAAGAACCATATACGTGAATATGATATCATATATGATATTCTAATATTACTTTGTTGATAATATTTTAGTATAATCATTGTTTTGGGTATTAACTGATTCATTTTACTTTATATGATTGGTTACGTAAGATGTGTTTGTTATGAATTGGGTTTATTTGATTCATATAAACAATTATATTATTTTCATAAACATTATTTTGAATCATAAAATGAAATTATTTTTGAATGGTTACAATCGAGAATGAATCTCATCGCGTTCATGGAGACGGTAATCTGTACGTACGCACGAGAGACAATATCATTATATTGATGGAAAATCATATGTAAATGGATGGTATATCATATATAAATAATCATTAAAATGTTATATTTATCATTTACATCAGTTATACTCATTATTATACCCTTCCAAATAATGAAGTGTTTGAATAACAAACTACACCACGACGTGGAGACGGTAAGCCGTACGTACGAATATATGGTGACTTTGTCATTTGTAAGATGGATAGAATAACGAATATTGTTGTAACATAATTATAATAAAATCATAGTATGTATAAGGTACTGGATTTATTATTTTGTTATGTAAATAATAGTGAAATAGGAAGTGGATGAAGAAAAGAACTTGGAAGAGGTGATGAAATATTTACCTCTTCTTCGGGTTCTTCCATTTGATTTGATCAAAATGGATTATTAGGTTTGATTTCTGGCCAATGGAAGGCCTCTAGGATGAAGGGAGGAACGTTTTTAGGATATTTGGATAGGGGTTGGCCGAGACAAAAGGATTTAGAGTTGTGGAATTAAGAGAAGGTGAAGTGCCCTTTTATAAGAGAGGTGAGGCTCACTTTAGGAAAAGATTAAAATATTATTTTATAATAAAATCATTTTTGGTTTATAATGGCTCCAAAATGAATTATTTTGAGACAAAGGTTGGGATGGGTCGAAAACCTCTCAACAAATAGGTTTTAGTTTGGTTCAGGTCATCATATTAACCTTATCTTTTAGATTTAACTCTTAGTTAAATAGTTTGACATTTAGCATTTCTCTTTTTATTTTTATATTATATGGTTAATAAGATTACTATAACAAGCCAAGATAACCCCATGTGGTTAAATATTAATATATATAACCTCATCTAAGTCCTTTGGCCAAACCTTAGATTTTTAGAAAAAATATTTCAGTTAATAATATATTATTTATTATAAAAACTAAATTGTGTCAATTTTGATAGTATTTAGTATTTCATTTTTTTTGAAAGCCATAAAAACATTATCAATTCAAAAAAAATTAATGTAACCAACCTTAAAATTTCATATTAACTTATAAAATTAGTGTAATTCGTGAAAAGTCTCAATTTACATTTATTTGAATATTTATCATATCAATTATTTTAATATTTTATTAATAAGGTAATTACTGCATCATCATTGGGTCATAAATAAATTAGATTATTTAATTTCTAAAAATTATAAACAAAATACCATTATTTAGGGAATGTTTTTTTCTTTATAATGTATACTTATAGTCTAAATTATATTGTGTGTAACCGTATATTAAAAATGGTTTAGTTATTAAACTTTGAATTTAACTCTTTTAACTCTTCTTTAAATAAAATTCTAAAAAATGTCATAATCCAATCCAAGTGGACCAAAGAGGATCATATATTATTTCTAAGTCTATTTTTGGTAGAATTATACTTATCCAATAGAATTAGGAAATGTGTTAGGGTAATTATGATATCATTTTACCAATGATTACCCAATTTACTTTTGACCGTTGTAAATAAAAGTCAAAAGTTACTATTCAACAAAAATTATTTTCATCTTATTGAACCACATTTTACTTACTGATATTTTCTGTTTATCTTATATTTTTGAAATCCAACTCACAGAAGTGATAAAATTATGTTTTATGCAAATTTTCTAATGCTCCTAGGAGGTAGGTAAAGATGTTAAAATGTTCAATAAAATTTAATACATCTAATTTTATTATTAAATTACTCCAATGAATTAAATAGAATATATATAGGTATTATATATTTATTTTTACGTAAAATACATTTGAAAATAATAAATAATTATTTAAATAAAAAGACGGGTTTAAATAAGAATGCAGTGTTATTCACTATTCATAAAATTTAAAGTTTTCAGAAAAATACCAAAAATTCACGTAAAGCTAATTTTGTTATTCCGAATTTAAAATTGTAGTTTGTTTTTTAAAATTCAAAACATATAAGTTTCGTTTGTTAATTTATAATTAATTTCTGTTGTCAAAACCAAAAAGTAGGTTTTTAAAAACTAAAAACTATCAATAAATTGACATTTGTTTATGTCAAATTCAAATGTCAAATTTCTTAAAATGTCTGAAATTGTATTAAATGATAAAAATATAATCTAATTATAATTTAAATCCTCTCAAATGCGTAATTTGACACTATAAATTATTTCTATTAAAAAATATGTTTTCAATTTAAACATAGTATTTTTCATTATTTGTCAAAATATGAAAGTTATTAGAAAAGTACCAAAAAAATTTCCAAAATAAATTTTTATGTCCCACTTATAAATAATAATTTAAATTTATTAAATTTAATATATAAAAGTGTCAAATATTGGTTTTAAAAAGGGTTTTCCATTATAAGGTGGTAAAGTTCCATTTTTTGAAAAATACTTCTTTTATCTAAAAAATGAATTTTTCTTATATTATGTATGAGAAACACATAATATGGGTGTTAAAATTATATAGAGTATATAGGATTCAAAAAGTAGTTAATAATATTCATATCCACTTTTTGAATGGCTGGGTTCGTATGTTATGGTGCACTCGAACACAGTATTCCGTGTAGTGCAAACTATTGAATTACTTTAATGAGATAACGTACTATGAAATCATGGGGTGATACGGGTGGGGGTTCTATTAAAGGATAGGGGTGGTCAGGGCGCATGAGATGTGGTTGGAGGTGGGGTGCTGTTCAAGGGGGAATTAAGTGCTATTGAAGGGGGGTTCAAGCACTATTGAATCCCCTCATTGAATTACAGAAATATTTTTTTTATCTTTTATCAGCACTTTTTTTAGCGCTGATAAAAGGTGTCTTTATCAATGCCTTTCTTAGAGCTGATAAAAGGGACCCCCCCTTTGTCTTCTCCTAGATTAACAACACTTTTATAGAACTGTTAATTCCCTTTTCTATCACTAATAAAGGACAAATTTATAGTAGTGTTTTGAGGCCTAGAAACAGAAAAACACAACATTAATCTACAACATGATTTCGAAAAATGCATCACAACTCTTTGGAAACAGATCAATAAAGTCTCATCATGTATCTATATCAAAGGAATGGGAATGTATGGTGCATTTATCTTTACCATACCTCAGGACCAGAATAAATCCCAAGATATGCAATCATTTAATGTCATGGCCTCTAGAGAAATCAAGGTACTAGGTAATGTGTGAGCCAGTTGATCCGCAAAATGGAATACCTCTAATTTAATGATGCAATGATGTGATAAGTAGGAGGAGATGGATTACCACAGATCATTAAGTTGAGACCCACAAAAAATGGGAAATTATTTAAGATATAGAAGCCAAATTTTTGGAAAGCCTGAAAACATCTTATAGAAAATGACTCCCATCATGGGTTTCCATTGCACCCAACTCATACACGACAACAATTTCTCTATATCAAATATGTCACAATAGAAGATTCTATAAAATCCATGTAAGAGTGAACACAACCCACGTGGTTGGGGGAATATTTACCACCACCTCCGCCCTAGGTTCATCAATCTCTAAGAGGATTTGAGACATATCAGCGATAGCTGCACGTCAACCCCATCGAATTGGGATGTGGGAATTTTTATCTCAATCTCCATCACCAGATTCATCGCACCCCAAGAGGGTCTTGGATTTATTAGTGTATATTATTGATCAACCCCAGCCCATATGGCTAGGGGAAATTATTTCTCAATTATCATCCTAGTAATCTTCAAATCCTTGACTAGAATAATCAAATCCTTAATAATAAGACTAAAAAGTTCCACTATCAATACTAAATTGTCCCTGTCCAATAAGGCTGGGAGAATTTTCATCCTTATCAACACCCCATAAGGAATCAATATTTTCTAGTTTTGGAGGTAAATATCAAATTTATACACTATATCACCCAAATAATTTACAATATTTTCCTTTTTATAATAAATTTATTTTTTATAGCTTTGCAATTCACAAAACACCCAATTTAAACAAAACATTATTTAGTCATGTTTTTCACATTCAATGAAATTATAACACTTTTAGAGATTTTATATAGTAAATTTATATATTATATATCCAAGAAAATTCTTTTAAACTCATCCAATATATTTTATATGCCTAAGATAAAAAACCAAATTCTACGCATAAAAATACTATATTTTTATTAAGGTACTTTTACCACCATTTAATAAAGAACAAATTTTAAATAGTTTTTTGAATATTTTATAAAGATGATTTTTGAAAATAAAATTAATATTTTAAAGTGGAATATAAAAATTAGGCTAAGATTATGTTTTGGTATTTCTTTATAATGTTTCATTTTTTAATTAATTGTGAACAATGTTGAGTTTTAATTCAAAACTGCTTTTTTGTCTTATTTATTTATAAGGATAAATTTTAATTTTAATTTTTTTAATGTTTTTAGATTAAATTTGTATCAATTAATCCAATTCAGGTCATTGGAATCAATATTTCTTTAAAATTGAATATAAACACTTAGTAAATATTTCTACATTTTTACTTAAAAACCCACATTGTTGCCCCGTCTGCGGGATTAATTTTACAATAATTTCATCCACTTCATTGACATGAATTTAGAAAAAATGATTTAAACTTGTTAATGATAATCATTTAAAATTTATAGTATGGTCAACATAGTTTTTGACCAAAAATATTAGTGAAAGTGATTAAAATTGATTATAGCTATTAAGAGAAAATTTAGCTTAACGAAGGAAAAAACCTTAAACATAAGGCCCCAAATGACCTTGAAACCTATATAAAATCCAATGTATTGACATAATTATACCCTATAATCAATTTTATCTACTTGTTTCTATTATTTTATCCACATTAAATGTAAAAAACGTGGGCAGAATTTTCTTTTCCACAATTTACAAGAGTGTCACACCTCTTCCACTATAAAACGGAACTAAATCCTCCCACTTCCTCACAAATCTCAAGGACCTTTGGATAGACCAAGATCTGTTTATATAGTATTAAAAATATCTCATATCATACTATAATCCTTCCTTTTTGAAGGAATCCATCCAAGAATGTTCTTTGGTGCAAACCAAAAGGAGTTACCCAATGAAAATGAAATATCTTTCTGCGGGATCTTTAGTTTCACTTCATTTATTCACCAACTAAAATATAATTATTCCATGATTATATAAAAAATTACTATCCAAAATATAATGGTATTTTTTTATGTTATGTTTTTTAGCTACACTTACAAAAACATCCATCAAATGTGTAACAATTGTATTTTAATGTGTATAGTGAACTACCACCTCACGAAACGATGAGTATTATTGTTTTCCTTTACCACCATTCATGGTTGGGAATTTTTATTGAAAATATGTTTATATATGGTATATATGATATTTATAATTATTTTATACTTATATAATTTTTTTATAACACATACCTATATATTTTCCATTTTGTGTAAATTTGATAACATCGTTTGTGGAAGTGTGGACTACCGCCTCCTCAAAGCAATGTGATTCATTCCCATTGTACATGGAACATACTAAGGATAGTTTTAATAAACATATGTAACATATATTAGATATATCTGATACTATAATTATAATATTCATATATTTCATTTACCTTTCTTCTTATTAATATGAAAAATAAATTAAACTAGCGTTCATGCATACGTACGACCTACCGTCTCCATGAATAGTGCATTTAATTTATTATATCTGAATTGTATAGATTATTATAAATATATATATAATGAATATATAAGATAATTCCATCATGGTTTAAATTATATAGATTATTTAATCATGACCTAAATAAAAGGAATAACAAATTACAAGTAAAAACTTACTTGAGAAAACTAGGCTATTAACACCCAAAATAGTAAATAAAATTAAATGGGTGAATATAAGTTATAATAAGATAATATATGATTTTATAAACAGTAATATGGTTCTTTGATAAGTTATTAAAACTATTAAAACTATTATATGGTAGGTTAAATCCCATTCAAACAAAAGAAAATGCATGGTAAGGTATTTTGTCTCAATTTCATTTCATTGAGTCATATTGTAATGTTATGCACCTAGCTTATTTTTTATTGTGTATATACTACCCATTAACACGTTATATAATGAATCTAGTTATTATCATATTATTATATTTTTCTTTTAATATTTTTCTTTTAATGGTATTATGATTTAAAATGTTTCAAAGTGGTATGGGACACTTTGGAATGTTTAAAAATTATTTTCCTCAAGAATGTGTCTAATGATTACATTAAAATCTCAATTTATTTTTTGATTGTTATATTTATCTCAAAACAATAATGTTCCTATGATCATTTTTATGGTACATTAAATTTTCATTAAATATCAATATTCGCACGTAATAGATATTATTATTTCCTAAACTGTATACCATTTTACATATAGTGTTCACTTTGATAGTTATTTGATTAACTATGGAATTATTGATAAATCCTTATATTTTATTAAATATGGATATTTGATAAAGAACATTATTAAATAAATTATTTGATATATGAGGAATAATATTTAGAGGTATGATATGGGCGGGACCCAATTATATATAGTCCCTCGATGCATTGGTAGTCTCATGAGATGAAATAGTTGGCCAAATTAGATGAGTTTTTACCTGATATGGTAAACTGTCATGTGAAAGGACTTGAAGATAAAAGTTCCATGTACATAGTAAATGTGGAACACAATAACTAATAATTTACCTCATTTATATTTATTTATTATTTATCCAATATATCTTTTGTTGACATATCTATGGATGCGTTTCATATTCATTTCATTTATTAAATTGCATGTTTTTTTGGTTTGTTACCTTGCCATATAGATATTACTTTATATAGTTATTTGAATGAAAATTATTATCAGATATTTACTTTCACATGATTAATATTCTAGTAAATTTATTGTTACTTACCCTTACTATGAAATTGAGCTCACCCTTATTATGTTTCTTTTCCCTAGTTATGGAGAATAATTATCTGAATTAGATTTATAGGATGTAGTTTATTTAATTTTATTATGAATCATGTTTTATTATCTTTTCCCAATGTATTATGGGTATCATTTATGTAAAATGGATTTCTAAAAATTCTAAACTTATTTGACATTTGTGATTTTATTCCTTGTAATAATTCCTGCATGACAAAATAATGATCCTGCTCCAAGATTATAGGGTCGGGGCAATACAGTTGGTATAAATTTATGATTAGAAGAAACCTTGGAAACTAGATTTAGAACACCTATATTAGGTAATATAACCCTATGATATAATTTGAAGATATGTATAGAAGAACATCCTAGAATTTTTGTAAGGTAGAGATTATGTGGGTCTTCCTAGAAATACATACATATATAGATACCGAAAATGGGAATGGTTTTAGAAAAGATGTAACTAGGGGTAATAATACCTACAAGTTGTGTTGGGACTAACTCAACAAAACATGGTACACAATAGTGGTCCTTACTACACACATTTTTATACTCTCTTGTAATACGCTTAGGATAATTCACATTTTCTTTAAAATCCATTATGAAGGATGTAAAAGTAAATATGTTCCCAATGTAACTAATGTTTATGTTTATATGATTTATGATTCATATATTCATGTTATGTTCTATAACATATTTTAATTGTGTATCATTGTTTTATGATCTAATATATTGTATTCCATTGTTTAAAAATGACGTCTGGAAGGATGAATGATATCATTATTCATTGAGATTCTAGATATTTCCCTGCTGAATAAACCTATATAGCTGGTAATGTAATAGAGAAAATTATCACTATTCTAGGGGAGTTTAATCAGTTCGTGATAAATAAAATATCTCAAATATTGAAACCAATTCCATGAGGAGAATCTCTTATGATTGATTTCTTTATGTGGTAGAATCCGCCATCATTTAGTGGGGAAACTAATTCAACTGTAGATGAGAAATGTATTGAGTGTATGGAGAATATATTTACCGAAATGGGATGTAGTGAAATGGAAAAGGATACACTTGTGGTCTATTGTCTTCATATTTATTATGGTCATTGGTGGTTCTTAAACTAGAATACTATTGAGGAAGACGGAATGTAACTCATGGAATGGGGGACTTTTAATGAGACCATCTTTGATAAATACTTCCATCATGATAAAAAAAGATATGAAGAGTAATTTCCTTATATTAAAAAAATGGAAGAATAAAATGTTGTAGATTGTGGATATAACTTTACAAGGTTATCCAGGTATACTAAAAATTATAAATATAAACACAAAGTTCATTATTGACCACTTCTTTGAAGGTCTTAAGCCAACTATCCAAAAGTAACTAGTTTCCTTCATCATAAGAAGAAATAGTTTTACGTGCCCTCAAGGTGGAGATGGAATTATTAACTTAGTACATATTAAAAGTATTCTAAAAGAAGAATATTTCTTTTGAGAACTATGAAAAATGTAATGCATAGAATAAGAAGAAGAAGTTTTAGTGATTTCTATCTTGTGAAAACTATGGAAATAGCCACCTTGGGAAATTCCTGAAGGTAATGAGTGTTTTATTTATGTGTGGATAAATTGATAATAATAATAAAGAATATAAGAGGAGGAAGTAAAACTCTAATATATAGTGTTAAAACTGCAAGGAGATATATAATTATAAAAATTAATTCCTAAGATTCCATGAAATCTATCACATAAGAGGCCAAGGGGATATGGACAAACATATTTGATCACTACAGTAGAGGTAGATGTACCAAATGAGGTAGTGGAAGGTACATTAATACTTTCTTAAAATTTATCTAATGCCTTATTTGATTCTACATCATCACACTCTTTTACATCTACTCATTTCTCAATGAAAATTAGACATTTCCCTTTTGATTTAATATAATAGTTGTTAGAAAAAACTCATAAGGGGAGTGTCATTACAAAAATGATGTGTCGTGCAGTCCCAATTATGACACATAAACCTTCTTTACTTAATAACCTTGTTATTGTACCTATGATTTACTTTTATACAATCATTGGTATGGATTGGATCTCAAAATATGATGAAAAGAATTATTGTAAGAGGAAAGAAATTTCAATTTATGAAGGAGATGTAGAATCCATCATCTTTAGAGCATAAGCTTCTATACTTGATTCTTATCTAGATCCACCCTCAATGGATCTACTAAATAAAATTATTATGGAAGACTAGAAAATAACACATATTGATTAAGAAGTAAATCTTTAAATTGAGGATGTACCTATAGTGAAGGAATAAATTGATGTATTTACTAAGGAATTACATATACATCCCCTAGAGAGTTAAGTTGAATTTTCCATTGATTTAATTCATGATGTACATCCAATATCAAAGACTCCCTATAGAATTTACGCTGTGGAATTTGTAGAGTTAAAGAAATAACTAGTGGATTTTGGTACAATGGGATTTATTCACCCTATTTTTTCACCATGGGAATCCCTTATCCTATTTGTTAAGAGTAAATATAGATCCACGAGGTTGTGCATTGATTATAGGGAAATAAATGATATTACCAGGAAGAACAAGTATCCTCGGCCTCTCATGGATAACTTGTTTGATCAATTTCACAGAGCCCAAATTTTTTCAAAGACTTATCTTCATTCAATGTATCACCAATTGTGAGTTAAAAAGGGAGATACTTCAAATAAAGCTTTTTGGATGAGGTATTGACATTATGATTTTACAGTAATTCCATTTGGATTGACTAATTCACCCTCTATTTTTATGTAAATAATGAACAAATTATTCATGTAATATATTGATGATTTTTTGTGGTATTCATTAGTAATAATCTGGTGTATTCTAAAATCCATGAGGACAATGAGAATCAATTGTATACGATCCTTAATAATCATAGAAGGGAAGATTTATATGTGATATTTAGTAAGTGTAATTTCTAGATTAATTTTGTTTATTTTTGGACATATTATCTCCAAGGATAGAATATCAGTTGATCCTACAAAGACAATGTTAGTTAGATAATGGACTACAAAAAAACAAAACTATGGTATGTAGTTTCATTAGTTTGGTAGTTTACTATCATATAATCATTAATAATTTTTCTGGATTAGATAACCCATTAACCAAGATTACAGGCAAAGGGGTTAAGTTTGTTTGAAAAAAGGAATGCGAATAATTATTTGATGAAGTAGTGATAATATTAGTCAATGTTCCAATTTTGACTTAACTATTTATGAGTGATGGGTTTATCATATTTGGTGATGCATCAAATAAGGGACTTGGTTTTCTCCTAATGCCAAATGATAAGGTTATTTCTTATGAATAAAGTTAATTTAAGACTCATGAATTGAACTATCCAACCCATGATTTTGATTTTGAAGCTATAATATTCACTTTTACAATATGGAGACATTATCTCTATTTTGATTGGTATGAAATATATAAGGATAATAATATCTTGAAATACATCTTCTCCCTGAAAGAGTTTGACATGAGGCAAAGGTGTTGGCTCGAGTTAGTCATGATTTACTATTTCTCAATACAATACAACCCTGAAAAATCAAATAAGGTATCAAATGAATGGTGTATAAATGATCATGATTTTCAAACCCAAATGAGGATTGGTAAGGGTCCTATATTCATTGATCTAGTAAATATTGATATGGTAATTTATATGGAGAGGGATAAATCAATAATTTTTCCAATGATTGGAAAAATATTTTTATTTTATAGGATAAAGATTTTTTATCCTGATTATGAGGAATTTCAAAGGAAAAACAAAGCCGTGAATGAAAGAAAATTAGCTGACTTTGTTTTTGATGATGGTGTCTAAAAATTTGGAAAGAGGTTGTGTGTTAAATATATAAAAATATAAAATGGTAATTATTGGACGATCCTCAAATCTATAATTTCTCTATAAACCCTGGAATCACAAAGATGTATTGGGACTTGAAGGAAAATATTTTGTGAGATAACATGAAGTGGGAAATTACTAATTATGAGTCTAGAATACTGGTTTTACAATAATTTAAACTTTGAGGAAACATCATAAAGGTCTACTATAACCTCTTATTATTATTTTGTAGAAATGGGATGAAATTGCTATGGACTTTGTCACAGGATTACCAAATCCTCCAAGTAGGAATGATGCAATATCAGTTATTGTTGATCGCCTAAACAAATCTACACATTTCATTTCAATAAGAGAATACATGAATCTTGAGTTTCTTTCAAGGAAATATATTAATGAAGTTGTAAGAATTCATGGTGCACCTATATCAATTATTTCTGATCAATATCCCCACTTTACATCAAAATTATATAAAAGTCATCAAAAGGATCTTGACACTGAGCTTCATTTAAGAAAGAACAATTTAAATTATGGAGGACATGTTGTGGTCATTCTCGCTCAACTTTCAATGTATGAGGGATCAATACTTTATTTTGGTAGGGTTTCCCTATAATAATAGTTTCCATTTTAGTATTCAAATGACATCATATGAAGCATTATATGGAAATATATTTCATACTCTAACTTGTTCAGATAATGTTGGTGAAAGGAAACTTGTAGGCCTCGAACTTGTTGAAGGGACAATGACAATGGTAAAGGCTATTAAAACCCATAATAAATCAGATCAAAGTAGGAAAAAGAGTTATACCAATAGTTAGAGGAAATATTTATAGTTAAATGTGTGAGATCATGTTTTCTTTAAAGTATCTCCATAGAAGAGTGTTATATGTTTCAGTAATAAATGGAAAGTGATTCTCAAGTGCATTAGTCCCTTTGAGATTCATGAAAGGGTTTGATTTTTTTCTTCTCATTTAGCAATGATTCCAAATCTCTCAAAGGTACAAGATGTGTTCCATATATCTATTATAAGTAAGTACATTCCAAACCCAATGCATGTTCTCATCTTGATGAGATAGAGTTGAGACATGCCCTATCATTTTGTGAAGAACCCATCTGTATTCTTGATACCATAGATAAGTTATTGAGGAATCAGATGAATCATCTGGAAAAAGTACTGAAGAGAAATCACAAAATTAAAGAAGCAACATGGGAACTAGAGGATTATATAAAGTAGAACTACCCAAATCTATTTTAAGGCAATGCCCCAGAAATTTTGAGGAAAAAAATTTTATAGGGGGGAATAATGTACCACAGTAAGACTTTATCGTATATTTTCATTTATAATAAATTTAGTTTTGTTGATATCTTTGTAATATACACAATAATCAATTTAAAAACATTATTTAGTAATGTTTTTTAAATTAAATTAAATTATAAAAAATTTAGAGAGTTTATATATAAAATTTAGATATTATATATCCAACCAAATATTTTCACACTCATCCAAAATATTTTATAGGACTAATATAAAAACAAACCCAATTTTCACATAAAAATACATTTCTTTATTAGATAACATTTACCACTATTTATGGAGAACCTATTTAAATTATTTTTTTTGATCCTTTTATACATTTAATATGTCAAAATAAATTTAGTATTTTAAATCGTAATATACAAATTAGGTCTTGGAGATTTTTGGTATTTTTCTGTGAAGTATCAATTTTTGATGAATAATGAAAAAATATTGAAATTTAATTAAAAACTATTTTTTCATTTAATTTATTTATATGGATAAATTATAATTTTAATTTGGTTTAAAATTTAATAAGATTGAAATTTTATCAATTAATTCAATTTATGTCATTGGAATCAATTTAATTTTGAAATTGAATATAAAAACATAGTAATCTTTTAGAAATTTTTTTACTTTAAAACTATGTAACATATATGAAATAGACATGATAGTGTAATTTTAATATACATATATATAATTTAATTTTCATTCTATGAATACAAAAAATAAATGAAATTAGCGTTCATTTGTATGTATGGCTTACAGTATCTATGAACGGTGCATTTCATTTCTTATCTCCAAATATTATAGATTATTATAAATATATATATACTGAATATATATATGAAAATTATATCATGGTTTAAATTCTGGATATTATTAAATCTTGATATATGTAATATTAACAACAATTAACAAGTCAATACTTACTCGAGAAAAATAGAAAATTAACCCCTAAATGGTAAATACAATCAAAAGGGTGATAAGATATTATGAGAAGATAATATATGATTCTATAAATATGAATATGTTTCTTTAATAAGTTATTATCACCATTAATACCAATATAGAGGAGGTTGAATCCCATTCACAAAAAAGTAAATGAAAGGTAAGGTATTTCATCTCAATTTCATTTCATTGAGGCATATTGTAATGTTATACACCTAGTTTCTTTTGTACTATGTATATAATTCCCTTTGACATGTTATATCTTGAATCTCCTTATTCTCGTGATATTATAAGTTTAATTTTATGTTACTCCTTTAAGTGTATTATTATTTCCAATGATTCAATG
Organism: Viscum album; assembly: GCA_963277665.1. NCBI lineage: Eukaryota > Viridiplantae > Streptophyta > Magnoliopsida > Santalales > Viscaceae > Viscum > Viscum album. The sequence continues at coordinate 1,100,304,879 of OY728162.1, read as the reverse complement.
TGGTATGAGATACTTTGGAATGTTTAATGATTATTTTCCTCAAGAATGTTTTTAATGATTACCTTGAAATATCACTTTGTTTTGTGATTGCTAACTATCTATTGAAACAATAACTTTATTATGAACAATTTAATGTTACGTTAGATTTTCCTTAAATATCCATATTATAATTCAATGGAAATTATTATTTCCTAAACCATATATTATTTTACATATGGTGTTCAGTTTGACAGTTACTTGATTAACTGGGGAGTTATTGATAAATCAATATCTTTTATTCAATATAGATATTTGATAAGGTTCATTGTTAAGTTAATTATTTAATATATGAGTAATTATTTGGATAGGTATTGAACGAATAAGTCTTAGTTATAGATAACCTCTACATGCATTGGTTGTCTCATGGGATCATATAGATGGAAAAAATATATGGGTTTTTATCCAATATGATAAACTGTCTTGTGAAATGTCTTAACAATAAAGGTTCTAGGTACCTAGGAAACAGGGTGTATAATAATTTATGATTCCCCCCATTTATATTTAGTTATTATTTATCCAGGTTAATTTTCATCAACATATCTATGGATGTGATTAATATTTAGTTCATTGATTAAATGGAATGAGTTTTCTGTTTATTACATTTATATATTAATATTTTATTATCTAGTTATTTGTATAGAATGCGTTATAAGTTATTTACCTTGAAATATTGATTATTCTCACCAATTCATTATTTATTATACTTTAATTACCCTTACAGAGCATTATATACCACCCTTATTATGTTTCCTTTCACCAAGTTATGAAGAAGAAATCATTGAATAAGCTTTCAGGGATGCAGTTTATATCATTTTATTATGTCTCATGTTTTATTTTCTTTTCCCTATTTATTTTGTGTATCATGTATGTGATCTAGATTTCCAAAAATGCTAAAATGATTAGTGCTTTGAGATTTTATTCCTTATAATCATTCCAATGTAATAAAATAATTCACCGGCTCTTTGCTTCTGGGGTCGGTCTGTTACACACATGCCATCTGTTCCTCCCTCCATAAGAAAAAACATTACTATCAAGGGCCTGTACACGAATCATGAATATAAACTCCATCAAATTCATTACACACATGATGAAATTTGAGGAACTTACAGTGAAGTAAATCAAACTCTGTAAGGGTTGAAAGCTAAATTGGTCCAATATTTCATGGGTCGGAGAAATGATCCTAATGAAAGCATTGTAAAATAACCCTATTGTGTTTAGAGTAATGGAATAACAAAAATTTCACAATATTGCATAGTGAATGTTGACACAATCAACATAAACGATGATGATAATATAGATGAAAATGTAGAGGGAAAAAATATATAAAACATACCTTGAAAGATGGGTGATTTGGATGCAGAAAATAAGGTTCGATATATGTAGAACCAGAGGATATTAAAAAACCTAGAACCCACAAATAATGAGCTTACACCTCTATGGAAAAAATATTCCAAGGATAAAGGGAAAGTCGTGGATACATCATAATCACTTCCCATAAAATCAAAAATTCCTTCCATGTAGGAACGAATGGGACAATATGATAATGAGATTCAAAATATTGTAAAACTCAACAAGGATGTACTTAGGGGATGCCTTCCCAATAGGTATCTTATTATGATAGATATGAATATCCTCCTTCCCACACATTAATAAATAGAAAATCATTATGTAAAAAAGGTATCTGAGCATTAGGATTGATATGGATCCTTGTATTCAGTCTATATAAATAAAGAAGTTGAATACAATCATGAATTCCTCACATAATGAAGATAGCCTATCTACCTAGGGGTGATAATTAAATCCTATTATGGATCAAAAATAAATTGGATGTGAAAATAGGTCCACCTCCTCAATCATCACTAGCTCTCTATAAATATGATGAGACCCAGATAGCAGTATCGTAGTAACTACTCAATTTCACTGAGTCCCTGGATGCACAAATGGAATATAGAGAAATTTTAGAACCATAGACGTTATGTGCATGATTTAGAGTATGTTTTGTTTTTGTTGTCAATCCTCAGTGGAAGTTTAGATTGTGTGATAGAAAAGTTATCATAAAGAATATGTAGATAACAAGTATTAAAGGTGGCACAGGTCTCTAGTTTTGCCAAATATTGCCCTGAGAATAAACAAATGGATAAAAGGTGTTTTGGAAAAGTGACTTTTCCACTGTTGACCAGAAGGAGAGGAAACTTGTGCACCATATGTTTTTCAAGATCATAACATCAAAATATGGCAAAGGAAAGAGGGTCGTGCTAGTATATGTTTGGTCGTGCATGTGACTTCCCCGCCGAGAAAGGACATGCATGTCGGTGCCTTGGTGGATTGGAAACTTCCGCGTCGTTTTTCATTCGTGGTCAGATCATAAAAATATTGAAAAGGAAGTAGGGGCGCCCAAGTTTCTTGTTCGGTCGCATAAGTGTCAAGGGGGATGGAAGACTTGCATGCCGAAACTTGCACAATGAGGTAAGACTTGTGCACCGCCGCACAGGTTATACGAATGCCTATAAATAGAGGACCATTCCTCCTCATTCGGTATGAATTTCAGACTTAGAGAAATTCAGAGCTCCCGTCATGCAGGTGTAGTGATCACGCAAGTGTTGGTGGGTCGCGCAAGTAGAGGTTGTGCGACAGCTGTTTGCTGTGCATCCAAGTTTGTTTGGGCGATAAGTGAAGTGAGTCACCCATGTTTGGTGTTGATGAATTGAGAGATGCACAAGTGTTTGTCTTGGACTTTCATGCCTTCTTCGAAACTTTCACACCGGATTGGGGAAGTGCGCCTGTTGTTGCTTGAAGTACGCCCATCTATTTGAAGCTACATGAAATCTGGGAGATTGCCTGGTACCATCAACAGAAAGTGATATTCGTCTACTGGTGAGAGTTGGACTTCAACAGAGCATCTACATTCAATATACTATGCATTATTTTGTAACAATGAAGTGACCTTCAATTCTATAAACTGAGTGGGACTTCACCATGGGAAGTGAGCCAGGGGGAATCAACCGGAGTGACCTGAGGGACGCAGTGAGCTATCCCTGAACCTTTTTAAAGGTAGTGAGCCTGGGACATAGTGACTATGCCCAAACCTTTTTAATCCTCATCTAGTGATGTTTAGTGGAATTTGGTATGATCGAAAACCAGTTGGAATATGCTCCTTGGACATAGACCTTAGTGGTGAACCAAGTAAAAAGTGTTGTTTCATCTCTCTACATGTGAGTGTTTTATTTCTGGTTATTTTCATCATACAGGTTCAAGAAGTTCCTACAAACACAGGAACAAGATCCATTGCATTAAAATAAAATGTTGTCACCCTAATTCACCCCTCCCCTCTCACAGTGTCCCAGGGTTTTACAAGTGGTATCAGATGGTAAAGGTTGCTGGCATTGATTCTGTCCTTTGTCATCATGGAGAATGTAGTCAATGTCAGGGGATTCCCTCTCTTTGATGGAAGTAATTTCCAGATCTGGAAGAATAGAATGAGATCTCATCTAAGATCCCTTGGTATGGATGTTCTGTTTTCATCCATACAAGGTATACATGTTACTTATCCAACAGGGCTGGCTATGACTGATTCTAATAGGAAAATTCTTGATGCTGATGTTAAAGAAAAGAATACTCTCACCGCAACCCTTTTTGATCAGATCTATCTAAAGGAGATGAGTTTCACCTCAGCAAATCCCATGTAGGATAAACATGAAAACATTTATGAAGGAGATAACAAAGTGAAGTAGGTGAAACTATAGGTCCTACATAATAGGTTTTTATGATCTGAAGATGCATCCTAATGAGAATGAAGACTCCTTCTTCAATATAATTACAGAATTGGTTGGCGCAATTCGAGGTCTAGGTGAAGAAATCAAAGATGTAGAAATTGTTAAGAAAATATTAAGAATACTTCCACCCCTTTACAATGCAATGATTTCATCCCTTGAGGAAGGATGTCTTACAAAACATTCTTTGGATGATTTGTTGAGAAGCCTTGTTGCATATGAAATGAGAGTCAAACCAGAAGATTCCACTACACGAGTAAGAAAAAAATGGTGTTAAAATCCATGGAGAAACTGAAAATCTAAAAAGATAGTAGTGGTAAAGACGAAGGGGAAAAATAAATTCATTATCTCATTTCCAGGAAGTTCCAGAAGGGAAAATGGAAATTCGAAGGGAAGTCACCTCTATCTTGCTTTCGTTGTGGAAAAGACGGGCACATTGCTTATCTTTTCTTATGAAAGATTGATGATGGTGATAGCGATGTTGAAAACATTGAGAAGCCTAAGAAAACGTTTTTCAATAAAATAGATTTTTAATCTAGAAAGAAAGCTCTGAAGAAGAGTTTTGTCTATGAAGAGGAAGATGATGATAATGAATTCTATGAAGAAGAAGAACCAGAGTTTAAAACTGTAAATCATGCTTCCATGATGGCCACTGTTTGAAAAATCAGAAGATGCTGGTGGAGAAAATCATTTGAAATCTAGTGCAGATCCCAAGTTGCAACTTAAGGATGCTATTAGTAAGCTTAAGATTAAATGTAAGAGTTGCAATAAGTGGAAATAAATTGTAGAAGAATCAACTGAATATGATGATCAACTTGAAGTTGAAATTGAATGATTGGAAGAATTTGTGAAAGTAAAAGCTATAATAATTGAAGGAAATGATGGTGTAGTGGATCTAAAACTGAGAATTGAAGAGCAGGTTAAGGTCATCAATGTCCTCACCTCCAGACTAGAGGAAAAATCCAAGACTGTTGAGGGTCTTGAGGAGGAATTTTTTACTCTTAAGAGTAAACTTGAGACTGAAACAATTTCAAAGAATCATAGAAGAAAATACAATTTAAAATATTCTCAGATATAGAATTACTGGCAAGAGCCAAGTGTGGTTCAGATGGGGTTGGAAAACTCATGAGTGATCAAAGAAACACTTGCATGGGAAAGAGTGGAATTGGTTGTGAAGCTGAGCCATCAACTTCTGGAAGTGAAATTATCCAAAATAAAGACAAGATGAAAGTTGAACATGTTGAAAAATTTCCTAAAGATCTAAAAATGGAACCCTCAATCCAAACTAAAAGGAGAACTGAAAATTATTCTCAAACATTCATAAATGAGAGGAAATCTATCTATTATCCCAAGGGAGAAGGTATGAGAATAAATTCAAGTGAGAATACATTTCCTCTCATGAAGTGTTAGTTCTGTGGCTATTTGTGCCATACCATGTCATATTGCGAAGAGGTAAGAATCTATATGGATGGAGAAGATATAGGATTCCAACAGAGTAGAACAAATTCCTATCCTAATTATTATAGAAGAAACAATTTCTATGGATATTGTTTTCGTTGTTCTATCTTTGGTCATAAGGTTGTTAATTGTAGGCAGAGAGGGGACATGGACACCTCATACTGAAATTCGAGACATGTCATGTCTCGTCAGCAAGACAATGTTTCTTTTATGAATAGGTTTTCTCCTCTCAAATATGATTTAGACTATGAAAAACCTGGGTACGTGGAAAAAATATTTGAAAGGCCATCAATACTCTGTACTCAATCCAATGTCTCATGGAAGGAATGGAAGAAAATTGAGAAATCGAACCTTATAGAGGTGGACCTCAAAGCTACAAAAAGAAACAGTACATGGATTCTGGATAGCAGTTGTTCATCTCATATGATAGGTAATGTTGGCCTGTTAACAGATGTCAAAAGGAAGGTTGACGGTACAGTACGCTTTGGTAATGATAGATCTCTAAAAATCAAAGTTAGTGGAAATACTAAATTATCTAATGGAGAACTAAAGAAGACTGAATTCATTTATGTAGATGGCCTACGTCATTATCTACTCAGTGTGAGTCAACTCTGTGACTCGGGACTTATAGTTACTTTTAATCAGAAAGGTTTCACTATCAAGGGAAGGATAGGCAATTCACTTTTTAAGGGATGCAGAACATAAGGCAACTTGTATCAGGTTAAGAGTGACGAAAGTTTCCATTACATGACTATTGAAGAAGAAAACAATTTGTGACATTGGAGACTGGGACACATCAATCAACAAGACATGGAGAAAATATCAAAATTGAGTATTATCATAGACATTCCCATCCTAAAGTGTGAACGTGATAAATCTTGTGATGCTTTCATTCATGGGAAGGTGGTCTGTAGTTCATATCAGCCAAAGAAAAAAAGGGCATCTCGCCTTCTTGATCTGATCCATACAGATGTATGTGGGCCGATAAATGTTGCTGGAACTCATGGAGAAAGGTACTTTTTCCTTTTCATATATGATTATAGCATAATAGAATGTGTGATGGTTATTCACAGGAAACGACAATCCCCTGACTGCATGAAAACATATCAGTGAATCGCAGAGATTGATACCGGACGAACAATCAAAGTGTTGTGATCTGTTAATGGAGGGGAATACACGTCTATTTAATTTGAAAATTATCTGGAGAAGCATGGGATACAACATGAGGTAGATTCTATGAGAACTCCATAGAAAAATGGAGTTGTTGAACATAGGAATCGACATGTGAACAACATGACACGAACTATACTGATTGAGTGTCGAATTCCACGACATTATTGGAAAGAGGTTGTTCAAGATGAAGTGTGTATTAAAAATCGAACAGGACTCTATATGGGTGAGACAAAGACACCATATGAATTTTTTAATGTAAGGAATCCCTCTTTGAAATACTTTTGTGTTTTTGGAAGTAAATGTTTCATCAGAAACAAAGAAGAAAATCAAGGTAAGTATGGTGACAATGCAGATGAATGAATTTTCCTTGGATACTCAATGAACATCAAAGCCTACAAGTGTTTCCACAAGTGGTTAGGAAAGATTGTGGAAATTAGTGATGTTAAAATAATTGAATAGAAAACCACAAATGCTTCAAGGAAGTCATATGATGATGTGAGAGAAAGTAAAAAAAGACAGTGAACATGGAGAAAATATAAATACAGAAATAGTTGAAGCTATACAAAACACTCAGCAGTCGCATCATGATGTTGACTCAGAATGAGAATCTGATGAAGAAACTGTGGCTGGAGATTATGTAACTGATCCGCAAAGGACAAATCGTAGAGCTGAGATTGATCCCACTAACATAATTTGGGATAGGAGTGTACCCACTCAAATAAGGAGAATTAGGAATGACACGCAATCTGCATTTTTTTCAATTGTGGAGCTATCCTTATTTGAAGAAGCATAAAAGGATTAATCATGGGTAAAATCCATGAATGAAGAGTATGCTCAGATTGACAAGAATCGGACATGGGATCTTGTCTAGAGACACTAATGTCATAATGTGATTAGTACAAAATGGATCTTTAAAAACAAGTTTGATGAGCATGGAAGTGTTATTAGAAACAAGGCATGACTGGTATGTAAAGGATACTCTCAGATTGAAGGTGTTGATGTTGAAGAAACCTTTTCTCCAGTGGCTAGAATGGAGTCAATCAGGATTTTCCTTACCATGGAACTCCAAAGAGGATATAAAGTATACCAGATGGATGTCAAGTTAGCATTCTTGAATGGTGTACTCGAAGAAGAAGTCTACATTGAACAACCAGTGGGTTTAGTTCTTGTTTCTGATGAAACAAAGGTTTGTAAACTGAAGAAAACTCTATATGGTTTGATACAGTCACCACGAGCATGGTATTCATGACTGGACTCGTATCTTAAGAATCTGGAATTCAAGAGAGTAGTAGGCCACAATTTGTACGTCATGAATTCCACAAAATATTAGTTCATGGTTCTAGTCTATGTTGATGACATTATTTTTGGTGGCAGAAAGAAAAAATTAGTGGATGAATTTTCCAATCACATCAAATCAGAATTTTTAATGTCTATGATTGGGGAGCTCACATATTTCGTGGGGCTACAGGTGATTCAAAAGAAGGATTACACTTTCATCTCTCAGGAAAAGTATGCAAGAGAGATATTGAAAAAGTTTAATATGCAAGACTCCAAACTAATGTCAACTCCGATTGAATTTGGAACTAAACTTCGAAAGCATGAGGATGGGACCTCGGTAGATCCCACCATGTACAGGAGGATCATTGCGAGCCTACTATACCTCACAGTGACACGACCATATATTGTCTTTTCAACATGTCTTGTAGCCTGCTTTCAAAGTAATCCAAAGGAGGAACATATGGAAGTAGTGAAAACAATCATGAGGTATATTCAAGGGACTCACAAATGTGGATTATTCTTTGCTGCATGAAGGAATAGTGAATTATCAGCAATTCTTGATGCTGACTGGGATGGTGATCTTGTGGAAAAAAATTCCACCAGTGGTGGTGCATTCTATATTGGGAATAAATGTGTTGGCTGGTTAAGCAAGAAACAAGAAATTACATCACTTAGTACTACTGAAGCTGAGTATATCGCCGCCACAAAGGCATGCACCCAAATTCTATGGATGAATCAAAAACTAACAGACATTGGTGATGAGGTGAAGTAACCAATGGTAAATTACTGTGATAACAAATGTACAATTGATCTTATGAAGAATCATGTTCATCATTCTTGTACAAAACATTTTGAAATCAGGTATCACTTTATCAAAGAAAAAGTTGAGCAAGGCATGATTAGAATGGATCATGTGGGAACTAATGAGCAAGTGGATGATATCCTGACCAAGCCACTATCAACAGCTATATTTGAGAAGCATCGGTTGATCATTGGTGTTCTGCCACCTCCCAGTGCATAAAGATACGCAATACCCCTCTCCACAGTTATGTTAACTGATTTTTATCTATGTGTGGCTATGATGTAGGTTTCTGGGGGAGATACTATCCAGGGGGTGTGGTTTGAGATGAACAATGAACAAATACCAGTCTTTGGTTTTATTATCAATGGGGTAGAAAGGAATAAATTCAGGCATGTTAAGACATGATTATGCATGTAATGCCTCTATGACACTGTAAGAGAATGTCTTGGGTTTCATTAGGATTCATTTTGAATTCCAAAACATGAGAACCCAATTCAATCTTCATCTATTGTTTTCTACACCGAGCATTGCTCACGTAGACTTAGAGTGCTGGCTGAGTTGATTCTTGCATTTTTGGTTTGCATGTGGATTTATTGAATTTATTTTCTGATTGAAAAAAAAAACCCAAAGGGGGAGATTGTTTGAACCATGGATGTTCTATGCATGATTTAGTGTATGGTTTGTGTTTGTTGTCAATCCTCAGTGGAAGGTCAGAATGTGTGCTAGCAAAGTGATCTTACTGAATAATCAGATAACAAGTATTGAAGGTGGAACATGTCTCCAGTGTGTTCCAAATTTGATCCTGAGAATCAACAAATGGAGAAAAGGTGTTTTGGTAAAGTGACTTGTGTGATGTTGAACAGAAGGAGAGGAAACTTGCGCACCATATGTTTTTCAAGATCAGAACATCAAAATATGGAAAATGAAATAGGGTCATGCAAGTATATGTTTGGTCGCACAAGCGACTTGAGCACCGAGAAAGGACTTGCACGCCATTGCCTAGAATTATTGGAAACTTGCACGCTATTTTTCCTTCATGATAAGATCACCAAAATATGGAAAAGGAAGTAGGGGCACCCATGTTTCTGGGTTGGTCGTGCAAATGTCAAGGGGGACAGATTATTTGCACGCCGAAATCTGCACACCGAAGTAAGACTTGCGCGCCGCCACACAGGTTATCCGAATTCCTATAAATAGAGAACCACCCCTCCTTATTCGGTATGAAGTTCAGAATTAGAGAAATTCAGAGCTCCCGCCATGTAGGTGTAGTGATCATGCAAGTGTTTTTGGGTCACGCAAGTAGAGTTTGTGCGACATCTATTTACTGTGCATCCAAGTTCGTTTGGGTAAGAAGGAAAGTGAGTAACGCAAGTTTGGTGTTTGAGAAGTGATAGTCGTGCTAGTGTTTGGCTTGGACTTGCGTTCCATCTTTGAAACTTGCGCGCTGGCTTGGGGAATCATGCCTGCTATTTCTTGAAGTACGCCCATCTATTTGAAGCCGCACGAAAGCTGGGAGATTGACCGATACCCTCAGTAGAAAGTGAGATTCATCTACTGGTGAGAGTTGGACTTCAATAGAGTATCTACATTCAATAGAGGATGAATTATTTTGTAACAATGAAGAGACCTTCATGTCTATAAACTATGTGGGACTTCACTAAGGGTAGTGAGCCAGGGGGAGTCAATGGGAGTGACCCGAGGGACGCAGTGAGCTATCCTTGAACTTTTGTAAAGGTTGTGAGCCTGGGATAGAGTGACTGTACCCGAACCTTTGTAATCCACATCTAGTGAAGTTTAGTGGAATTTGGTATGACCGACAACCAGTCGGCATATGCTCCCTGGATGTAGCCCTTAGTGGTGAACCATGTAAAAAGTTATGTGTCATCTCTTTGCATGTAAATGTTGGCTTTCTGATCATTTTCATCACAGAGGTTCAACAAGTTCCTACCAATGTGGGAACAAGATCCATCGCATTAAAAAAAAGTTATCACCCTGATTCACCCCTCCCCTCTCAGGGTGTCCTGGGGTTCTACAAGAAGGGTGATATGCACCCATGTAGTCCAAGAATAATCAATACCCTGAATGGTTATGTGATACTTTTCCCACACCCAATTTTATAAATCTTACCTTCTCAACCTTTAATGACATAAGAGATCTAGAATAGAATCTCACACACATTGTGTCCCAATGTAGGCTAATGATGGGTCACCAAAACTAGTAGGATGTGAACAATATGAGATTTTTTGTACAATGTGTTGTAGTTCCATTCTATGTTTGGTATAAGAGCCTTCCAGTAGGATCCATTGTGGGATGGGAAGACCATCATCACTAATTCCTTTTTCAGTTCAACTCTACACTAATGAAAATGAATTTTTTCAACCTCTTAAACTGGAAACAACGTGAAAATGATAGGGTTCATAGATAGATGTAAAAGGTTAAACTATTCAATCAACATCTATATATTATTGTAGATGTTTCTAGAACATTGTGATGTAAAACATTATGCTGATATGAATACATGTCTATTCCCAATGAAATATCCTAGAAGATTCCATGAGTTTACAGAAACAACGCTATGGATAGAGGATTTCGTTCACTATACAAAATCTAAGTCTCACACCATTCCCTAGGTACAGGGTAAAAGTATTTTTAAGGTATAAAATTATTCGGTTTTGCAAAAACTAATAGTAGTTCCCATTCAAGAACCCAAGAAGACCCTCATTTTCCCAACGCCTCCTATTGAGCATAATCAACAAAAAAATCACCCTTGACCAGAAGTAAGAGGAGATTAGGGTCACCAATAATTTGAGGATTTTTTGAATAAATCATATTACTTATGAAATGAGAATTACTTAGGCTAATTCCTTTAATATTTGGAGAATTACTTAATCAAGATTCCATAACACAGGAAACCCAATGAGGTCAAACTCATTGATCATCCCAACTACTTCACTTTCCATATAAGGTTGGGTCACATTATCCATCATTTATTTGTCTTAAAAGACATCCTCCAATGCATGGTTGACTCTAGATAGGTGATGATTCTGAATTCCCCAACACATGTGACTTATGTAACTGTTTCCCAATTAAGAGAAGGGGTGATTAGAAAGAAGTTTCATCTAACCATGAATAAAAGTCTGACAACTAGATGACTCGAAAGAGAGTTGAATAAGCTCATGCCACCCTGAGAGCACAAATTCAAAAACCTATAACGATCCCTTTACTCAGGGTTGTGACATTGAATAAACCTCATGTGGTGGACATGATCATCATACATAAAAAAATACAAAAGATGAGGAGTTATATTCAGCTCCAATACAAGCTCTGACTCTTGTAGATTTCATACCCACAACATCTAGAGAACGAAAACCTCCCCACCAAATGGAATCCTCATCAAATAGAGAGATCATTTTTTGTTCTTATAAATAGTAAAATTGAAATAACTCTACCCTAATAATGAATAAGCCTCTAAGTCTGATTCCCCCTTACCGAACTAAAAAGTTAGAGGCTAAAGGCGTAGGAGATGAGGATACATGGGATAGCGCAAGCATGGTCAAACCGAATATCTCGGTCACATCCCCATAGAGAAAATATATGCAGTAGATACACATGGGTTAGCATAACAGTAAGCCCAACAGAAACATGGGGGGATCCTAGATCCCTTAATCTATCACCCAAGATGGTCATCTTACATGATCGCTTGGTATGGGTGTGATCATCTTATTATCCCAGACAAAAGGGAAGGTTGGTGTGACCTACACCACTAGTAGTAGATAAGAATTTGACGTCTTCTCAATAACTAGGTCCATATACCTTAAACACATCAACTATAGAGCCATATAATAATAAGCATATCCACCTTGTGAAGTGTATACCTTTCGCACAATAGACTGACATTCTAAAATAGTTGACAGTTATTCTATCCAAAATCTCAATCTTGTTCAATATCCATATTTGAAAAGAACATATAAAGGCTCTTATCATGACCCTCCAGTGTCCAGGGGATTTTGAGATAAACATCATTGCAGTCAAGATTTATCGAGTAGTGACAATGCCATTATAAAGCTATGTCACCATATCGTTGATAGAACATGATCAATAACAAGTCATTCAATGAAATATCTAACATATGTATGTTTCATGAAAACTCCAAAATATCAAAATCTGAAGGGATCTAATTTAAAATGGTTTTGGGATCAAATTCATCCCAATTTTTACCCTTCAGTGTTTTAGAATAGAGAAATGCGTATTTATCTCCTACGAAGCTAAATATTCATGGTTATGATAAGAGAAAGTAAATAAATCTCGGTAAGATCAAGCTCAAGGACCAATTTAGAGATATCACATTTAACACATAGTTCATAGATATATTGAATGGAACAATATATAATACCATTCTTGGAAGACCTTGGATCCAAAATCACATGGTGGTACCTTCAAAATATCATCAATGCTGAAAATACCCCATAGATAGAATGGTTGTAATACTACATGGTGATAATTCCCATTTCAATTATTGGGAAGCCAGTTATGATGACGTAGGTTTCAATAAAAGGGAAGGATAAAAACTAATGGTAGATGATTATATACAGGTATAAGCTCTCACTGTCTTGGGGACCTCCCCTAAAAATACATGAAATATACTCAAAAAGGATTATGTGCTACCCATACACCTCATTGAGGTAGCAGACTTAATCCCAGATGTTCAAGCTCCTCCTATCCCCAACAACATCATCAAAGAAAATGATCCACTCTAGAATCTCTCTACAATGACTATGGTAGTTTAGGATGACATTGTCTCTTCCCGGGACCTCACTTACCATGAAAATGACTTAGATTCCCTGAAATTACCTACCATATTTGAAACCTCATCCATGGAATCAGAGGTGGATGATGAAGATAATGAATTTAGGAACACCCCTCTTTTATTTGAGGAAGTCATCTCCATCACCATCGATGAGCTCATACAGTTGAATCTGAGAAAAAAAGATGACATATGACCTAAATTTATTAGGGTTTATATGCTTCTCGAGGATAAGTAGTTGAAAGTTTCATTTATATAGAAACAATAATACAAGTTTACATGGAATTATACAGAAATTTCCGATATAACCACTGACGTGTCTATGCGCCATCTTGGATTACTTGATGACCATAGAGGTTTCAAGTATACATATAAAAAGATCCACCCTTCCCACACTACTAATTTTGACTCAATGGTTGAAACAAATTTCAAATCCATTTTTTCCGTGAAGTGAAATACCCTATATGGATCACCAACATTGTCCTTGTAAATAATAAGAGTGGGTATATTATGGTCTATATTGATTTTAGGTTCCTAAATCTATACTACTTGAAGGATTATTTTATATTGATAATCACATAAATATTGATTGAAATAACAACTGGATTCCAATATCATTCCTTCATGGATGTGTATTTAAAGTACAATCAAATAAATATAGCCTCTAAAGATGAAGAATCCATCGCCTTTAGAGTGACTCAAGGGATATTTTTCTATTTGGTTATTCCATTTGGATTAAATAACAAAAATACTTCTTACTAATGTTCCATGCATCATATATTTAATCCCTTATTAGGATAATTCTATATTGAAAACCTGTTAGTCAAATCCCGAAAATGATGTGATTACATCATATATATTCAAACAATCATTAACAAGTTGGGTAATCATGGTTTTTAGATTAACCGACTGCAGTTTTATTTTTGGTGTAGCATTTGGGAAATTCAATTGCTATAGGTTATGCCACCATGGCATCGAGGTCAACCTGGAAGAGACTAGTGCAATCCTATAAATTTCACCTCTTCAAAATCTCAAAGAGATGAGGGGGTTCTAAGGGATCCTTGCTTACATTTGGTGTTTCATACCTAACAAGGCCGACATATCTCTCCCCTTAACCAAGTTAATGAAGAACCAAATTTCCTAACGATATGATGAGAACATCCAATAATCCTTTGAGTGTCTCAAGCAGTACTTTCTACACCCACTGGTCTTGATTCTGCCAACGGATAGAAAGTCACTCTTCTTATATGTGGTCATCATGGAATGATCAAATGGTTCTCTCATTTCACATAAAAATGATGAAAGGAATGATAATAGTCTTCAGTCATTAGTATCATGATTCTAAGTACTGAGTCCTAGTATTCTGATGTCTAGAATAATTTCTTTGTGTTCATATTTGTGGAGAAAAATCTAAGGCATTACTGGAATCACCCTGAAGTCTACTTGGTCTCTCACATTGACCCACTCATGTACATCCTTAGCCGACCTATGATGACTGATAATTTTGTACCAATGGGAAATTATTATACAACAATATGACATCCAATTTAGGTCATATATGGAAGTGAAAGGGTAAGAAATTGTTTATTTCCTTATGGAACATCCCACCCTAGAAAGCACACCAGTGGACATAGAACTTTGAGAATAAGAAGTTTTCTATGCATATAGAAGTCCCCAGACATGGGAACTCTATTTTGATGGTTCCTCCTGGATTTTTATTGGAAAAGGATAAAAAATAGAATCTAAATCTAGTTGGTTTAGGTGTTGTATTATTTTCTCCAAACAAATAACTTTTCCCCTACTCCTTCTCATTGTCTGAAGGCTACACTAATGATGAGGTAGAATATCAATCCCTCATTTTAATATTTAAACTGGCCATAAAACTATATATATCTTACCTATATATCAAAATTGATTCAGATCTGGTGATAAAATATATCAATAGTGAATATTCCATTCAAAACAGAAGAACTGGACCATATCATTTGTTATATCAGAAGACAGGTGGAAGAGTTCCCTTCTAAACGAATATTGCATCATGTCCATTGACCATAATTTGATCGTGTTCTTGTGATGGATAATATAGATATAGTTATGTCCAACCCTTCTTGGGATGTGGTGGTCTTATACATCATGCACTAAAGAATATTCCCATCATTCATCATCTCTAACATGGAGAAAATTAATCATATCAACACTTTCCCAGTGCATGAATAATTTCAATGCACACCTGGATGGATGGAACCCCTAATTGATTATGGCCAAAATAGGAATCTCTTGATTGACTAAGCTAAAAGGGAGAAAATCAATGTCAAGAAGCAAACCTTACCTTTCAGGATGGAAAAAACTAGTGAAAATTCCTATATAAGGAATGTTTTGATGGAATATTCTTCATATGCATAGCAGAGAGAGAGATTGCCACCATCATCAATGAAGTTCATAGAGGCTCCTGTGGTGCTCTCTAGTATGGGACCAGACTCTCCCATTAAATCTAGGGGCTTGGTTACTACTAGAATACAATTATATTTTATTGTGTGGAATTAACCAGGAAGTGTCATTCATACTAGAAACTTTCAAACTTCATCCACCAACCACTAGAATTTCTATATACTTCTAAATGTTCCGGTACATTTTTCATATCAGGATAGATATTGTTGGGCCATATCCAACAACCGTAGCTAAGAAATTTATGCCCATCCTTACTTATATAAACTTATTTTCCAAATGGGATGAGGCAATACACTTCAAGGAATTGAGACAAAGATTATCCTAAACATAATAAAGACCAATATCATCACTAGATTCGGAGACCCTCACACAATAATAATGGACAACAATACGAATTTCTATTCGACCAAATTGAAGAAATTACACCGTGAGTACAATATTTAGTTTAATCATTCATCCTGACTACATATAGTGTAATATGGACAAATATAGGCCTTAAATAAGTCATTTTTAAAATATAATCCATAAAATTGTTTAAAAATACAATAATTCATTGCCAGAAAATATCCTTTATGCTTTATGGGCCTACTATACCACTATGCACATTGATACACAAGAAAATTTATATTCATTATTGTACATAATCGATGTAGTGTTCCCCATATAATTATAATTTCAATTAATTATAATATTTGTGATCATTAAAGTATTAGATGATGAGAAATAGAAAAATTGGCAGGATGGGTTGGACTGACTCAATTAGACAAGGTTTCATACACAAAACAACCTTGAATTTTATCAAAATTAGATCTCATGAGCCTTCAACCCAAACTTTTTCCTACACTTGTTCCTTCAAGGAGAGATGGTATTATCTCTTAGAACCATAATGATACTAGGAAACAAACATCCAAATATAGAACCCAAGTGTAAAGGAACTCACATAATGCATAAGGTCTACTCTAATGGATTGTACTCATTTTCCACAATGGATGGGGAGCACATCACACCCCTACCAACATGAGGTTTCGCATGAAATAATTTTCATAACTGATATAAAGAATCCATCATCCTGATTGCATGATGTTAAAATACACATTACATTCTTGTCTGATGATAATAAATTACATGTTACATCCTGATAACATGATATTAAACTGCACAATAGATACTTCCCTACTACATGATGACAAGCTACATGGAATAAGTACTAGTAGAAGGACATTAAACTACATAGCACCTTATATCCTTACCATATGATTTTAAACTGCATAGAGAGAATCATTTCATAGATGATTCACTACACATGATCTAGATCTATTCAAAATAAAAATTAATTTTCCCCATCCTTATGTATAATTTAGATCCCCATAAGGAATTTCCAAATTAAAGAACTATGTGTGGATTGATTCCTTCCATCACAAGATATGTTTTAATTCCTAGATCTCAAATCCTAGGTCTACCCACTATATAGTTGTCTTGATCAAAATATATAATAATGTGAACCAACATCCTTAGTAAATGATGTTAAAATTTAGTCTTACCCTGTGTTCTAAGCATAGGATGCTAAGGTAAACCAGCTTAGTAATCCTTATTTTACAAGAACAAGGTGTTTCTCGTGAGAGGACATCCCAAACACTTGGACAATGCTTATAAAGATTATTTCCATATTTTTCATATTAGAAGACCTACATCATTGATGTATGATGTTAAAAAAAATAGTTTCCCAATACTAGATACAACTTTATTCTCATTCCAATGAGATATGTAGTGATTCATAGATTTTATATCTTGGGCTAGCCACCACAAGATAAATATTCCCATGTCCTTTCTTTTTAATTTTTGCCTTGTCATGAAAGAAACCTTTTATATTCCTTGTTTCTCACATCTAGAATACTCACATGTTCTTAGGAATTTTGGTAAAGGATTCTATGTATGATGAAGGTTATCAGTTCATTCCATGGTTTTTCATGGTCTTGGATTCATGAACAAAAATAGAAAAACATAAGTCCTTACTTCATGATGTTAAAATTTCATGGTTGATGTATCTTGCATGACATAAAGATGCACATTACTATGGACCTTTCATGAGAGGAACACCATACTTAATGTTATCCCTCCACCAAAACCATATAAAAGAACTATTTGTGGATTTATTCCAGTCACCACATGATACATAGTGGATGTCAGATCTCCAATCCTAGGTCCAGCAATAATAATCAACGGGAACAATTCCCCCTCTACATATGGGTCCAAACTGCACAGAGAGTTTCCTATTCCAGAACTATGTCTTGCTAGGATCCTATCATCACAAGATACATATTGAAACACAGATCTCCAATAATGGGTCCAACTATAATGATCAATGAGAAAAATTCCCCCCTTTGTGTATGGGTTAGGCTAGTGTAGAGAGTTTCCCATTCAAAAACTACATGTGGATTTATTCATATCATCACAGGATGTGTAGTGATTTTCGGATCTCCAATCCTAGGTCTAGCTATAACAATCAATGGAAAACATCCTCCCCTATATATATGGTTCAGACCTTCATGAATAGTTTCACATGGAAGAACTATGTGTGGCTTGATTTCTATCATTAAAGGATACATAGTGATGCCTGGATCTCCAATCCTGTGTCTATCCCCAATGATCAAAGGGAAAAATTCCTCCTTTTATGTATGGGTAAGACATATGTGGAGATTTTACTCTTCAATAACTACATGTGGATAGATTCTTATTTGTGTAGGATACATAGTGAATCCCAAATATCTAATTTTGGGCCCAGTCATAATATTAAAATGCCCCTCCTTATACATGGGTTAGAGCTACATAAAGAGATTTTATATAAGAACTATGTCTATCTTGACTCTTTTCATCACATGATACATAGTGACACCTTGATATTCAACAATGGGTTCACCCAAAACATAGAAAATGATAAAAATAACCCCTAACATTATATGGGTCAAACCTATGTAGTGATCCATTTGAGACCCACTCTCATGCGGCTTTGTCCAATGCCCAAAAGTCCCATTTTTCTTATTTAGAGTGTGGTGAATGTGATATTAAAGAACCTATAAAGATCCTATGGCCGATTTGACAAAGAAACACATCAGATTAGTTTCCACATCCTTACTACGTGACATTAAACTATAATGAAAATGTACTTATAGTATGAATTTTAAGAGAAAGAAAAATGTCCTTGTCACACGATGTAGATCTACATGATCTATAGGTCCCAACTACATGATGTTAAAATGTGGAGACCATTATACATATTAATTTCTTATTAATGGACCATAAGATCTTGATCACGGCCAACTAGAGTATAGGGTTATTTCATTATATTTTATGAACCTCAACCCATAAATCACTCATCGTGTCTTGGGTGTCTTAGGTCACCATGAATCTTCAATGGACCATGGAAATTACACCCATTTTGAGGGAACCTTTGTTTAACTAAAAATTTATTCCCATAGTTATTATATAGGTGCTTCTATTCATCAAAAAAATGTGCCATTACATTAAAAAAGGGATTTTTAATCCTTGTGAACTCTGTGGATGCATGCAATAGGTGGTGGAGTGTGTCTTCTGTAGGCTTGATGGATGGCGATAATGGGATCTGGATCTAGTTCCCTCCCAGGCTCTCATTTGGTATTTTGGGCGATTTCTTATGTTTTTTTCTTTAATATTTTGAGTAGGGTGAAGCGGGTTTGATGTTAGGGGTTTTCTAATGGCTTTCCGATTTTGGCCTGATTGTTCTCAATAGAGGGTTGGAGTTTTGGTTCTGGACCATCAATGGTGGTGTCGACGGTTGATGGTGCTGCTCTCCCGCACTCCGGTGGATGAAAATGAATTTATTTGCTTGTCTGTTCAAGAAAAGTCTTGGTTCGTGGTTCATTGTTTGTTTCTCCGATGGTCGAGATGTTTGTGGTGGTCTGTGGGTGTTTCAGGTCTGATGACTAATGATGGTCCCATTGTGAATGGTGTGCGGCTCCGACGACGTCACCACCATCTTCCCGCTGTAAATGGTAGAGCATGGTGTTCCGGATTGTCTCGTCGGCGGTTTGATTAGAGGTGATGGTGGATTTCGCACTATCACGCTCCTCGAGGTGGTTATGCGGCTTGAGTTGGACACATGGTTCTTTCTATTTTTGAATTTTAAATTTCTGAAGTTGTTTAGCTTTTAGATTATGGGGTTTTTATGGAATCGCGGTTTTGAATGTTGTTGTTTGGTTGTGAGGTTACCAGTTATCCTAAACCGGCTTTATAAAAATAAAAAAAAGATTGTCAAAAAAAATTTACTCTTAACTAAAGAACCTCAATCGATGACTTAAAAAATTTTCTTCACCCACTCAAAATAACATTGAATTAATATTTACCCTAGGTATCCCAATTAGGATGTTGTTTAAAATTCCCCCCATATCTGGTCCATGTGAATCATGACCATAAAATGCATGAAAATTGGTCAACGTTATATAACCTTAAACATTAGCCATTGATGGTCCAAATCACAAGACCCTAAAACTGCTATAGGAAGGGACATAAAACCTGTCATGCTGAAAACCCACATGGGGAATCCTAAGCAAAAGTCTAGTATTTTCTCTCTAAAATAATCATCTAAAATGTTTAGTAATAAGATAGAATATAAATCAATAAGGCATAAATCTCTTAAGTCCCACCTTATAGCCTAAGTAAAATCCAATCCATGGTTACTGGAACCCTTGGTTCAAGAAAAAAAATTGTTTTAATGATCTATTAAATCTCCTCATTTTGATAAAATGTTCACTAGGCAGTGAAAAAACTTTTATGGTGCTCTAACACTTCTCGAGTCATACACTTTTCATAAACCACCTTCATTACATTGAATTATGAGATGAAAAAACCACTTCCTCATGTCGATACCCTTATCTTAAACCCAATGGACCTTAGGATTCAATTCTATTGGCTCTTCCCCATAGAAAACAAGTAACATGGATTGATTTAATGAAACAAACTCTTGGATCCTAGGAAGGACACCCATTAAATCTAGGAGTTATTGTCTTGACCACATGGTATATTATTGTCTCCCATCATTATCAATTGTGGACATTAAATTATCGGTTCCCACCACCAGTTAACATTGATATTCCTAGACCATGATTTATAATTCTTGTAACTATACAATTCAATAGGGTTTTACATTCTTGACGTTTCATCACCTTGTATTGTACCATTTATCAAATGAGGAATGTGACACACAATTCTAGAAAGTTTTTATAGCCCACCCCACGTGACTTGAAACCAAATAGAATATAACCCAAGAGTCCTAACAAAAATCTAAACTTCCATAGGGTTATGGAGCCCTTCTTGGATACTTTTTATCCACTTCCAACTTTATCTTACAAAAATTTAGAGTCTTAATAGATATTATATCTCCAATGTCAAAGAGTTAGGATATAATTTACATGACCATGCATATAATCCCTATGTGATCATGTTTAAGGGATTCTGACCTACCAACTAGTGGAATATCCTAATTCTAATTAAGGTCCTCTGATACGCTTGAGCCTCGATGATATCATGGAAGAAACCGACACTTTAGGGTGTTATGGGTCATCCCTAGTATGTTCTCCCCACTCCACATTCATCAATTCAAACTCATAGACATGTTATTTACACAAAATATATTCCAATTTTCCAGGTGGACTTGGTTTCCCTAATATTTTACCATCCACCAATATGGTCCCCAAAATCATTTATGCCCATTAGAAAAGTGATTGGATCCTCCTTTCTTGACCATTCTTGTAAGATCCAGGGGATCATTCATAAGGGATTCTAACATAACAACTAAGGGCATCTCCTACTTGTAGAAAAATAACTATGTTCCTCGTGAGGCTTGGAAACACTACGGAAGAACTCAGTGCCTTATGGTGCTTTGGGTCATTCATAGAATGTCTTTTCCATTATATATTCATCCGTAAATTCTTGGTATCAAGACTTTAAATGACACAATGTCTTATGTCCTGGAAGAATGACTTTAAATTTCATAGCATTTTATGCCCTTACTTATTGAAATAAACTACCCTGAATATGTCCTTACTACATGAAATTAGAAAACATGGATGATATTCTTGTTGTATTATGTTAAAATATACAAGAGACGTCCTAGCCACATGATATTAAAATGCAAAAACAATTACTTCACAAATGGAATATTACCTTTGGTAGAAGTTATATGCTACAAGACCTTAAACCACATCCCGTCAATAGTCTTATTTTTTAGAGCTCAAAACAACCAACTGAAAGGAACACAATGCTCACCATGTTGAAAACATGAAAATTGAATCCTAGAAAAAATTTGACTCTATTATAATTGGAAATTAACTTTGTGTGATCAAATAAATATTGAACACTCATAAAACAGAAAAGGTATAAAACTTTCTTGGGTAAAAAACCATAAGAGGGTAGCCTGATCAATATCCAAATCCACACCCACGAAGACTTCCATCCAATGGCCCGAAGGCCTTCAATATTATTGTTATAAGCGAGACCTCGTTTAAGGGAACAAGGGTTAAAACCCAAACGAACATCATGGACATAAAACAAATCACTACCTCATGGTCAATAGATACAAACCAAACAGACTACAAGGAGAACCCCTACCCAACATAAATTTTTGGTAAAGCACTCCATCGTTACATGGATGAACAACAAGAATGTTTCTTGTGTCAAAGAACAAGCCTGATCCAATGGCTGACATCATACCCACTCCAACATCCAAATCCGTAAAGAACTACAATGTTGAACAGTGAGCAATAGAACTTCTTCTATGGCCTGATCCATGATGTCCAGTCCAAGAGAATCTCCATTCCAACTGATTTACCACATCAGACCATCATAAGAATCATCCATATGTCAAACCATTCAAACTAGCACCAAGAATTCCCACGTTCCAGAAGCCAGAATCATCGCTCCCACAAGGGTGCATCTCCAAATCCAACTTAGACAACTAAAAAAATAAATATATGCATAATAATTCCCCAAACATAAGTAATAATTAGAGCATACTCCATTCTGAACATTCATATTTTACCCAAATTATCCTTTTAAATTAGGTGATATCATGAAAAATGGAGTAGTTACATCAATTTGGAATCTCATGTTGGTGGGAATTCCTGAGAAATTCAAAAGATAAATCTATTTTTATTTAAAAATTAAAATATAGGTGTCTGGGTTTCTTAGTATTACACAAATTATATATATCATTAATGATCTATGTGACATCATATCAGAAAAATTTCATGCACATCATGAATAAAATAAATTTTTGTAATGAAATGTAACATTTATAGTATTTATTCATTGATAAGGCACAAAAAATAAAGAATATCTACATTATAGTTCCACTCCAAGGGGTCCATCAAATAAACATTTGTGGTCATACTATAATAAAATATGATTATATGCATCTTCCAAATCAGCTAGATTCTGGTGAGAAGTGTTGATTGAATACTAAATATCTTACCACTTCACTTATTCAGTCATTACATAATGAAGAAGGGTTTTGATAAAAGAAAAAAATTCTCAACTCTTTTCTGAGTATTCACCAATATGGTTGATAATTCCAAAAGATCATATTTTCAGTGAGGTAATATATCTTCTTTTTTTTATTTTTATCAGGTTCATTTCATCCATCTAAGAAATCAGCTAAGAGGTTATCTGATGTATTTATTAAAAAACCCCTAAATGTTCCCTAATTTATTCAATTAGGGAGTGAAATCATAAAAATTATAAAATACCCCCTCACAACTAGCTAATTTTTGTTGGGTCAGGAAAATTTATAGCATGATATGATACAATGCATGGTAGTCAAAGCCACCTACCCCCAATTCATGGATGATATAATGAATTACTTCCTCACAACCATGAAAAAACTCCAAGGGAGTCTTATTAATCATGGAATAGATTTTATACCAAATTTCCATTCATGATACCTAGTACTCTATAACCACTAGGGTGGGCATGATAGAGAGAGGAATGGTAGTTTGAGTTGACAAGGAATAAAAAGAAGAATATTCATGTTCTCCTCTCCCAAATAATTCATCTTACATCACTAATATTTAAGGAGTATATTTCGTGACCAATTTTGTCTCAGTAGTGGAATTTTCTTCACTAGGATGAGAACACTTAATTAGAGGCTCGCCCAACACTTTATGAATACAATAGATAAGGGGTTTATAGAAGAATAGGGTTTTCTCACATGACAAATCAATATAGTGGAATTTTCATCACTTGGATGAGAACACTTAATTAGAGGCTCACCCAACACTTTATTAATACAATAGATAAGGGGTTTAGAGAAGAATAGGGTTTTCTCACATGAAAAAACAATAAATTTAGTAACCCATTTGGGTAGGATTATACCCAATATTGGGATTAGTCATAAGAGAGGAAGGAAGATTTGTCAATAGGTATAAGAATTATATAATAATTCGTGTATTCACACGCCAATATAAGTTAAAATTGTCAGATAATCTCATGATTCCATTCTCCCTACACACCAACTAAAGAGAGAGGAGAAACCCGTTGAACATAACCAAATTGGTGAGAGAACCAACAGGGTGTATATGGATATCAAATAATCATCTCATCTACACGTGTTGTAAGTACCCCATCCTAAAGAGGGATATTATATGACCACTCATCAAGATATCCACTACCATTATCAATAATTATGTTGGTCAGTGTAGGATAAATCCTCAAGTTCAAATGATTATTCCAGTTCCACATTCCAATTACCTCATTAGGATCCAGTGGCATAAACTTAACTCTAGGAAAATTAAACACCCTTCAACGAAATGAATAATAAATGATCCTGATAGTTTTATAATATTTGTAATAGTGTAAATTATCTCCCATCTAACCGAATAAGAACTAGAAGGGGAAGAAAATACATTAAGGGGTATTTCCTTGTTGGATGTGGCCAAAGAGATGGTATAGGTGGGTGATAGTCAGTACAAGTAGGTTAAAATGGTACCCCTCTTCCAATCAGGTTTCCATCACTAGTGTTCCTGCATAGATTCCCATGCCTATTTCCCCAACTAGGAAGAGAAATCCGTTTATAAACATATATAAAACCCCCACTAGACGAAGGATTTGAGATATCACCTGACTCAAGCAGTATCCCTATAAGGCATACTCTACAACCTCTTTGATTTTCTAATAAGGTCTCATGTTATAATAAACATTTAAGGAATTGAAATGATGAAAGAATATAGTAGTTTGATGAGTCCCTCTATGGAAAATGAAGATGTTGACCCAATACTTAAAAGCAAACTAGCAAGTGTAAGCTCAGCTCATTCTTTGAATTTTCATTCCAAATGGTAATCATGTCTCTTTCGAAGGACAGAGTTTGTCTGGGATCATCCCAAAATATCTATGGTTGGTAGAAACTAATTATACATCTCCCTAAGAGGAGATATCCCACCCATCCCATTAATATTTCTAAAGATGATCCATACTTCACCATGGGATAGATGAAAGGAATTAGTGCCAAGGAACCAATATCTGATCAACTCTTTAAGAAGTTTCGACTGATGATATATGATGAACTAAGAAATCTATGATGCCTCATAAAGATAAATATCATGTAACAGATAAGAGAATTTTTAGTAACTTCATATGACATTGAATGGACATTCCCATTTGTTAAAAAATTTAATGCTAGTTCGTAAGTCCTACTTGGATCTCCAACCGATTATTAGAGTATTTAAGGAGTAGAGGTGTATGCATGAGTAACTTTGAGAAATTGGATGGTGGAAAATATCACAACTGTATAGTCCCCAAGACGTGTTTTCCAACACCTAAGCAAACCCCTAGGATTTCTCTATGAGATACTAACTATATTTATAAATTTTCATTTTAACATAGTCAGGGGAATATGACTGCCAATAAGATGCAATATTTTAATAACGTGAAAGAATTATAGCATCATCCAATAGACTAAATCCATAGAAAGGGAGATGATGTGACAAGGGATAACAGTAAAGTTAATGCGAGGGAATCCTCTTAAAATCCTTATTGTCAGATAACAAGTGATATTGGGGTCGTCATTTTTATTTAGTGGAATTAGAGCTCTCTGGCTAGAAATATTGGAATATGTATGAGTACTAGAAGGAATATTTACAAAATAAGGAGTACATGTAAGATAAGAGATAAATCCAATAAAAAGGTGGTTCCTAACTATGAATTCATCATGTGAATCACATGAACCATGGAGGGATTTGTTCTCGTGTGACATGTTATGGGTCCTGCGAGTTGCATGACCAACATAACACATCATGGATTTCATGACCAAATATGGGTCTTGAAAATTTCTTGACCCACAGAGCATCCCAAAAATTACAAGAACCATAGAGCATCCCATGAATCACATGACTAATGGAGTTTCTCATGACCATTTGATCTGTTATAATTCATGTGATCATGTGTCTCTATGATAGTCACACAAACAACATGTTTTAAATGAAATTACACAACCAAACTAGAAGATCATGATAAACTTGAAAGATATCAATATGAACAAGAACCTGAGTCAAGGATAAAGAAATTATCGATAGTTATATCTTGATTTGTTTGAACAAGTGTCGAGATAAGATAGTCACATGGCACAAAAACGAAACCATGTTCTGCAAAAAAAAAATTGTGATTGGTTATTTAAGTGAGGCCTTGTGAAATGGATATTTTTCGGAGGTTATGAAAATATGTCACATGAAAGGAGATATAAAAAGAGATATAGAGACTATGTAATTGGTGGAATGATCCACTCACATTGCAGTATTTATAGAACATTCTCCAGTATACCAAAGGTCACATAAAAGACAAAATATCACCTGAGACACTGATCAGCGAAATCCCCAAGGACTCATGTGGGAATTTATTTACCTCAAAACTGATTACTTTTCCCTAAGGGGTATCAATTTCTGATGACCAACAAATTAACATAGAAAATTATATAATTGAATAAATTCCTATAGCATGGGTATTATGTTCTATGAAAAACAATACACAAATTAACATTTAGTCCAGGTGGCCGAATCACATGGATTGAAAACCCTTCATAAAAAACAGAATCATGTTTCCCTAGGAAGATCATTAAAATGGATTTCATGATGCACATGATCATATTATGATCTCAAAAATCCATTTAGACTCCCCTCTTATAAAACCTACTATTTTTGTGAAGACATCCTGATAGGAGGGGATGATCATACAATGAATTCCAGAGGAATTCCACCAAATCATGGAACTTTTTAATCATTAGATGCCTTAAAATAACCAAAATATCCTACAAAATAAATTCCTAAAAAGGAGGAAGATACATATGATGTATATTTATGTTTATTTTCATATGAAGTACTTATGCGACTTGAAATACCCCACAGATCCCCTTGGCAACATGTCGACCTCGTCACATGAGAGCATGTTGGTGTGTAACCATCATCATATGAAGGACTTAAAACACACCTATTAGATCATGTGTTACCTGTTTTCCTCCATCTAATAATGGGATGATTTTTATGACAATAATCACACACCATTGTGAGATCAACCATTGATCATGTGACACAACATAAGCAAGTAGAGAGATCTTCCATGACATTGCTCACACATCGTCTCAAGATCCATTATTGACCATGTGACTCCATGATAGATAACCAATGAGAATAGGTTGAGGTACATTTAAACTAAGGACGAAAATATAATAGGGAATTGAGGAAGCCCCTCACATAGGATGGATATGATGATCTTCTAGAAAAAGGTGATATGTGCCTCATGTGATAACCATTGATCACACAAATTCCATTTGAAATGTTAGCCTCATATCATGGAGATCCCCTTGACAATAAATATTTGTCTCGTGGATACCCCTTGACAAGATATCCTTATCTTGCAAGAGGCCTCTAACAAGCCTCCATTTATCTTGCGAAGGATCCCAGAAGAGTATTCTTTGATCATGTGAAAGAGTTTCCATACGAATATTGATCTCACAAAGACTATCAGTAATATCATCTTAAAGATATGAAGGACTTTAGGAATGTCAATATGATTATGAAAAATTACTTTGAAAATATGGGGTCCAATGAATATGGTGATGATGGATTGTTCTTACAATAATTGATTATTATGAGACACCTTGGACGACCAGAGACATGATCATGCAAAGCACATGATGAAAAAATCCATCCACTGACTCAATATCATATCTAGGATATATTCACCATACAATGTGACAGATAACCGGGGTGTAAAGGAATATAAATCCCCCCCCCTCAGTAATAAAAAAGGGGGATTGATTCACATATGATGGTGAGTACAACCCAAAAAGCTTAAAAGAGTGATCGTATCGAAGTAGAGAGTAACACGATCAGAAGTGCCTTCCACTAGGTAAAATATAGAGAAAGGTTTATGGGATCACCTAGAATGAATGTGTTATTTATATGATCACCCTATATATCTTGTAAAAGTATCCTGGTATGCCTTTTAGATTATGCGAAGGATTTTTTTGCATGTTGAATTTCTTACACAATTCTTAAACTAGATAATGATTGATGGACCATGGGGAAAATAAGAAATAAATGCTTTAAAAGATGAAATATTTATGTAAATATAGACACTATAACCATCATGTGATGAAATCATTCACTTTTAAAGACTTAATCAGGCCATGATACAACACCAAGAAGTCTTGAAAAGTCCTACAGAGATGTCATCCATGTCATGAAAAGTCCTCCAGACATGTCAACCAAGTCATGTGATGTACCCTATACCTGTCATCCAGGTCATGTGACGTCCTCCAGACAGTTCATACAAGTCATTGAATATCCTCTAAAAATATTGGATAGGTCATGTGATTCACATAGGATATGTCACCCAGATCTTTTGATGTCCTACGGAAATGTAAACCAAGTCATGAAAAGTCCTCTATACATGTCATATGGATCATGTTATGTACCATATAAATGTCATCCATGACATATGAAAACCTCCAGAAATTTCGTCCATATCACATGACATCCCCAAACAAGTTAACTGGATCATGAAATTGCCTTTGGGAATGTATTATAAGAAACTAGGAGAAGTACAAAAGACCGTAAATATGTCAAGCATGAAACCTTAAACGTGTCAGGTATACAATAAGAACATGTTAGGAAGGCACCCCAGGACATGATAAAACTATACAATAGACATAGGTATGACCCCTTCCTAAGGCTCTCTCTCAAATGGGAATCCACCTCAGTGTAAGTCCCTCCATGTCTCAGACACTCTAACCCTTAGGATCCAATCTCTCTAATGGATTCATCATTTATCTTCATCCATCAAAGGATTGGGAGGTTACCTAAACTATGATGATTATAATTCCTGTAATAAATATGATACATAGGATACCTTCCTAAGGCCCGATATCCATATAAAACACCTCAAAAGGTTTTACCCAGTTCATAAGTCCCATGCCTATTTAAAATGATACTAATCAATTATTATCCATTATTTCTCACACTGAGCATGGATCATGTGGTCTTAGGGATTTTCAATATTCATATCACTCACATCATAAATATTCTCCAGCCAGGGAAACCCCAGTCTATAGGACTTATTTAGTGGCATAATAAGACTAACCCCATATAAAGGAATATACCTTAGGGTAATTCAACATATTAGGATTAAACTATAATGACTCTGATTCATGTTATAAGCATGATATGTAGGATGCCTTATTAAGACTCAATCTCAACACTATGTTCCTAAATGACCTCATACATGTCCTTTCTACATGATGTTAAATTGAAAAGCTTAATTGATATATGTGGGTTTCTATTCCTATTGTAAATAGGATACGTAGGATGCCACATAAAGGTTCAATACCATCCTCAAGATATCAACTACCTCCCTGGATGGCAGTAAGCTATAGAGTTCTTGTTTATAGGTATTTAAAATATATATAGCTGCCCATTTATATGAAATTACAGGAAATGAAGGATGAACCTCATATACATACAAATTGAGTCATAAGGGAACCCATTTACATATAAAAGGATTCAAAACCTTGTAATTTTTAGGGTATCCAATTTCATATCAGGATTAGGAAGAAATTAATGAACATTTATTAAATCTATAAGAGAGTCCTAGAGTAGGAAATAATTCCCCCCAAAAGGGTGTGATGAGCCTAACCTCCCGCCCTCTCGACCAATACGAGTCTCTAAGTGTTGTTGGGTTTGAAACCAAAATTGACAACCTAACCTGGGAAAAAAAATCTATACCTTGGTATGCGTATAAGAACCATTGGCGGTTTCTATGGAATGGAGATGGTGAACTGGGAGTGAGTGACTCTTCCACTGTAGTTGAACCCCATAATCAACCCTCAAAGAGGAAGCAAAAATGGTAGACCATGTGTGAAGGCATGTAATGATATCATAACTAAGTCATTATATGTGTTGTGAACCTTCAATCCTGAACCGAGGGAACCAATAATTTTCTGATAACAACAATGAAATGTTAATCTTAAAATCTTGTGCAATGTCTATACAATATGTTTTTCAATTAGTAGAATAATAAAATATATTATTTTAAAAACTCTAAAAGTAATATTTTTTCCTGAGTTACAGTGATACATGAATCTTATAGATAGATGTTACATATTAATAGATATTTTAAAATTATAGATTTGAATTACATATTTATCTTGATGTACTTAAATCCAAATTAAATTAATAGTGTGAAAATTGACATTACTAATATTTTATATAAAATAATATTTTATATAAAATAATATTTTATTAAATAATTTAAAAATAAAAAAAAATAAAGAGGAAATGTATGATAATTAGTTATCTAGAATTTCTTCCCATATCAGTTTATGACAAATTATTTCCTTATAAGTAAAATTATATGCCTTTAAGATTGAAAATTCTGTTACTGTGGTTAAGGTTAAAATTGTGTAACGAAGGGGTTAAACCAAAATTTATGGTTTAAAATACCACATAAACCTATGAATATTTTAATAGATTAATGTATTTCAAAAATATCCCATATTAGGTTCAAATTATGACCACATTGTTCCACTTTTACATGAAAATTAATTTATTATATTGAAATATTTTAATTAATTATATTTGTGTCCTTTCATTCACTATGAAAAGGCACCACTTATCCTCTCTTATATACACCACCAAAACCCATTATATTGTCCAAAACCTACAAAATTATCTTCTAAAAAGTCTTATAAATGTTATGGATAATTTTTACTTCCTAAATTACAAACCATATAACCCTTAAGAGAATATCCAAAGGAAATATTTTGAAGAAAAGGCAATCATATTCACTGAATCTTTTAAATTTGATTATTCTTTATAATACTCTAAATATATTTTAACTATAATAAAACAATAACAAATGTATAATATATATACTAATATGTTATTATGATTATGTCACAACCATTTTTATCTCTTTTCTATCCTTTGAAAAACAAAAACATTTCTCATGCATATGCAAAGAATACCATCTCCACGAAGATGTGTAATTCATTTTTATTCACCTCAGTACGTGGATGTTTTTCAATATAGGAATAATAAATATTCATGATATTTATTAAATAAAAATACTTTTATAATTAAAATATCATATATTCCTTCTTACATTTTAATCTGTTCTAAATTGATTATGTCACTCATGCATACGAGAGAACTACAACCTCCATGAAGTGATGTGGTCTATATTTCAGTTTCATTTTACATAGATGAAAATAAGGATGGAATTAATGGATATATATTATATTTATATAATTATTAAAATTATGGATATAATTGAAACATAATTGAAGTTTAAGGATCATAACTTCTATGAAAAACGTGCATGGCAAAATAAACAGTTAACAACCTATGATAAAAATAATGAATGTTGAAAAATGAGTGATAATATGTTAAAATATTATCATATATGATATTATGAATATTAATATAGTTAAATAATAAACTAATAATATTTTGAAAACCATTATATTGTATGTTAAATTATGTTCAACTTAAGGTAAATGTGAGGTAAGAGATTTTGTCTTAATTTCTATACCATTGAGACATATTTTTAATTATACACTAGTTTATTTTTATGTGGTTCATACACTAACACTTTGAGATATTAAACATGAATATCTATATATTATTGATGATTAAAGTTTCATTTCATGCTTACTCTTTAAATGGGTTCAAATTTAAAAGTTACCAAAATGATAAAAAAATTATTTAATGACTCCTTTTTTGGGATTGTTATCACTTTAATTGGAGGAATATTATAATTTATGCTTCTTAAACTCCATATATTTTATAATCATCTAGATATATAAGTAGTTTCCATATTTTATTCTAAATTTTCCTTTATTTGTATCTCTGATCAAGTGAATAAATAATTAATAGAAAATTTCATCTTATATCTCTTTTTGATTGGGTAAAGTTTCCTTCAATGCCCATATTTTTTAAAATATTTTTACAAAAGCGAATTTTATTTAGTAAAATAATTTATTAATTATCCATTAATTTTTAAAATGTCTGAAAGTAATATTTATAATATTTTCCAAAAAGGTAAATTTTAACTTTTTTTTATAAAATTCAATAGGTTTGTTTCTTTTTAACATATCTAGTGTTAATGTATTTTCCCACCGTTAAAGACATTTTACACTATTTGGATTATTATTTATGTTTTCCAAGTTTTGAAAATAAAAATATTTAATGAAATATTATTTTAATATTTCTCTTCCATTTTTTCAAGACAATTAATTTTACTATGAAATATATATTTTTTTTATGAAATAAAAGTCTGCATTCACTATTTTTATGGTCAATAACTTTCTATTGAAACAACATCTTTTGTGTAATAAATTTTCATTAAAAATTTAATTTATCTTAATTATCCATATTATTTTTATCATTGATATGATTATTTACTAAACCATAAACCATATCTAGATATGGTGTTTTACTCTAATAGTTATTTTATTGACTATATAATATTTATTATATGTATTATTTACTCAATACAAATATTTAGTGAAAAGAAACATTGTTTACAAATTAAATTGATCATTAAATATATGAATAGTTCATTGGATATGTAGTGGTGGGTGGTGTTTATAATTATATATCTCCTCAATGCATAGAAAATCCTCATGAGGAAAATCAATTGGCCAAAATTATTAAATGGTTCTTTGGTGCATGCCTACCCATAGTTTAAATTTTCTTAGCATAAGGTTTTGAAGGTATAGATATAATGATGTCTAGCATCATGAAATGCATCATTATAAACTTACTTCATTTATAATTTAGTTATTATTTTCCATGATATTACTACATTGATATTACACATGAATACATTTCTATCTCAAGTTATTTATTAACTGGAATGTTTTTCTAGTTATTTACCTTTCTATATTGATTGTGCCTTATATAATCTTAACAACTTCCATTGTAATAAATCCTTAGAATTTGATTACACCATTATTTTATTTCCATTACCCATGAACTAAAAAACTCTTGAATAAGTTTCAAGGATTCTAAATATTTTATTTTTTTATGTTTTCTGTTTTATTCCCAATGTAAAATGGGTATCTTGTATGTATCTGGTTCTCGAAGACTACTAAACTAATTGGTCCATTGGGATGAGATACCTTGTATATTATTGTAATGTAATAAAATAACCACCGGCTCTACTTTACTGGATTTAGGGTGTTATAATCCCCGTCCACTAAGGACAACTATAATGATGTCAAATTCACTGATTCGTCGCTCAAGAAATGTAAACAGGATCTCCTACTGAGAGACTCTTCCACCATGTTCCCCTTTAGGGGATTATAGACTATATCAAAGTCATAATCTGATAGGAACTATATTCATTTCCTCTACCTCAAGTTATGACCTTTCCTTGAAAATATATTTTTTATAATCTTGTGGTTATAATAGACAATAAATTTCTCTCCTATAAGGTAATTTCAACATATCTTCAAGGATAATACCACGATGAAAAACTCCAAACCATGGTATGTGTAGTTCTGGTCATGGGTTCTTAGTTGTTCAAACCTATAAGAAATAAACACATGCCTCTACATAAGAACACATCCAATCCTATTTTTGGAGGAATCACAGAACACCACATACTCAACACCATCATCTACAAGCCTCAATATGGGGGTTATAATCATCAGCATCCATAATTCTAGAAAATCCTATTGTAATATCTCTATCCACATAAAAGGATTCCCCTTTGTGGTCAAAGAAGTCTGAGGTTCCGTGATCTCTGTGAAACTAGAAAAAAAACTCTCATAATATGTTTACCATCTATGTTAGATCTACACCTCAGTCATGATTTTGGGTATTTCCAAGGGTAGTACTTCTTTGATCTTTATGGGGTCCAATACTACTCCATATTATGAGGTGAAAAATATTAGGAAGTGTACCTCCCCTATCTAGATCTAACATTGAGATATATTTCCATGATTTTTTTTATCTATGAGTATGTCCATAACCATCCTCAAATATATTATGTTCTCCTCCCCCAATTTTGAGTATACAATTATTTCGTCGATTAATAATACCATGAAATGGTGCAATATGGGTTCAAAGATCCAGTATATATGTCCCATGAAACCTACTGGGGTATTATTCATTTCAAAGGGTATCAAAAAATACTTATAGTGACCATATATAAATTGAAATTCTATTTTTTCATATTATCCTCTCAAATTTGGAGCTTGTGATATCGCAACCAAAGGTCAATCTTTCAGAACCACCTCACCACATTAATCTAGTTATAGAGGTAATCAATTATTGTAACTGGATACTTATTATTGATGGTCACCAAATTTAGTTGATGGTAATCTGCACATAACCCCATTCTTTCATCTGCCTTCTTGGAAAACTACACTAGGGATGCCTAGGGAGACACAGTAGGTCTAACAGAGATATTCATTTATAAATCCCCCAACTACACCCTCAAATCTCAAAGCCCAATGGTGGATATATGATATACTAGTATAGATATAAGACCAGTCTGTTGGTGTTGGTATTTGAATAAATTTTTTTATTGATAAAAATGTATGCTCGACATGTCCTCAGAGAAAAAATCCTCATACTCATTCACTAAAATAGGAAAATAAAATCTCATAAAATCTACTAATATAAGGGTAATGAAATACTTATAAAAAGAAATAATATATTCCTTCTTAAATACAATCCCATCCTTCAATCCCTTTATTTACTTCTCACCGGTAATGGAAAACCATGTCCCATTAACTTGGATGCACCGCATCCTCTACCTAAAATAGTTAATCTATTCAACAACCGCAAAGAGATAATCCATAAATAGAATAATGATATAAGGACTCATCATGGCCATGAAAATATTCCATAATAATCTCTCTCCTCCAAGATTTAGGTCACACTATTTACCAAAGTGTTTGATCATCGAATCTCCTCTGGTAGGAGTCTTCAATTATAGGTTTAAACCAAAGGTGCCGCTAGAATATCCAGATCTCAAACATGGGATGTGAAAAGTAAATAGTTGTTGTTATCAATGTATATCAATACTATAGATAAAGTATATAAAAAATAGATCATACCACAAATCATCCCTCAATCTTCTAGATCATTAGCCTCTATTTCCTGCATTTTCCCACATCCCCTACCACAATCTCCCTGATACTGTTGTCGACATCCTAGGGGTGGTGGTGATAATAGATTAAAATTTCTTCCACCTCATGCTACTCTCATAGATTATTTCCCAAATACAACACCTTACGAACCTCCTAGATTAGGATATTCCTGCTACATAGGTTTTCCGATGATCATCTTCAGGTCAACTATGTGGTGGGTTAGGAAATCCTGCGTGAAATAATCTTACCCGTCACATGAGTAACATTTCTTCTTCCTAGAATAATTGAAATTGTAATTAGAGACATTAGAAGTGGTCCTTATGTCTTGAGACTGTCTCCATAAACTACCAGTTATAGAAGTCTCCACTCTTGGGTGCCCACTGACAGAACCTATTATTGGTGACCGGTCAGCTAGAAAAATACCCACCACCAATCCATGATTTAGTACCCCGGTGTAGGAAAAAAATATATAGAGATAAAACTCCATCCTGGATATCTCAGCAAAGTTCAAGCTTGAAGAACAGTGCTAAAAAATATACATCCCAAACCATTTTCCTAGAGTACTGTGAGAGGTTAGTAATATCAAAATATACTATCTGACTGACATGTTTCCCCTACTAGAGATCCAAAAGCTTGAGGACATGTACAATCTACAACACCACTGGGTAAAACTCCTCTTTGAAGAGGTGTTCAAACTATGTACATGTCAGATTCTTCTCATTATGAGTTAGTATCACCAAGACCTTCTATAACCCTGTAGGTCCATGGTGAAGGTTTACTATTGATACAACCATCTTATCAAGAGTGTTTCTAACATGTTTGAAAACACACCCAACTACCTCGATCAAGTCCTCTATTGACTGGGGGTCTATCTAACCCTGAAACCTTATGGTTACCTACCTCTGGAACACATGAAGTGCACTCATCTATCATATGTAATGTTGCGGTACTACTAGGACAACTGTATTCTCAATAGGCGGTGGTAAGATTGGTAAACCACCTTGAGGTAGCACATTTTACACAATAACCTAAATTAAAGCCTCCTCATTAATCAGATAGTCAAATCGATCCAATTGTATAACCCTACATGGTTTCCATCATGGAGGCATCTTGAAAAATTCATGACACACCATGTTCAATGAGTATATCTATGGAGCTCAATCAATAAGTACTTGGAAACCAAAAATCATTAATATATGATGC
The DNA here is from genome assembly GCA_963277665.1 of Viscum album. Taxonomy (NCBI): domain Eukaryota; kingdom Viridiplantae; phylum Streptophyta; class Magnoliopsida; order Santalales; family Viscaceae; genus Viscum; species Viscum album. The sequence goes on along the minus strand of OY728162.1, from coordinate 1,100,268,226 downwards.
ATGTACAGATATTTCCCTTGAAATCAGTTCCTATACGTACCGAGTCGACAAGTAAATTATCAAATTCCTAGTAAATAGATAAATTTTTCATTTCACTTTCACTGGGTTCCATGGAATAAGAGTTCAGATTGAGAAACTTTGATCAGTCACCCAAGTTCCCTAACCAATCCTCACAGATATACTTTCTCAAAACAGTAGTCTAAGACAACCTATAGACTAATACAACTATGTTACAACCTGACCCCCTGGGGCCTACCTGGCCGACGACAAGCCATGTGTGACACCTAATGCCACCTCTAATAAGACGGGGAAGGTGTATATTGTTAGTATTCATATAACATAGATGGGAGGACGTAGCTTATGTTACATGTACACATTCATTCATCTCTAAATAAAAATAAAATGAGGAAGGAAAGGACGCAATTAATACTAAATATGAATGAATACAACTAATCTCACATTAGATTTGAAAATGATTTTGTTAATGAAAAAGACTAATAAAAAAACTAAAAAGTTATCCAAACTACAAGAAAAAGGGTATTTTTATTAAGACACAACTCTTGGAACTACCTATAGTCCATCTAGGGAAATTATGATCCACCTACTCCTAGTTATCCTAGTACTTAATAAAAATTATTTTAATCTGTATAAGTCACAACATATATGAGGAGATCCCATGAAGGGGTGAGTATAGAAATAACTGGTATGATATCATTAAATCATCAAACATAAACAATATAGAGAGAGATATATAGAGAGTCAGCACAATATCACAAAGATTCATCAAATAAAGAGTGAGATAATAAAAACCAAGATACATTTGAGATAACCACCAAGCCTCAAAGAAGGCTCATACTCTAATTATAATATGAGGAATATTATTGAGTAACTAAGGTAATGATCATTTAAGAGAACTCACACTGGTGTTATTCCTCCCAGATGTAGTTATAGTAGAGGCCATTGGGTCCACTGGTATCTGCCTTGTATTGGGATAAAACTAAATACTAATGGTTCTTGCAACATGGGGATCCTATATGGAGAAGGGGTGGTGCGAAAATCTGTAGGGTCAGTCATCATGGCATATTTGGGCCTCCTAAGTCAGGGATCTTCTCTCCAGGAGGAGGCCAAGGTGATGTTGGATGGCCTCAACCTTTGTCGACTCAAAGGGGCCATCTTTTCAAACATGGAAACCAACTCCCAAATTATTCACAATGCCATACAAGGTAATAGACCAATTCCATGACCGATCCATTACATCATTAGGACGTGCAAAGGTAGGACCAACGACAAAACCATGGTGGATCATATGTGGCGAGAGGGGGAAAAGTCACAGAATACCTTGCCTCTATTAATGTTTTTGGACCAGATCCCATCTGATTGCATAATGTTACAACAATAAAGATGGATGGGGTTAAACTGGTTATAGGGGTTTCCCTCAGCCTCCACTACTTTAGGCCTCCTAAGATAACGTCTACTTTGCGGTATGAATTAATTTCTCTTGATGTTTTACTTTTCTTTTTGAAAAAATGTACATGTTAGTAGTATATTAGAATATGTTGATGAACATGTAGGGGATAAAACCAATGGCCTATGAGGGATACCTAATTTTATTCGAAATAATGCACTAGGATGGGGATTACATTCCCTAAAAGTTTTTAATGGGATACCAGACTCATCCTAGGGAAGTATGATAGATTATCACACTACAGGACACATGGAGGGATACCTAAATATGTCCAAAACTATCTAGTATAAGAGATAAAACATCCTATTCTCAATATGGGATCCCTCATTATACCCTCATCAGGATAAACCAAAGGAATGTGACCAAACTGATACACAACTAGGATGATATGAATGGGGGTAAATCCTACCCTAGAAAGGGTATAAGGAATTTATAAGTAATACACAGAATGTCCCACTATGACCAAACCTACTCGATTATTTGTCTATGTACTTCATAATGGGGTCATGAACTCTAGTCATTTCCATGTACAATAGTTGTTCCCATGTACACAGGTCATGCATGTATTCCCTGGTCGTGTTTGTGATCATTTACCCAGGTGTACATACCAGGTCATCAGCTTCTTGTCACATGGTGTGTGGATAGTTTAAATGGCATGTAATATCTATCTCTAAACATAAAAAACGTCACCATGAAAGGGGGTCCACATAGCTAGTTCTCTTCTAAACTGCAAGGCATGTATATTAGAATTTTCTATAATCCCATGACCTTCATGCATTTCCACCCACGTCACATACTCCTCCACTCCAGTCAAAACTAAATCCCATAAACCTAGATTCTAAGTTTATTCGAAATTTAACATGGCCATTTTATATATTCCAACCACCAATTGCTCATAGAATCACACATCATTACTATACTGAATCAATACATTACCAATCTTGCATAAACTCCACAACTCGTACCATATTTTGGACTTGGTAATCATCATTACACCTCAATCTTGAATTTATTCCAAAATCCAAACCCATGGTGATTATCCCTTATGCCAAATATCAATAAATAAATGATCAGTTCTTGGGTATAGTCAAACCATCAGTCCAATTAAATACCATTGATGAACATTCAATGAAATAGGGGAGAAAATAAAAAAATAAAAATTTGAGGAAATGTACATTGTTAATTGTTCTGTTTAGCCTCCATCCATCCATTGAAAAAATATTATATATAGAAGAATAATAATTAATATAAAATCATTTTATATAGCCACCCTCACTTTTTATACATTAACATTTCATCATTTTTTAGAATATTAAACACACTATTAAAACAGATGCCCAAAGACTGTATTAGTTTAGTTCCTTTGAAAAAATGGAACAAAAACTTATAGTCTTTAAAAATATCTTCAATTTTCCCACAAAGATATTCCCCTTCTGTACCCATACAAAAAAACTGTTATTTATAACCCAGGGAAAAGAAAACATAAGAAAAAGCCAGATCTAAAATGCTCAGTGAGCATAAACAAGGGTGTTGTGTAAGCATAAAATGATAATAAGGGTATGAGAATGTAATCATGACATTATAAGATCATATAATACATATAAAATATCATAAAAATAAGTCATTGAATAAATATTAGTAGTTCTTATGGCATGAATCACAAGGGAATCAAGATCATAATCCTTTAAAGAATTACATAATAATAAGGCATTTAATTTGTGAAAGATATATAAAAATGTAATTTCATTACCTATAAGTCAAGGCGAATTGCAAAAATTTAACTGATCACTTCACTGAGACTACACCTACTAAGCGAGATACACTGCCATCACTATTTAGAGTCATTTTCTTGTAAGGGACCAGGATTCCCCATCTTCCCATAGTGGATCTGGTTTCCCCATATTTCATCATGGATCAATCCATTTGACTTCATTCCCATCATTATCTCATGAGATATAAATATTTACACAATGAATTGGTAGGAGATATACGTCCCACCCATCACATAATAAAAACCATGCATATGTGTTCCATAAGAATATAAATCATTCATCATTTCACAAACCATGGAATGAAATGGGGTTCATAAACATCATTCAATCATAAAATAACCCATAGAAAAAAATGGGTATCATAATTATCATTCCATCATAAAAATAAACCATTGTTAGAAAGAATAAGAATGGTTTCATTTAATAATATCCCCCATTAAAAAATAAGTAACATCAAAAAATGTTATCTTTTATGGAAAATAATTTTTAGAGATCACTTGAAAACATTTCTTGAGGAAAACAACCTTTCTTATTTGGAAAAATTTATTTTCATAAAATTACACATAATTTTAAAAGGAAAGGATTTAATTAAAAATAACCCTAGAATAATTTAAAGTAATCATTAAATAATTATGTAGTTATGAAGGTGGAATTTTCTTTCACGTTTTATAAGTTAAAAAACCCAACCATTTGTACATTTTCTTGAAAAGTCACAAAGTATCTCGTTTGTAAAATGAAAAAAGATTCATTTCAAACCATATAGTAAAAATTAAAAAATGGGTAGAAATGAAATTTAACATCCATAAGTGAATAGTGAAAACATTTTTTGAGATAATTTATAGAAAAAATGTACATGGAAGATAAATATTCCCCAATAGATACTTAAAATGAAACAATCCCAAATATTGATTAGATTATGGAATAAATACTCATCACTTTATAATTAGTAGAATAATATTCCCCATGAAATAAATAAAATTATATAGATATGAAAATACCATAATATTTTATATAATATTCATAAAAACATTCATGGGTAGTATATACACCACTTTGAATAAACAAGTAGTGTATAAGTCATGTGTCCCAAAGAAATAAAATGGAGACATAAATCCCTTACCTTATATCTTGAATCTCTTCGTAATCATTCAAACCTCCTATATAATAAATATAATGTTTTTATACATATATCAAAGAACCATATTTCTATATCTAATGCCTTATACTATTTTATTATGAATATATATTACTCATTTTTTAATAATTCTATGTTTATGTTATGATTCAGGTAATATCTGCTTCGTTTTTCCCATGTGTTTTGAATTGTTATCCATGGTCATCTTTCATAGATAATGATTTAATAGTATCCATTTATATAATCATGAAATAATTATATTATATATTTATAATATATTTATTTATGATGATTCATAAAATTCAAAGGTTGAAAATAAAATTCATCGTTTATAGAGACAGTAGTCCGTACGTATGCATGAACGTTGTTTTCATTTTCACATCACATTAATTGAAAGAAAGTTATATTTTATATTATCATTATACAGTAATTATTATTTTATATATACCATATATATATCTATATATTCATAAAATACATAATTATTACTATCAAATTAAAATATATATGGAAGAGGAATCAAGCCTCATTGTGGGGATGGTAAGGCATATGTACGCACGAGCAAAATTATCATTTCCCAAAATATTAGATAGTAAAATTATAGAAAAGATACTATCATTATAGAGGTATAAAAATGTCATAAATATAATATATCAATATTACACCCATCATAAATATCACTCACAAAATATAGTGATGGAAAATGAATTCTATCGCTACGTAGAGATGGTAAGTCGTACGTACATGAAAGTGATACATTTACTTCTTGTTCGATGGGGAATATGATTTATAAAGGGTTTTTAATAATCATAAATCCATTTATAAATATTTACGATTATGAATTTATTATTTTATGGTATATATCATATATTTATAGAAGTTATAGAACATTATAAAAAGATAGTGATCTATTGGAGCGATTACCTCTTCTTTGGAATGACTCCTTTATATCTCCTCTAATGGACTCTAGATTTGGTACTTTTGGAATTCGAGAACCTATATAAGGTGGATAGGTAATTAAAGAAGATTAATTTTCAGAATTTCTTCGATCTAGAAGAATCAATTTGTTTAAATGAGATGAGGGATGATGTGTCCTTTTATAAGGAGTGGAGGGTCACTTTTTGAAATTTCTAAAAAGACTAATTTATAATAAAATAAATCTCTAAACAATACATAAGAAATTAAATTTATTCAAAAAAAAATATATTATATGGTTTTTATATCATTAACCAATATATTTTATATAAGGTTTCATGTTATTTTAATCCTTATCATTTTGATTTACCCTTAGTTAATCTATTTTAATTTTAACTATGGTAATGAAGTTGTTAAAATTAAGAGGATATAATTTTTGCATATAAAGTTTCTATTGGAGCATAAATGGAAAATTTATGATTTTATATACCATATATCATACCCTTGTTATTATTTAATTTTTTTATGATTTTTTAAATAATTTGATAAAATATTATTTTCATAAAATATCATAAGTGTCAGTTTTACAGTATTCATAACATTGACAATAAAAAAAACAATCCAGCAAGATTAATTAAAAAAATTAACTTAATACACACAAAAAATATCATATTCACCTATAATAATCTAGTATTTCATTAATTAAGTAAAATGATATTTTTTTTAACACTTATAATATCATTTAGTTGATTGTTTCATTAGATGAATAATTACAACATCATCATTTTGTAATTATTTATGATAATAATTTATTTACTAAAAATAAAAGATAAATTTTTGTGATATATATAAACAAGATATATTTCTTAATAATATATATATTCAATCATATCTACTATTTTTACCCATATTAAAAATATTATAATAATTAAAAGAAAGAGTGTGACATTTTTCCACACCCGTTGAGTTTAATAACATTAAACTCATTTTCCTGAAAAAGTGTCTATTAAATTATTTAATTTAGATCCTTATGTGTTGAGGGTATAATTAACTTCATCCAATAATTATTTTTAAAGTTTTATATTTGTTTTATAATATTTATATTAGTATTTCTTCCCTTAATTTCCCGATTTACCCCATAACAATGTTAATAAAAATTATTAAAGTTACTATTCATATTGTACAAAAATATTAGGGTCCTATTTAATAAATTTTGACCATATGATTATAAATATAAAATACATTTTTTATAATTCAAAACACACAAATTTATAAAATTAATTTAAAAATAATCCCATTGACTGAACGAGAAAAAAAGTTTTTAAAGTGAAGACATCCCAAAAGTTTTTAAAAGAATAAGTTTATTATGTCATATAAATGTTATAAAATTTTCAAAAATTATATTTAAATAGGTTATTCATTAAAAGGTGGTAAAATTACCCTTTTCAAAAATATAGGGTCTTATGCCTAAAATTGGGCTTATTTTTATATTTTTACTATAAAATCTATTTAATGAAAATTAATTTTTTTATTGTATATATAAAATATATATTTCATTAATATTATTCTATAATTTTAATTAATTTAATTTATTAAGGAAAAATTACATTGGGAGAATTAAAGTAAAACTATTTCCTTTGTAATCAATTGGCATATATTTTTATTTCTATTTATTTGGTAACTAATGAATTCATATTATAAACCTTATTTTTTATAAGTTAGTTAATATTATTTATAACTATTAATTTAATTTCTTGGTTATTTCTTATTATATAAAATAATAATATTTTAATAATATGCTATTTTTTTGTAAAACTCAGTCTTATGTGTAATGAAAGTTGTCAAAATAACTAGGCATTGTGAGTAAAAGAATCCAAACATAGTGTTGTGTATATTGAAAAATAATATAAGGGTATTTTGTAGTGAAATATAAACTTGGTTTTGCATATAACATAATCCAAACATAGTGTTTTCATATAATAAATACTATATTTGATATTGTTTGAAATGAAAAATATTGAAAAGGTTAAATTAATTCAGAAAACATATTTCAAAAAATCCCAATGTGTTACATTATACCTCTTTGAAAATTAATTTCACCCTTAAAATTCATCTATGTTATCAATAGTTTAATAGATTAAAGTATCTTTCATTGAAACCCACATCATAAAAATGATTACTAAAACTTACTTTTAAAAAACTAAAGTTAGATACATAATAGTTGCCCAAAGTAACTCACACCTAGGTTTCCACATAAGATTACATAGGTAGAAAATGAAAAAATAAACATAAAAGAGAATAAAATATCAAGTTATGATGGATAATGATGGAGAACATGGTTAGGAAAAAGTTAAAAATCACAAATCCATAACCCAAAGAGGCTTGAAAAAGGTCATTGATATCATAAAAAATGATGATCACAGAAAAACATTTTATTTTAATACCCTTTTTCCTAATGTTCATGAATTTTCATGAGAAGATATACTTAATTTATTTCATGACAACCTCACCATTTGTTTGTGCCCTGATCAATATCCACTTCATCACTTATTCCAAGAAACAAATGTTAATTTCTCAATCCTAAAGCACTAGTGGATCATGACATCCATAAATATAATGATAGGTCATTCCATCTATCTTTTTCATAATAAAATTGTTATCAAAAGTTATCCAATATGAATAAATCCCCATACGGTGAGATAATACTTTAATATCTAAAACTTTCATCCAATTTTTAACGGTATCTAACCACAAATTGTTAACCGTATAACCCTTTAAATGTTGAATGTCCAAGACATTAGAATGAAGTGCACTAAATCGTATTAACATTTATCCCCTATATAAAAACATATTTCTTTGTTTGTAAATTTCAAACATGTGAATACCTTTATCAAGTATTCTCTTGAAACAAAGTAATAACATAAATTACCATTAATACTAATTGAAAACATGCATGTTTCCTTATTCTAAAGTGTATTAGATATATTTTTTAAGTCTAAAAAGTTGTAAACTTCATCCATGATAGCATAAACCACTTTTCAGAAAATCCATAATCAGTTCTAATGAAATAAATACCATCCAAATAACATATTCATATCCAACATATCAATAACCAAATATCGTTACCTCAACATCATGCATATATTAAGGGTTATCCTCCACTTAATCACATTTCTTCATAAAATATCACCTTATTATCTCAATAACTTTTCATGGTTACCAGTACCATTGAACATATGCTCTTAAATCATTATGGGAAAACTATAGTTGACCAATACATAGATATTTCATTATTACATAATAGAATAAAAATACTTCTACCATGTCATTCCTGAATTCCATTACATAAATACTCAATTATTCCACCACTTCGTTTTCATACTCCACATCACTAATATTGATCACATGAGATTTTTATTTAACTATGTATTTAAGAGGCTACTGGAATTGATGGTCATTATTAACCCATCGATTCGAGCATTTATTACTATAATTATTATTTTTCTTACACTTGAGGCATTGATGTGTGGGGTGTTCATTCTATGTATCCTTCTGTATATTCACATCACTAGATGACATCTTACCATTATTTAAGCATTCTATATCCATATAAACTACCTTTTAACTCTTAAAATATTTATCATCCCCAATAATACAATCTCTATCATGATTCTTTCCACACATTGAACATAAAAGAAATCTCATGTTATTTTCTCCATGGTTTTTATATTTTCTTTTAAACCCCATTTTCTGTTTCTTTTCAAAACCATGATATTGTTATATAACTCCAACCTCCATTTCCACCTTAATGGAACATCAGATGATTTCTTAAAATGTACTTATATACCTAATTTATAATTCCTTTATGAGACTTTGTTTTAATCCACTGAAAAATAAATCAACCTTACTTTTAGTTTGGATGATAATTCCAGAATAATTCCTCTCATGTCTAGTAAAATTTTCTTCATAGGTTCTTGTAAATACATCTTCATTTTTCATTAACTCAAGTAATGCCATTTCCGTTTTCATATGAATAATATGAGGAATATACTTATTGAAAAATACGTTTGTAAACTCATCCCATTATATGGATTCAATTTCATATTGTTGCCTCATATTCCTAATAAGATTCCACTATTGATCTTCTTCACCTTCCAAATGATAGGAAACCAAAATGAATTTCTCTTTTTATGAAAATTGGATAACCAAAAATTTCATTTCAATGGTATTGATCCTTTTCTCAGCCAATAGTGGATCAGAAGACAACCTGAAAGAATGTGGAGACTACCTTATGAAGGACTCAAGAGATTGTTGTCTCCTCCATTTCTCATTTAGTTATTTAGATGAGTCATAGCTTTAGAAATTTGTGTGAGTATAACAACATGATTTTTCATTCCTTCACCCATAACCTTTAGTTTCTCGAGTGGACAATCATTTCATTTCCCATCGCATCCATCATTAACATGGTTCCTTCAAGTTCCAACCATTGATTAAAACTAGAAATCATAGTGTGAGAAAAACTAATCACAGAGATATAAGAACATAATAAACTAAAATTACTTATAATATTTCAATATATTATACTTTAGTTTTAATACTAGGTTATTAATGATTAGTAAGAAACTATAGTATTGTAACCTATTTATACACTTATCCTTAGAGACATCCCAAAAAATACTTAGAAATACCACAAGGGATCTCACTAATGTTTTATCATATGATTTTCCAACGGTTGAATAAACCTTTTCTCTGATACAAACTATAGCTACCCTCACTTTTCATACATTATAATTTCATAATTTTAGGGGAATACTTAACACATTTCAAAAACATACACCCAAAGATCGTATGAGTTTAGTTCCATTGAAAACATGGAATATAATTATAGTTTGGAAAAAGATATTTAATGTTTCCAAAAAATATCTTCCCACTTAGTACCCCTACATAAAATCTTTATTTATAACCTAAGTAAAATAATTTATAAGAAAAAGGGTGAGCTCAAATTATTAGTAAGGGTAAATAAGGGAGGTACATAGATTTAAACATGAGCATAATGGTAAGATAATGTGATCGTAACATTAAAAGATCATACCATGAATATAAAATATCATAAAAGAGAAACATGGAATAAATATTAGAATTTAATAAGACATCCATAATAAGGTAATCAAGATAATAATCCATGAAATCAAGGCATAATAATAAGACATATAAATTTGTTGAACACATATAAAAATGTAATGTCATTACCTATAAGTCATGGTGTATTTACAAAACATAATAAAGAAATTATTGGACACTAAACCTACTTGATGAGACACACAACCATTCCCAGTTGTAGTCCTTTTTTGTAAGGTATTGGGTTTCCCCATCTTCCCATAGTGGATCAGGTTTCCCCATCTTCCATCATGGATCAAGCCCATCAATTTGATTCCCATAATTATCTCATGAGATATAAATATTTAACCAATGCATTGGCTGGAGATATAGGTCCCACTCATCAGATAATAGGAATCCATTCATATTTTTTTGGTATGAACATAAATCATTCATCATATCATAACCCATAGAATGAAATTGGTTTCATAAACATCATTAAATCATAACATAACCCATAGAAAAGAAATGGATTTCATAAATAGAAATTCAATCATAAAAATAAACCATCATTAGAAAGAATAAGAATGGTATAATTGAATCATATCCCTAGTAAAACAAAAGTAACATCAAATAATTTTATCTTATATGGAAAATAATTTTGACATATCATTTCAAAACATTTCTTGGGGATATATCATTTCTACTTGGAAAATATTTTCTTTTCTTAAAATAACACAAAATTTTAAAAGGAATTTTTTTAGTACAAATAACCCTTGAATATTTTAAAATAAACTTTAAATAATTATGGATTAATGATTGAGGAAAATTCAATTCATGTTGCTTAAGTTAGAAAAACATTAATTTCTTACTTTTCCAGGAAAATTCAAAATGTACCTCATTTGGAAAAAATATTCCTTTAAAAAAATTTAGTAAAAAGTAAAAAATGGCGAAAAATGAATTTAAAAATCCATAGGATAATAGTGAAAACAATTTTTTAAATAATTTATAGAAAACATGGGCATGGAAGATAAATATTCCCCACTAGTGACTTAAAATGAAACAATACCAAATATTGATGAGATTGTTAGATAAATGCTCAACACTTTATAATCAGTATAATCATATGACCCATGAAATAATGTAAATTATATGGGTATTAAAATACAATAATATTCAATATAATACCCATAAAATAAATTCATAGGTGGTTTATACACCACATAGAAGAAAAAAGTATTGTATAAGGCACGTGTCCCATAGAATTAAAAGTGAGGCATAAATTCATTACCTTATATATAGAGTTTCTTCATACTAATTAAAACCTACAATATATAAAATATAATTTTATTATATAACTATTAAATAACCATTTTATTATAAATAATACCATATATTATTTGAATATGAATATATATTACCCATTTATCAAAAATTCTATGTTAATTTTACGCTTCAAGGGATATCCTCATTGTTTTTCTGCATGTGTTTTGACTTTTTATCCTGGGACCTCTTATATAGATCATGATTTAATCATCTATAAATTTATAATAATGACATAAATATCATAAATATTTATCATATATTTATTTATGTAGATTCATAAAATTTAAAGGTAGAAAATAAAATACAACGTTCATGGAGACAATATGTCGTACGTATGCATGAACGTTGTTTTCATTTTCATATCATATTATAATAAATGAAATTTATATGATATATTATCATTAAATAATAAAAAATTTGTATTTATATCATATATATTCATAAAATTAATTTTTATTACCATCTATGTTAAATATAGATAAAAAACGAATCATATCACATCGTGGAGATGGTAAACCATACAAACGCACGAGTGACGCTATCATTTCCCAAAATATTAGATGGTAAAAAATTACATATGATATTATAATTAAATATGTATAATTTATTCATAAATATAACATATAAACCATAAAAATAATCATAATTTCTACTCAATAAAGATGGTTATGGAAAATGAATTGTATTGCTATGTGGAGATGGTAATCTGTATGTACAAAAGAGCAATACAATCACTTCTTATTCAATGGGAAAGTGGTTGTATAATTAATTTTTCATAATAATAATAACATTTAATAATATTTGGTATTATGAATTTGTTATGTTATGACATATATCAGATATTTATAGGTGGTATAGAAGAGTATAAAAAGAGAGTGATTGGTTAGAGCGATTACCTCTTCTGTGGAATAGGTCCTTTAGATATCCTCTAAAGGACTCCAAAGTTGGCCTTTTTTGAAGACCAAAACCTCTATAATTTGTATATCTATGTTTGTAAAAAAATAGTTAGAGTTTGGTAGAGCGATAAGACTCAATGTGGTGAAATGAGATGAGGGAGGAGGTTTCCTTTTATAAAAGAGGGGAGGGTCAGTTTTGGTATTTCTCAAAAGATTAATTTCTAATAAACTAAATCTCAATCCTAATTCCTAAAAAATTATATATATTAGAATTAAATATATTATAATGTTGTAATATCATCAACCAATATATTTTTGAAAAGTTTTTATGTTCTTATACACCCCATATTTTTTATTAGACCTTAGTTAATTCATTTTAATTTTTACTTTTGTAACAACGTTTTTAATATTGTGAGGATGTGATTTTAACATATAAATTGTCAATTGGACCATAAATGGAAAATTAATGATATTTTAGACCATGTATCATCCTATTTTCCTTATTTAATTTTTATTTATGATTTTTAAATAATTTGATAAAATATTATTTTCATAAAATATCATAAGTGTCAATTTTGACATTATACATAACAAGGAATTTAAGAAAAACAATATGGAAATATTAATTAGAAAAAATTATTTTAATAAACCCATAACATGTAATATTAACCTAAAACATTAATTTATCACAATAACTAAGTCATATTATTTTTATTTTAATATTTATAATATCAATTAATTGATTGTTTCATTATTTGAATAATTACGGCATAATTATTTTGTAATTATTTATAATAATTATTTATTTACTAAAAAACAAAAATAAATATATGATGAAGATTAATATTTTATATTTATTAATAATATATATAATCAAGAATATATTCTTTTGATCCCCATAATAAAAATATTATACTTATTAAAAGTACGAGGGTGACATTTTGTCACTCCCATTGAGTTTCATAATATTTAATTCAATTTCCTATAAAACTATCATTTAAATTATTAAATTTAGCCCCTTATGTGTTAAAGGTCAAATTAAATTTATAAAATAACATTTTTTTAATTGTTAGTGTAGTTTTTGAACAGTTACAATATTATTTATACCCTTAATTACATGATTTATCCTTTCTTGTGGTAATAAAAATTACTAAAGTTAGTATTCATATTGACCAAAACTAAAATGAAAATATTTAAGACAATTTTACCTTCTAGTTAAAAATATGAAATAAATTTTTCAGAATATTAAATATATAAATTTATAAAATTAATTTTAAATTAATCTCGTTGACGAGATGAGAAAACATGTGTTTTAATGTAAAAATGTCAAAAAGATTGACAAGTTTTTTTATCCAAATTAAATGTGAAATTGATTTCAATAACCTAAATTATATTAAATGATAAAATTTTTATTTCATGATACCATAAATACAATGAAAATATATTATTGAACACTATGAATTATTTTGATGTAAATGCTATTTTCAATTAAAATTTAGTATTTTTCATTATTCATGAGAACATGAAACTTTTCACAAATATATAAATCAACCATAGTAAGTTTTTATATCATTATTTAAAATAAGGAGTTTATTTTCTCATATAAAAAACTATATAATAGTAAAAATATAGATTTAAAATTGGTTCTCAATTAGATGGTGGTAAAATTACCCTTTTGAAAAATATGGGGTTTTATGTATAAAATTGGGTTTATTCTTATCTTGTGATTATAAAATATATTGTAAAAATTTAAAAAATATTTTATTGAATATGTAACATATATATTTTATTAATATAGTCACTAATTTTAATTCATTTAATATATTAAGACAAAAGAACTATAAGAGCCTAAAAAACTATTTCCTTTATAATCAATTGGTATATATTTTCATTTCTAATTATTTGGTAACGAATGAATTAATATTATAAACCTTATATATTAATAATTTAGTTAATAATATTTATGGATACGAATTTAACATCTAGGATATATTTTATTATATTAAATAATATTTTAATAATGTATTATTGTTCTTTAAAAGTGAGTCTTGCATGTAATGCAAGATATCAAAAGAACCCGGTGTTGTGTGTAACATAAAACAACCATAGTGTTGCGTATACTGAAAGATAATCTATGTTTTTTTGTGTATCGTAATATAAACATGGTGTTGGATATAATTTAATCCTAACATAAAGTTTTTGTAACACCCTAAGATTTTGTGAATTATTTTTTTTTCAAATTAATTTAATCTTTTTGATAATTTTCATTACACACCACACTAAAAATAGTTTATTTTAGATTAAAGAACTATTTCTGACATAAATTATATGCAACATCAATTTAATAATTCCACACAAAAAAATTATAATTTATATTTATCTACATTGAACATTGAGGTTATCCTTCATTACAAGTAAAAATGAATTTCCTCAATAGATTGCATAACACGCAAGGTTGAGTTTTATTGAACAATAATATATTATTAAAATATTATGATTTAATATAATAAGATATAATGTAGATATAAAATTGGAGTTTAGGGATAGTATTAAATAATTTATGAAAATAGATTATTTATAAAAATATAAGACAAATTAATAGGTTACTAATTAATTACAAATGAATATAAGAACTGATTAAATATAAAGGAAAATATTATTATGGTCAACAAATTGTTTTACCCTAATAAATTAAATTAATTATAATTAACGAGTTATATAAAAGTAATATATATGTTATATATTCAGTCAAATATTATTTATATCAATCCAATAGATTTTATATACATAAGATAAGAATAAACCAAATTTTATGCATAAAAGCCTATATTTTTTATAAAGGTAGTTGTACAACCTTTTAATGGAGAACCCATTTTAAACATTTTTCTGTAAATTTTATAGATTTAATATGTCAAAATAAACTTCATATTCATATTTGAAACATAAAAATTATGTTATGATAAATTTTTGGTATATATCTGTATGGTTTCTTTTTTTAATGAATAGTTAAAAATACTGAATTTTAATTCAAAACTGGTTTTTCAAATAAATTATTTTTATGGATAAAATATATTTTAAATTTTGTGAAATTTTTAATTATATAATATTTTTATCAATTAATATAATTTAGTTTATTATATATAACTTCACATTGAAATTTGATATAAAAAACATGACAAACTTTTGACCGTTTTTACTTAAAAAAACAACAGTGTCGTCCTGTCAGTGCGCTAATTTTAATTTAATTTATACCACTTCTATGATTTGAATTTGGAAAATAGAATGAATATTTTTAATAATCATAAATATATAATTTATAAAAATTTAAACTTAGTTTTTACCAAAAATATTACCAACAGTGATTAAAATTAATTACCATAGTTGGGAGAAAAATTAGGTTAATAAAGTACGAAGCCTAAAATTTAAGACCAAAAAAGGCCTAGAAACTTTTAGAAAACCAATTGTATGGATATTATTCTGACATTAACCATTCATTATTGAGTTTTTTTGTTTTTTATGACTTTGTCAGGTAAAAACATAGGTACACCTAAATTGTTTTAAAAAATGCCAAGTGTGTCATTTCCCATCCCAATAAAGGCCACCACCTATCCATATTTTTAACACCTATAAAACATATTGTATTCAGCCAATATTTGACCAATAAACTTCACAAAATACCTCCATTACTCATTGAATCCTCCCTTTTGGAAAAAACATATCCAATGAAGCCTTTTAGAACAAACTAAAATGAGTTACTCGATTAAGAGGTAACACCTTCTCTCATGATCCTTTATATTATTTCCTTTCCCAACCCCCTCTAACATATTTATTCCAGGATTTTATAAAAAATTGTATCTTAAATATACTAGGATTTTTTATTCTATTTTTTATACATACAGTTACATACAGATCCATCTAACGGGTAATGAATATAATGTTTATGTGTACGACGAACTATCGCCTCACTAAACAATGATTGTTCATTTTTCCATTACCGCCTATCATGGTCTAAATTTAGATGTAAAATCTGTATATATATGTCATATTATATATTTTTTGTATCTTTAAGCTTATTTTTTCCTTTTACAAAACATATCTTTTTTAATTTTCATTTGGTTTAAATACGATAATTTTGTTTGAGGAAGTGTGGACTACCGCCCCTCAAAGCAATGTGATTCATCCACACACTGCATGAAATGTATTAGGGATGGGTTTATTGAAATTATATGATATATATGATATAATAATTATACTGAAATAATGATATATATATATATATACTTCTATATCATTTTATTTCTTTCTTTCAATACGACAATAAAAATGGAAACAGCGTTCTTGTGTGCGTATGGCTTATCATCTCTATGAACGGTGTATTCCGTTTAATACATATGTATTATATAAATTATTATAATAAAAATATAATATATATAAATGATATTTATATCATGGTTTACATTATTTAAATATTTATATATGTATAAGGACCAAAGATGTAAAAAATTAGTACATATTCAAAAAACAAAGTGAATGTTACGCGAAGTGAAACAGTAACATAGGATTATTAACAAGTAGGTAATATATGGTCATAAAAAAATAATTTATGGTATTATATATAATAATATTATTCTATAAAATATTTATAATAAAATTACATTTATTATATAGGAATCATGTACGAGTACAAAGAGATTCAAGAAAAAAGGTAGGGGAATTTCGTCTCACTTTTTTCCATGAGATACATGACTTATTCACCCCTCACGTATTTTGTGTGGTGTATGTAATGGCAATTAAGGAATTATATGTATCATATAATTATATTTATGGGTATTTAAATATCTATTTTATGATATTTATTTCATGGGGATTCATTTTCAAAGGTTACCAAATCGGTAATATAGTTTTGTTTCAATTTTCCTTCTTTGAGAATCATGTTTGGTTATGCACATAAATTATTTTCTGAGGTGTATATACTTACATTTTACACTTTATATATTGAATATAATTCTTTTCAAGATATTTTAATTTTTATTTAATTTCTTTTTATTACCTGGAGTGTATCATACCCTTTTACCATGGGATAAGAGTTTATTGAAACAATATCATCACTTTTCACGATTATTTATGTTTATGCTTTATTTGATGAAATATTGTGATAGATATCTCCAAAAAACACATGTGTTTCATTATAATATTTTTATTAAAGATAAATCCATGTATTATGAAAATTTAACCACTCTTTGGTTTTAAGATAATTAAGAAAATGTTTTCAAGAAAATTTGATTGTATTTCTCTCTTTGGTTGGAAATCTGTTTTATTTCAAAAACAATGTTTTCTAAAATGTTTTCTAATGATCCTTGGTGATAATTTTTAAGGAAAAATGATTTTAATATTTTTTATTGTTTTATATCATAAATTATAATATTTTAAATCTATTTTCAAATAAAAAATATTTCAATAAAGTTTTATGTTTAAATTTTTTTTAAATGTTATCATGCATTATTTATAAGTTTAAAAAAAAGGATTCCAAAAGGATTTCAAAGATTTATTTATTATTTTTCAAATTTATTCTAAATGTAATGTTTTTCAAAAGATTTTATGTTTTAAAAATTATTTTTTCAATGAATAATGGATATTTTTCATATAAAATGTTTTTAAATGATATTTAAAAATTATTTTCCATAAAGATGACATCTGTTGATGTTAATCATGATTATCTTGGAAATTGTCCAAAGTATCTCTTCATATAATTTATATGAAGGGTTTTTTATTTTATGTCATGATATTTATGGAACTCATTTGTCTCCCATTAGTTACATGCTTTTGAAACCCTCCTCTTTTAAATAGTTATGATTTCATGAAGTGATTACGAAACCTATCTCCATTAATAGTTTATTATTTGATGATATTTTAATGATAACCATTTAATTTCATGGTTTTTCATTTATTTTTTATAAAACCAATACCTTTTATGGGTCATTATATGAATAAATTCATACTTTTTCGCACATGTACGAATGATGTTATTATGAGATGGGTGGGACCAATATCCCCCTTTAATGTATTGGGTAATGATGGAGGTCTAATGAGTATATATGTTATGAATGAACCTAATTTCGAGTTCAAAATGTTATTTCTGAACCTAATTATATGTTCAAAATGTGATTCATAGACCTCGATGCATGTCCATAAATTTATTCCTGAACCTGGATACATGCTCACAATGTTAGGAGTGATACTTATTACATGTTTACAATAATATTAATGGACCTGGTTGCATGTCCATAAGTTTATATGTGAACCTTTTTATATGTTCACATTATTATACGTCAACATAATTACATGTTCACAATATTATTCGTAAACCTGGTTTCATGTTAATAAGTTTATGCATGAACCTAATTACATGTTCAAAATGTTATGTGTGAACCAAATTACATGTTCATAATGTTATACATGAAACTAGTTTCATGTACATATGTTTATGTGTGAACCTAATTACATGAACAATATTTTTTTCATGAACCGGATTACATGTTCAAAATGTTATGCATGGAAGTAGTTTCATTTCCATATGTTTATGCATGAACCTGATTAAATGTGCACAATGTTTTTTTTGAACCTGATTGCATGTTCACAATGTTATGTAGGGAACTGGTTTCATGTCCATAAGTTTACATGTGAATCTGGTTACACATTCACAATGTTATTGATAGACCTGGTTTCATGCCCGTAAGATGATGTGGGGTCCTAATTTCATATCCTTAACTTAATGAGTGAACCTATTTCTACTTATAAACATTTATAATGATATAAAAAAATGTGAATTACACAAATTACATGTATTATTCTTATGTTATGCTTTCATGACTTATGTTCTAAATTCTCTTGTGATCTATGTCTTATGAGTTTCCAAAAAAATTTAGGATCTCTAATTTGCAGTGTATGATCTTTAAATGTTACTCCCAATTTTTATACACTTTTGTTCATGTTATGCTTACAAATTTCCATTATTTACCCTTACCAATCATCTAAACTTGGTCCTTTCTTATGCTTCTATTCCCCATATTATGAATAATGTTTTTAGGAAGAGTTACTAAAGCTGGAGATCTTTATGGAAGTTTTTGAAGATATTTCACTAGGATATAATATTTTGATTCAATGTTTCCAATGACAGTAAACTATTATGGTCTTTGGACATGTATTTTTTAATGTAGAGAATATTCATTTAAAATTATGTAATAACTATATATTCTAAGGCGAGGTCTCTATAGTTGGTATCAAAGGAATTTTTTATTCATCCTTTGGAAAATAGGATGAGAAAACTTTAGTGAGATCCCTATGGATATTTCAAAGGAAATGTGTAGGGATGTCTCTAAGGATAATTATAAAGATGAGTTAATGTATAGGAAAAATGTCTTAGAATTTAGGTAAAGAATAGAGTAAGTGGTTTCCTAGAAATACATCAATGTCTAGAAACTACAAATGGTTGTGGCTCTAGAACATATGTACCTTGGATTAACAACTCGAACAATATATTTTAGGCCTGACTCAGGGTAATCTGGTACACGACAATGGTCCTTACAACACATATGGTTTGTCACTCCCGGGGGATATGCTTTTGGAAATCACAAAGTCTTATGAACCATAATGAATGATTTAAAAGAAGATTACTATGAATAACATATAATAATTAGAATGTTTCATATATTAAATAAGTTGGATACTAGATTTACGTACCCTATATGTAATGTTTCATGAATATACAGTATCCCAGTATGTTAAATGTTTCTCTCACTATATCGTCTCATTTATGTCAATAGGGAGAATTATAAGGAACATGGGAAACATTTAATGTTTCTGATGTGGAAATTATGGGAATTATGTGAATCAATTTTCCATGTTTAAATCTCATAAATAGAATCAGGAAGTTGGTACAAGTATTGGTTATACTTCATAATATAAAGAGAACACAAAAGACAAGTGAAATGTATTTGAAATTCAAGTATTTTTTACATAATAATAATAAATTGATTAAGTTTAAGGAACCTTAAGACAATATTCCTATTTCAAATTATATGAAGGAGGTAAAACAAAATAAGTTGATGAAGCATGAGTAATGGTTTATAAATAAGGTTAGATTAATGAAGTATTTATGTTTTGGAATTAAAAAGATTATGTTATATAATTCATGAAATATATAGGTATTTTTATTATATTTTTTCATTAATTATTGAAAAATACATTCTGAATAGTGATGAAGACATGTTAAATGTGATTTCATAGAAAGGATATATTTTGATTAAGGAAAGGTAACCCTTAATTTATGCCTAAAATTCAGATAATGATGTTTGGGTAAAGATATGTTAGATAGGAATATATAAATTGGATAAGATGTATTACCATGTAAATGATTTTTGAAATTATAGTTTATGTCATCAAGTATGAATTTTACAACTTCATGGATTTATGAAATATATATTTCAATCTACGGAATAAGGAATCATGCATGTTTTCAAAAAGCAATTATAGTAATTTAGGTTATTACCATGCTTCAAGAGAATATAGGATGAGGGTATTAACATGTTTGGAAAGTGACAACCAGGATCTACCTGATGATATATGAGGGATCATTTCAACGATGATTTCATGACATTCGTTCTAATGTATTTGATTTTCATCTTTTGGAATAGGTACAAGGTTAGCCATTTATGGAATGGCTTATGTTAAACATCACCTGATTTTTGTGCGATTAAATAAGTATCTCACCACATGAGGATTTATGCATATTGGATAACATATTTTGAAAATAATGTGTTGATGATAACTGATGTCAAATTTGATGGCATATCATGAATCATAGGATCATTTTGTGGAATGGATTGAGTTAAACCTCACCTACCAATATTAATTATGATCTCTAATATGTAGGGTATGATCTAAAAATGTTAGGCTCAAGTTCTATGCACTTATGTTCATGTAATGCTTACACATTTCATTAATTTACCCATACTAGGCATCTGAGATCACCCCTTTCTTGTGTTTCCTTTCCACAAGTTATGAAGAAAGGTTTTAAGTAGAAGTAATGAAGGTGGATATAATTATAGGAGTTGTTTAATATATTTCACCAAGATAGAATCTTGGGTATCTAAATTTCCAAATTCACTAAACTATTATGGTCCTCGGCCATTTATTTTCTTAATGTACTAAATATTCATAAAAAATGATGTAATATCCATGTCTTCTGTGCCTGGGCCACTATAGTTTTTCATATATATAAAATAAATAGTGTGAAATGAAAAATATCTAAAAGATTATATTAACTTGAAAAGAAAATATTTCACAACATCTTGGGGTGTTATGATTCATTTTTTTCTAATTGTAAGGACAAATACCATCAACTATAAATTAGTTATTTACATAAGAATTAATTTAAAAAATAATAATTAATTGGAGTTTTACATGGGAGAATACAAAAATGTGATTAATCTAATAAAAAAATTACACACCACAAAATTGGATCAATCACTAAGGAATAATGATTATGTTTCATTGTCATTTGTTAGATTCACGAAATCTATTAATGTTGAAAAACTCCTTGAAAAACATACAGTCCATCCACTATCTCATTATAATCTTCCAAAGCTCTCATACATGGTCCTCTCCAAAATCTTTGGTTATGTGGATAACCCTAGGTTACAACCATATTTGTGGTTAAAGAGAAGAGAATATGTTTACATCTAATTAAGAGATAATAGATTATATAAATTTTTTATTTTATTATTATCCTTACCATAAATTCTCTTAAATGAAACACCTAACACCTACAAATATTATGTTTCACATAGGTTAAAACACAAATTACATATTTATTATAAGTATTATGTTTACTATCTAAAACACAATTCAATAGATATTTTAATATTTCAGAAAAACCACAAACGCACTATATATTATATGGAATATTTTTAATATATCAACGCTAAGGCTCTATGGTCCCTGGAATCCTTCGACAATAATGTACCTAAATATGAAAATATTATTAAACAATTTCCAAATTATTTCATTTAAAAGAAATGTATTTATAGTTTGATGTTGTATTCTTAACCTTATCATTTTATTTTACCCCCTTGTTAACCAATTTTAACCATAACCATGATAAAAAAATTCAATGTTAAAGGGATATAAATTTACTTATTAGGTACCAATTTGATCATAAATGGCCAATATATGAAATTATTGACCATTTATAATCCTAGTTTTCATATTTCATATATTTTATAATTTTTATTTATTTTAATAAAATATTATTTAACATAAAAGACTTTTAAAGTCATTTTAAGGGCTATTCACAGAATTTAAAATTAAAGACATCAAAGAAGTAATAGAATTTGAAAATAATCCACATCCCCGTCAATAATAAAATATTATTATCTATAAAATTATTTTAAACCATATTCATTCTAAACAATTTAATTTTTATATTTTTAAAAATATTTACGTTTATTTTCTCATGGAATGTATTAACACAATATCAGCATTATTTAAGCATTTAAGGTAATTATTTAATTACGAAAATTTAAAATGAATTATCATCATAAAATTTTTTTCATTATTATAAAAATAATTATGATTCATTCAAAACATATTTGTATCCCTATGTGAACAAATAAGATAAATTTAAAATTAAGAGAGTGACATTATGTTTTTGTCTTTACTTAAAATATTACATAATTTATTATCATGTGAAACATAATTCAAGTGGCCATAAACTATAAAACTATATGAGGATGGATGAAATCATGTTATAAAATAGGGTAAAGAAATGGGTTAGGTGTATTTTTAATCCTTTTCACATTTTTTTAATATAATTAATATGATTTACCCTTTACTGTGGTTATAACTATTTACCATAGTTAATATTCATAGTGAAAAAAATAAAATTGGCCTCATTATTAAATTTTGAAATTATGATTACACATATGGAATCCATTTTTCAATATTCAGTCTCTATAAATTCTATATATTAATTTAATATAAACTTAAAATACTCAATGAAAAACGGTTTTCTGAAAAATACCTTTTAATTATAAATTTGTTTTATATCCGGATCTAGTATAATATTTAGAAAAAAGGTATAAATTGCATTTTTTTCATAAAAATAATCAAATGAAATTTAAAACAAATAGAAATAAAAATTAACCCTTTAAAATGATAAAAAATTACAATTTTTATTAAGAATTGATATTTTCAATATTCACCTAAAAATAATTTTTTCAGAAAAATTCTTAAACTTCTCCCAAAGATAATTTTTTTATGATGATTTAAAAAAATACTCACTAAATAAATGTAATTTTATAAAATTTGTGGAAATTTATTATAATATCCACACACAAAATGTTATAAAAACCAATTTAAAAAAACCATACTTTTTATGAATGAAATGACTCTTGAAAATTGAGTTCTTATTTCCTAAGAATCAGTCAATACATTTTTATTGAGTAGGACCATTGTAAAAATATTTCATAATTTTTTTACTCATGTTCATAAACTCAAATTCAACAACTATTTTATAATGGTCATGTTTTAATACTAATATTTTTATAGTATATTACAATTATATTAAATCTGAATGTTGTATCTTAATAAAGATATCAACAAGTTATTATTTTAAAATAAAATGTTGGGGTGTTATATTCCCCTCATAAATGAATTGAATCCTTGAAATTTTCTTTCGTTCATCAGTGTTTTGGGATTTTAAAATACCTTTTTTGAAAACCCAAATCATACAAAGGGATACTAAATTTCCCTTTGAAAATGGGGAGTTGGAAACATAATGGTTACCTGAAATAACTCAAATTAGGGTTCTTAAATAAGGACAACATTGATGGGTGAAGGTACTAGGCATGAATTGAATGCTTTAAAATATGGGATTTAAAAAAATTCATTGAATAATGACATTAACTCATCATTATGAGAAAATCGTTACTCGATTTATGCCAAAGATCTCACATGTTGAAGATTATGTACAAAATTAAAACTATAAAAAATACTTAGTTTAAATCTAAAGTCACGGTCAACATTTGCTCATCATTTGAGATTAAATCTCAAATAATCTAATTTCAAATTCCTCTAGATCATCCACACATTCTTCAAAAAACCACGGATTTTCCATTCATCGAATTCTAGGTGTTAGTGTGGAGATATGACAATGTATTCGACACTGTGATGATCACTGCATCACTTTGCTTGAAATGCCTGAGAGGGAGCTCGATTTGAGCTACTAGATCCAGATCCTCTCTATATAATGTGGTATAGAAAAGTATAGTGAGAGAGGCCCTAAATAGTCCTTCGAAAATACCTCTTCTCATCTATTTATTGTGTGGAATAGAATTACCCGAAAATGTCTGCCGAACCCCTCAATAATTAACATGTTGTATAAATAATATGTTGACTACGAAACTAAGTCAAAAATATCATTTATTATTATTATTATCACTTTTTCACTTGTAATTTTATAAATATATTATATGATAACACCTGATCTATTAACTTGTCTTGTACATCCCCTAAATATTAAAAGAACCTTTAATATTAATATCTGTTCAATTAATATTTTTCCCATATTTACACAAAACAAGTATGTAAATTTAACTAATAAATTAAATTCCCATTGTTCTTAATTTGAATAATAAGAATTTATTTATTTTATTGGTGATCATATCTTCTTGAACAAATCCCAAGCCTTAGTGGTGGGTCCCACCATGTCAAATACACCTATTCAACTGAATAGGGTAGATTCCTCAATATGATATTGTGTGTGACCCTCTAGGACCTTATCTCGATATTAGTGAATACTATTCATAGACCAGGTGCAGGATATAGTAACTCATCATGGCCCATAAAGAGATAAGTATTTTCACTGTAGTGACAACCAACCTACGAATACACACTATGCAATTTAATCTCTTTGTATTTAATATCTCATAAATTAGGACGCACTCCCATTTGATCACATTTTTATTTCTTTAGTTTTGTTGACCTTAGTGTACTTATTTACCATGGACTTTCATGGACATGGATTTATCAATGTACTACCATCAGGATAATCATGGACTGAGATATATAACATTCTTAACCTAGAAGGGAAAAATCCATTCTTCACCATTCAATCAATTTCATGCCACTAATGATTCACCCGACACAGACTAACTCATCATGATTTCATCATCATGGTTTATTCCTTTCATCAATGTACATGATCAGATGGAAAACATTAGAAATGATATCATGTTAGGATACCATTACACATTTCCATAGATGGTAACATCTACTAACACCCAAAACATGTGGTGTTCTTATTAGTGGGTATGTCCTCATGATCTCACTAATAAAGATCACCATTTGTGAACTTAATGAGAAGAAGTATCAATGCTTATGATCCCCAAGAACCTAATATTTAAACATCTACTATGTTCAATCAATGGGATATATCTAGACCATATGACCTTTGTTGATGAATAATATCATAGTATCTCAAGGTTCTAATTATAGTTTGTGTTCTTCTATAACCTTTTGATATGACAATTAATCTATAGAAATTACCATTAAATATTGTATGTAGAAATATCTACAGTATAATGGTATTTTATCATCATGTATATATAACTGTATACACAAAAAGGTAATAAAAGTTACTACATTGTTGGGTTTTGGGAAACCGCTATCACAACACTCCCACTAGCACTTGAGACATCTTTCTAACCAAACTTGTTAGCTCTCGCATGATAAAGATCATGTTTCTATTGAGTAATTTATTTAACTACTGGGCCTTCTAGGTTTCGGCTACATGGTAATTCTACTATTTACAAACTCATATACTTGAGTAATACTTTTCAGGAGATGTAATTCCTGAGTATTTACCTTTTTTATATTTTCATAACTTAACATCTTGGCTACTAATAATATCATTATTTACATTATGATACAACTTTAATTACTAAGTATTATACCATGAAATGGAATAAATTGTTTCATATGACTTATTCTTAGTTACCATAATAACAATAATGGACATAGTATTTGTATGTATGACTACCACTGAATTTTATTATCTTGTCTCACTCATCACCATTATCCTAACTGCGATATTGGATCACATGGATCTATGGAAGACTGGTTTGTGCCCCCTCAAAACTATTATCCTTTCTTCTTCACTTACTAGATACATATCTTTTGTACTTTTTGAAGAACAATTAAAATGTTATGACTACTTCCCTGGCAGTGCTCCTGGATATAATTGATATTTTCCTACTATAAAATATATATTTCCAATATCAATTATTGTAAAAATCATGGCATGTGTGGTTAATCCATCACTTTACTATATTTATTTAACTCACAACATTAATCTACTCTTATGTTCTGGACATTTCACCTGGACAGATAATGTCATTTGAAACTGGAAACAATTCATCTCTTCAATTATTTCATCTTGTATTTTTTTAATACTATGTCAGTATTTTAACGATTGACTAGGTGTAAATAACTATTAAATCAACCTCATTATATCATGTTCCCTAGAAAATAGGTTACTAATTTAATTTAATCATTGGAGAATATCTTCAATCTTGGTCTTAACTAACTTTAAGACCAATGGTTGTTTTCAGTATGTTGTTGAAACTATGTTAACTTGGAAAATATTGGCGCTCACAATAACCTCTAGTAAACACATGGAAAACTGTCATTCCAAATGAATATTTTATGATCATGTTTTTTACCTCAATCTAAAATTGTAATTTAGTAACATGCCACCTTTATTAGTATTTTTTGATGTGACCATCTATTTCTAGTTGCATCATGTAGGCACCTTCCACAATTTTTTGTCATGAAATCCAGTGTTAAATAAAATGACCATAGAAATTATCATTGGAAATTAAAATTCTAATGGATTTAGGAATACCGACATAGTTTAACCAATTGATCCTTATTGGTACTACACTTGTACCATCCATGAATCAACTCACATGAATACCCACCATATTATTCAAAATAATAATCCCCTTTTCACTTTGATACATGTAATCCATTATTGAGTTTTATATGGTATTGTCAATCTCATATAATTTATATATACTTATTATTTTTAGTAAAAAAAATCAATGAATAATAGATCACTGACTGCTGTGAATATAAAAACCATCACCTTGGTTTAATCCTTCCTACCTAGTTTGTGTATCTAGAAAATTCTATGTTCCACATGCTCTTGTGGAACTAGATCCTACACCAAATACATGTTCATCTATTACATTGACTAAAACCAAGTAAATATGGCCCACACTATCTATAAAGAGACGTTCACCCTTATAGAATTGTAGGCATTCACATGAATACTAATTTGTTATCTTAGTTATTTATGTAATATCATAAGTAACTATTAGGATACATACTTTAAATTCTAATTGTATTTTTTCTTGATGGAAGTTTATTTATTTACTAACAAAATCGTTACATCTTAACACATGTCCTTATGACATAATGGTTTTTCATCATACTATAACTCATATGATATCAATTTTTCATTTTAGTTTCTATATGGGTTTGAGATACTGTTGTTATTTGAAAAAGAATGTCCTGAAATAAAATGAAAGTTTCTACAACTAGAAACATTGATTCTACTTAAATTATAACTCTAATATATAAAATGTGATTTAAGGAAATACTTTATGCTAAATTTTGTTGATAAATGTAAATATGTGAGACTTCATCATAGATCCTCATTATTAACATCAATGATGTGATGTAGATAAGGTAATATAAATTTTGGAATTAATTCACGCTACATTTTCATGGTTGATGATTTCATAATCAGGATTTTCTTCAGTATGTCATCTCGAAGAAAATAATATCTTCTGACCGTGCATATACTTCACTTTTACCATACCTTAATTACATAAAGGAATCTTATGAAGTATATATACATTTAGCTTATTCTTTGAATAGTTCATGCTCTCTTGATAAACAAATTCTGAAAGATTTGTGGCTTACCATTATTTTTAAAGGTTCATTTTCCCCAAATTATGTATATATATATCGATCATACCAAAGGTTTTTAGTTGTGTCGAGCCTAAATACAAAACAAAGAATATCCTTGAAGGATAATTTAAGTTTTTCTTGATAAATAATTATCGTTCTTAAATTGAGAAAATTAAGTCATACATCTTATATTAAGAGAGATATTAACTATGATTTGAGTATTACAAAACTATTGGTTGAGTATTTGATACAAAAAATAAAATTAATTCATGAACTAAGAATAATTTCTCCTTGTGTCCAAGGAAACATGAGATTAAAATTTTGGTTATACTCGATAATTTTTTTACACGAATCCTTAACCTGGAAATAAAAAAGTCATGTACTTGTCATTGCTGACTTAGATATCCCCATATCCCAACTGGTTGAAGAATACACCTGACTTATAGTATTATTTCTATACATAATTACTATACTTCAATACAAATATGTTATAAGCATATATTATTAATACCCAAGAAGTAAAATTGAAACATTACATTTTACTTTGATGAATAAACCATAAGAAGAAGCGATAACTTTATTATTTAATTCAGTTAAGTTCGTTTTGACATCCACTATTTTATTTTATATTATGAAAAAAAATAACCCATGTTAACACCTCTTTCATTGAAGGACATTTCAAATGGGTTTCTATAAATACATTACATTGGTATTTTTTTCCCTTCCATTCATTTTTTTCACCATAAGAATTATAGAATAATTTGTATTTTATATTCTTATTTACTTGGTGATACTTACCTAAATAGGTAATGAAAAGTTTACTCCATTACTTCCCACTTTGTAATATAAAAAGAGGCTTGATTAAATGGGAAAAATATATGAGAAAGGTATACATTGAAAGATCGGGATTCATCTTTCAATTTACACATACTGGTGTAACCATTGCCTTATTCATATCTAGTTTCAATTTCTTCTTAATAAATTGCCTTAGTTGAGAGTTCATGTTATATCATCTGTGTCCTGATATAGAGTCTACAACTAGAATTGGAAGTTGATGATATCATAATGAAATAACCAACATATTTTTTATACATGAGACTCCTATAAGAAATTTCTCACCCTTTCTTCTTGAGGTGACTTTGCTAGTGTTGGGGACACATGCTCCTTTAGTTTCCTATATCATAGTACTATGTGCAAACACCCATACTATTCTTGGATTCTCATGCCGATGTAGACATTTAATTTTTCCGTTATTTATTGTATTTATTTATTCTGATATAACTTTAAATTTTTACAAATAAATTTTATCACATTAGTATTTTATAACGATTATCGGTTTAGACATTTGATGAATTAATTAATTTTATGTATCCACTATTTTATCAAATTCTAGGAAATATATGTGCTAGAATCAGAAAAATCCACTGATTGACTATTATAGTGGAAAGGATCCATGAACCTACCCTCATATTATACAACTAATGTCTACGCCACTACTCGGAGGGTTCATTGTAGGGTTTTGACTAACCAACCACATTAACTCATGATTCCTTGATCTATTGAATAAAGTCCCAACTTCTAAAATCATAACATGATTAAATCATCTCTTTACTATAAAATGATAGAAATTTATCTATGGCTATTCGTTATTACCACATTAGTTAATTCAACCCACCAATATCATAAGAACTCCACGGTACTAAGAGGCACCCTCAACAATAGCATGATCGACACCCAAATAACCCAATTTTGTTCAAATATAAATGATGGAAGGCGATAATGACTTATTATTTCTTTGTGGGTTTTATTATTATTTTTATGTAATGAAATAAATCCTTTTTATCTTCTTAGAATCTACTATGTGATCAAACTCACAACTAACCATGTAAGAAATAGAAAAGTCTATTACAATACAAGTTCATTTTATCTTGCATGTCTATTTAATATTTCTATGTCATCGAATATTTAATAGACATTCACAAAAATATTAAACCATGAAAAACTAAAATGATCACCAAATCATGATCCAATTCTAATGGTTGATCCATTTAGTGAATAATAAATCAACCTAGACCCTAGGGGATATACATTGATCTTTGTTACTTACGACTCGAGTTGTAGCTCCTGGCCATCCAACCTTTTCAACTCCTGTCGGGTGCGTCACCATCACTCGACACGACGAGTGTCACTCTTTGTATCATCATTATAGAATAGTAATCGCTCATATATGAGGGGAATTAGGGAGTATAAAATACAACTCTGAATTGGACATGAATTCCCTTATACATATAATGATTCTGAGATGACATAGAGATCTCCTTTTAATTAAACTACTTATTAAAAACCATTTCAATAGTTATATAAATAAATAAACAAACACACCAAACATGCATTGGTCAGTCCACAACTCATGAATAGTCAATACACATTAACTCGTGTATTTTAAATTAAATGTAGAAATAAAATTAAACTTACATTAAATAATTTTTGAAAGATTTTTTATTTAATTAAAATATTTCTCAAATTTTAAATTAATAATATTCATCTTTTAGCCCTGATTAATTAATTTATATCTAAAACAAAAAATTAAATTAACTAATTAATTAAACTTAACAACAAATTAAATTAATTTTATGCAGTAATTAGTTTTTAAAATTGAATTTAATATTTAATTAATTTAATTTTTCAAGTTAAATTAAATTAATTAATTTTGATTAAATTAATTACCAGGACACCAAAAAACATCAGACCAAGCCTGGGAGGTTGAAGCTAAACCCTCACAATCCCACTATAGGGGGTGTGAAAACCTTGTGCAAGGGTAATTTGGGCCATGTTGGTCTGAACAAACTTGTTCCAGGTTGGATAGACCCATCGATGTCCATCTCAGGGAATATAGACTATGTAGGGGTTACCAGTCCACTAGGAAGACCCGGTAATGGCCAAAATGGGGACAAGACAAGCCAACTCGATGTAAGGTAATGGTGCTAGGAGGAGACTACGATAGAGGAGGAACTCACATAGGTATCCAGTAGTGTAGGAGGCACCATGTTTGGGTTGGTTAGGTGATGGAAGGGTCACCGTGGAGGTGTCCCACTGGTTGGGGATCTGGGCGGCAGTGTAGATGCGACATGGTAAAACTGGTGTGAGGTAGAGGCACCATACCAGAGAGAGTAGTGTCTTGCAAAGGAGGACAGTTGACCAGTGGGGACACGGTGGGGTAGGTGGTGTCCAAATTCGGGCGGCTGGGACACCAAGCAGTGGCAGAGGGTGGGAGCGCCCGAGGTAGTGCACCGGGGGTAGAGGGTGCACCATAAGAGCAGGTGGCTCTAGTTGGATTGGAAAGCACCAGGCAGTGGTCATTAGGTGACCTGCAATAGTGTCCCACCATAGGAGAACCCGACTTTTTAGGGAGGATGGTGGCACCCTGGTGGGGAACAAGTGGGGTAGGCAGCCAGACCATCAAGAGGGGTGGGCCCTACCATGTAGGAATTTTTTTGTTTCTTATCCTATGATCCACCTCCCAATTTAAGTCAAGAACCTTTTTTGTGTTTTGGATTTTCAAGTGATCAATCATACCCCATACCCTTTTTTTAATGAATTTAAAAAAAACTATCATCCAAACATTTCTACACCCAATTGGTTGTAATATTCTCTAATCTATTAAATAGACTGAATAAAATAAATTAATTTAATAAATAAATTAATTAACTAATGAATAAAATTAACTTATTAATATACCGTTTTTAGAGAACCATATTCCAGCCATGGGAACTCCAGTCGATGATCGACCTCACTGGTAAATCCTATAGGTTAATCGTTAAAAAAAGTTACAGTCCATATTTAAAATTGAGAATGACCATAACTTGGTCATTCGATGTCTTATTCGAAATATGTATGCGACATTGGGACCGAAACAATTCCCTTTATGATATGTAATGAAAATTTAATATTTTTATTGGCTTAAAATCAATGCATGTCCTATGATACTCATTGAAGGTTCTAGGAATGCAGTGGATGCCATGAAATACGAGATTTAAAAAAAGCATTGATGAATGACATGAACTCTTTATCATTGGAGAAATGAAAACTGCTTTATGCTGAGGATCTTGTGTCAAGAAGATTAAGAAAAAAAATTAAAACCATAAAATACCAAGTTTAAATCTGAATCCACACTCAACATTTTCTCATTGTTGGTGATCATTACTTGAATAATATGAATTTTAATTCTTCTAGATTATCCACCCGTGCTTCAAGAAATAGTGGGAGCACTGTTCATCGAATTCCTTGAGATCGTGCATAGATCCGATGATGTCTTTGATGCTCCAATGATCATTGCATCACCTTGATTGAGATTCTTGAGAGAGAACTCGATCCAAGTTCTCGAATGTAATTCCTCTCTCTAGAATGTTTGAAAGAGAAGTAGAGAAAGATATTCCATAAATTTTCATTTGGAAATCCCAATTTTCCTCTATTTATAGTTTGAAATGGATTTCCCAAAAATGAAATTCTGAACCTCAAATAATTAACAAACTATATAAATTAAATATGGACTATTAAACTGAGTAAAAATGTCATTTATTGTTATTATTATCACTATTTAACTTATAATATAATAAATATATAATGTGATAATACCCAAGCCATTAAATCAGCTCGTACTTCCCGAAAATATTAACTGAACCTTGAATATTAATATTCATTCAGTTATTATTTTTCATGTATTTAATCAACACTTTTAAAATATTTTATAAATAAATTAAATGCATATTATTATTCACTTGAACAGTATAAATTTATTTATTGAATTTGTAATCATATCTCCCTGAAAAAATCTCGGACCCCAGTGGTGGGGCCCACCATGTCTAATATACTTATTCAAGGAAATAGAGAGTATATTTATATACTATTGTATGTGACACTCTATGACCTTATCTCAGTAGTAATGAATAATATTCACAAAGATAGAGTATAATCTAGTAACTCATCATGGCCCCTAAAGAGATAAGGATTTTCACTACAGCGACAACCAACCTATGAACACACACATTGTAATATAATCTCTTTTTATTTAGTATCTCATAAAGTGGGATGCACACCTGTGACATTGACCTTTTCTATCTTTATTGTTTGTCAATCTAACTGGACATATTTACATCGGACTACCATGTCCATGGATTTATCAAGGCACTACCATCTTGATAAAAATAGAATGAGATATATAACTTCTTTAACCTGGAAGTGAAAAATAATTTTTTGAACATTCAACCAATGTCTTGCCACCAATGGTGCACCCAACACAAACTTCTTCACCATGATTTCATCATCATGGTTTTCAACTTTCATAAAAGTATACGATCAAATGGCACACATTTTCAATGATCTGAAGTCGGGACACCATTACAAATGTCGATAGATAGGAACATCAAATGTCACCGAAAACATGTGGTGTCCCCAATGGTGGGTCCTTCATCATGATCTCACTACTAGATATCACCAAGTGAAAAAGTCATGATATTACGTCTATGTGCTTATGATCCCCCAACACCTGATAGTAAAACATAAACTGTGTCTAGTCCAAAATAGGTATCTAGACCATAGGACCTTTATTTAAGATTAATTTCATAGTATATTGATATTATCATTATATCCTAGTAACTTTTATAAGGTTTTTATTCGACAATTTATCTATTCAAATTACCCTCAAATAGTGGAAGTAGAAATATCTACACTATAATAGTAAGTTATGATCATGTATATCTAACTGTATACTTGACATGATAATCAAAAGTACTGCATAATTGGTTATATGGAACCCACTATTACAACAATGGGAAGATAAAATATAGACATGGAGGTGAATAATAAAATCCATGGTCTAATATAGCGTAATAATAAACATGTCCTTGATAATGTTAATAATTACAAAACCACAAATCATTGAGGGGTTTAATGGACATAAATTCATAATAAATGAAACTAAAATAATAACAATTATATTTCAAGATCATTTTCGTAAAGATCGGGTATTATTTTATTATCAAGATAGATAAACTAAAGCAATACACTTATTTAATATTTTTCATTTTCATAAACACAATTTAATCATTTGGTTGTACTTCGATAAATTTCCACTTCATATCTTACTCCAGGATATGAGTATTCAAGATGATATTTTCATTCCTAAATCAACAAAATTAACTTTTAATGGCTCATAATATCCACAAAATGATGATAAGTCCTTATTCCTATATATATATATATATTTATTATTTTACATAAATAAAGATAATTCGAATTGGTTGCCCAATATGGATAAATCTTCATATGATGAAATAATATATTAATATCTGAAACCTTAATAATAACACCCAATATTTAATGTAAACCATTACATAAGTAATTAACCTCATGAATCCTCTAAAATATGTCTAAATACAATAAAACCCCTAAGATTTAGAAAGAAATTAAATAAATTTCTAAAATCTACTAATATTTAATTGAAAAACAATATAAAGTATCTCATATTGACACATGCCAAAAACATGAATTCCCTGATCATATATTATATTAAAACATGTTTATCCTTTCCATTAGTTACATAAATCTCTATAAAACAACAATGAAAAAAATGATTCCAAAATCAACTCTATAATTATCCCTTAAATAAAATTATGAACTATTGAATTTTTTCCATAAATCAAAATTATGTGGTAAACTTCTTTAAAGATAAGATAAACCACATTTTCATAAAATAAATAATCAATTACAACGTCATCAATACTATTCCATTTACTTTATCAATATCACTCATCCATTTATACAAGATAAACATTATTGTCAAAACATTAAGAACATGTTAAGGATTATATATCCATCAATCATGTTATTTCCATTAAAAAACCTCTTACCACTAAATTACTTTTTGAGGTTTCTAATACCTCTCAACAAATGCTTAATAAACCGTAATGAAAAACTAATATAGAAGAATCTATATATATTTCATGATTTCTATAACCATAATATCAATGATAAAACACTTTTATAAAATAATTAATGAATCCCAATATATAAACACTTCAATAATTTTTCTTTAATGATTGGAATACCATATAGCCTTCCTCATTCTAGGACATAGCCCTTGGATTAGGGAATTGAGTTATATAATGTCCATGTCCCCCATACATAATACATTGAACTATAAATTGTATATTAGGATTTACTTTTTTTCACTCCATCAAATAAATTATTTTTCCTTAGTAATAAAATAACATATGCCTTTATTTTTCATAAATAAAATGTATTCCCATTCTATTGATACATTTTCCTAGGAATTTCTTCCCACATTCATGACATGTAGGAATTAAAATCTTGCTTCATTCATGGTCTTCATCAACTAAAATCTATACAAATCCTTTTTTTTCTTATTGAGTGTTTTAAGAAAATATACCAAGTTGATATTTTTAATTGTATATCAAGATAGTGCGTTCATCATGACCAAAAATATTTTTCATTCCAACACCCATTTCATTTGGTTTCTCATGAGGACAACCATTCTGTTTTCTATCACATTAAGAGATTACATGATTTCTACTTGTTTGATCCATTGAATAAAATTTAAAATTTAATATGACAGAAAATAATAATTTTTAGAAACTACATAATATATAAAACAATTCATAATATATCTAAATAATGCAACCATATTTTCACTCTATGATAACTTTTGTTTATCCTAGGTCATCCATGGTCATTATTAATTCAACCCTTTGTAATATTTCTTAAATTAAATTTCTGTTAAGATAATAATTTCCCACATGAGTTTCTAGCCAAGTGTGTAGTCTTAGGTACACTCATCTTGCACTGGTAATGATCGATTAAATAACTAATACACTAAATTCAGAGTTATTACCCTAGGTGAATATGTTTCACAACTTTATCTACATTATAGTATCTAGACATGGATATATTTTCTAGGAATACCACACCAATTTCTTTTCCATAACACAGGATGTTATCCTATATATAGGATAATCTTAAGGGTTCTCACTAAAAATTTATCTTCCTAGTTTTCAAAATTAAATATCTCTTTCTCTGATACTAACTATTGATACCAATACTTTTCAAACACAAATATTACATCTTATTAGATTAATATTCATTACATAACATTATAATCCACCCATGAATCGTAAAGGATTAATTTATTTGGAAACATAGATACATAAAAAACTCGTACATAAAAGATCTACACCATCACCCATTAAGTTATTTAAAAATATAACCCATCATAGATATAACATACTTAAAACATTTCATCATATCTTGGGAAAAAGAAATCATAATAAAGTGTGAGATTATATGCTTGGTAAGGGTAAAAAAAGGTAGATGTTAATGATCATATATGAATAACATGAGCATAAGGTTTTGAGGGCATGATATTAATATTTGAAAGTCATACCCAGCAAACATAGATCATCAGTAGGATTCATGGCATATCATAAGACATGAATCAAAAGGGTTTAAATAACATGATCCACGGGAGCATAAAATTAGAATAAGAAATAATTTTATGGAATATACATAAGAATATAAAATACTTTCATTATAAAAGTATCATAGATAATACAATCATAATGGATTGGTTTCACTCCTCATTTCATCATATCCCTAGTCACTTCCAATACTACCATACAGGACAGAGCCTCGTACTAATATAGGCACAGTCCTTGTTCCAGTTCTTATTATCTCACGAGATATCCATCCTTACCCAATGCATTAGAGGGATATAAAATTCTTTGACCACCCATCATATAATGAAATTCATATATATGTGTGGAAAAAGATCATAAAAAATCATTATATAACCATATCATAACCCATGGAATAGAAATAGGTTTTATAATTCCTCATTTCATCAAAGTATAACCATTAGAAAATAAATGGTGTTTGTAAAAAATCATCATAATAATTATAAAACATCAATAGAAATAATAAGGGTAGTATCATTGGATTATATACCTAGTAAATCATCATTATTATCAAATGATGTTTTCATAGATGAATTTTTTAAAAGATTATTGGTATATATCTTGATAAAAATACCATTTTCATTTTGAAATAACTTATTTAAAATTAATGTATTTACAAAATAATAAGGAATCCATTTTCATTTTAAATAAAAATAAAAATTTTAAAAGGGTTCTTCAGTGCTTTGAGTGGTCATGAAAGTGGT
Source organism: Viscum album (assembly GCA_963277665.1). NCBI lineage: Eukaryota > Viridiplantae > Streptophyta > Magnoliopsida > Santalales > Viscaceae > Viscum > Viscum album. The sequence goes on along the minus strand of OY728162.1, from coordinate 1,100,230,353 downwards.
AATTTTAGTTCATGATGTGTATAAAAAAATATTCCTTTTACATTATTGGTAAAAATTAAAAAAGAACCTCTTTGGGAAACGATGAGAAGATTCCCTAAAAAATCATTGAGAGTAAAACATGGTAAAAATTACTTTAAATATCCATATTAGAATAGTAATAATATTATTTAAAATCATTTTAAATAAAATTAGTACATTGATGAAAAATATTCTTGACTAAAAGAAAAATGAAGTCAATTTTCCTTAAAAATATTATTTTAGTATCATGAATATGTAAAGAGGGGAAATAAAATCAAAACATGTAATATCTAGAAGTAAATATAGTATAATATAATTCATGATATTTTTTATAGATAGATCATAAAATCTCATCATTATAAACTTAGGTATAAATAATCATAAAAACAATGAGTTTGTAACATAAAAATATTCCCATTTTTTAAAATTTTGAATCAAAATCCCCATGAAATAATTACATTAAATTAAAATTTAAAAAACATAAAATAAGGTTATTAATTATATAACATTAAAAATATTAGTATTTACATCTTATGAAATAAGATATGTTCATAACAAAAAATATGTCTCAATGAAACAATATCGAGGTGAAGAACCTGTATAAATTTTGCGTTCATTCAATAAAATATCATTATAGAGATAGAATTTTTTGGATTTCTAAATCCACAAAATATTCCTGAAAATCACCATGTAATACATTCATGGGATGTATACACACTAATTAAGGTAGAAAAGTTGTGAATATAGCATATGTCCCACAGAAATAAACGTGATATTAGAAACCCTTTCTTCAAGTTCTACCTTTCTTCATACATGTTAAAATATACTGTATAATAAATGAATATTTTTTATAAATATATTCCAAAAACCATATTCATAAGTTAACTTACTATGTATCATTCCAGTTTAATTATAAATTATCTTTTATTATCAAATTCTTCATTCAAATAGACACTCAGGTTAAAAACTGGTTCGTTTTCCATGCATGTTTTTGTTTAATGGTTAGGTACATGAAGCATGGTCATGGTTTTTTTATATATATAACATTAATAATTAAATATTATTATATTTAATCACCATATAATTTTTTAAATTATTTATGTAATGTGGCAATTAAACATTAATTACCTCACTCCATGGACATAGTAATTTGTACCTAAGAACGAGTGATATGTCCACTTTTCTATGGTTGGAATGAAAGAAATGTAAATAATAATTAAAATTTATAGAATATTTATTATACCATATATATAATATATTTTTATTAAATCTATACTTATTACCATACATGTTAATAATAAATGAAAATCAAATCACATCACATCATAGAGGTGGTTGTCCACACGTACATACGAACGACAGTACATTCTCCAAAGGATTAAAAGTTAAGAATTTATATAAGATATTATAATTTCAGAATAATAATTATGTCATTAATACCATATATAAATAATAAATCCATCGAAACAACCAATAATTAATTATTGTGATAGAGAATTAATCATATCGCTATGTGGAGGTGGTAGTCTACACATACGCCCAAGCGATACTTTTCATTTCTCATGTGATGGGAAGGATGTTGAAAAATGATGATGAATCATCATTATAATAATTATATATTTTGAAGGTAATAAATTAATTATTTTACATGGGAAATCATATATTTATATTATATAGAAGAATAAATAATGTGTCAGAGGTCAGGTAAGATGATTACATGTTCTTCCGTAGACCTTCTTTATATCACTTCTTAGAAACCATTGGAATAGTATTTTAACAATAATAGAATCTATAATTCGTTTATATCTAAGTTTATAATGTAATTGGGTAGTTTTTTGGGAAATATAGGTTCCTGGATAATGTGTAAATAAAATAATTGAGTTTCCATTAATAGTGAAAGAAGGGACACACGTGGAATTAATAAAAACATTTAAATATAATAAATTCACTTTCATGTGAAAGTGGAGCCATATGAAAACAAATTAGATGAAAATATTTTTTATTTTTTAAATACATTAAACCAATAAAATTTGGATAGGATTAAGTCATATGTATAACCTTATATTTTGGTTTAATTACTTTGTTAACCAATTTTAACCTTAACCGTGATAATAATGTTTTCAATATTAAAGGGTTATAATTTTACTTATAAGGTAATGATTTTTTATAAATGTCCAAGTGATGATATTTCCAAACATTTATCATCATATTTTTTCAATTTCATGATTCTTATTATTTTTAAATAATTTAATAAAATATTATTTCCCATAAAATACAATTAAATTCATTTTAATAACTATTCACATAATTTGACTTTAATGACATCAAGAAAAAAATGTAATTCGAGTATAATATATTTCATCATTAATAATAAATTATTATTAACTATAATATTATTTTATATCTATAATTCATCCAAAATACATTACTTTTGACGTTTTTAAAATATTTTCTTTCATTTTTCCACTGCGTGCACATGCACAATGTCAACGATGTATACTTGTTTAATGTAATTATATAATCATTAAAAATTTAAAATAAATTACGTTCATAGAAGTAATTTAATTATTATATAAATAACCTCACAAATTATTTTTATCCCAATGTGAACATATAAGATAAAATTTAATGCAATAGGGTGACATTTTGTGTTTTTCTTTACTTAAAATAGTATATAAGTCATTATTAATGAAAAAAGGATCCAAGTGCCCATAAAATCGAAATTTAGATGAGTATTAATGAACTAAACTAACCCAATAGGATAAATAAATGTTTTAAATTTATTTTAAAACATTTTTACATTATTTTTAACTTTAATTAACCTGATTTACCCTTTATGTGGTTTTAACAATTTACAATGGTTACTATTCACAATGAAAAAAATAAAATTTAAGCAATTAATAAATCTAAGAAATTGTGAACAAAAATTTGGGAAACCATTTTTTAATATTCAATCTCATGAAATGGTTTCAATTGATTTAATATAAAAATGAAAAATACAATGAAAAACAATTTTATGAAAAATGTCTTTTAAATTTGAAATTATTTTTTATACCAAGATTAAGAATAATATTAACCCCAAAGGTATGAATTTAATTTTTATTAACAACAAAAAACTAATGAAATTTTAAAATCAATCCAAATAAAAATTTATCTTTGAAAATACAAGAAAAGAAAAGTTAGTTTTCTTTAAAAATTGGTATTTTCATTTTTCACTCAAAAATAATCTTTTTCTTAAAATTCAAGATTCAAATCACCCTAAGATAATTTTGATATTAAAATTAAAAATGACATAATTTTTATAGTTCCAATTTATAAAAAGTATTAGATTTAATTATGTTATCCACACCCAATAATTTTATAAAAACCGTTTTTGAAGAAAACATGTTGTTGAAGTATAAAAGGTCTTTATAGAAAATTGAGAAATTTTTTCCTACAAATTAATCAATAATTTTTTATTGAGTTGGAAAATTATAAATATATTTAATAATGATGAAACTCATATTCACACCCACCAATTCAACGACTATATTATAATGGTCAGATTTAAATAATAATATTTTACAATATATTTCAATTTGATTAAAGCTTTTTGTTGCATGTTAATAAGGATATCGAGTATAGTATTATTTTAAACAAAATTATTTTTGGTTTTAAAAACACCCATAGAATGAGGATTCCATGATTTGAATTCAAATTGATCAATCTTGAAAAGGAAAATATTCAGTCTTCAAAAAAGGAAAGAGAAAGTTACAGCTACTATAAAATTCTCAAAAAAGAATTATGATGATAAAAAATCCCAAAAACATTATAATAATATAATTACATCATTTAATGATATATATCAATTAGTTATGAATTAAGATGAAACAAACATACCCATTTGTAATGCTTTATATAATTGTTTTCATGGATAACAATTGTTTCTGGAAAACAATTCCAAGTGTTGATGAAGAAGGGTGATGAGAAACCTACCACCTTATCGATGTTCGAAAGAAGAATATGTATATAATATATTTCCACAAAAAGTGTTTATTGACCAATGTTATTCCTACTTAAAAAAAATATTGTGTTTGATTTCTTGCTCTACACGCAACACCAAACTAAAATTAAAATGGTGAAATAATTAGGTAAAATATAAATATTAAATATAACTCTTAAAACCAAAAAATTGAATTAACAATTTTAAATAGAAGTAAAAAAAATGTTAGATATATGTATAAAAAAATACTACTTTTATATCTATTTAAATGATGTTAGTTGAGATAAAATAGCCAAGATAGTCATTTTATGCTTAAAATATATATTTTTCTAAAATTGATGTTTTATTTCATGAAACTAATTAAATTACGATTAAATAAAAAAAAATATAATAATAATATAACTAATATATTAACAATAAATAAATTATTATATGATAGTAAATAATATTATATATATTTTTACAATATAGAAATATATTTTCCAATATGAAAAGTTTTCCATTATATTTTGGGATTTTTTTTAAATATTAAATTATCAAATTTTAGAAATTTAATTTGAAACAATTAGCACCATTTATGGATCTATAAAAATAATATAATCATAAGATTAATTTTAGGTATTTTTTTCAAAACATATGATTTTTTGGTGAATAGTGAAATAAATTGTTTTTCTAATATTGTATATTGTATACAATTATAAGTATATAAATGTGAATTTTAAATTTATGAAACATTTTTCTAAGACCACATATTTATTTTTATGATTTTATACTGTTAAAAACGATTATTGTAATTTTTAAAACTAGTTTTTTACATTTTATAGTTTCAATTATATTTTAAAAAAAATGTTTCTAATGCATTATACATTTTGTATTTTAAAATTTATTTTATACACATTTAAAAATTTAATCAAAAAAATATTTCAGAATTATAATCATTAAGTCCAAATTATAGAATAATCACCATTTTATTTTTGGGCATAAAGGATAAAATACCATGTTAAATACTAGTTACCATAGTATAAGCTAATTTGGGTAAAAGGTTAAGATTAAAAAATAAATTCATTAAATCACTCTTAACATTGTCAAAATGAATGTGTGAGAGTATTTTAGACCTTATATTGTTTCAAACCCCCTTATTTTTTCTTTTTATCCATTTACCCATGAATAGTGTGATGAAATTATTGAAAATTGATGAGTGTTTCCCAAAGTACCCTTCACTAAGTGAAAATTACTTTTTTATTAGAATAAACCCCCTTTTGGGGGAAAGGGGGAACCCAACATGACTTCAGTGATTACAAAATTAAAATAATACCTCATGGTCTAAGAGCCCAATGCTAAAAAACCAAATTCAACACAAAATTAACTCCTCCCCAACATCAATCAAGTTAGGACCAGCTTTCACCATCATAATTTTGCTCGGCTAATGTCATGTATTGGACCACATGGGCCTGGTACTGAGGGAAAATTCCATAACCTATCGAACATCTAGATGCAAATAGATATTTATAGTGAAAAAACCATACTCTGAACCACTTCTGGAGTAGCCATGTAGGTGAATTGGTTGCATTTCCCCAATGACCGCAGACCGTAGTGCCACAATGCAAAACCTATCAAAATTCAATCCACACAAACAAAAGGATCAACATAAAAACTGAAAAATATTCACAAAACAAATGAATCAAAAAAATGATAACTTTATTACACTATTTTTAGATTCAAAAAACCCTCATGATGGAAACCAATGTCTCCGCTGAAAATCTATCCCACCGCCGCAATGCCAGTGCATACCAACCACAAATCACGAACCGAGATCCAATCAACAAACTCATCCAAAACACAAATCAAAATCAAGAAACATAGTAAAAAAACAAACAATAAGAACCTTCCCCAAAAATAACCCTGGAAAAAGATCCTCTGTAGGCCTAGGATTCAAATCTTGTCACTTCCTTCGATGCACACAGTGATCATATCTGCTCAACTTACCCATAGTTGAGGCAGAACGAGGCATCTACATTCATCGTAGCGGCTGGAGCACAAACAATGTAACCTCACCGCACTTCCATGAAAATCCTAGAAATGGTGATATTTTTTCTATTCACACTAATTTTTCATATACCCTTCAATTACAATGAGTATTCCAAGGAAAGATCAAGTCTTTAATATAAGTATTATCTCATTCTTATGTTTTTATTCTTAAAATTACTCACCAAAATATCTTATCACCATAATAATATGATTAATTTAGTATCATTGTAACATAGATATGTTTTCATATTAATGCATCATCCCTTATTTATTCATTTACATCCACTTTGAAAAATAAAGTAACATCAATCGTGTGAGAGCATAGACTACCTCCTCCAAGAAGAAATGGTATTTTGTGTTCCATCTAACTTTTAATTATTTATCCAAAAAATTACTCAAATATGATTCAACATCATAAAAAAATAAAAATAATATCATAATTATTATATTATAATGATATTATGACAAAATAAACACCTCCTTAACCATACTCACATATGGAGTTAATTTGTACTCAATTTTGGATTAGTTTCACCACCTACATAAACAATGATATAAAATTATTTAATAGATGAATATGGGAACATAAATACCAATATTATTATAATATAATAATAAATTCGTGATTTTTATATGGTTTTGGAATGGTTATATAATATATATACTTATCATTAATGTATCATCTTTGTTCTCTAAAATAATTGAAATAAACCAACATTGATTCCATTTTTATAGATAATAACTACACACGAATAGAAGGATATAATATATTTGTAAATAAATATAATTTATATAATAATTTATATTAAATGATTTATTAATGATAAAATTGGTATCAAATAATTGGTACTAATATCAAAATTATAAAATGTGTGCATACTGTTAATGTTATTAACACCTGATGGTTGAAATTGACAATAATAAAACAATATAACCATAATAAATAATGAGAAATGAGAAATATAAATGATAACATATATAAATAAGGTTATTAAATAAAAAATTAATTTATATATGTTCTTTTTAAATGATTTTAAATCACTTCCATATAAATCAAGGGTAAAGGTAAGGGACTTGGTAACCAAAACTCATATATTTTATTTATACAATTTCTTGTCAAACTGTGTTTTCCAATACATTTCATTATTAATGATGTATTATATTTATTATAGTGAGAAGATATTTTTAACCAATTAAATTTTCATGAATGATTTTTATTTAACTTTACTAATGAGACTTCTTGACAAGAGACTCCTAACTATGAATTTTAAAATAAGGAATACAAGATTTTGGCACAAATCTCTTTTTATGATTTGTTTTTCATTATATTCAAAATTATCTGTCACCAATGGAGTAATGTTTCATGTTTCGCCCTATAATTTTCTTTTATCATGATATTATTTTTGGGTGATAATGTTTTTGGTATCAAATGATTTAATTCATGATGTTATTTTATACCATTTGAATGTTTCAAGAAAATCATTTTGTTTCCATGGGTTATTTCTGAAAAGTAAATGATTTACATTGAGATGGTTTATAAAACCCATTTTATTTATATGGGTTCATTATGAAAATTTAATGAATTTCAATTTTATTTTTTCAAAAACACGCATTATTTTTATGGGTTCATTATGAAAAGTGCATGATTTCAATTTTGATATTTTATGAAACACATTTTATTTTCATGCGTTCTTTATGATGTTAAATGTGGATGATTTTTATGAGCAACACATAAGTGTAAATGAATGATGGGTGGGGCCTTTATCACCCTCCAATTTATTGTTTAAGAGTTTATATCTCACAATATAAGTATTCAGATTTTTGTTACTCATAATAATGGGAACTAATGGTGTGGCTCATGAAAGTAATGTTTCCTTATGCCAGTGTTTGTGCCATTGTTAAAGGATCTTATTCATTATGATATTATGAACTCATGATTCAAGGTTTATATTAAATTGTTAGAATAAATGTTATATTTATTATATTTATTATATTGATCTATTATTGTTTTAAGTTCTTATGTCATTTACTTTGAATCTCACATATGTTTTACAGTTTTCACTAATGATCTTATGATATTTATCTTATGATCATTTTTTACTAATTTTTATGAACACATATTTGATGAAATGTTTATTCACCCATTATCAAGAATTTTAACTTACCAATTTCTTATGTTTTAATTTTTAGGTTATTAGGATGTGTCATACTAAAGAGTTGTCCAGAAGATGTTGTAGTATAGTTCCTTTAAGGATAATTGATTGCATGTTTTGAAAAAATTTATTATTACGTATGTAGTCTATAAAGACACTAAACCTATCATTTTTTAGGATATTATTATTTATGAAAGTTAATGGTTTAAATCATTTAAAGGGTGTTAAATAAATGAATATTTAGCATGGTCACTATAGTTGGTATCAAAAAAATTGTTTAGTTTCTTTAGAGATTACAAAATCTATTTTGAGAATTATGGTTAGAGAACCATAGTGGAAACCCTTACATATGAGTCTACATATAGGTTTATATCCATAAATATTGGTAAAGTCTTGATTATATGGTTTTTCTAGAATAAAAATCCATGTATGGACAATGTAATGTTGATACATGCTCTAGTATAGTTGTACTTAGAGGTAATATCCCAAAAGATGGTGTGTTGGGTGTTAAATAAATTGTGGACCAGTGCATTCCAAAGTGGAATAATTGAAAAACTAGTTGGAGACTCCAAAGGGATATACTTTTATTAATACTATACTCTTTAAAAACAATTTTGAAGGATCAATTTCTAGGTTACATTATGGGATAAGTTTAAGAGATATAAGAAAACCCAACATAAATTTTAACCAAGTAATATATAGTTCGAACTAAAATAGTAATATACTAATATGATAGTGACAAAGAATAAGAAATTTTAAGAATAAATTTTTTATGTTATTTATCCCATATGATGTTATTTTTTATTCACCCATTGTAAATATTTTTAGTTTTATTAATGTTTGGAATCAGAAGGAACTGGGTTAACAATGAGTAAGAGTGACAATGTGATGGTTAAACTAACATGAAACCCAATTAAATGGGATATATATTACAAGAACTTTTAGAAATACACACTTTACTTTCTAAATATATTAATAATAATGTCAATTACACTGTGTTCAGAAACACCATGAGGGATGACCATCTAGCCACTGATTCATTCAGGCATCAACACCTGACCTCTTTCAATGGCTCTTAAAAATAACATATCATCAAGAAATGTATTAATGTGATGGAAAATATATATTTCATTCTCCAATGATTGGAACTTCAGAAAGTTGTTCTAGATGTTTTCTATTTTGATGGTGAGTCTTAATAATAGTTTAATATTATTTAAAATATAATGAATAAATATGGAGTAGAGTAAATGGAATGAGAATATTCTAATAAAGTGTTCATTACAATGTATATTCCTTAAAAATTTCACATGATGATGGTGAGGGAATTTTTAGAGTTCCAAAAAAGAGGAAAATTGTATTACGATATATGAAGAAAACATCATGAGTCTTGTGGGACATTCCTTTGATTTTATGTCTGATTTAGGAAGAAAAATTGATCATTTATTTAGTGGATTTAAACCTAGTTTTCAAAAGGGTTTTTCCATATGAGTCTTTGGAAACAATGATGAAATTTTTCAATGACTACAATTTTGGAGATAGAATCTGAGGTCTCTAAATACTTCAGAGATGGAAAGGGGAATTTGGTAAGCCAAGGGAACCTAGATGATAAGTCACTAGATGGGAAGATATTTCAACCCTCGACTTTCTAATAGTGTGGGAGGAATCACATATGTTATTTTATTAAAGTATTAGGAATGTTTTTTAAGTGTGGCAAAGTAGGCCACCAGGCCTATAACTATCGAAGTAAGGCTAAAAGTATGATTACAAATAGGGGGAAAATGTCCTAGAAAATAATATACCTTCACTATAATTCTTACAATTTCAAGTTGGTTGGAAACTATGTGAATAAATTCCCCATCACTACAGTTAATGAAGAAAATATGTCCTATCAGTGGCCCAAATAGAGTTGACAAGGAATTAAATTCATTATACCTACCACTGAGGTAAATCCTAATAACTATGTGATGTGACTCTAGTTACCTAGAGTCGGTGCATTATTACATTACATTGGCATGATCACAAAAGATTAACTCTCGAAAGACAGATTATTTTAGTATCCTTGGAATTACTAGATACAATCATAAGGTTTACATTACATCATAAAATGAAAAAATACAACAACATTATTTCCATAGACCACACTCATATCCTATCATACTATCCTTGCAGGTTGGTCATAAAATACTTCTTCGCATCTTGGATAAAATAAACCATAGAAAGGGGTGAGCTCAGATGCTCGATAAGGATAAAAATATAGCAGAAAATTTCATAAATAAGCATAAACATTTAAAGAAATGTATAAGACTAAAACAAAAGCCTTTTAAACTTTAACATTAGAATAATATGGAATAGATAAAATCAAATAATTCCATTTATATACAGACAATGATATTCTACTAGTCGAATAATCACATGTAATATCAATAGCCACATTCATAATGATGGAATGCATAATGCCAGACTTTCACAACCACATAGTCAAGGCCTTGTGCCAAAACTACATATAATCTTTTTTCAAGGCCTTGTGCCAAGACACTAGTGTGTATCATTAGACCTAACGATGCATCAAGGATCTATAGAGTTCTCCACCCTCCACTTACTAAGTTGAATGAATTCCTCATATGAAATGGTTGAAGCATAATCTGAACATTTGTATTAAAACTAGCATAAAAAATGTCAATATTTTAACAACAAACCATGAATGGTATAAAAATAGAACATCCATAGTAAAACATAACTCATTCAATACAATATGGAAGATTGTATTATAATAGATCAACATAAATAGAGAATAATGAATGATATTTACATAGATTAAAATAATCATCAAAACTATTTGAGAGACATATCCCCCTTTTTCTTGAAAACATTTTAAAGTATCACTATTTATCAAGAAGCTGTTTCAAATGTATTTTTGAATCAAAGTGTCCCATACCAAATTAAAACATTTAAAATTAATTTTAATTTTAAAACTTTAATTTCCATATAAATAAATCCTCAATACAATTTTTAAAACATGGACATTAATGAAGAAGAATTAGAATAATAAATCATTAAAAAAATTTAAAATGATATTTCAGTTAGAGTTCCTAACCAAAAGAGAGACACTTGAATACAAATAATTGAGGTGATAAAAAAAATTTGATATCATGATAATAAACGTATTAATGATATACTATGTCAAATTACATTATATACACCATATAAAAGTGATTTGATGTATAACAACAAACAAGTCTCAATGGAATGTAAATTGAGATGAAATCATTTATTAGGACTGTATCCTTAGGTTAAGGATAAATCAATGACATAATTATGTGGTACAAATATAAATACACTCAATATGATTGGATATTCAGTTTAAATCAATCAGAGTACATTCACATATATTCTTGTAAAAACAGCACCAATGAATTGGATATTTAACTCAACAAATGAAGATTGAGTATAAATTACTCTTTTAATGTTCATATCAATGTCTTGAGAATTTTTAAAAGGAGTGATTATGTGTATAAAAAGTATATCCATATAAATGGGAGTGGAAATTATGACATAAGAAAATAAATAGTGATTCCACACATAATCTTGGAGTAAAATAATCAATGAAGTATGCGTAAAGATGAATGAGTGGGAATTGAAATTTGTAATTCCCTTACAAATTTGGAAAATTACAAAAAAAAATATCCCATTAAAGATGGATCATAAAATTATTATGTAAATATCCTTAAAATAAATTATATTACACAATTAATACAATCATGGGTAGTACACACACCACATGCAATAAATAAGCGGTGAACAATGGAAATCTCAGGGAATTAAAAGTGGGATAAGAAACCCCTTACTTTGTACTTTTTCCTTGGTCGAGGGTAGGTTAAACTCCTATATAATGGTTAAATAATTGTTATTAAATTATTAAAGTATCATATACATTAATATTATATCATATATGATCTCTTAACATTGCTTTGTTAATAATATCTTAGTATTGTCGTCGTTTCGGGTATTAATGGATTCGTTTTACGTTATATTATTCATTATGTGAGTCATATTTGTTATGGATGGGATGTATCTTATTCTTATCCAGAATTATATCATGTCATTAAACATTGTTTTTAATCATTAAATAAAATTTAGTCTTGAATGGATACGATGGGGAATGAATCTCATCGCGTTCGTGGAGACGGTAATCCGTATGTATGCACGAGTGACAATAACATTATTTTGATATTAAAATAATATATAATTGGATGTTATATCATATATTTAGAATAATTATAATGTTATATTTATTATTTAAATTAATTACACATCATTATTATACCCATCCAAATAATAATGTATTGAATAACAATTACACCACAACGTGGAGACGGTAAGCCGTACGTATGCACGTATGGTGACATGTCATTCAAAGGATGGAAAGAATAATGTATATGGTTATACCATATTCATAATAACATCAGTATCTATATAATATACTGCAGTTATTATTTTATAATGGAAACAACAAAAAAGAGGAAGTGTGAGAAGAAAGGAACTTGAAAGAGGTGATGAAATATTTACCTCTTCTTTGTGTTCTTTCTTTTGATTTGATCAAAATGGATCCAAATATTGGATTTCTGACTAAATAAAGGTCTCTAGGATGATGGTAGGATAGTTTAGATGATATTTGGTCATGTTTTGGCTGAGAAAAATGCCTTTGAGGTTGTAAATTAGAGAGAAGGGGGAGTTCCCTTTTATAAGAGAAGTTACGGGCACCTTAGGAATAGCTCGAAATATTATTTATAATAAAATAATTATTGGTTTTTAATGTCTCCAAAGTGTATTCATTAAAGGATAAAGTGCGGATGGAACGAAAACCACTCAACTAATAGGTTGAGGCAGGTTTGGGTCACTATACTAACTTTATCTTTTAGATTTAACTCTTAATTAAATACTTTGACATTTAGCATGTCTCTTTGTATTTTTATATTATATGGTTAATAAACATACTATATACTTCCAAGTGAACCCCAAGTGGTTCATTAATGATACACATAAAATTATATAAGTCCTTCATTGGAACATTATAATTTTAGTAATAGAATATCAATTAATAATATAATATTTGTTTTAAAAACTCTTTTATGTCAATTTTGACAATATTAGGTATTTTGTTTTTTCTAAATTCATAACAACATTATTACTTAGAATAAAATTCATCTAACCAACTATAATATGTCATATTAACATATAAAAGTAGTGGAATTCATAAAACATCTCAAATTACATTTATTTGGAGATTTATAATATCAATTACATTAATATTTCATTAATTAGGTAATTACTGCATCATCATTGTGCCATAAATAAATTAAATTATATAATGTCTAAAAAATATAAATAAAATTACATTATGTAGGAAACCGTTTTATCTTTATAATGAATATTTATAGTAAAATTTATCTTATGTTTATCCTTATATTAAAAATGTTTTAGTTATTAAACCTTGATTTAAGTCTTTTAACTCTTCTTTGAATTAAATAGTAGTAAATGTCCTAATCGAATCCAAGTAGACCAAATAGGTTCATATTTTATTCTTAAGGTTTTTTTGGTCAAATTATACTTATCCAATAGAATTAGGACATGTGTTAGGGTAATAATAATATCATTTTTACCCTTAATTACCCTATTTACTTTTAACCGTGGTAAATAAAAGTAAAAAGTTACTATTCACAAAAAATTATTATCATATTATTGAACCAAATTTTTCTTACTGATATCAACCGTGTATCTCAGATTTTTGAAATTCTATTCACAAAAGCGTTAAAATTATGTTTTATGTGAATTTGCAAATTCTCCTAGGGGTGGGTAAAAGACGGTTGAAAGTTCAATAAAATGTTTATATATCTAAAATTATTTTAAACTGATTCCAATGAAATACATTGAACTTATATAGGTATTATGTATCTATTTTTACCAAAAATAAATTTAAAAAAAATAAATAATTATTTAAATAAAAATTCGGTTTTAAACAATAACTCAGGGTTTCTCACTATTTATCAAAAATTGAAAGTATTCAGAAAAATACCAAAAAGTAACCCTAAGATAATTACGATATTCCGAATCCAAAAATGAAGTCCATTTTGAAAGATAAAATTTAAAAAAATTCAAAAGGTGGGTATTACTATTCATAACTGCTAGTTTGATTTGTTGGGGTGTGTTAGAACTCGATGTTGCGTATAACACATGCTACTGTATTATTAAAAGAGAGGCATACCATGAAAGCTTGGGTTGTTACATTCTTCCCTCCTTCAATAAATTTAATCCTTTTAATTTTTAAAATTGGTCTTTCGAATATAATGGAAAGTCCCACATTGGAAAAAGAGTCAATAAAACTATCACTTTAAAAGAATGAAAGAGAAGTACAAAGGTCACCCAAGATAACCCATACTAGGATTCCATGTAAGACAACATGGATATGGAAGATAAACTAAGTGTCATGTTCTGATGGAAAGGGATAGAAAACATGATCAGGAGAAACTTAACAACAAGAAAACCACAAACTTTTGATGGGACAAACTGTCATTAGTTTCCTAATAGGAAAAGTAAACAGACTACTATTTTTTGTTTTAAGTTACATTTCATAATGATGAGAAATTTATTTATGAGATTCACTAAGAACATAAAGAGATATACATACATTTTAAGTAGATTTTCATTCTTTAATAAATTTCTTCCACAAACATATTTTTTTTAAGCGATGAGTATTCAAGAAGACTTGGTCACACCGGATGAGCTAGAATAAACTTCTAGAGAATCACATGATCCACAAAGGATAATCTATATTTTTTCCTTATCTTTATAGATTAATCAAAACCAAAATGGTTAGTACAAGATATAATGATCCCCCAAAAGGATATTCCTTTAGAGAATGAAACACTAATCTTAATCTCTAACATTAAACCAACAATACCCCAATGTTAAATAAATACCATTCAATAAACAATTGTCCTTAAAATCCATCCATATAATACAAACTAATATTGATTCCCAAAACATAGAAGAATTTGGTCATGTAGTCTTCCACGTTAAATTGGATCTCTAAATGACATCAACTACTCTTAAATTCACATACTTAAAAGTAATTAACCTAATCATATATTCTCTATTATAAGTTAATCATGTCCATAAATAACCCAAATCACTATAAATACACAATAAAAATATAGATAAAAACCCAACATTACTCCTCAAATGAAGTCCCATAGTATTTTATTTTCATTGGTCATATAGTGTTCCCAACAAATAGAATGTCTTCCAAAATAACATTTATCAATTAATCACAAATTCATTTTCCTATACTAAGGGTATTCAATTGATAATACATAAGATCCCAAATCAACTTATTATTGATTAATAAAATCATTTAACTAAAAATAATTTCTCACACTTACTAGGGACTTCACATAGTCCAGTGGTAGGCGATAAATCTCAATCGCACTCTGGTTGTGGGTTCGATTCCCACAACTTTTTTCGACGTGACAGGTTGTCACAAGGTCTGTGTGTTGTCCTTTTTCAAACACTATATTTTATAACATTCCCAATATGAGATAAATTCTTCAAAATAACCATAACATAATTTAACCACAAATGTTATCTCATACCTTTCATTTTCATTCCTAAATATAATAACTTGTAATTGTCTTAAACACAATGATCATATAAAACCATATCGTTATTTATAACTATATCCAAAATAGAAAAGATAATTCTTCCTCAAATATCATTTTCACATGAAAAACTGCAAGGTTATAAATACAAGAGAAAATTATTCCAAAGTAATCCCATTAACAAGGAGCACTAATACTTTTAAACATTTCTCCAAACATTTATTTCCACATAGCTTCTTCTTTGACCAATAAAATATCCTATAGAATAGTTCATTCAATCGGGTAGTGGCCAGGTCCCCTACATTTATGGCAAATGACTATAAATGGATTCTTGGGACCATTTTTTTCTTCAATATTACTCTTCATTTTTCCTCAGCAATTCTTCACTTTATATCCTTCCTTCCCAAACGTAAATCATTTCATTGTTCCATTGAGACACTTTCCTGGGTGTCTCCTTCCACATTTCCTGCATTATGGAAATTGAGGATTCTTTTCTTCATGGTCTCCACTGCTGGAACTCTTATCATTCATCACCTTTTTCTTCTTTATTGAGTCCAAAAGTTGGTTAATATATATGTTGTTGATCATCTTTTTGGAAAACTTATTTGGCATGAACACGATATCTTTTACTCCTATCAACATTCCATTTTTTCTCATTTCCACCACTATTCCCACCTTGTACGTCATTCTCAAAGTTACAATGACTTCCTTGGAATCCAACCATTGGCTAAAACCAAAAAGAATTGTGTGAGTAATAGTAGTCATAAAATCCTTTAGATAATATCATGACACCATATTTTAAATTTAAAACACCTTAGGATTAACCAAGGTCATTTATTCTCATCTTATCTTAAAATAATTTAAATCAGTTTGTAAAGAAAATTTAAATTATCCTAAACATATCCCCCGGGAGTGTCGTAACCAAGAGTGCAGCAAGGCCTGTTGTTGTGCACCAGTTCTTGTTCGTGTCTAGCTCAAAGAGTTGTTTTTAGGTTTTACCCCTAGGTACATTTTTGCCAGAGCCGCCTCTACCTGCTCGTATCCAGATAGAGATTTATTGCTTGGAAAACTCATAAAATTACTACAATACCAAAATTTTAGGATGTTCTTCTATACTAATCCTCAAATTCTATCTTAGGGTTATGTGCTATAATCGGAGTTTATCTAAATCTAGTTTCCAAGGATTGTACTAAACTTCTTCTGATACCAACTGTAACGCTCCGACCCTAGTTACCCTGAGTCAGTGCATTATTACATAACATTATCATGATCACAAAATATCATGTCTCGAAATACAGATTAGTTTAGTAGCCTCGGAAGTACTAGATACATTCATAAGGCTTACATTACATCATAAAATGAAAAACTACAACAAAATTATTTCCATAGAACACACTCATATCCCCTCAGATTATCCCTTTAGTTTAGTTATAAAATACTTCTTCGCATCCTGGGAAAAATAAAACATAGAAAGCGGTGAGATCAGATGCTCAGTAAGGATAACAATATAGAGGAAACTTTCATAAATAAGCAGAAACATTTAAGGCAATGTATAAGACTAAAACAAATGCCTTTTAAACTTGAAATGACGCATAATATGGCAAAGATAAAATCAAATAATTCCATTTACTTTTTGACATGAATATTCTACTAGTCGAATAATCACATAAAATATCAATATCCACTTTCATAATGATGGAATGCATAATGCCAGACATTCCTAAACACATGGTCAAGTCCTTGTGCCAAGACTACAAATAAGATTTTTTCAAGGTCTTGTACCAAGATACTAGTTTGTCTCCTGATACCTACCGATTCATCGAGGAGATATAGCAGGCTCCACTCTTTAGTTACTAAGTCCAATGATTTCCTCATATGAAAAGGATGAAGCGTAATCTGAACAATCGTATTAAAACTAGCATACGAAATGTCAATATTTTAAAGACAACCCATGAATGGTATAAAAAGAGAACATCCATTGTCAAACATAAATCATTAAATACAATATGGAAGATTTTATAATAGTTTATCACCCTCAATAAATAATAATTAATTATATTGACATAGATGAAAATAATCATCAAAACTATTTAAGAGACATATCCCCCTTTTTCTTGAAAACATTTAAAAGTCACACTATTTATCAAGAAGCTGTTTAAAATAGATTTTTGAATAAATGTGGCCCAAACCACATTGAAACTTTTAAAATGAATTTTAATTTTAAAACTTTAATGTCCATATAAATAAATCCTTAAAACCATTTTTAAAACCTGGACATTAATGTGAAATAATTAGAATAATAAATCTTTAAAACATTTTAAAATGATATTTTAGTTAGAGTTCCTAAAAAAAGAGACACCCTTGAATACAAATAATTGAGGTAATAAAAACCTTTTAATATCATAAGAATAAATGGATTCATGATATACTATGTCAAAGTACATTATATACACTATATAAAATTGATTTGGTGTATAAAAACAAATAAGTCTCAAATGGAATGTAAATTGAGATGAAATATCTTATAAATAATGTATCCTTAGGTTAAGGATAAATCAACGACATAATTATGTGTGAAAAATATAAATAAAATCAATATGATTAGATATTCGGTGTAAATCAATTAGAGGAAATTCACACATATTCTTGTAAAAACTACACCAATGAATTGGATATTTAACTCGACAAATGAATAGTGAGTTAAAATTAATCTTATCAAGTTCATATAGATGACTTGAGAATTTATCAATGCAGTGATTATGTGTATAAAAATTATATCCACAGAAAGGGGAGTGGAAATTGGGACATAAGCAAATGAATAGTGATTCCACACATAATCATGCAGTAAAATAATCAATGAAGTATGTGTAAAGTGGAATGAGTGGGAATTGAAATTTCTAATTCCCTTACCAATTTGGTAACTTACGAAACAAACATACCTTGAAATATTGATCAAAAAACGATTATTTAAATATCCATAAATTAAATTATATTACATAATTAATAAAATCATGGGTAGTACACACACCACATGCAATAAATAAGTAGTGAACAATGGAAATCTCATGGAATTAAAAGTGAGATAAGAAACCCCTGACTTTGTACTTTTCCCTTGGTCGAGGGTAGGTTAACATCCGATATAATGGTGAAATAATTTTTATTAAATTATACAAGAATCATATACATTGATATGATATCATATATGATCTTTTAACATTGCTTTGTTAATTATATCTTAGTATTATCGTCCTTTCGGGTATTAACGGATTCGTTTTCCATTATATTCTTTATTATTTGTGTCATATTTTTTATGGATGGGATGTATCATATTTATATCCATAATGATATCATGTCTCCAAAAATTATTTTTAATCATTAAATGAAATTTAGTCCTGAATGGATATAATGGAGAATGAATCTCATTGCTTTCGTGGAGACGGTAATCCGTACGTACGCACAAGAAAAAATATCATTATGATGATATTAAAATAATATATAATTGGATGGTATATAATATATGCAGAATAATTATCAATTTATATTTATTATTTACATCAATTACACATCATTATTATACCCATCCAAAAAATAATGTATTGAATAACAATTACACCACGACGTGGAGTCGGTAAGCCGTACGTACGCACCTATGGTGACATGTCATTCAACGGTTGGATAGAATAATGAATATGGTTGTACCATATTCATAATAACATAACATAATAAAGAAGATACTAGAGTTATGATTTTATAATGGAAACAATAAAGAAATAGGATGTGTGAGAATAAAGGAACTGGAAAGAGGTGATGAGATATTTATCTCTTCTTCGGGTTCTTTCTTTTGATTTAATCAAAAGGGAACCGTAGGATGGATTTATGACTAAATTAAGGCCTCTGGGATTAAGGTAGTATAGTTTATAGGGTATATGGGTAGGGTTTGGCCGAGCCAAATGTCTTTGAAGGTGTTAATTATAGAGATGGGGGAGTTCCCTTTTATAAGAGGAGTGAGTGGTGCCTTAGGAAAAGTTAGAAATATTATTTTATAATAAATTTATCTTCGGTTTATAATGGCTTCAATTTAAATTATTTAAAGGATAATGTGGAGATGGGTCTAAAACCACACAACCAATAAGTTTTATATAGGTTTTGGTCACGATATTTACTTTATCTTTTAGATTTAACTCTTAGTTAAATAGTTTGATATTTACCATGTCTCTTTGTATTTTTATATTATATGGTTGATAAACTTACTATATACTTCCAAGAGAACCCCAAGTGGTTCATTAATGATACACATATCATTATATAAGTCCTTTGGACGAACCTTATATTTTTAAGAATATAATATCAATTAATAATATAATATTTGTTTTAAAAACTATTTTATGTCATTTTTGAAACTATTTGGTATTTTGTTTTTTCTAAATTCATAACATCATTTTTACTTCTAATAAAATACATCTACCAACCATAATATTTCATATTAACCTATAAAATTAGTTTACTTCATAAAAAGTCGCAAATTAAATTTATTTGGATATTTATAATATCAATTACCTTAATATTTCATTAATTAGGTAATTACTGCTTCATCATTGTGACATAAATAAATTAAATTATTTAATGTCTAAAAAATATAAATAAAATACCATTATTTAGGAAATATTTTAATCTTTCTAATTAATATTTATATTTGAATTTATCTTATGTGTAACCCTATATTAAAAATGTTTTAGTTTTTAAACCTTGATTTTAACTCTTTTAATTCTTCTTTAAATTAAATAATAATAAATGTCCTAATCTAATCCAAGTTGACCAAAGAGGTTCATATTTTATACCTAAGGATATTTTTGGTCGAATTATTCTTATAAAATTGAATTAGGACATGTGTTAGGGTAATAATAATATCATTTTTACCCTTAATTACCCTATTTACTTTTAACCGTGGTAAATAAAACTAAAATGTTACTATTCACCAAAAATTATTTTCACCTTATTGAACCACATTTTACTTACTAGTATCAACAATGTCTCTTGGATTTTTAAAATTCAATTCACAGAAGCGGTGAAATTATGTTTTATGTGAATTTGCAAATTCTCCTAGGGGGTCGGTAAAAGACGGTGAAAAGTTCAATAAAATTTATATATATCTAAAATTATTATAAACTGACTCCAATGAATTACATTGAACTTATATAGGTATTATGTATTTATTTTTCCAAAAAATAAATTTAAATAAAATAAATAATTATTTAAATAAAAATTCTGTTTTAAACAATAACTCAGTGTTTTTCACTATTCATCAAAAATTTAATGTTTTCATAAAAATACCCAAAATTCACCCTAAGCTAATTTAGATATTCTGAATCCAGAAATGAAGTCCATTTTGAATGATAATATTTGTAAAATTTAAAAAACTAGGTATTACTATTTATAACGGCTAGTTTGATTGGTTGTGGTGTGTTAGAACTCGATGTTGCGTACAACTCATGCCACTATATTATTCAAAGATAAGTGTATCATGGAAGCTTGGGGTGTTACATTATGCCTACATAGATTACATCTTCATTTTTTGGATAATGATGTATCATTTTAAATCCCAAATCATTCTATTCTCAAGTATCAATATATATTTTATCTCCCCTTATAATAAAATTCTATAATATGGGTTCTGATAGCAAAAAATGAGGGACTCTTAATTTAAATGATTGGGGTGGAAGAAAAAATTTATGATGCGACTATTATATGAGAATATACTAATTAATTTTCAAATTAATTTTCTATTATTCCCCTATAGCATGAGGTTAAGTTCTCGATTGAACTTGTATTTTGATCCATGCATATATAAAGGATTCCATATAGAATATATCTCATTGAACTATAGGAATTAAATAAGAAACAAATGGGTAATTTTGGAAAAGTTTTTATCTGCCCCATTACTTCAAGATGGGGACCACCAGACCTCTTTGTTAAAAAGAAATATTGACAAATATGAATCTTTATTGACTATAATTGTATTAATAAGATCACTATTTATAATAAATATCATTTTCCCCATATCGATGACCTATATAATAAACTTATAGGATACTAATAATTCATAAAGATTAACATTTCATCTAGATATCATTAGTTAAGGGTCAAAAGTGAGCACATTTCAAAGATATCTTTCCGAATGAGGTATGGATACTATGAGTTTATAGTGATTCCATTAATATTTACTAATATCCCTTATATATTTATGGATCTGATAAATAATGACTTTAGGGTATTCTTAGATCATTTTTTGGTTATCTATATAAATGATATTATTATATACACAAAGAGAAAAAAAGATCGTAAAGATCATTTGGGTATTGATTAAATGACCTTAATAAGGTTGAAGTTGATTTCAAAATTTAAAAAATGTGAATTTTGGCTGCAAAAGGTGTCATTCTTGGGTCATGTAATCACAATCATGGAAATATCTATAGATCCTCTAAAAATAGAATATATTAAACAATATACCAGAATAACCACAGCAATTGAGATCCGTAGTTTTCTCAGGTTAGCTGGATAATGTTAACAATTTTAAAAAAACATTCCACTACTATAGAATCCAATAACCAAGTTAACACGGAATGGAGTAAATTTACTTTTAATGGAAGAATGTGAATATATTTTAAGGAACGGAATTATATATTAGTCTCATCACATGTATTATATTACCTTGTAGTGAGTAAGAGTTTTTAATATAAATTGATGTCTCAAAAATTGTATTGGGATTAATCCTTATGAAAAATTAAAAATTAATTACTTATTCCATGGGAATATTAAAAAATAATAATAAAAATTACATAACACATGATTTTGAACTTTAAAGGGTGATATTTTCATTAATAATTTGGCATATTTATCTCTATATTGAGCGGTTTGATCTTTATATTGATCACATGATCTTCAAAAAAAATATCCACACAAAAGTAGTTAAATATTCTCTATAGTTGATGGTTGGAACTGATCAAAGACAATAACTACTCAATAAATTACCACAATGGGATGGAATCAAATTTGATTATTATTTATGAAAGAAAAGTCATGATACCTTATCTATGATTAGGGTTTAAATAGTCCCAATATTCATAAATTTTCAAAGTATGAATCTTGATTCCAAAAGGGAAATTGATATATCCTATCTATCCTAAGTGATTTATCAATATTCGACTCACATGATTATTGGAAAATCCCATAAATATGATATAGAGCTATATAAAATGGTATAGAATATTCAAAAGTTCAACTTTGTTAAATATGGAGTTATAAATTTTCAAACATGGAAATGAGTCCAATTAAAACTAGAACAAAATAGGGAAATTTTGGATGATACTCATACCTCATCCTTATTAATAAATATAATAAGTCCAAATATGTATAGAGATCTAAAAATACTTCTTGTAGGCTATTATAATGATATAGATTTACATATACATATATCGATTCTTGGTATTCTATCAAGTTAATACTGAATAAAAAAGTCTAAGGGTATGTTTCAACCATTAACAATACTAGTGTGGAAATAGTAAAAAATTACAAAGTACTTTCTCATAGGTATTCCCAAAACTTTTAAAGTCCATAAGGCTATTTTAGTTGTATTCAATCACATTACAAAGGTAGTGTATTTTATTTCCATCAAATTATTATTATTTCTTGAAGAACTTTCCAATATATACATAAGGGAAGTGGAAAGGTTGTATATAGTACCACTATACTTTATATCTAATTGGGACATGAGGATTACCTTGAAATTCAGGATAAGTCTTTAGAAATCATTATATATATAGATATGTTTTAGAACTACTTATCATCTTCATACATACGATCAGTATGAGAGGAATATTAATCCTTTAGAGGGTATTCTAAAATATTATTTGATGGATTTACAAGGATATTGGAATTAACACCTCCCCTATGTAGAGTTATCATATAACAACACTTTACATTCTAGAATTCATATAGAACCATATGAGGCTCTTTATGGGAATAGATGTAGGACTCCAACATGATGGGATTAAGTTGGAGAGAGGATGTTGATAGGTTCGAAACTTTTCCAAGAAATGATGGAGAAGTTTTAAACCATTCAACAATATATAAAAGTCGTAAAAGTTTAAAATAAGAATTAATAAAATAACCATAAATGGGGTCTAGAGTTTGAATTTGGTGAAAATACGTTCCTTATAATTTCTCATTGGAAAAAATATGGTATTTAGTAATAAATGGAATTTGTTCCCAATGTATAGCAGTCACTTTGAGATCATTAATCATGTCGTAGTTAGACCTTATCACTTTTCACTCCTTCCTGTCCTCTCCCAAGTACATGACATGTTCCATAGATAACTGTTGCAGAATTGTATACCTGGCCTTGAACATGTACTGTACTCAGAATATGTTCAAATAGAATGTCATCTTTCATTTATGGAATAACCATATGAAATTCTAGATCAATTAGAAAAGTTTTAATGGGACAAGACCACTCTTCTATTCAGCGTTCTATGAAGAAATCATAATTTTGAAGAATCTACATGGGAACCTGAGCATGTGATGAGGAAAAAGTACCCCCATTAGTTTTCTTCCATGTAATAAATATATAATATTAAATACTTTTAATGGTGTATAATGTAATGACCTATGTTTTACCTCCTTAAATCAATATTGTGTCAGATGGTTTTCTCTACACGAAACAAAAAACTAAAACAAAAACATTGAAATATTTATTTAAAATATAAATATTAAATATTATCTTTAAAAACAATCCATTAAATTATTAGGTATTAATAGGAGTGAAAAAAATGAAATATGTGCATTTTAATGGCTTTTTCCGACCCACTATATTAACAATTACTGGACTGGACCGCCATATGACCTCAGACGTGCATCCCTACTTTCCAGAGATTACCCACTTGAAGAGGAGGTCTATAAAGGTATTATAGGGAGACTATACACCATATATCAGAGCATATCATAGAATATAAAATAACATCCATCAGAGAGAATAAATATAGCTAAATAAACATCCATCAATGTTAAATGAAATGAAATAAAGGCCTAAATGGAAATACGAATTATACAATTCCTAACCACCATTTGGGTTGATCCATGTATAAAAGGGAAATAAAGAATAAAAAATCATAGGAGGGTCTACTCTACCCTGTTCCATAACACATCCTAATCCCATGAAATCATTTGACCTATCCCACTTTATTGTGCTATCTTGGGCATTAGACTAACCTATGTCTGCAATAACAATGTGATAACTAATCAGGAACCCTTATACAGTAGCGTCTCGGGAAGGGTGTGAGTAAAAAACTCAGTAGAGCACCACCGAATTTTTGTCATACTAATAGTTGTATGTTGTTATATGTTCATTTGAAATTATCAATTGAAATAAATAAATAAACTGTAGTGAACAAATAATAAATAAATAAATTTCCTCACAACCTTCTTTATCCAGATGGAAGGGTGACTCTAAGCACATCATGATGACATTACCTCCATAATATATTCACTTCCCTTTGGTTTTACACATATAAAATGGTCCATGAACAGAAATCATCTTCAATCCTTAGGTCTATTATCTTGATCTTCTAAACGTGCCTCAAACAACACTGTGATGTCTCTTAGTATGAGAATCATCTCAGGGGAACCTTTGTTCACTCACTAAGGATCCAATGTTAAAACCTCCATATATTAGTAGTGGATCCTAGATAATCAATAGGAAACATCCTTATATATCCCTTAGTGTTAATCCCATAGTAATTCCTAAGAATTTTCAATGTCAGGTCGCCATATGATTACCAGGAGGGGGAGTTCCAGTAAATCCTTTATGTTCATGAATGACTGATTCTAGGGCGACCCATGAAAACAAAGGTAATACCCTCCCTATATCTATTGGTTGATATCATGTGCATTAAATAACTCATGGATACTCATCAAAACAATTAGGAGTGTTTCCACTGAATATTATGGTCTATTCTAAGAATCAATAGAGGGGATAAACAAATCACCCATGTGATGTCAATTTTTTGGATATATTCCCACCTAGTATCTTATACTCGTATTCAAATCATGACCATTATGGGAATTCACAATATTTTATTGTTATCACTATTTGAATCCTAGCACCCAAGAATTTTTAACAGAATCATTATATTAAAGAAACTGTCTACCATCCCATGAATTCTTTTATGCGTGCAATCAAATATATAATATTCTAGATCCTAAGTACCACATCTAGGAATACATTCCTCATAAAATATATCATATGAGGATTTTTAAGATATAAATTCACCCCAAAACATCCATGAGACCAGATCCCAACATAACAACATCCCAAGGGCACATCCATCTCATTATGTCATTCATGGTTGTCGTGATCAATCGCATATGTGCTAGGCCTAATGGATGATTCCCAAGAATCCTGCAAAATGAAATTTCATAATTGAAAATTAAAATAAAACTGAATTTGGTTTGGCATAATTCTCATGACTATCACTATCATTAAAATATAATTGAGCATATGTGTCAATTCAGTTTCTACGCGACACCCAAATCCCTCTCTACCAATAGAAACAAGCACCAACATTGAACCAGTTAATCATTGGGGAACCCACTATGGTCCCCAAGTTCATAGTATAATAGAGTTACTGTCACAACGGTATGTGGTCTAACTAAAAGTATTGGGTCAACTCTGAACGCTTTATGGATATTATGTCCCATGGAATCGTTAATAAGGTAGCATGACCTCACTAGTTTCATGGGAATTTTTTGTATGGGAAACTACAATAAAGATGGTTTAGGACCCATCTCACTCATCAAGGCCACACTAATTTGGTCATCTTAATAAACCCATCTTTCATATACTATTGTCTAACCACCTAGCCAAATCCTAACACATGTCAAGGCCTCAACAACTGACCCCTGAGGAAAACCAGCTAGTACCAAGGTCCATTGGGTCCTTGTCACTTTGTGAACCCTAAAAAGAATCACATTTAAATTAAAAATATTAATCAAATATTTCAATGACCTAAGGGACATTACCAAACACCCCATGAATCATAATGAAGATTAATCCAACCTTTTATTTGATGATTTCTAGTTCATTTCAAGGGTCGGAAGTTCTACCGAGGCATATCCAAGCCCATTCAGCCTCACATATACTCTATAGATCTTTTCTCAATGACCCAATCCCTAAACCAAAGAAAAACCCCAATAATAAATTAGTTATAAAAATTATAATTAATTAATAAATTCAATTCCAACTTGACATAATTTTAGCTAATTCTCTATATCATTTCGTCACACCAAACCTAACCTAACTAACTATGGGAGTCCCACAATAGACTCTTGACACCATTTTATCCAAGACCGTATGTACCCAAATCAAAACCACAATTATTTTAATCTAATTTAAATGAGATACCATAAATAATTCTATAGTGAAATGTACCTTTGATGGTTCAACAAAAAGACACACCAATACATCATCCTAATATGTCCTGAACCTAGGCGGCATGAGGCCCCCATTGAAAAAAGGAAATATCACTATTACATAGTTAAATAAAGACTTATGAACTAAATAAAAAACACTAAACCACCTCAGAAAGAAAATAAAATAGATATGAGGAGGGATAGAATCTCATACCATCTATCCTCACTAAAAACTCCCAAGAACCCCTTGTCCCCCCCCCAATCCCCCATTTTCCAAGGGAGAAGAGGGACCATGACAGGAGAAAGGAGGGGGATACCTCTCCCCACCAATAACCTCAAGGGGGGATAAGGTTTAATTTTACCATTTAATCCCTTCACAAAATAGATGTTAGAAACCTTCGGCTAGCTGATGGTTACAACATCCCACATGGATACTATCTATATCCACAAACTGCTCGGTGTCCTATTGCATTCAAGGTTGTGAGAGCCCCCTGGGCCACTCCTAAGGATCTCCTGAGACCCCATGAAATATCATGAGCATCCAAACACATGAAAACACCTCTATTATTGTTTTTCAATCCTCTATATCTGGTTCTACATATGAAAATAAAAATTAGGCAAGCCAACAAATGAAAAATCAAATTCCCATGGGAATTTTCCAAATCATATGGACATGATGGATTAGAAACTCCCCACCATAACACTTCTGACCCCCAATAAGTTCCATGTAAGATCTAAGAATCAATATTCACTATATTGGGTTATCAATTCACCAAAAAATGGTCAAGTAACATCTCAAATTGTAAAATCTTCTCCTAAAGTGAAACCTCTCACTATGGTTGTTAAGCCATTGAACCCCGATCTAATTATTATAAGAAAAATTGAAACTTGTAGATAGAATTACCTGAGCCTATATTTCTTAGATCACTGATATTATCACTATTTAAAGCACCATTTATCCAATAGTTCTCTCCACCATTGGACTTAGCTTCTAACTAAAAAATCTATGGAATTTTCACCCCCATCTATTAAAATTTCCTATTGGAACTCCATACATATGTTCCATCAATGAACTTGACATGGTTTCCATACTACCATAAATTAATATAAATGAAATTACTAGTCCAACACTGACACCACTCTTTATCCTCAATTTCCAAAACAAGCAGATTAGTATACCTTTCTCATTCATATCATGAGGACACTAGTTTTCATTGGAAATCCCCATCCAATTCCTGAAACGAACCATCATATTCAAAATAACATTCTCAATTTGGTTTTAATATCACCTCATTCCTTTTCACACACAACACCAGTAAAACATTATCCAACCAACCCTTATAAAAAATGATAGGATTGACCTTCCAATGTGTTTTCAAACAACCCATTAATGATTCTTTTATGTCTAAAATGATATTGTAATGATCCAATCATGATCACTATGTCCCATTCCCAAATCTCTATGAGAATTATTGACTAGATAAAAAACCATACAACCAACATCACACCCTTCTGTAAGCACTAATGCACCATCAGTCTAAGAATCCCAAGATTAATTTAAATCCCACCCTTATATTAACCGAAATTCTTAGTCTCAGTTCATCATCACTTCCAACACCCTATATGGAATTCCCTAAGAAATCTAGTCATGAATAAAAAAATCACATCATCATCTGAATTCTATATTGACTTTCTAATGACCATCCACAAACCACCAAGACCCTTCTATGATGTGGGCCACATGCCCACAAATAGCATATCGCACTCCACTATAGAAGCATCTTTACCATCATAATTTTGATCCAAGCTCTGATCACCATATCATATTCCCCATTTATCACCAATTTTAAGGAATATCTTGTCTAAACCTACTCATTCATGAGCACCAACATAATATTAATTACTACCCATTCCCATCTCTCGGGAGTTGGGCCCATAATATCTAACTATTTTTTTGATAATGAGGGCTCTTACGCTAATGGGACATAGTTCACTCTCCACCAAAGAACATTCCTTATATTAATCCTCAATAACATTATTATAAGGATACATCATCACATGTGAATCTCTTCTCCCGAGATATGATTATTTTATCCATCAAAACATGGTTAGGATTCACTAGGATCAAATTTTCATTGCACATGATTTAATTTCGAAACAACCCACACCACATGGGAACTCTATTTATTACATCTAAATCTCCACTTCACTATACCAACAAGAATCTCATGAAGGTTATATTGATCCAAATATCACTAATGGAATTCACTGATTTACTAATTAAACAAGTTCTACATGAAAACAGTGTCTACCCTTTCCATCACATCCTATGTAGTAGGTTTATAATATCCTACCTCATGATCTATCCATGAACCACATTTAATACACTTGATATGACCATACCCAAATTCATTTCAAATTGTAAATGATGGAGTTCCCGTGGAAAATTCTCGTCAAAATTGGGCACTTCCCTCATGCTAAGTTTCGTCACATGACCACTCATCCAATAGAATCATTACAAAAGACAATTTCCCACTCTCTATCTCACCACACATTAAAATTCATTCACGTTTGATATAGTAAGGAACCCTAATAGTCATTATATAAGAACCAAACCTCAATTTCTAAAGAAGCAACATTCACAAGGCTTTCCTCATAAAAATTTCCTATGCAACTTTATGCCTATACCTTGAAAAAAAATCACCTTGATGAGAATCCCGTCATAGGGTTCTCAGTAAAAAAATTGGACCCATGTTAAATGTAGTAGTATTGGGACTTAGGTTTCCTCTAGGTAATAATGTTTTATACAAGTGTTCTGATTTTATTTGGTGGGTTCAGTATGTGAAAAAACTGTTATATTGAACCAGATTGGTTTTAAATTTAATTTTTAAAGAAGATTCCTATCCTCAAATAATATCTTGACTTTCCTATTAAATAATTATTTTAATTTGTACTCTAATGTTTTATCTCTTGTTAAATGAAATATTACTTTATTACCCTTATCTAGATTTTTTGGTTTAACTGGCGGAAGGAAATAAACACTACAACCACTGATATCCCATGTCACAGTAATAGGAGATCGCCAATTATACTTATGTTTTTCCATTACTCATGATCTCATATAATGGAGATGACCTAAGTGGAATTCATGTAAAATTCTTTGAAGAAGGAAATATGAATTAAAAATGAATGAAATGAGGTAATATATTAATTCTTATTCACTTCAAATGAATCAAAAGATAAAATATGAAGATATTAAATAATTAAAATATATAATTCAGTGACAGGGTATAGTGAGAATCTCTATGACTCATCCAAAAATGTCTTAGTGTTCCATTATAGGAGTTATTAAAAAATGAAATGAAGGAAAGTACTAAATAGTTTCTTGATTGAGTGATTTAAGAGAAGCCTACGATAGTGAGATAAAGAATCACCAACATAGTGAATAGTTCACTATTTATATAAGAACTCTCAGTGATCATTGGTGCACTCATAGTTGACCATGTGAGTACCACATGTTTCTTCTTCTCCTTTTGGTGAATCTAGGAATTTTCCATAATTTTAGTGTTGAGTAGTGTCCTCTTATTCATTGGATGATAAATAAATTTCAAAAATTGTGTGTTTAGATAATACAGATTGAGATAATCTATATTCTGTTCTTGTCCGACGAAAAATCCCATCTTATGATCAAGTTTTGTTATGCCATTGAGAATAATTATAGGTGGAATGGTTCACTATTTTTTGGATCTAGTGGAAAATCATGATATTTTTTTGTGATTTTAAAGTGATGTACATTCCAAATGGATCATCATTGTTACAAGTAGGATTGAAAACTCAGTGGGCCTATTATTGGACCTAGGTGTAGATGTTTTTTCTGGTTGGGTGAGCTTTATCCAGCTTCTATTTCATCAGTTAGTCCATGTGTACATTGGAATTTAGTGAAATCGACCATATCTCAAAGAATTAAATGGATCAAGAGGATGTAGGAATGGTTCTTGAACTTGAACAGTTTCATTCATCTTTAGTATAACACCGAATTACATTTCTGTCAGGTATGTTCTAATATTATCATTTGTTTTCATTTTCCATTGGGCGAGTATTTTCAACCATTAAATGGGTAGGATACCAGTAATGATTATGTCAGATATTTGTTTCAATTTTCAACATAAAACGTGTATTTTCTATAACTCACTGGGAACTTACACACCATGTATGTTAAGTACATGTCGTGTAATGACTATTGGGAAGAATCTATAAACTGGGTACATGAAGTGAATGGTTATATTCCATGTAATAGGTTCACTCAATGTATGTATAATAATCTGGTCTTAAATAAAAATGTGATGGTTTTTTGATGTATACGGACCTAGAGGATTACATAACATATAAATGGATTACACATAATTTAAATGTCACAGTGTTGGTTTTTTGGGTGTTGTATGAGTGATATGTTTCATTTATTATCGTTAAATCCCTACTCCTTGACCCATTGTCCCCCTAGGTGATTATGGGTGAATTATTTCCATATGGATCATTTTTTGGGAATGATCACCATTGTGGTTAGATTGATTCGCATTGGTAAGTGATCCTTATGGTTCTTATTAGTTTTTTGTTGTTTCTTTGGTTTTGAATTTTTTTGTGATTGTATAGAATTTTTTATAAATCCTTTTCATTTACTTTCCATTTCATGACTTTTGATGGAATATCTCATGGTTTATAATCCCACTTGTCAAAGGAGGTTATGTTATCTACGTCCTTGAGGTAGGTGGATCTATCAATGTATTCTAATTTCATGAATTAATTGTTTTTCTGATTGATTTCTTGATATTTTGAATTTAATTTAATTTATTTAGATTTAAAAGGGAATGAGTTCTTGTTTCAAGGGGGTTTTTTCTTTGAAAATTGAATTTCCTTGTTTTGTAAGAGAGTTGTTTTTCAAACCCTAAAAATTATTTTCATTTATTTGAAATTATTATATAATAATGTGAGTATTGTTTGTAAAATAGAAATTGACAAGAATTGCACAATGGGAACATTGGGTGTGTCAACAAAGAGACAAGTGTAGCTTTAGTGTGTGTAACACCACTATGAGGTAACCTATTTTATATATATGGACTATGTTTGGAATCAATATTAGTTAGATCTAACATTATTCCCTTTTAGGATTGTGAGAGTCTAGTGCATATTTTCCAATAGGCCAGAGCCCATCTGGAAGGTGAATTATTGTTTCGGATTGTTCATCACATGATTTATTATTTCATGGATGTTGAATCCCATGTACATTTATAACTCATTATGTTTACATAATTTGTTTTATAACTAACATGTTTTAAGCTTTTCAAAACAGGTTATTTTAATTTTGGAAAACTCCTGGACTTTTTGGTAAGTGTTATCAAATTATTTTATTATAAAAATTATAGTAATCTTTTTTTTAAATATAGAATTTATGAATTTTTTATCTTATAAATTTTATAGATTCTTTAGTGGTTTCCTACTAGGCTGTGTTTCCCACAACATACTTCTACCATTGAGAGTGTATAGACCTCTTTTTTGAGGACACAAGTAATGAGGGGAGGAGAATTATGTAGCATGTTGGATTCTCTTTATATTAATTTTATTTGGTTTTTGTTACATTATGGAGGTGATGGTTAGTACAATGGAGACTTTTTAGTATAGACTTTTTGTACTTTTTATTTTATCTTGTTTGACTTAATTGTATAATCTTATTATTTACTATTTTTACTCTATTTATATGTATTTTTTCTTATATTAAATACTTATTTTTTATCTTCAATATACATCACCCATTAATGGGATGACTTGGGTGACTGGTCTGGGTGATAATGGATGGCTTCTTACAATTTGGTATCAAAACATTAGTCGACTAAAAGTGTGTTCACACTACCTAAGTCGGTTCTGTGTCTTGGGTATATAGGATTATGATCATTAGAATTCATATAGTAGGTTCAAGAAGGGTTTTTTATAGCTCACTCTCGTGTCTAAATATGAGTTATAATGGGTGTTCAAAAAAATATTACTATGTTTGAGACTTGTTGTTTATGTTTATTTGAAATAATTGTATGAGAAGTCTATTCAAATTGGCATATTTACTGTTTTGGGTAATTCTTGTGTGTAAGTTCATTTTAATAAACTAATTGGGGATATTTTTTAGATGGACATGTTCTTTTTGAAGGTAATTTACCTTTTATGGTAAAATTCTTAAATTTTACTTAAATTAATATACTTGTAATGTAATGTTTTGGATTATTGAAGTTGGTTAAATGGTTTTGGATTTTTCTCAAGAATAATATTTTATTTTCATGTGTTTAATAGAAAATATCTACAAGAATATATCTTCCAAATATGACAGGGGAAGCCGCGAGGCATGTTCCACATGTGGATCCTCCAGTGGACCCTTCTTTGGTGGAAATAGTTATCTGTCCCATTCAGAATATTGGGTTTTTGGGTTCCATGAACTCAAGATGAGTAGTTGATCATGGCCCAATCTTTACCAAGTACAATCAACCTATATTCCACAGTGATAAAAGAACTAGGAATCATAGGATTTTCTTGAACGGGTTGAAAGGATCTTCGACCTTTTAAAGACTACTAAAGACTTTATGGTGGGGTTTTCCACATAGATTCTTGAGGGGCCGGGAAGAACATGGTGGGAATATATAGTGATAGATAATTTTGAAAGGTTATTACCTAGGTTTCTATAAATAATATCTTTAATCTACAGTTTTTTTAAGACTTTACACATGGAAAATACCCTAGAGTTTTTGACTTTAGATAAAGGGGAGCATACCGTTATTGAGTACTCTACTTGTTTTGCTGACTTGGTGAATTTGGTACTAGAGAATGTAACTAATGATTACCTAATGTCTTGAAGGTTTGATATGGTCTTGATGGTCAATATTCATTCAATGATAGTTCTTATTTTCTATTCGACCTTTTTAGATGTAGATAATAATGAAGATTTGTATGAGGAAAACATAGTTGAGAGGAAAAGTTTGAGCAATCAGTAATCAATTTTTGTGTGTGTAACCAAAGGTACTTTTAGATGATTTCTCTTGTTTACTACCATAGAGAGAGGTCAATTTAACTATTAAACTCCTCCCTGTAATTGTGTTATTTACTATTCCATCTTATCGAATGGAACCTATTGAGTTGGTGTAACTTAAGGAACAGCATGAGGACCTAGAGACAAAAGGATTTATTCAACCTAGCAAGTCACTATGGGATTTTCCTATACCATTTTATAATAAGGAAAATGGAAGTCTCAAGATTTGTGTTTTCTATCTAAATTTTATTTAGTTGACCATTTTTAACATATATACTTTACCCGGAATAGATGATCTATTTGGTCATCTTAGAGGGTACTGTTGGTTTTCTAAGATTGACCCGCAATAAAGATACTATAGGTTGATATTATTAGAGGATGATATACCTAAGATAGTGTTTAAGAGTCAATATGGTCATTTCAATTACCTAGTTATGCTATTCATACTCACTAAGGCTCATGTGGTATTTATGGCATTGATGAAAAGGATCTTTCATCAGTTCTTGGACCATTTCATTATTGTGTTCATAGATGATATCATGGTGTACACAAAGTCAAAGGTGTAATCTGAGGACAATTTAGATATTATTATTAAAACCATGAAAGAACATCATATATATGGTAGTATTTCCAAGTTTATGTTTTAGACTCGAGAATTGAGTTTTCTAGGGAATGCGATATTTGAGAGGGGCATCTTTGTGGAACCTAAAAAGGTGCGGGTAGTTATACCCTAGAAAAATCCCATATATATTTTTAGTTCATTATATTATTGTGTTTGGATAGTTATTGTAGATAGTTTGTTTATAATTTCTCCAATATTTTATTTATGATGACATCTTTAACCTATAAGGGTGTAATGTTTGAGTGACATAAGAAATGTAATAGATCTTTTGAGGTGATAAAAGTGAGGTTGAGTTCAGAACTACTATTGATTCTCCTAGAACTAGGTTCTGGTTATGATGTTTTCTATAATGCCTCAGGTATAGTTTTGGGATTTTTCTTGAGGTAGGTGAAATAGGTTTTTGCTTATGGATCTCACCAATTATTCCCTCATGAAAAGAACTATCCTACCCATAATCTTGATTTTGTAGCTATTATGCATGCACTCAAGATGTGGAATTACTATATTTTTGGGGAGTAGTTTATAGTATATTCTAATACAAAAATCCCAAAGTATGTTTTCATTAAAATGGATCTAAACATAACACATAAATTCAATATTGTGTATCTTCAGACCTTTGATTTTGATCTCATATATAACCCTGGGAAAGGAATAGTGGTTGCCTATGAACTGAGAAAAATAGTATTGAACAATCTAGTTAAGGATTCAATTGAAGAACAGTCTCTAAGGATTTTGTTGTTGAGATGATCTTTCCATTTTAGGAGGTTGGTGGGTATGTATTCATGTATTAGATATAAATTGACTCTTCTTTTGATGAGAAAGTTCGACTTGATATGATTATAGTAACTGAGAGATGGCAATTAAGAGAAATATTAAATGGTGGGGAGACCTTGACCGAGCAGTCCCAGTTACCCAGTGGAGAATTGTACTTTCATAGCATGTTGCTCAATCATTTTTCCCTAAGACATGATCTATTAGACTGTGTACACCAATCATATTGGTTCATGCACCTTTTGGATACAAAGATGTCCCATTATTTGAGACATCGATGTTGGTATCATGGGATGAGGTAGTCAGTTGCATATTTTATGTCATGGTGTCTCAATTTTTAGAGAGTTAAGGTAGAACATCAAAGACCTGCAAGTTTCTTCAATCCATTAATCATTTCGGTATAAAAGTGGGATGAAATTTACAATTATTTTTTCATTGGTTTATCATAGGATCCTAGTGGAAAGAATTCGATTTGCGTGATTATAAAAAAAAACTCACTAAATGAAAGAATTTCTCACTAATAATGGAAATGGTGAAAGTGGAGCATATTATTGGATTATATGTACAGAAGATTCTGATACATCGTAGAGTTCCCTCTCAGGTTGTTTTTGATAGATACTCAAGGTTTATATCCATAGTTTAAAATGTTTTGTAGGGGTAAATGGTTTTTGAGTTGAATTCGAGCATGAATTATCTTCTTTAGACAGATCAATATACATAGAGAGTTATCCATATTCTTGAGGATATGCCTTGGGATTGTGTTCTTGATTTTGGTGGATCTTGGGATAGGAATTTTCCTTTGGTCAAGTCTTTCTATAACAATAGTCATCATTAGGATGGAACCAATTGATCCTTTGTATGGGAATCCATGTGGTATCCCTTGTTCAAAGTATAGTTGGTATAGTGGTCCTCAGTTGGGCTGCACATAGATCACGAGACAATGGAGGTGGTTTAGTTGATCTGGCGGCATTTGATCACTAAACAGAGTTGTCATAAATATTTTGCAGACAATCATTATTGTACACTGGAGTATTTTGTTGGCAATTAGGTTTTTCACAAATTTTCACATCTATTTTCACATCGTCCCTTGAGTAATCTTGGTAAGTTGGCACCGAGGTTTGTACACCCCTTTGAGACCGTTGAGAAACTAGGGAGGGTGGCCTACCAGTTGAACAAGACATATATTTTGAATTTTACCCAAGATGTGACCCATGATTCCATGTTGATGAGGTATATTCCCAATCCTTCCCTTGTGATTGGGTGGGAAGATGTTGATCTTGTACATGATACCACTTTGGTTGAGCACCTAATTCATATTATGGATTTCTTGGATAAGGTGATTCATGGAAAAATGACCCCCTTGGTATGGGTATTATGGCATTGCAGATAGGATCAACATAACATTTGGTAGCTGACATTCTTGAGGAGGTAGTAGTGGCCTCCTATTTATGTAGATCCAATATCTTGATTACATTACAGGTAAAGGAAAATTTTATAGTGGGGATATTATAATGGATAATTACCTTTCTTTCAGGTATATTCTAATATTAGATTTTGGTTTCCATTTTCATTGGTTGAGTATTGACGACCATGAAATTATAAGTATAACTATGTTGGTGAATTCTGAGATTTTTTGGATTTTTATACATAAAAACCTTAGATACATGGTTTTAATGGTTTACAAACCATGTAATAGTCACATGTTGTGTATGTATAAAAACTTGCTTTTAAAGAAAATGGAAATTGGTTTTTTGGTGTATACAGACCTTAAGGATTACACGACAAATAAATTATATCATGATCATTTTGTTTAGGGATTGATCACCGTTGTGGAAAAATTGATTCACACCAGGTAAGTGTTCTTTCTGTTTATACTTAGGTTTTGTTTAGGGATTTTTTTTGGATATGGTTTTGTGTTTGGAGAATGTTTTTTATCAATATCTTATAATTTATTTTCATTCCGTATCTTCTAAAGGTAGATGTTGTGGTTTATAATCCCTATTGTCAAATCTTTTTAGGATTTTTATATCATTATGGTAGGTGGATATATCTAAATGATATAATTTCTTGAAAATATTGTTGTTCTTATTGATTCTATGATATTTGAAATGGAATTTCATGTGTTTAAACTGAAAATGGAATGGGTTCTTTTTTTAAATTAGTTTTATTTGGAAAAGAAGTTACATTTATTTGGAAGAATGTATTTTCAAACCCTGATGTAGATTAGATTGGCTTTGAAAAAGTTTTATAAAAATGTGAGTATGGTTTTAAAAATGGAAATTAACAAAAATTTCACAGTGGGAACCTTGGGTGAATCGAGAAAGATACATCAGTAGCCTTAGTGTCTCTGAAGCCACTAGGAGGAAACCACTTGTATATCGATTTATTATGGAACGACTCAATATTAGTTGGATCCAAACTTATTCATTTTTAGTCTCATGGGTGTCTCGTAAATATTGTCTCATATTCTAGATCCTGAATGGAAGGTAGATTTTTTTCTGGTTTCTTATCGCATGATATATTTTTTTATGGATTTTGGATCACGTGTATAATTAAAACTTGGTATTTTTAAATAATTTTTTTAACTTTCATGTTTTTAGATTTGGAAAACATGATATGAAAATTGTGGAAAACATAAGGAATATTTGAGAAATTTTTTCAAATTTTTTTATTATAAAAATTATGGTAAAATTATTTTTTTTTAAATATAGAACATGTGAATTATTTATATAAGAACATAAATACGTTATTTGTCGGTTTTCTATTTGGGATATGTTTCTCACACCCTAATTTTTCATTTGAGTATGTGTAGACCATGTTTTGTAGTACATATGTAATTGTAATGGAATTATATATCATGTCAGATTCTCTTTAAGTTTTTGTTTTCGATTTGTTTTTCTTTATGGAGATGAAATTTGGTCACATAGAGACTCTTTATTCAAGACATTGTGTACTTCCTAGTTTATCATGTTTGGATTAGATATATCCCCATATTTTTCCATGTTTTACTCTAGTTATATGACTTTTTTTATTATATTCGAGACTCGTTTTTTATCATTGTTATACATCACCCTATATGGGATAGCATGGGTGTTTGGTCTGGTTAACCTGGGTTGGTTTGACACATATAGGTTGATATTTGGTTTTGGGTTATGACAATATGTGGATCTTTGAGAATTTTGTTTGATCAATTGGTGAGAGGACATCAACAAGAATGAAAAAAGTTCCTTGGGAGGTATCTTTGGCTATATAAACCTAAAAATGGAACAAATGATGGACAATAAATAAGTATTCCTCAAATCCTATTTAGTAATTCTCATGTTTCAGGCTTTGGGACTTTGGTCCTTCATCTGGGATCAGTATCATCTTTGGTTCTTCCTCTTCATGGGTCAGTGAATCTCAAGTTCTTCATCTTATTGAAATTATGATTAGAATAGGGGTGGAATGTATTCTTCATTGATATTTTTTCAATA
The DNA here is from genome assembly GCA_963277665.1 of Viscum album. Taxonomy (NCBI): domain Eukaryota; kingdom Viridiplantae; phylum Streptophyta; class Magnoliopsida; order Santalales; family Viscaceae; genus Viscum; species Viscum album. Next base: position 1,100,191,125 of record OY728162.1, on the reverse strand, counting down.
GTAACATTGGTGGTATGGATTGGCAGACCTATGTGGATTCATCAACAAGATTCCATCTGCTGAGCACTAGAGGCCCAATCTTCCACTTTTATACCAGCCAGATTCGTCTTCCTACTTGGTGAAGATTCACTATTTTAACATTCATCCACAGCCTGATAACTCTATCCCTAAGGATTTCGGTGCATATTAGTTCCAATAGGGTCAATTAATGTTTTGATCCCTTCTCATAGTATTTTTTATATAGTGGAAGGCTTCCGATCACTTGGGATTTTCGTTGTGGTAGCATAAGATACGATGAACATGGGGTGTGATAAGTTGTAGTGAATGCCACAAGAGGTTTGGATTTTCAAATGAGGATGATTTTGGGATGATGGTTGGGTTATACCATTATTTTTGGTAGCTTAATATACCAGGATGAAGGATCTTATTGTCACCTATAAAGGGATTCATGTGGTCAATTAACCGATAGTGATGGTTCATACAATCACTTGAATTGCTTATCTTTTTATGTATTCATCTTCACTCATGGTCACAAGATAATTTCACGTGAGAATAGTTATATAAAATTGTTATAGTCTCTCATGCCATCATAATGCGGTCACTTCACACTTACCTTCATAAAAAATAAAGTCTAAATCTATACAACACAATTTCATTTTTTAGTACATGATTTTCTCCAATCAATTTAAAATAAATAGACAATTGAAATAATAATTTTACCCTTAAAATAATTTATTCCAAAATAATTTAATATTAATTTAAAAAAACATATTTAAAATAAAAAATTTCTAAACGTAATATTTTTCAAATTAAATATCACACATTAATAACATTGAAAATTAAAATTGAAAATTAATTTTTAAAATTATTTAAATATTTGGATTTTCATTAAATTCATAAAAAACTGAAACAGTAAATTAACCCTCAAAATTTAATCCCTTTAAAAATTAATTCAATATTAAACAAAACAATTATATTTTATACTCAAAATATAGATTTTATAAGTTAAATCAAAATTAATCAATTTTTTTAAAAAAAAATCAATAGTCCATAAGAGATAAAATTTGTAGGTCCAGTTGAAGGAATGGATTAACAGCTAAATTCAAATATTGAATAAATCCTTAAAACACACAATTAAATATTATTTTCAATGAATACATGGATTCAACATAGAATTAAAAAATAATTAGTTATATGAGTTTTTATTTATTAATGGCGTTAAATTCAATGAGAAATTGATATAATTTTTGAAACTTTTGTCTCGTATCACTCCCCCTCAATTTAAATATTATACTCTCCAAAACATTTATCGTTGAAGTTCATGAATATTGTTGTCACTACAAACATAAAATAAACAAATCAAAATCTGAAGATATTGTATAATTTTTCTACAAATGGCCATGGCTCTTATGTTACTTCCACACTCTGTTTTATTTCAATTTAGATATGAATTCTAGTTCTTCCAATGAATTTGTTGGATATAATGGAATTAAAATTCTAAATAGTATAACTTCATTTTATCCCATATTCCTAATCTAACTAAATCCTTGTTCATATTTAATATTCCTTGATACTTCTTAATTGACAATTTATAATCCAATTTCCACTTTTTTATGAGTTAAAAATTCCCCTCTCCTAAATGAATTCATTTTCCAAAAATGGGAACTTTATTAATTTTTTTATATTTTCCTTATTTATTTATGTGTGAGGCACTATATATATAACTTACTTAAATATGTACAAATGGATTTAACACAAACACACAATGAGTATGTCTCATAGATTCATTGTGGAGTCCCAATTGCCCATTTTACTTTAGGTTCAAGTGAAAAAAATAAATGTATTTTAGGGAGGATACCTGAGGATATATTCAATCAAAATGTTTTTGTTAATTGATATTAAATTAAAAATTCCAGTGACCACATGTTACAATTCCAATTCCACAAATGTATTTTCATTTTTTAGATTACTTACCTAGTCCATAAACAAAATATTTATAAAAAAATGCTATATTTACTAAATAGTTATTTTAATTTATTATTTCAAAATCAATATAGTCCAGACATATATAATTGTACATTAATTAATAATAACCTCATAGAAGATCAAAATTTTTACCCCTTTTTTACTTTTTTCCCTTTTTTGGTTTCTTTACTTACACTAAAAATATATAAAAATAGAAAGTATATACATATTCCTAAAATATAATTGTAATTTTTTCATTTTTGTATAGTGACAAAATTTAAAACCTAAAAATGTTATTAATATCCAAAACCACTTTTCTTTCTCCCTATTATATACTTAGATCAAACATAATTTCATTAAATAATATTATAATTTTTTTTCTTAGCCAAAATAGATTCAAAAATGAAATCATCTAAACTAGTGTTAAGAAAATTGACAATTACATTTTCTCTATTAAAGGGAATAAGGGTGGATTTTGGACTCCTACATTAGTACTTGATAATGATCTATATAAAAACGATTCATATTTTTTTATTCTCATTTAATTATCTTTTTGATTCTGCTCCCTTTATTTGAACTGCACCAAATTGAAAAATATTAGTTATTATATATGGCTAGTACACTTAGAATGATTTTTACCATGAATCAGCTTCCTTCTTGAAGAGTAAAACATCACTTTTTATCCAATTTCAATGTATCCCTTTTATTTAGGCCTATTATGTACATATTTGGACTTCACATTGTAAACAATGATATTCTCAAGTGCTTCTATTCTCAATTTTTTCAGTCTCATCATCTTTAGTTTCCCCTATTTTACAGCTTTCCCTAACAAGATGTTAACTTTTATATTACCCTTGTTGGCTTTATTAAATAGTGTGATAGGAATAATTATCTCATTTAAGGAATTGATGTACCAAATGTGATGGTATAAACCTAAATATTTTTCTAGGTGGGTTTTCTAGTGATTATTTTAACTTATTATTACTTCCACATGCATATGTCACATGTAAGGTAGAGGCATCAGTAGAAAATTTGAGTAAACTATCTAAAAAATTATAATCAATATATTCAACTATTTTAGTGATTAAAATTGTTTATAAATTTAAATTACATTCAAAAATGGTTTTATTAGTAAAATATTATGGTTCTGAATCCTTTCTTAGTAAAAATATTTCATCCCAAATTTCAATATATTCTTTAGAAAAACATGGAAATTAAAAACGGTTAACATTAAAATATGTTTCCCCAAGGGGTATTTCATTGAATCATGTATATTAAAATCCATATTTTCAAACAAATTTCATCGAAAGAGTTTCTTTATTAAAATTTATTATTATTATTTTATAGTCATGAGAAATGGTTCTCTTGAATAATGGGGGAATGAGTCTTACCTTTTTCATCATCTATCTTTAGAAAATAGAAATAAATGGGGCCAAAACATCATATAAAATACTTAATTAGTAGATAATGTCTCAATAGGAAATATATGAAACAAATCAATTAATTTTTAGTTCTCCTATCTATAGATATGAATAAACCAAGAAGGGAATTACATTAACTGACAATCCTAAATCACATAATATATTGGAAAATTTAATCTCTCATTTGGTATAGGGGATAATGAAGCTACTGGGATCTTGTAATTTCTGGAGTATTTGAGGGGTAATAAGTGTATAAAAAATTTTAATTAGTCTTACAATATGATTCCCTCACAATCCTCTCAATCCAATGCACATGTCTCTAATGAATTATTCATAGCATGGGATCTTGAAGTTAGCATACGACAATGGGATGTTTATCTCTAATTTTTTATGTAATTCTTTGATCTCTTATTAAAATGAATCAATATAAATTTTCTTGGGATATTTCATCCATGTAGGGAAAACGTTTGGGGATGAAGTGAATCTTCCATTTTGGATTTCCTATTATCTTTCTTCATAGGTGGTATTTTCACATGTAACTTTTCTTCAGGTTCATTTTCAAGGGTAAATTCTTCTAATTTAGTGGGGTTTCCACTTCCATATTCTTCTATAGATGGTTCTTATTTAATTATTCCAATAACTTTTCCACTTATTAGTTTAATTGAGCTGATAGTTCCTCTGATTCTAGTGATATATTAGACAGTAAGCTTTCCCAAACCATGGTTTTTCAATTCATTACTAGCAGTCAGGATCTAGTTATTAGAATTTTTAAGCTTTTTAATCATTTCATCCATTAAGGGTTCTTTAGATTAACTCAATTGATATCTTGTAAATGGTTGATAGTTAATTATTTGAAATGGTGGTGTATGGAAATATGGTTGAAAACCTTAGTGAATGGGTGGTCTTTGATGTTTTTTGTTTCCAAATTTATTTCTTAACATTGGAGCACACTACACATCCTTAATTATAGCTTTTATTATTTTAGTATTGTCTTTTTTACATGGATTATGGTTTTATTGAACTTGAGGACAACCATTAGTGTAGTGTTCCAAGGATTGAAAATGTTGTAAGACCCAAGGGTGTGTGAGAGATGATGTTTCGTGTACCTTGTACAAAGTAAAATTTATTATGAAATAGGTTAGTGCATTAATTTTATTTTAAAGTAAAGGAGAAATAAAACATTATATTTCATATAATCACCTTTTAGTAGGTCATGTTCCTAATTCATATGAATTATGAGAGATCATTTCAATCATATCTCTAACTTTTTTAGGGGATTTGACAATTTGTGCTCCTCCAAAGAAAGCATCCAAAAGGTTCCAATCACTATCCATCAATCCTTGGTAAATGGATACCAGGAAATGATTTTATTTATAGGGTTGGTGTGGATAGAAGTTTCATAATCCCTTAAATCTTCCCCAATACACCTAAAGGTTCTATCCACTTTCTATTTTGACATTATAAATCTAATTCATAATATGGACACTCTTCGATGAATGGAATTACTTGTGGGGTAAGGATCTTAATAGTTCATCATAGGTAGTGACCTCAATAGGTTGGATATTGTAGATCCACTCCTTTGTATATCCATCAATAGATAATGGAATACCATCCAAATAATATGATACTTCAAGATTAATCTAGTTCTAAATCCATTATGGAATTCTCCAAATGCTCACAGATTCCTATTGTGTTCTTCTCTTAAGAAACCATGAAACATAGGTTGGTTACATAGAAATCTAATATTAATCATAAAATCATATTGATTTGTCATTTGTAAATAATTTTTTAAATTGTTGAAATTATGTTCATACAATTATATTAAAATTATATTCAATTGATATTTATTATCTTTCATGTTTTGGTTTCCTAAAGTTATTATAGAGGTACAAAAAGAATAGGATGGGGAGTCAGTCAATGGGATAGTGATACTCTCCCATTAAAATTCCCCTATGAGTCTCAAATTTGAATGTCTCTATAAAAAAAGCACTCATCATATGGGTCAAAACCAATGAGGTGAGATAAATCATATTTGTCCATTTGTCTAATTAATTTTAATACAAAAGTTAAAAAATTTGTCTCTTTATAAATAGTTCCTAGTTTGTGGGGAATTCTGTCACAAGGTGCTTAATAAAATACTTTTTTAACCCAAGTAAAATTTAGTAGTAGTGGGACATAAGTTGTATCGAGATAGGAAATTATTATATATGTTTTATTATTTTGTTTGTTGGATTAATCATGTGAAATATGTTTTATAGATTGAACTATTTTGGTTTTAAATTAAATTTTAAAAGAAGTTTATTAACCTTGTATATCTTCTTACCTTTCCTATTAAATATTTATTCCAATCTATTCACTTGTTTTTTCACTCTAATCAGGTTAAATATCTCTCCATTACCGTCACCTAGATTTTTTTAACTAGAGTTATGTAATGGAATGTTTAACAGAAAATATCCTAGAACCTTGTAATTAGTGAGATCTACAATTACCCTAGGGTTAGTCTACTTCTCACGATCACAAGTAAAAAACTGGTCTTAGGTGGTATGAATGTTCGATAGAGTGAAAAAGGTAAGATGAATTCAAAATGAAATAAATGATAAAATATCCTAATGTCTATACTCTTTAATATAATCCAAAAATAAAATAATAAGATATTAAATAATTAACATGAATAATTAATTTAAATGGGGATAGGGAAAATTTCATCATCTTAGCCACTAAAGCCATAGTGTCCCACTACCAGAGTGGTTAATAAAACAAATGAAAAAAAGAAGTAAATAATTTCTTGATAAAGAAATTAAATATAGTCATATTATAGTTTTAGAGATCATATCAATCATAGAGTATATTTATCCATTTATATAATACTTTTTGTAGATCATTGGGATGCTCACAGTTTACTATGTGAGCAACAAAGTTTCACACTACTCTTTTAGTTAACTATGGGAATGTTCCTCAATTTCATTTTTGAGAATTGAATTCTTCTTTATTGGATTATTTAACCATGTCTAGTGTCAATGTTATAGATTTTGTAGTTAGAGATAGTCTATCTTCACTTATTATTGTGAAAAAAATCCCCTCCTATAATCATGTTTTTTATGCCTTTGAGATTAATCGTATGTGGAATGGTTCACTGGTTTGCATCTCAAGTGGAAAATTTTTCTCTCTTTGGTGTGATTTTAGAGTGATATACATGATAAATGGATAATTATTGTTAAAAGTGTGGTTGAAAAATAATTTGGAATAAATGGACATAGGTCTGGATGTCTTGTTGTAGTTTTGTAAGCTTCATCTAGATTCCATTTCATTAGGCATTCTACATGACAACTCATTTTTTTAATACACAATATTTCATAATTTATTACATAAATTTACAGTTAATACTACCAATAATATTGTGAGGAATATTTTATTTAGAAAAATAGGTACATATTAAAACAACTTGAATAGAGGATACAAAAAAATATTTAAAAACACTATAACATGCCCTTATAATCTACAGATCTTCTAAAACTAAATGGGATAACCTGGGGACACAGTTAAAAAAATGGTGGGCTATAAATCCCAGTAAGGGAATGAACAATGATTATCATAAGGTAAAATAGTATATTTAGGCAATAGGCATATCAATGTGACCTAAATGTGGTGAGGATCATATTCATGAATAATTAATAATGATATAGCATGATAACTTCAAGGTAACATTGGAATGTGTAGCAATATAAAACGTGACATCATAAACATAAGTGAAGGATAACCTTTGAGACATCATAAAATTGTGTGCATAGGATAACCGCATTTTCACTATACATGGTACATTATGATATTTAAACATTACCCGATTCATTGGAGGGATATTCAATTCTGATCCCATATGCAACATTCTTATCATGTACATGCATAAGAGTGCCATAGAGATCATGCAACATAAAGATTTATTTCATCACATTTAACCCCTCAATAAAGAAGCATGGGTTAAATAAATGTATGTATCCAATAATTTAGGGATAATATCTTCTAGTTTAATACCCTTGAGTAGTAATGGGTATGTTTATTCTTTAAATAATTGTTTGGCATGGAAAATCATAGGATAATTTCAATGACATGACATGGGTACATAGAGATTCATGGAAGTGGTTAATAAGAGTGTAATGGGTATCTCATATCTTGGAAATCATAAAAATATAATGATGGATGTGTAAAAATGTGAAACCCAAATATTTTATGAAATATTTTTGTAAATAATTTTAATTTCATTGACAGCTTTCATTACTTGTAATAATGAGTTTTCAAGAACTACGATAGACTATTAAAATATTTTTATTTTATATGATGGTTATCTCCTAGATATTGGATTGGTGGGTATGAATATGATTAATTAAATTATGAACATTTAATTTATACACATATATAAAATTAATTATTTTGTTTCCAATTAATTTCAAATGAAAATAAAAACCATTCAAAAGTAACATTTTTTTTAAAAAACTATTTTTATGTGCACAAACAGAATTCATATAAATAAATTAAATAAATAAGTTTTGGTAAATAATTTAAATTAATTTTATATACTATATATTAAACAAAATGTTTTAAAATTAATAATATTTATTTTATAGTTATTATATAAGAATAAATCAAATTATATGCTTTAAAACTGTATTATTCTAAAATGCAGTTTTGTCGCATTTTTCATAATTATTTTAGAAAAATAAGTTTTTATAATTTTCAAAAATATAATTCAGTTATTGAATCACCATAATGATATTACCTTTAATTTAATAGTTTGATAATGTTTTGAATCTATTATTTTTTTTATGAATGGTGAAAAATACCGACTTTTACTAAACAAAATCGTTTCATCAAAAGAATTTACAATGTTGAAATGTTTTTAGAATTATTTTAAAAGTAAAATTATTTCAATTATATTACTATAAATCATAATTTGGTCATTTTAATCAAATTAATTTTGAAATTTTATATAAAAACAATTCATGCTTAAGAAACATTTCCTTTAGAAAACTACATTTTTATCTCACTTGTGAGTTTTTCTTAAATTAAATTACACTAATTATATGAGTTTAATTTGATAAAATGGATTGAATATTTTTAATAATAAATATTAATATTAACTAACAAGGTAAAATTATTCTTTTATTATTATTAATAGTGAAAATAGTTAAAATTAATTACCGATTTTAAGGTTAAAATTGGTTTATTGTGTGCTAAACTAAAAAGAAAGGGGATAAAAATGATGTAAAACATATATAATTATTATTGGATGGTAATATTTTTACCAATACATGACCAAGTTAAAATAAATTGTAATTTTGAATCCATTTTCTTTGGAATGACTTTTTCATTTTGGATTCCAATGATAAATTTCCACGTAGTTTCCAAGTGGGTTCATTCCCCACTTATAAAAGGAACCCTCCTCTCCTATACTCTACATACATACAAATCAATTTGTTTCTAAAAATAACAGACAAAAAACATAATTAAATCCCTCACCATTACCTAAAATCCCTATCTTTATTAGAAATCTATCCTATGAAGGATTTTTGTGTAAACCTAAAGAGGTTGTCCAAAAAAGATGTAAGGTTCCTAACCGAGCATTTTATTTTATTTCTTATTCCTTCTCATTAAATTATTATTAAATAATAATGATATAAAAAAATCATTATATTATATATTCTATGATTTTATTATTTTAATTTAATTACAAATATTCATCCCCCCCTTTACTCAAATGGGAAACGAAACTATTGATCGTCTGTGTGGTGGACTACAGTCTCACGAACCGTCATGATTCTTTTTCCATCACTGAATCACATGTATTTCTATAATAATGGGTTTAATATATATATTTTAATATATATGATATTTTTAACATAATTATACTTCAATAATTATAATATAACATAAACATTCTTTTATTCCATTTCATCTGGGATATGATATCGTCGCTCGTGTGTACAATGCACTATTGCCTCACGAATTGATGTGATTTGTTTTCATGTATTATTTACATTTAAGGTAATAAGGATAAATTTCATAAATATATGTGATATATATGAAATTTTAATTATTATATAAATATGACTAATTATTTACTTTTCTTTCATTTCAACTATCAAAATATGAAAACAACGTTCGTGACTACATACGGCCTACCATCTCCCTGAACAGTGCATTAAATTTTTCTATATCTAAATATTATGGATGAATTTAAATATTTATATAATGAAAATATATGATATTAATTTCATGTTTAAAATTACTGATATAATTTAATGATTATAAAAGTATAAGTATTAGATTTTCCAAACTGAAACTCTTATGAAAACCAAAACAGTTAACACCCTATAATAATGATTTTTAATAAGGAATTATTAGTAAACATTTATTGAAACATTGTAATGGGATAATATATGATATTTTAAATACTTATATAATTATTTAATAAAATTTTATTAAATGTGTATTTATTATAATGGATTATATAATTATTTTTATTCAAGAAAAATATGAGGTAAAGGATTTTCATCTTACTTTTTCTATCTTTGAGATACATACAATATTTACCACTTTTTCCATTTGTGTTTTTAATATACTACCCACTAATGTATTTATTTATTATTATAATTAAAATTATGGTATTTCACATATCAATTTTAGTATATATCATTCATGGGGTTTATGATTCAAAAGACACCAAAGCAATAAAGGATATATATTGCAATCAAATTATTTATCAGTATTGTCCATGATTAAGTTTCCAATGATCATGATTCATGTTCTAACTCTCAATAGTTCTTATTATTATTATTATACTCTATTTATTTCTTGATAATGTATCTTTTCTTTTAATTTTACACTCATTAAGTACTCGAGGGACCAAAAGAATGTTTATAATGAAAGGAAACATTATTATCTCTTCATTGAATATTTATTATTCTTTCAAAAACATGTTTTCTAAAAATATTTTCATGAATGGTTTTACTAGCCTACAAAGGTTTTTAAAAAAAATTACACATGTTTAACTTTTCAAAAAATATTTTTAAGATAATATCCTTATTGTTTTTCTAATGAGTTAATTTCATCTTTTTACAAAACATGGGAAGAGAATCATTGTTTTTAGGTATACAACATGTAAAACATTTCCCACCATCATGACCAGACAATGTTTTGAAGCTTAATTTGCAACTTTTCAAGGTTATTTTCCCATAAAAATTTGGAAGTATTTGTATTTATAAAAATTATTTTATAATTTAAAGGTTATTTTTTCCAATAAATGTTCCAAGTTGTCTTTCAAAACAATTTTCTATCTAATATGACATCCTATGATGTTACTTAATCTATACTGGGGATATGATCCAATGATACCATCATTATTCTATATTTTTATGGTTATTTTTTGTGATGAAAATATTTTTATGAAAACTTTTCCTTTTCCCATGAGTTATGATTTGATAAAATGAAGAAATATTTATGAAACTCATTTACTATTCTATAGATTATTTTATGATGAAGTGGAGAAATGTTTATAAAACATGTTTCCATGGGCTATACTATGATGAAATGTTTATGAAACTAATTTCTTTTAATATGATATGATGTGATGAATGTTTAATTATATTTTGGAACACATATATATGATTTTCATTATGTGATAGGTGTAACCTATATCTCCCTCTAATGTATTGGGTAAAGACTCATATCTCATGAGATAAACATGACTCAAATGGAGAGTGAAGCCAATTTAGTTAGGGAATTTGTCCACTGTGATAGTATTGAGAGTTCACCTTGAGTACTAATATGGTTTGAGGATTTAATCCATTCCACTATGATAGCCATTTCAGGGATCCTTTACTACTATGGAAATGATTTTCTTTGCGTATATGTATGCCAAAATTTCATGTCTTATACCTAAGTAATTATCTTATACCTTATATTAATTGATTCCTTTATGATTCAAGACTTATGCACTTCCAAGAATTTTTTTGTGGAACAATATTCTTTTCTAATATATCCAGGTTGTGAATTTCAAATATTTAGATCATGTTCTCACACCCATATACTCATGTTATATTGATATCTCCCTTATTTACCCTAACTGGCATATAAGCTCACCCTTTATTATTTTTTTCTTTCCTCATGTTATAAGGAATGGTATTATGTATGATATATATATATATATATATATATATATAATAAGGGTAAAATTTATTAAGTACAAAGTGGAAGATGATTTAGTTTACTTATGAACCAGTTTTTTATGTTTCCAAGTTTCCAAAGACCCAAAAATAATATGGTCTTTAGGAATGTATTTATTTTCTATATTGGATATTCATCATAAAAGATGAAAAATTATTATATGAAAATGTATCTATAGTTGGTATCCGAGTAAAGGTTTTATTAAACTTTGGAAAATAATATTAGAAAACATTAGTAAGAACTGTTAAGATAATCCTAGGAATTAGGGAATGTCTTAATTTATGGCTAAGAATGAATTTTGGTTTTTAGAGAAATTTATCCCAATATAGATACTAAAAGTGGATGTGGTTGTATCATAGATATACCTAGGATTAATAACTATGAAAAAGGAACATCAGGCATGATTAGAGAATTACCTAGTATAAGAAATTGGGCCCTACTACGCACCTAATTTTTCAATCCTGAGGGATATACAATGGTTAGTCAATATTTTATTTACAAACAATTATGAAGAATCTAAATATTTGATGCTCGTTAATGGACAAGGTTAAACCTGAGGTGTCATTTTTTGAAATTTTATGATTGATTTTTTCATGATTATGTGGTTTTACGCTATGATTAGTGATTTTTACACTATGATTTATGGATTAATTCAATGGATCGAGCCCCGGGGACTAATATAAAGGATGAATGTGATATAAAGTTAAATGATTGTACTCATGAACAATCAAATCTTATGGGATATAGAATGAAATATCTCATTGGTATTCTCACATTTATTTTTAAAGATATTAATAACTCTTGACATCCAAACAAAAAGAGGGTAAATTATATTAAGACTTCATGAGGTAATGTCCCCCTTCTTTCAATAGGTCTTTTGATCCACTAGTTATTGGGAAATGGTTCAGTTACACTGAAAATATAGTTTCCTTTATCCAATTAATGAAACATGAGAAATTAATTTTGGTTTTTTATCATTTGAAGGTGAAGAGGATCAATAGTAGACTCTTATCAAGAATATGATGAAACATGATAAATTTGACGCCATAGATTGATATGAGTTTAAGATAATATTTTAGAATAACTATTTTTCTCATATTCTTTATAAGAAAAGGTATAATGAGTTCCTTTATGTTAAGAAAAGAAGTATTATGAATCCTTTGTTTCCTACGAAATAAAATTTTACATGACTTGAGAGGTACACTTCTATTATAATCATCCAACCAAGAAGTAATGTTGTTTGATTCTTTAGTGTCATAAAAAAGTCTCTGAAGGGAATTAACTATAAGAGAATTAATTACCTATGAATAAATCATTTGATGTGTTTTTAAGGTGGAAATGTTTTTTCACGTTATGTATCAGTCTTATGTTTTTGAAAAGAATATAAAGATAGAATTCTAAGGAAATACTACAAACCTTGGAGATAAGAAGATGATTTTTCTATTATTCTCAATGTGTGGAATGAAACATGGAGAAATTTTCTTATGGGGACTAGTAAATATTATAAATATGTAAATGAATGTCTATAGGAATTCAAATGATGAAGTGACAGGAAGAAGTTATCTAATTATAAAAATAGAGAGAAACCTCTAAAAAAATCACCACCCCACTCCAATTTTTCAAATGCAATGAGTATGGGAATTATAATAACCATTTTCTAAATACAAACACTAATTAATATGAGAAATGGAAGAGACATATTAATCAAATAGAAAACGATAAATATCATGTGATCACCATCTTTTATGAGGCTTACAATAATTACATGATGAAAGGTACACTTACCATCCATTCTAGAGATGATAATGTATTATATGACTATGTTTCTAACCATTCTATTATATCTAAAAAATTGAAAAGGGTATTAAAATTCCACCTCTATTAATATATATTGAATTAGAAGTAAAACCCCTTAATGGTATAATGATTTCATCTCACGTTTATGATTCTTGACCAGTTGTAATTGGTTGGAATGTGCTTCATGAAAATATTGATATACACTATATGGTTGGATTTGATGTTATCTTACACATGGATTGGATATATCTATATTAATCCCACATAAATTTATGAGGATGTAAGTCACATTTTATTTTCCTTGTTATCCTCTGAATATCTCACTATTTGACGATATATATGAACTTATGATGGAAATAACATCTATTCTATTGGTCTTGATACTTATCCAAAAGAAAGTTTTATATCAGATAGTTGGGGAGAAACTCAACATCGATGATATGTCTATTATTAAAGAGTTTTTTTGACATATTTATGGAATAATTTCCTAGTATTCCAATGAATCATGAAGTTTAGTTCTCAATGGAACACATATCTTGTTCCACACATATTTCAAATACCCATATAGAATAGCACTAATCGAGTTTCATGAATTGAAGAAAAAAATCCAGGAGATCTGTGAAAATGGATTAATTTATCCATGATTGTCACCTTGGGGTGTACCTATTTTTTTATGAAGAAATATATTTCAATGAGACTATGTATTGATTATATATAACTTAACAATATCATAATTAAGAATAAGTATCCTCTACCTGTATTGGTGACTTTTTTGATCAAATGTGTGGAGCTCAATTCTTTTCTAAGATTGATCTTTGTTTTGGATATCATCAATTTAGGGTTAAAAAGAGGATATAAAAATTAAAACATTCTATAAAAGTTAAAGAATCTATGATTATATATTAATTCCATTTAATCTAACAATACCCATATTATATTCAAGGATTCAATTAATAGAGTCATTAGAGATTACCTCAATTAGTTTATGGCAGTCTTATAGATGATATTCTTATATATTCAAAGAGTAAGGAGGATCATTAAAATCACTTGAGAATTAAACATAAGATGCCAAGGAAGGATAAACCGGATGAAAATTTTAAAAAAGTGTGAATTTTTTTCTACAAAAGTTTTCATTTTTGGGTCATATAATTTCAAGTGAGGGTATATCTATGGATCCATCAAAGATAGAGGCCATTGAACATTGTCCTAGAGCTACAATGGTGACTAATATCTATAGTTTCTTTCGTTTAGATGTATATTATCGGCGCATCATAGAAAATTTCACATGACATTCTAATCCACTCACCAAGTTAACTCAGAAAGGATTCATATTCCTTTGGATAGATGAATATAAATAAAATTTCATGTAATTAAATAGAAATTTTGTTAGTGCACCTATGATAACATTACCCTAAAGTGGAGAAGGGAGTGTAATATATAGTGATGCATCAAATAAGGGATTTGGATGTATTTTCTTGCAGAATGATATGGTCATAGTTTATGCCTTATGGAAATTGAAGGTTAATGAGAAAAATTACCCATCTTATTATATGGAGTTAGTTGTGGTAATTTTTTCATTAAATATACGGAGGAATTACCTTCATGGATACAGGAGTAAAATATATACAAACCATAAAAAATTTAATTATATATTCACACAAAAATATTTGAATATGTTCCAAAGAATATGGTTCGAGATGATCAAATATTCTGATTGTTCTATATGTTACCACTTTCGGAAAGTGAACAAGGTGGCTGATGATTTGAGCCGAAAAGATCATGAAAGCTTATCTATGATGAGGATCACAAAAGATCCAATATTTATGGATTTTAAAAGGATATATTTTGAGAACATGAAGGAGGGGTAAATATCTTATCTTTATAAAATGATTGTTCAACTATCTACACAAGTAATGATTAAAAAGTCAAAGATGGAAGTTGTGGAGAAGAAGAAAAAAATAGAAATACTCCTAAGTTTAACCTTGATTGTGAGGGAATGAAACGGTTCTAAAACCATATATGTGTTCCTTATCTACCAAATTTGATGAAGGGTCTTTTGGATAAGGATCATATCTCTTCATTATCTATCCATCTGGTACGTTCGAAGATGTTTAGATATTTGAAAGAGTATTTATGGCAGGATGGAATGAAGAGTGATATGGTAGAATTTGTATCTTGGTGCACGGTATGATATCACGATAAAACTGAAAGGCACAATTCTATTAGGATGTTATACATTTTACCCATACCAGAATGGAAATGTTAAAACATTACCATGAATTTTGTAATTGGACTCCCCAAAACATCTAAAGACCATCATGCTATATGGGTTATAGTCAATCAACTTACAAATTCAATGGAATTCATCACTATAAGAGAAGAATTATCTATTTATCATCTTGTCAGGATATACATTAACAATATTTTAAGGTTACATAGAGTACCAAATTCTACTATATACAATTGAGATCAAAAGTTTACCTCAATGTTTTGGTGATGTATTTAGCAATACATTAATATATAGTAGAGTTTTAGCATAGTGTATATCATCAGAAAGTTTTTTATTCTAAGAAAATGATTCATACCACAAAGGATATACTAAGATCGTATTCTATGGATTTCAAATGAGGTTGGGATCAACATCTTCCTATGGTTGAGTTTTCATACAATAATAGATTTCACTCGAGCATTCAGATTGATCTTAAGAAATATGTATATGTAAAGAATTTTAAACTCCAATGTGTTTGCATGAAGTTAGAGAAAGAAATATGTTCGGACCAAATATCATTTATTAAATGGTAAATAAGGTTAGAGTCATTAAAGGTAACATAAGGGAAGCACAAAGTCGATAGAAAAGTTATGCTAATAATTATTGATGTGATCTAAAATTTGAAGTGGGTGAAAAGGTATTGCTAAAAATATCTCCATTTAAGAAGGTTATAATTTTTTGAAAGAAAAGGAAGTTAATCCCTATATACATCATTCCTTTTAAGATTCTTGATCATATCGGGATAGTATATTATCATTAGGAACTACCACCAAATCTCTCATAAATCCAGGACGTATTCCATGTATTTGTCTTGAAGAAGTACATACTTGATCCATCACATAGACTAAACTCAAAGGTTATACCACTGGAATAATATATATATTTTAAACAGAAAATGGTATAGATTATGGTTCATAGAGTGAAATTTCTCCAAAAAAATACCTATCACCATGTTAATGTTTTATGGTGAAATCACCAATTTGAGGAATCTATGTGGGAACCTGGGGATACGATGTGTCAGAAGTATCCTTAATTATTTATAGAAGAGTTATAGAATTTCAAGGAAAATTTTCATTTTAAGGGGGTATAATGTAACACTCTGATATTTTATGAAATATTTCTTTCAAATAAATTTAAATTCCTTGATATCTTATGTTACATGAATGAAATTTACTTTTTATTATTTAAAATAATACATTGAAACAACCAACCTACCATGGGGCCGGAAGTGATTGTGTCTGAGAGAAACACCCTTGATAATGAGTTTAAAATCATTTGGAAAGGACCCTACCCTATCATAAATTATGATACTCTCTACATGAATCCCTTTTCGAGCTAACACATCCACTGCAAAAATCCTTATCTCCAAGAATGCATGACTCAGATTCCCTGTTGAACAAACATTCTATAAGTCCTAATAATATAATCCAGCTTCCAAGGGTACCTATCCTTCCTTTGGAGAAAAAGCCGAACCAATTTCAACTCGATGATCTAAATATGACGTGACCTTCACTACATAATATCGGTTTCCAATTCTCTTGACTCTCCTTAATTGGAATTTTCTATCCCATAAAAAAGAACTAAAACCCATCAGTGTCGAATCTATATAGTCCCTCACCAGGATTTATCCCCTCTTATTCCTATAGAGGAACAAACCCCTGACATTCATCTTAATAAATATAGTGGGCACTCTCAATTGGATCCATTTACTAGGATTCTCTAGTATAGTTTTAGTAGAGTATCTTATTCATAGTAAAAACCTTCTAAAATAAGGCACCGAAAACCCACCTTTGATTAGTGTGGAGTGCTCTTCCACTATCAGTTTGACATGTAGCTTGAGTGAAAAATGAGAACTAATTTCACTATATCATATTATTTTTGGCCTCCCATAGTGTAAAATATACTGCATAAAGATTCACACATTTAACTATTTACTCTCCTTTATACATGCCTGAAAATAGACAGTGTTGTGCTCACCTTTATTGAGCCATATGGCTCTTGATTTTTATCTGCTGACCCTTTCAATTTCCAAAGTATTTTTATCAATCACATTCTATTTATTTGATAATACAATAAATAAATCCACATTCCACATATCCTAGAGGATTTCCTTCATTCCTTCAATATCATATCTAATCCTTTCCAAATTCAAATTCTCCTCATTCCTATTATTTAACTAGGACTGAATATCATTATCAAATGATACAGCTGCTTCTCCAGCTCACACTATATAGTGGTCCTCTCCGGCTACTCCCATAACCTTCTCACAACCACTATGAATCAATCCTTTTAAGTCCAGTGACCTAATTTTTGAAAGATGTTGATCCTCATGTTCTCCTTATTTAACTTTATAAGAAAGGGGCCAGGATTCGAAATAGAACTGATGAGATGAGTTACTAAAGCCCTAGAAAAAGATTTTAAACCTTGAAGATTTGAGAGACAACTATCTAGCCTAATCTAAACAATTCTATTCAATTTTGTATTGTTACACCATATATACAAACTTCTTGATAATCCCAGATAGATCATCCCATTAGTATCCATAAAACTATTGAAGTTTTGCATGGACTTGGTTGAATGATTCATACATCCACTCTTTTTTAAGGTATCTGCAATAGATCTCAAATAACCACCGATGAACCAAAGTTAAAAACGTTGTTGGAAAAAGGAAATCTTCTACTAAAGCTCTTCGTTATCAGAAGAATCATAACTCGCATAAAAAATTGTAAAGAAGACAGACTCAATTCTGCTTTTGGATTTTTTCGTCATGATATGATGTGTGGAAGACTTGGTGTGCTCCATTGTAATATCCTTCTTCCAAAAAATATAGATGTGACTATTATAAGGACCTGTATGAATATACCTTGGATAACCCATACTTTGAGAAAATGATGAGATCTGATCGAGACTTTGGTTGGTTTATAAAACTATGACTTGAGAAACGTAGTGATGACATGATTCATTAGTGAGGAGTCCAGAAATCACCCTCGCTCCCATTCCTCGAGAATTCTATATGATAACAAAAAATAGTAAGAAACTATAAAGATGGCCACACAGTCTAAAGAACCTGAGTTCAAAGCCCATACGGTTGAAATTCCCCATGTCATGGAAAGAGTGATAGGCCCACTATTTGCTGAAGAAATACCCAGAATTGATTTACCTCGGATATTTCCACCTTATGAACAATGCCTTTTCATATGGATCATTTCATCTTCCAGTTTAGTTCATTTTAATCAATTTCAGGTTGAAATTTCTTTTAAAAACTTTTCATACTTAACAAAACTTATTTTTAGAAAACTATGTTTTCATCACGCTTGTGGGTTTTCATTGAAAATAATTTATTCCCCTTATGTGAGTTGAATTAAATAAAATGGATTCCATATTTTAAATCATCATAATTTATATTATATAATTCTTTCAACTTAATTTATTACTATCAGTAGTTATGAAAATAGTAAAAATTAATTACCACGGTTAAGGTAAAAATGGGTTTACAGTGGAGTTAAACTAGAAAGATAAGAGTTAAAATGATCTAAAAGCAGTATAATTTCTATTTTATGTTCATATTCTGACCCTATCTTATCCCATGTTTTAATCCATGGTCATTTTGAATCATTTATTATTGTAATTAATTTATCATTTTTGAATTATTTTGAAAAATGTTTAAGTAGTTTCCAAGTAGGTTCTTTTCCCCACTTATTAAATGAACTCCCCTCTCCTCTCACCTCTACACTTCCAAATCCGTCTGATTTGGAAGAAATCTACCCAAAACCATCCTTACGTCCATCCCCATTACCTATATTACCTTTTGGATCATAAATACATCTTAGGAATTCTTTTGGTTCAAACCTAAAGAATTTTTCAGAATAAGATGTTTTATTCCTCACCGAGCATTTTATTTTAATTATTCTTCCTCCTAATTAAATTATTATTAACCCATAATAATATAACAAACTCATTATTTTCATTTTAATGATATAAAATTATTTTAAATTCATGACTTATATTCATCCCCTCTTCCCTCAAATGAGAAACAATATTTTTGATCGTGTTTACGGCAGACTACCGTAGAAAAAACAGATATAATTCATTTTTCATCACTGAATCACATGGATTGTTATAATAATGGGTTAAAATTATATGTATGATAATTGTAACATAATTATAATTCTGTAATTATAATATCACATATACCTTCTTTCTTTCAATTCTATGGGGGATATGATAAAGTGACTCTTATGTGTTGTGGACTAACACCTCACGAATTGATGTGATCTGTTTCCACATATGATTTAGATGGATGGAAATAAGGATAAATTTAATGTTTATATGTGATATATATAAAATCATAATTATTATATAAATATTAATAATTATTTACTTTTCTTTCCTTCCATCAATCTAAATATGCAAACAATGTTCATGCATTACTGTCTCCATGAATGTTGCATTTCATCTTTCAATATCTAACATTCATGAATGAATTCGACTATGTATGTAATAAAAATATATGATATTAATGTGATCGTTAAAATTCTGGATAATATGGATCTGTTGTCAAATCATAAGGACTAAAGCTACCAAACTAAAACTCTTATGAAAAACAAAATAGTTAACACCCATAAATGATGATTTTTATTAAGGAATTATTAATAAAAAAGTATTAAAACATTATAAGGGGATCATATATGATATTATAGATACATATATGATTCTATAATGTGATTATAAAAAATGGAATTTATTTTAAAGGACACTATAATTCTCTCTATGTTATAAAAAATCAAGGTAATATATTTTTATATCACTTTTTATATCTATGAGATACATGCCATATTCATCAGTTATTGCATTTGTGTGGTGTATATACTTCCCATGAATGAATTTTATGATGATTATAATGAATATTTTTGGGATTTACATATCAATTTCAGGATCTATCTTAAATGGGGTTTAAAATTCAAAACATACCAAATCTATAAGGTATATATATTACAATCTTATTATTTATTGGGATTATCTAAGATAATTTTCTAATGATGAAATTTCATGATATACCTCTCATGATTTTTTTTAATTTTCGTATCCTATGGTTATGATTTTATAATAATTTTTAAACTTTCATTTTACCTTTTTATGTTACTCAAAAGACTAAAATATTGTTTTTATGGTAAATCAACATTATTTATCTCTTCTCTCGAAAATTATTTTTCTTCCATATCCACGTTTTCTAAAAATATTTTCCATAATGTTTTTAATATTCCCACAATATTGTTTAAATAAATTTTTTCCAATGATTAAAATTTAAAAAAATGGTTTAAAAGAAATCTTCTTATCATTTTAGGAATTAGGTACTTTTTAATTTTTATCGAAATTGTGAATGGAATCTTTGTGTTCAAGTATAAAACATGTACGAGATTTTCCGCCATCATGATATCTCAATGTTTTGAATGGAACATTATAATTTTAAAAGTATTTCAAAGATAATTTTTTCCATTATATTTTTTAAATATATATATTTTTTAAATTTATTTCAAAATAGAAAAGTTATTTTCGTCAAGAAATGTCTCAGCTGATCTTTCAAATCCATTTTCCATTTGATTTGTCACCCTTTGACGTCACTTTTGATCAATTGGTTATATGATCCAACAATAAAATCCTTATTATTTATTTGGGTGGTTTATTTTTTATGATGTAAATATGCTTATGAAACCCATTATTTTTCCCTTGTGTTATTCTTTGATTAAATGTTGAAATATTTATGAAACACATTTTCTTTTCCATGGGTTATGCCATGATTAAATGATGAAATGTTTATAATACATGCTTCCATGGGTTAGGATTTGATGAAATGTTTATAAAAACCATTTAATATCATGTGTTATGACATGATGAATGTTTTATGAATTTTAGAACATATAAGTATAATTTTAATTAGGTGAAGGGTGTGGCCTATATCTCCCTCTGATGCATTGGGTAAAGATTGATATCTCATTAGATAATAAAACTGGAATGGAGAGTGAACATAGTTTAATAAGGTAATTCCTCAACTATGACAGTATTAGGAGTGGACCTTTACTACTAACATAGTTTAGGGATTGAACCCATTCAATTAGCGATAGTCGTGGTAATGGGCCTTGATTTCTATATAAATTATTTTCTATGCTTATGTGTATTCAACAATTCCATGTATTATGCCTATGTTATGCTCTCATGGATTATGCGTTTTTATTAATTTATGATTCATGTATTGTGAACTTATAGGAAATATTCCATGAGTCATGATTATTATATATGATATAAAACATATGGATTTCCAATTGTTAAGCTCTTGTTCTCACACGATTATACTCATGTTATATTGATATCTCCATAATTCACCATTACTATGAATTTGAAATCAATATTTATTTTGTTTCATTTACCCATGTTATGAATAATGGTTTTATGTATGATATATCTTAGAAGGGTTATATTTATTAATATTACAGTGGGATATTATAGAGTTTACATATGAACCAGTTGTTTATGTTTCCAAGCTTCCAAAAACACTATAACATAGAGTCTTTGGGTGGGTATTTATTTGATGTATTGAATATTAATCTAAAATATGTGATATTTTTTGTATGAAACGTACATTTAACTTTGAATAAATATCTCAACATGGATAATTGGAAATCAAAATTCATAATATAAAGAAGGTTCTTGAAATGAGAAGTGGATATGATCCCTTTACTTGAGAGTGTGCTTATTAAAGCTTGGGAGGATATTTTTAAGAGCTTGTGAACACCTAGAGAGGGATCTAGAGTAGTAAGGGGTTATTAAATTCATTATCATTGTGATTTTATTATCTGAGAAGGGGTGGTTGGTTTGGTTTTTATATCAAAAGAGAGGGGAATTCATTATTAATTTCTGAAGATAGTTTTTGGACTTTATATGATAAATTAATTCAACACAAAAACCATCCCATGGATTTAAAAATGGTTTCTTCTAAAAGATGGGTGTATTTCATTATTTTATAAGTCTAGGAAAAAAATCATTAAAATTATAACCTTGGTGATATAGAAGTAAGTTATGTTTGTAAAAACTAATTTTAAAACCATAAAATATAATATAACATTTGGAGGATTCATTAAGGGTTTATAAAATTAATCAAATAACATAAAAAATACAATAATTTAAATGGAAAACATTATTATGGTCAATAATTATCTTTATAGAATTTTTTACATCACTTTTGTGATTTTATGATGTCATAATACATACAATATAATTATACCATATTTAATTTTTACCCAAAAACTCAATTCTCCCGGTGAATTATGAAAATAATCACCAACAGATTATTTCGAGAAGATAATTTCACGAATAATAATTATTTTATCAAAATAATTATTTACATATGATAATTTATACCTTTAAATAAAAAATACCCATTTATTGAAAAACATAGGTTGGGTTGTGATATCAATAAGCTTCAATTAATCCCTTAATGGTTTTTCTGCTGGATCATGTATTGGACTTGATCATGGGAAATTCTCATTGATCCAATCTCCCTCAAAAGATTTGATTAATTAGCTTCATAGGGTGTGATCCTACTAGTCGAGACCATTGCTTCTTTTTTCTGTGTCAGTTTGATTTTTCATAACCCTATATATAAAGATATATATATATATACAATTCATAAGATAATTTTATAATGGCTATAAAATGAAAAATAATAGTTCATAACAATACTTGAAACATGACATGCTATAATGGTCCAAAATAACCAAAGTAGTGCATCGATTTTCTATAACTAAATTTCTTAATAATACATTTATTCATTTGAAATATGATTTAATTTATAAAACAATAATCCATTACGCTCTTACCCCTTCAAAAATTTCTCCTTTGAAATTTTATTTCATATGCTAAAAAATATGAGGGTACATCTGTTTCAACACCTCTTTTGCTTCACATGTTTCTTCTTCAAACATGTTGTTCCACCACAACACTTTGAACAGGTGACTAGTCTTGATTTTTATAACTTTATATCTATTATCTAAGATTATAACCAGATTATAATTATATGAATTTTCATTATCTAAAGGTACCACCTGTATATTAAATACATTTGAGGGGTCTGGTATGAACTTCCTTAAGAGGGATGCATGGAACACATCATTTACTTAAGATAGGTTAGGTGGGAGTGATAGTCATGTGATAAAGGATCTCAAAGTTTCCAATGTACCTTGGAATAAGATTTCACTTCTTTATAATCCTAATTACTTTCTCACATTTGATATATACAAAGGAACACTATGTCTTAATCCTAAAATAATAGAACATATCAATTATTGTATTCATATCTTTACTGTGGAATTTGAATGGATTTCATAGGACATTTAATAGTGTGAACCTTCTCTATAATCTATTTGAAAATATTTGTTTCCATAAGCTTCTTCTCTCCAACACCATCCATGTATGTTGGATTCCGATGCCTCTTCCTATATAGGAACTTATATGGATCCATTTGAATTACAGAATAAAAAATGTTGCCATATGAAAACTCTATTAGGGAAAGGAGTTGAACACATAATCCATGGAAATCCATTGAATATGATCTTATAATATCATATAGTGTTTTAATTTTTCATTCATACTAAACATACATCTTAGGGTGACAATAAGTACTAAAATGTAGCTTTATATTCAACACTTGATGTGGGCTTATCCAGAACCTCAAGGTAAACCATGATTCTAAATCTGATAAAATAGAGAGTGGAACTCCATGAAGTATTACAACTTCTATTATGTATATCATGTTGAGTTTTTTATAAGGTAAATTTTCCTTGATATCAATGAAATGCGCTGAATTTTTATGTGATAAAATACCACCTAGATGGAGTTATTACCATTAGATGTCCTAGGGAGTCATATGATTAAATTAATAGTTATCTTTCCCATTTCATTATAGTTATGGGAAATGGTTGCATCATACATTTAAATTTTTTTCCCATATTGAATTATTGGTATACCAGGCATTGAGACACAAATTCTACAATCTCCCTCTTCATGGTATCCAACAAGAAGTTTTTCTTAAAATATCTATACATCATAGTGCTTCTTGAAATGAATAGATAAATATAGGCTATGTGCATCATCCCAAATCTCTATATTTATTTTTACTTTTTATGGGACACATATCCATGTTTCCAAACTTATGAACCGATATATACCAAATATAAACTCCAAAATATTCACTAACTTCATCAGTAGTACCTCATCATTTTTTTTTCTTCCTTGATCCTTTCAAGACTAAATAGATGGGAATTTATTTAATCAACCTAGGATGAATATCCTTTTATTATTCCCATGTCCAACATTTTCATTCCCATGAATATTAGTTACCTATTAATCCACATCATTGATAGGGTTGCATGATCCTTTAAAAAAGACAATCTTCAACTTTGATCACCTTTACAGATTGGTAGTTGGTTTAACAATCATAATCCTTAATCCACCCTAACAACCTTCAATGTAAAATATTGACATCCTTCTGTGTTGATATATACTTGAGTATTTATGATCCTTATATATGTCATACTTCTCACCATAGAGATAATTTCTCTAAATATTTAACATATAGATCACTTCATCCAATTATAGATCAGGTATGAGGTAGTTCTACCAATGGATATTTAATCAGTGAGAGGAATAGGCTATCAATTTTTCTTCTTTCATGAATAGAAAAACCAATCCCCTTCTAGAAATAACATTTTAGATCACAATTCCTTTTTCATTTTTGGGTAATGTGAGCACAGGTGTAGTGATTAGCCTCTTCCTTAATTATTTAAATCTCTCCTAAAATTCATAGGTAATAAAAACTTATCTCCCTTCCAAGTAAGACTGGTTAGTGGGCTTGGAAATCATGATAAGTTTTTCATAAATCAATAATTGTAAAACACTAATGAAAGTAAACTAGGGATTTTCTCCAAAGTTATTGGTTTGTGCCATCCATCAATTGCCTAGGTTTTTAAAGATCTGTAGATATTTATTTATTGGTGGTAGCCTTCTTTTGGAATGTTACTTTATCCAAACAAACTCACTTTCACTATACTTATTATAAATATTTACTTTCTAAAAAGTATTTATTACATTATTTGAAAAATTCTCATGTTCCAAAATTATTTTAGAGTTGATAAAAACATCATCTATAAATACTATCATTAATTTGTCGAGGTAATACCTATTGACTCTACCCTAAAAATCCATGAAAATTTTTAGAGCATTAGGTAGTTCAAATGGAATCATTATGACCATACATTGTTTGTACCATGTATGATAAGTAGTCTCAGAGATATCTTCCTTCTTAAACTTTACATGATATTATTCCAACAGAAGATATACCTTTGAGAAATATTGGGCTCCATGTAACTAATAAAACAAGTCACCTATCCATGATAGTGGATAAGTTTTCTTTATCAAGGTCTTGTTGAGATCATGCTAATTAATATAGAGTCACATTGACTCATAATTCATCTTGATGTAGAGGACCGGTGCACCCCATAGTGAAGCACTTGGGTGTATAAACCATTTATCTTTATTCTCATGTGGTTTCTTCTTCATCTCCTCCAATTCCTAAGAAAGAATTCTATATGGGGTCTTGGATATTCTAAAATCTCTAGGTATAATCTGAATTGAGATCTCAACCTATCGGTTAGAAGAACACCAAGAAATTCCTTAGGAAACACGTAATCAAATTATATTAAATGGGGTTGTCATCAAGGATAATGTTTTTTTCCTAAATAATTTGAGAAAGATATACTAACTCCAAAGGTAATAATATCAATTCTTGAGATGATAATACCAAATGAGATTCATCCTCCTACTTTCACTTGTATATAATCAGGGGATATTTATCATACCGAGTGTGATTTCTTTCTCTTGGAAATTTTTTTGGGTCTAAATAAGGAAATAAAATACATACCTCAAGTATCATCGCATTCTGCTAAAGGTAGAATGTAAAGGTCCACTTGTATGTTCAGATAACAAATATGGATAGGGTAAAAAATATATACTTGGGATGCAATAATTTCCCCATTTATCATCATCATTGATAACTTGAATTCCATGTTTTCAGGTGGTGCTTGAAGACATCTACAAAAATTTCATGATATGAAAGAATTCATAGAACCATATTCAAATAGTTTGTTTATTGTCCTTGATTGAATAACTTGTGTATATATCAAAACATTATATTTGGGATCCAACCCAATGGTTCCGATTTCATAATCCCAAACTTTCTCTCTAGACCTCAGAGGTTATTTTCATGGGTGGTCATTGACAACCCTTATCTTAGGAAATTGATTCACATATTGTCCCTATTCCATATAGTGGACACATTGGAAAGAAAGATAAAGGTTGATCAGAGAATAACTTTATTACACTATATTGGTGGGTGTCTCCTATAGACAATCATTTTATAAGTTCCCTTCCTTCCCTCGCCTAAATCATTTCCTTATCCCCTTCATAAAATTTTTGGGATCCTTCTTCCCAATCTTTGGAAAATTAGGATGTTAGACATTCTTTCCCCCATTATATTATTCCATCACATGACAATGATTAAAATAATTTTCTGCTTCTTGTTTCCTCACTACTAATAACTATGAGATTCACCAATATAAATTTCAAATTAGAGATCACATTGGAAAATTTCCTCATAGAATGAAAAGTCTCAAACCACCAATGCTTTTTATAGGTTCATATATCTTCTACCAATAAAGTGTTAATATTTTCATGATGGGTAAATGAAAACATCAAAGTCATTTCATGCGATTATTGTAAATTTTTTGTCATACAACATGATGGATTCATCGTCCTTTTGAATCAGTTCATGGAAATCCCTTTCCATTTCATGCTAAATAATGTGAGGAAAATATTTGTTGAAAAACATTTTTCAGATTTCCTTTCACTTAGTTGCTTTGATATCCTCCTCGAGCTTTGTATTTTTGACCAACATCCACAATTGATCAGATTATACCTCCTTAAAATAAAAATATTTTATGACCACTCATTTTTCAGTGCATTGAAGGATGGAAAAGATCATTTCAATAGAGTTTATCAAATTCTCCATGATTAAGGGATTAAAATATCCATTGAAAGTTAGATTCCTTTTTCACATAATGGCCTCAATTAAAACTTTTTATTTCTTAGTGATTTTAGGAATTCCTCCTCATCCATGTTTCCATTCCAAAAAATGACTCAATTAAGAAAATATTGTCATGAGTTTTTTTTATTCTTGTTCCCATCAGGTTTTTCACCTCATTTGGGAAAACACCACATTGCCCCTCACATTGGTTGTTAATTTAGTTTGTTATATTTCAAGCCATTTACTAGAATAAATGAAAAATTAGGGATGATAATTTTTAAAACATTAATCGAAAACCATGAAAATTAAATGGATAACTCAAAAATTACTTTCATAACCAATGAAGTTTTAGGTTTTAATCTATTTTTTCCATGATATATTTCATAATAGAAACTAGTATGCCATTAATTATCCCTTAATAATGGTTCAAGATGAGATTTTGAATTCACTAATGCATATAACTCATAGATTCGAACTTGGTGTGTATAAATTCCAATTTTCAGGCACTAAGTGATTATCAAATCTAGCCCAATGTGCACATTTCTATGTTATTACCCCTAGGTATAACTATTCCTGATCCACATCCACTTTTAGTATCTAGAAAGGGATTTATTTTCTTTGAAACCAATCACTCAAAACTTTAGAAAAATTTTGGATGGTTTCCTATGTTTACTGTAATCCATAAGAATTTAAATTGGGTTTTCTAATCCTAATCCATAGAAAACTAGACTTTCATTTAATACCAGCTATGACAACTCATATCTTTAATACACATTATTTCAAGATTTATTAAATAATTTCACAATTAATAAAACTCATATTATCATTATGCCTAGTGTCCTTGGGAAATTAGGTACTTATAATAAAAACTTGAACATAGGATACAACCACATTATTTAAAAACTATGAAAAATGCCCTTATAATCCACCGATCTTCTAAAATTGTATGATATAACCTAGAGATGCACATCAGAAAGTGGTGTGATATAAATCCCATAAAGTGAATAAATAAATCATATTATAAGGTAAATTTTTAAATGTGAGTGAAGAGGCATATAAAGGTAATATAAAATAGGTGAGAATCATAATCATGGACAACGAGGAATGATATAACCTAATAACATCAAGGTAATATAAGAATGTGGAAATAACATAAAACATGACATCATAAACATAAGTCAAGGATAACTGACAATAAATCATAACATAGTGTTCTTAGTATAACCTCCATTGAACAATACATGGTATCTCATGATATATAAACATTACCCATTGCATATTAGGGCTATATAATTTTAGGCATACCCATCACATTTATATCATGTACATGCATAAGTGTGCCACATAGATTATACAACTTAAGGGTGTATTTAATCACTTTTAACCACATTATGAAGGAGTATGAATTACATACATGGAATTAACTAATTAATTATGGATAGGTACATGTATGTGAATACCCTTGAGTGGTAATGGGGATGGGTATTCACTAAACAAATGTTTGGAATGGAAAATCCCAGGGTACTTTTGGCAGCATAATGGGTGTACATAGATATTCATGGAAGGTGATAATGAGAGTGTAATGGTTTTATCATCATAAGGAAATCAAAATTAATTTATGAAATATGTGTAAAAACATATCCTAACATGGAATATTTTAAATAAAATTAGATAATAAAAAAAGGTTATTGAAATGAGAGGAGAAAGAGAGTATCCCTTACCTTGAGTGGGGGCTTCCAAAAGATTTGGAGGAGCTTATTAAGAGATGGATGACAAATTTGGAGGGATATAGAGAGGTAATCTAAGAATAAATTTGTTATCCAAGCTATTTGAGTAAATATCAATGGATTTTTGGATGGATTTTTATCGGAAAAGAGGGGGTATTCTTTATTAATTTTCAATCTTAGGTTTTGGACTCTATATGAGAAACTAATACAAACTACAAACCATCCAATACTCTTTTTCAATGGTTTCTTACAAATAGGGGTGAATTTAAATATTTTATATTGCCAAGAACTAAACTCATTAAAATAAAACCCTTGGTGATGTGGAAGTGGGTCATGTTTATATAGTAATAATTTTATAACCTTAAAATATAAAAAAGGTTTTTGAGGATTAATTAATGGTTTATAAAATTAATATATAAAAAAATCAATTTATAGTGGAGACATAATTTTGGTCATGGATAAACGTTTTAGTATTTAATAAATCATATTTGGGATTTTATTTTTTCCTAATACATACCATGTAATTACACTGTATTTAATTTTAAACCAAAATACTCACTATATTTATAAATTATAAAAAATTACCCATTGCATAATTTTAACATGATAATTTAAAAAAATATATATTTATTTTATCAAAATATTTATCTAAATATGAGAATTTTCACTTTTCAATCAAAAATCATTTTTATTAAAAAATACTAGTTCTTTTTACAGTAATAGTTTTATGAACATTAAAGAAACTAATTTCGACTTCATAAAATTAGGTTATATTTTATAGTATATAAATGTTATTTAATAAAAATATTTTATTAATATATAATTTATTTCAAAAATTATTTAATTTATCAACAATTGTGTCTAAATAGAAATTACAAATTTCCTAAAAATAAAATTTGTGTATTGTTGTATCAAAATAGAATTTTATCAAACTTATTCTTTAATCATTTCAATGTAATATTAAAATAAAAAGATAATAATTATTAAAAATAAAAAAATCTTACTATTAGGGTCTAAATACATAGCGCTTTATTAAACCAGAAAATTTTGAAAGGGTAATGTGTTCGATGTTGAGATTTTTTAGATAGGCTCGGCAAACATTGTTTGGGATATGATCTCTATTAGAATGAACTTATCCCATAAATAGTATCACTAATGTTTTAGTTTTTGAATCTCATATTGGTATTGATCAAGGGAAAATCAAAATGACATTATATCCCATAGAAGCCCTGATAAATAGGCTTCATACGATGTGATCATACTCGTCAAGATCATCACTTCCTTTTATCTATGTCAATTGGATACACCATAACCCTATATATATATATATATATATATATTAATAATACAATATCAGTTTGATGGATATAATATCAATGGTTATGGTGTTTAATGGTCTCTTCAATTTTAAAGGATATTACATTTAAAAATTTCCAAAGTAGTGCATGTGTTTTCTATAACAACAATTCTAAATATGATATTTATTCATTTAAAATGGAATATCATTTATAAAACCTTGATTTGACACAGTCCATCTCTTTATCAACTTTATAGTTCCTTATTGTCAAACTTCACATGGTTTGGGTGGATACAGGATGGGTTCTTGATCTTGGATGGTTTCGTTTGGCTTTTATGTGGCTAGGATAGTATTAGCCCATGGTAAGTTGTGGTTCATTGGGGAATATGATCAACAAATTGGTGAGTGGCCTTCAACGGGTCTATAACTGATGCATTAAGAAGTAACTATGGACTCTCCAAACATACAAATGGAACAAATGGAAGCTAAAAATGTAATTTATTCAACTTAGATTCATAGATTCTCATAATTCAGGATTCTATATTTTTTTCTTCATTTGGAATTGTGCCCGGCTTTCGTTATTATACTTTGTGGCTCAATGGATCATGGGTTATTCATCAAGTTATAATTATGATTAGAATAGGGTTGTTATGGTTTTTTATTTGATCTAAGTTCAAGGCTTATAAAGGGCACATGGATTAGTCAACCTCATCAGCTTCATCAATAAGCTTTAATTGGGTGAGAATTGGAGTCTTGGTAATCCTATTTCATGTTGGATGGATTTCTCTCCCAACTCATCGAAGCTTCAATAAATTAATAGCCATACATATCTTCATATATCTATCCCCGATGAGTTTTATGTGACTCGGTTCCATTAGGGTCACTCTGTGTGGTGATCCCTTCTCACGATAGGCTGCAGGAAGTGGAAGGCTTGTGGTTACTTGGAATTCTAGTTACGGTAGCATAAACTAACATGAACATAAAGGTGTGGTGAGTAGCATAAAATTACATGTATTTTTTGAATTTTCAAATGTGAAAGGTTGCAGGTGGATGGTATCCCAGTATCATCATTTGAAGTATGTTAATATACTATGGTGGGGGTGATCACAGTCACTTGTAATTAGATTCTTGCGGTGAACTAACTAACCATGAGTGTTCATACAATATTGAAGTGTTTTAATTTTTATTCATCTTCGATCAGGGTCACTTGAAAATTATACATGTGGACAGTTGCATGAAATGCACACAATCACTCATGACTTTATCATAAAGTCACATCCCACTTTACTTCACAAGAATTCAAGTCTCAATCTGTATATAAAAATTTCAATTTTAGTGCAGGAACTTCCACCAATAAATTGAAAAAAATAATAAAACAATTGAAACAATACTTTTAAACCCCTAATAATTTATTCAAAAAAAATTCCAATTTATTTAAATAAATCATTTTAAAATTATAATTTTAAAAAACAAAATATTTTCATCCTTTAAAAATCAAATTTCAATATAGATCAAAAATTAAAATTCCAAATTCATTTTTAAAAACAATCTCAATGTGTCAATTTTTGTTTAATTAAAAAAAGTGTGTAAATAAATAAAAACTCCAAATTGAATCCATTTATGAATTAATATCAAATTGAATCAAACAAATCTTTTTCATAATAAAAATATTTTCTTTACAAGTTCACTCAGAATTAATCAATCATTGTTTAAACAAAATCAATGGCCCTTAAACAATGAAATTTCAAGTTCATGGTCAAGGAACGTATTTGCAACGAATTTCAAATATTGGATAAAAAATTATAAACCCAAAATTAAATCCATTTATAAATTAATTATTGAACTCACAAAATAACAAAAAAATAAATTAATTACCCATATTTTGAATTAATAATGGAGGTTAAATACAATGAAAAATATATAAAAATTTGAAATATTTTGGCCCACTTCACTACCCGACACTTAAACTATTTCACTCTTGGGAAATTTTATCATTTAAACCCAAAATTTTTATTTTACTTCCTAACTTAAAATAAAAAAATTATAATTGAAATAGATCAAATAACTCTTCATCCAAATGTTCATGCCTCCTATGTGACTCGCACAAACTATTTTCTTTCAATTAATATTCATATTCCAGTTCTACTTGTGAATTTGATAGATTTAAGTGGAATTAAAATTTGAAATATTATTACTTCCATTACATAATTCCTAATATGTATAAACCAAAGTTCATTTTCAAACTTCTTTGATACATCATAAATAAAATTTCTATATGTTAGTGTCCCCCTTCTTCATCTAGGTTAAATATTTTTCTCACCTAAAAAAATTATTTTTGAGGATTTGGAACTTTATTGATATTTTATTTTTTCCCCGCCATAAATGTGTAAGTCACTATAAATAAGAATTATTGAAATATTTATAGAAGTATTTAACTCATACACACAATTCAAATGTCTCATAGATTCATTGTATGATCCCAAATTCCAATTTTACTCTAGGTTGAAAGAACATATAGGAATGAATTTTTTTGAAACTCCTTGTGGTATTATTAAATCCCAAAGAACATTCTACTCAATATTATGTTTAAAATTATAGTTACCATATGTTATAACTATAATTATACAAATTTATTTTCTATTTTCACTCCATTTACCTAGTCTATAAAATGATTTTCCATAAAAACATAGGTTACATTCACTTAAAAATCATTCACATTATATAATTCGGAATCAATATAAAATTTAAATATAGCATGGTAATTTAATTAGGAATTTGTTTTACTTTTATTTTGGAATTATTTATTAACTTTATAAAAATTAAAAAAAGAAACATACTAAAACTATATAAAAAATCTTAAAAAATGAGGTTTTTTATCTTAGGAAAGAGAATAAATATAAAATATAAAATATAAAATTGTATTTACATACTAAAATAATTTTTCTTATCTTCCCCACACATAGTTCATCCACACCTCCATTAAATTACAATATGAACTTTGTTCCTAGGTGAAATATATTAAAAAATAAAATCATCTAAACAAGTGTAAAGGAAATAGAAAACCTTAGTGTATTTGTTAAATGGAAATAGAGAGTAGTTTGGACTCCTCTGTGGAATCATTCCTAGGATCATCATAAAAATTATTTATCATTTAGATATTCACCATGAAGGGGCTCTAATATTCACCTCCTTGGTTTCAACTACACCAAATGGGAAAATATTAGTAACTATATATGGTCCAGTACACCGAGAATGATTTTTACTAAGCATCATATTCCTTATTGAAGAGTAAAACATCAATTTTCCACTAATTTAAAAGTTTATCTTCTATTTAGGTCTTTTTAGAGATATTATACCTTCTCCTTATATACCTGGGTGTTCTTATATACTTATCTTCTCAATTATTATAGTTCTATAATCTGAAACTCCCTTAGTTTTCTAGATTTCTAAAAAATTGGGTTAACTATTTTGGCACCCTTGTTGGATTTATTCTATATCTTGATAAGAAATTTATTATCTACATTAAGGAAGTAATGTCACAAGTGGGTTGTTGAAAACATAAATTTCAATTTAGTTGGGTTTTCTAGTGATGATTATAACATAGTGTACTCCAACTTATTTCCTTTATAGGTAAGTGTAGGGCCCTGAATAATATGCAGAATGGAAGTAAAATTCTCCCTTAAAAGTAGTGGAGAAATATACCTAATTTTATTCAATAATTTGGGAAAAATGAAGAATTTTCAGAAGAAATGGTAAAATACCTAACCTGTTAGTGTACCAGTTCATCATTAGTGGTACGTGGCCGGTTCGGCGAACCACCCTCCCATGGACGCTATCATTCGAGAAAAAGAGGCGGAGCTCCTATGCGGGCATGATCCATATGATCACAGAGTGAGGTTAGATACATCTGCAATCACAAACCGCTCCAGCCTCAAACAAGGAGGACCGACCCCCCACATCACACTACATCATTCGAAAAATAGAGGTGGAGCCCTATACAGCCGCGAAGCACCACCGTGACCTAGATGGTTTGTAGGCGAGGTGCATTCAATATACCCCATGATCCTCAAGTAGACTAAGTCATCCGTAGGCCGAGTATTCTATCACAGGCCTTCGAAAAAGGTGTTACATGACCATAAATATGACCATCCCCCTTTATAAAATGACATCAAGGGGGAGAAGAAAGGGATCAGCTTCTTGATGATCAGATTCTTGGTGATCGACTTTTTTAAGGAAGGAATCAGACTTTCGGAGAAGGAAGAGACTTTTGGGAGCTTTGGATTTCACGTACCCTGAAGTTCAAATTTTCAAACCAGTAACAGGTATAAATTGGGGACGGATAGTTAATAACTGAAGAAAGCATAACTAAATTGGTAAACTGCGAACCTAAAATTGGTGAACTACGAACCATGTCCCTTATGCGGATGCACTCCCCACAAACTAGGGAGCCTATGCCCCTTCTTTGATCCAGCATGCCGCGTTTCACCTTCCTACACGGGCGAAGCCCTGACCAGAGCTACCCTTAACCTCCTTCGATTGAGAGAACTCCAACACCATGTACGAATTTGGTATGAAGACTAAACCCTAAGCATCATACCACTCTTGTACGCAAGATGCCCCTCCGTCCGCGTACCACACTAGTAAGCGGACAACCTCTCCATCCACATAGAACTTACCTATAAGAAGGGTGCCACTCCTTATATGGCTATGTGGTCTTCCAAGTCCCTCAGTGTTTCCATCCCCCATGTCAGATAATGCCCTTCCAATCCAGTTCAATCCTCCTGAATACCTTTAGTATTCTATCCATCAGCACCAATCCAAGGCCTCTCCCAAAGCCACCAGACCGGCATGAAGGAACCCTCAAGCGCATTAGCACGCCCTCTTGAGTTCACATAACCACAGTATATGGAGACAAAAGGGTCACCCCATCCTTGAATGTACATCCAGAGAAATCTTAGGATCACATTCCCACGGTAGTTCAGAGTCCAAGCCCAAGATCCCCTTTGTGCCTCTCTACTCTTTAGGATTGAGGGATCCCACTTGATTTTCCATTCAATGAGAGCCAGTGGTGAGCACTTCTCCCCCATGAAGAGAGTAATAGGGCATCCCTCTTGGAGTAATCCCCACACCATCCTCGCCGAAGGGCAATAGCCTTCCCCCTTCCATTTGGTAAGGTTCATTTCTTCGCGCCCTCCACTGTTGTACCACGTCCTCTACCGATGAGACTTCTACCTTTTTTCCCTCCTCGACACCATGGGGAATGAAAGTCTCACATTCTCTGCCCTCTCCATATGCCATCATCTTCCTCATATCTCCTTAGCAAGGAAAAAGTGTGTGGCTTGCCGAATCTTTCACATTCCCTTGTTTCTAACACCGAGCATGACTCACGTGGGCTTAAAGATTTGTGATGGTCACGACGTCTGTACAATGAAGGATGTAGACAAAAACTACATGGGTTTTGATCCCTACCTCCTAAGCATGGCATGTAGGACACATCCCTGGGGTTTAATCCCAACTTGGGCCACCAACCAAATGTAATCCCCAACCATACCCCAACATGGGCTACCAATCACGACCTAGATAGGAAACTATCACGTGTAAGCCCTAACCTTCCAAAAATATCTACAATTTGATTCCCAACCAACTGGTATACGTAGGAAACCTCCATAAGGTGCAATCCCAATATCCAAGTCTGTTACCCACCTATCCTTATCATATTTTGTCCTCATTCCCCTAGCAAGACCATACCTAGGCCGAGGAAAGCATTTCCCTAGGGTCCTCTGGGCCGCTTCAGCGTAAGTCCTGCACCAACCTTGATTAGGCACATGTCTCCTAGACATCCTAGACGCATGACATTAAACTTTATGGCTAGTTCATTGTCACCTGACCATAACAAGTGATGGTTCCATTATGTGTCACTAAAATATGTGTATCCTGATTCCCCTCACAAGGATACATTGGAAGCCCATATTACTGGTTTGATATAGAAGCTGAAGTCACTCTCTATCGCCCCTGGCTGAAAATAAACTCTATAGCGCCCAATTATAAGGCTCGAGACCAGTAATGTCTAAAAATACTCAAAATTCACCAGGATCACTAATCCAATGAGGTATGGTAAACCTTGGATGTAGAAGGTTCTAAATCCCTACATATACATGTGACTTTCAACCCAGGGGTAATCCGTTGATACTATTCTTGGGGATAAAACAAAGATTTTCTATCATATGAACACATCTTAAATCTATAAGAGAGTCCCAGAATAAGAAATAATTCCCCCCAAAATGGTGACATGAGCCCGACTTCCCATCCTCTTGACCAATGTGAGTTCTTAAGTGTCGTTGGCCATATCACCCAATGAGCGCCTACCTTGGGAATGCTGGTCCATGGATCATTGGATAAATGAACCATTGGCCATCTTTGGCTCTGTGGATAAACCAGTTGGAGACTAGGTGAAGCCATGAAGATATAGAACCTGATAGAAATGATTAAACATCACTAACTCCCTCTAATAAGACACGGGAACTGATCAGGTCCTCTCGCCGTGAAACAAAAATGGTGAACCTGATGTGAATCTTTAACCAGCATGAAGGATTTACCATTATATAAAACTCTTTATAACAATAAATTGATGATTAATATTTGACAAACCATTTTGTTCGTTCTCCAATCAAAATAAAAATGGAATTAGTCATGAGCCTTCAATCGAGGTGGTGAAATAATCCCAATTTGCGCTCCATTTTATGCTCAAAAGGAGGGACAAGAAAGGTAATTAATTAGGCAAGGGATTATGAGATGCTACATTGTAGAGTTTTGCAGTTTGTATTTTCCAAATGTTTTAAAGGTACACAAAACAAATCTTCCTTTAATCCAATGGAATTTCAAAGGAATTTACATACACACATGATGATCAACGTGAACACTAGGCCTCTCAATCGGTAGAGGACCCCGTCGCCCACCCAATGTCTTCAACACTGGGTCTCAGATGCACTGATCCAAGAGTACCATTTGAAATATTCTCTCCCGACTATGTAGGTGGCTATTTACTCCTTCCAATTAGATAAGTCCTATCAGCTGCCTACCCAGCAGCGACCGAGGGAGAAGATCCAGGCGGCCCTTATAGTCTTCTCGAACCATTTCAGGAGCTTTTCCCCATAACAAGACAATGAATGCCTCCCTTATCTTATAAAGGTGGATGAGGTCGATGTTAAAAAATTCATCCTTGTCGGAATGAGGTTTTTCTCTAAGGCCCTCATTGGAAGACTTCACCGCAACTACGTCGCGACCTCGTATCCTCACCCTGAAGAGAATACCACCTCGGGGGTCCACACCCACGCTCTCTGAGCTCTGGCCCCTCAGACCACCTGCCTAGGGAGACGAACATACAACCAGGAATAGGTCATCACCATTATTCCCAAGGAAGAACTCCAATGATCACACATGAAGATATATCACGGGAAGACCCATGCACCTGTTCACTTTTCCAAAGCCAGTCATCCCTACATGGCAGCAACATACGAGCAGGTGTACATCCCCATCGATCCTCATCATGACTGTCTCCCATACAAGATGACACCTACTAGGAATACACCATTTCCTACCCAGGATCATGAATCCCACCAACCAAACGTGGTGGAAATTCAGCACTTGTAGGACCAGCTCCTCACAAATTCTCCAAAATCCCGCTAACCCGGTATGGTGGTTATCAACAGGTAGTCACATCTCCCTGCCAACAGAAGCCACCGACTCGATATAGTAGCACACCAACATATACAGTGCAAACTCCTTGTGGATGCAAGTAAAGTCCTTCATCCCAATGTGGCGACAAACCGAGAAGTAAGATAGCATGTCCTAGAATAGGGGAAAGATTGTTAACTAGCCCCGACACAGGATAATCATCAGTATCCATTGACCACTGGAGGAACGGAATAGGACATTCCTACTCCAACATTGGAATTGTCCCTCATACCCATTATATCCAATGATGTATCTATACATATCCTGGAAGTGATGGACGAGAAGGTATCGATCCTAGATCATATCTTGCAGACATTACAGAATGTAATTTCATCTACGGCAACATCAAGGACTCGGGCCTGGGAGCCTTTCTCCCCAATTAAGGTGACTCATATAAGAGGCGAGATAGATACCTTGGAGTAGATCTTCATCCTTGCTTCCTCCCAGAAGGTTCGTCAGCTATACCCCCACGATACAAGGGAAACCTGGTAGATAATACTCAATTGTTCCAACTGAGGGACACCCTTCCATCAAAGTGGATTCTCCAGGGCAGACAAATATCCCTGCAAAAACTCAATATGTTCGCTGACATATCCCAGAAGAATCTCTGAACCCAAATAAACATGGACCTATAAGTGATGGTTGATATCAACAGTATAAGGTCTCCGCTGCCCGCAAGAGAGCGTCACGAATGCGCCGAAGGAAAATGGAAAATATAGAGTGGGTCCGTGACTCCACTCTGATGAATGATGGGGTTTTCACTACCTCCAAACACATCTCAATGGATCGAAATCCTACCAAACCATTACCATACTATGGGACCATCAATAGAAGTTGAAAAGGTCCTCCCCTCAATGTCACTACCAGCAGATCTGAAGGTATTCCCTAGAGCACACATGAGGGCCTCTCTCGTGGGAATATAATGATCGATCACGAGAGTTATTCTTTTGATGGGAGTCACGAAAGCCCTCTTCATGACCAGAAGATTGAGCAGTAAGAAGGTCCTCCACTTTTTTTGTACTTCCTTGATGGTCCTCCCCAGGTCTTACACTGCAAACACTCTCCATGCGGTGGGACCAAAGATTACGATGGTGGTCCTCGCCATCATAGTCGCAATTGCGGAGGTCCTCCCTATAGTGACTTCTCATCACAACAACAAGGTCCTCCCCTTGTTGTGGCCTTCCCTATAGGTCCTTCCAAGGGTTATGTTTCAACTATATTTCACGTAGCCAGGAATCATATTATGGTGGTAGTCCTCGCCACTGTAATAGAGGAGGTCCTCCCCGCAGTGTTGTCAAAAAATTAGATTGCCCTCCCCTCATTGTGGTACATTCTGAAGTCCCTCCCTATGGTGTTCCCCAAAAATATTCTCTCTGGGATATCTATGATGGTATTCCATTCCATAATGAAATCTATGATGGTATTCCTCACTATCATGGCTGCCATTGTGAAGGTCCTCCCCGCAATGGCCTAAAGAAAAAAGAGTGTCCTCCCCTTGTAGCAGTGTGTTCTGAAGACCCTCCCCAAGATGCACACTGAACATAAAACCTTGACGGTCATCCTCAACATGATAAAAGTTGTTTCAAAGGCCCTCCCCATAATGACACTATGAATCCAGAAGGTCCTCACCTTGTTTCAGTTCTCCCTGAAGGTCCTCCCCAGGGTACACACTAATAAATTACTCTGTGCAGTGAGGTGCCATGCGGTAATGGTATTCCTCACCATTACAACATAGATAGAGGAGATCCTCCCCTCAAAGACAACAAGTAATGAGAAGGCCCTCCCCTCGTTGCGGTACATTCTAAAGTCCCTCTCCGGTGTATACCCTACAGGTTTTCTCCCTACAACAACAATGGTGGTAATTCTCTCCAACATGACAACCATTGCGAAGGCCCTCTCAATAATGGCCTTGAATATCATGAAAGTCCTCCCCTTGCTACAGCCCACTCTAAAGTTCATCCATAGGGTATGAACTATAGAATTATTTTTTGCAGTCGGAATTCAAGATTCGATGGTAGTCCTCACCACAACAGCACCAACTACAGGGGTCCTTCCCCTTGTGACATATAATAATTACCAGAAGGTACTCCCTCTTCCGAATCAAGTATATAAAATCCTTCATATACTAAGGCCCTCAGAAGGAGGGAATTGAGAATGTCAGATTCCCAGTAATCTATCATCTACATCCTTTCTCAATCAAGAGACGGTATG
Organism: Viscum album; assembly: GCA_963277665.1. Classification (NCBI taxonomy): domain Eukaryota; kingdom Viridiplantae; phylum Streptophyta; class Magnoliopsida; order Santalales; family Viscaceae; genus Viscum; species Viscum album. Next base: position 1,100,150,354 of record OY728162.1, on the reverse strand, counting down.
GTACCACGTTCATCCTTTGAGCCACCCAGGAGCCTCCCACATAATGATTCGATCCCTACCAGCCCCACTACCTCCGATCATACTATGAAGGAGCATCCCAGCTGGGTTCATCATGTAGAGGAATCACTGGTGGAGGCACATGATGATGTGTTTCACCTGAGGAAATGGTTGGACAAGGATGATATACCAATAATTTTTCGGCCCATGACCACCTCTCAGTTCGACATTCCTAGAGGGTTGTCAGAAGAAAGCTTATATGACAGCTTCTCTAATATATAGAAAACCCTTCGCTAGTTGAAATTAATCTTCCTACCATATGAAGGGTATGTAGATCATTCCATGGAGATAGGTTATCTAATGCGTCACATTGACATGGAATCCATTCCTTCAGCGTGACAACTATGATCAGAGAGGCGTAACAGGGACCTTAAGTTAACCTGCCTCTATACACTACACCAATTGAGTCACCTTACTGATGATTCTATGGCAGGAGTTCATATCCGAGGATGGGGAGAACATGGAGTTATGTATTTCAATCTGCTTTCCTTTCAGCAGAACCTGTTCTTCATAAGGTATTGTAATGACATCACTTCAAGATGACAATCAAATGAAGTTCTTATTCAGGTGAGGTGACACACCCGACAGAAACAGGCCTTGAGTAAGTCCCAAAAGCGTCGGGCCCGACAAGATCAATCCATTCATGAACTCATAGACCAGGCTACCAAAAACATTTGGCAGGATTCTCATGTAATAAAATCCAATCAGTGATTAGTGATTTCCAACCTAGAGGGGATTAATTAATAGGTGAACTAAACACCAAGTCCAGCTCACCCTCGAATGGGAGCACGTGAGATTTGGTAGAAATCGATAGAAGCAGCAGCAGCCGCAATACAGGACCAACCCTAGCCTGCAGAGCTGGGGGGGTTTTTAAAAACAAATTCCCCCATAATACCAACAAAATGTAAAGAGGCACAATGCCCATGGAATGGATCCAACCCCATCTCCTAGGGCTAGGGGCATTTTTTCCTCAAGAACAACCTCCCCCATGAGAATCAGTATTCTCTTGTTTGGGGAGGATAGTAAGAATATTAGGTTCATGTAATATATCATCCTTTGAAACATCGTCTCTTCCAAGAGGGAGTCATACCATAAGGTCGCACTAAGGATCCTTACACGTCACCCTTCATTAAGAGACCTGAAGAAAATCTCGAGACAGAAGGGGGAACCAATATGAGGCACGGAAGGTCCTCTTCCTACTTGGAAGATGACACCTCGTCCACCATGTAGTACACATATTACAATATCATAGATTTTAAACCCACAGATGACACTAAAAATGATGAAGATATGTATGGATCGGGAGAATATGGTTTTGTTCAAGTTTTGATTTACAGTGAGCCAGCAAGCGTGTACACCTGGAACCGGAGGGCCACCCCGAACCTGGCCACTCAAGAAAATCCTCTTCCACTTCCCCTGTGATATACTAATAGAGATAATAAAAAAGTCCAGATTGTCCTCCACCCATCTCCCTCTCTCAAAATAAACGAGACTCTCAAGCTCGAAGAGAGGTTTACTCGACAGGAGGAAATGAAGGAATTAAGGCAGATTTGGACCGAGCTAGTGCAGAGGAACTGTCCTGCCAAATAAGTTCCCCCAGATGAGTCACAATACAAATATACAACATGTACGCCTCAACAATAATGGTTTTCACTGGAAAACGAAACAAGGTCAGGGCCCCCATTCAGCACAACACTTGGCCCGTCCAACTACCTATACTTGGATTTAGAAGCATACCAAGACTTCCCTCCAGTCTGGAAGCAACCAGAGTGAGCACATCTAAATCCTATGAAGGTACCCCCGATGGAATATACACCTCAGGTACCAGCAAATCCATCACCTCTAGTAGTAATCCTTGCTATACCCGTTTGGGATCAGGCCCGACATGATGTAAACTAGGGTCTCGCTAACACCATCAAAGCACAGACAGCTCGATTGGAAGTAATGGAAGACCGGAGCGCTCTGATACAACCAAAGTGAAAGACTTACCTGGACAGGGTGAGAAACATTCCACCTCCAATGAATTTTGTTAACCCTTAATTCCCTATATTCAATGGCTCAGGTGACCTAGAACAACATTTGATGCACTATGTGTCTTATTGCGACCCTATGATGGGAACTCCAGAACAACAAGAAGAAGTGAAAATCAGATGCTTCATGCGAACCTTACAAGGTTCGGCCTTCGTTTGGTATACACGTTTTCCAGATCATTCAATAAATAGATGGGAGGATCTTTGGCAGCAATTCCAATTCCACTTCAGCTCAATGTTTCCCAAGACGATGTTTAGTGACCTCATGAATTGCAAATAGAGGGAGAATGAGAGGGTCTTATACTTCATCTCCATATGGAAGTGGCTGACCAACTCAATCAATAGGCCACTACCCTAGGACAAGATGATTTCTATATGCATCAAAAACCTTCGAGATGAGATGTGAACAACACTCATACTAATGAGATGCACTACCAGATTAATAGATTTCTCTGTTATGGCCTAGAGAATCAAAGACTCTTTACAGCGGACTATCCTCAAGTCTCGAATAGCCTCACAAGATCTTACAAAGTGATAAAGTAGAGCTAAAGAATCTTCTGTCACACTCAAGCCAATCCACACACATATTCCACCACTTAGGCCTTCACCAAATCGCCAAGGGCCTCTTCGTATCAATTACTACCACGGCCCCAGCGAGACGATCATAGAGGACCTAGGAAAAACCAATTTGAGGAATGAAGGAATAGAGTTTACTTGTTCCAAGAGGACCAATACCATGGCTATTTCATAGCCACCATGAATTGCAATTTACTCAACTTACCAAATCCAAGAAATCCAGAAGAATTCGGCCTTAAAAACGGACCGTATTATTGTCCCTACCATTGGATGTTGGGACAGAATACTCAAGAATTATTCGTCTTCAAATACCTTCTACAAATTATGGTGGACTCAATGCAGGCCAAGCTAGGACCACCCCCAACACACATAGCATATTTTTCTACCACTGGCCCAGATGAGGGGGAGGAGTGGAGAAATTCATTAGAAAAAGGGTGAAGAAATTTGATGGTTGGATGACTAAAAAGATGGTCAACTGAGATCATGGCATACTCCAAGATCAATTGCATCAATCAGTTGCACCCACAACAGATCCTAATGCAACACTGTTATCATCCTCATCCTCACAACCCTTCAAAAACTGGTCATCCATGCAAAATCAGAGAGGGAAGAAACATGTACAAGAGGAGTAGTCTGTGACAGGTCCAAAGCTAGCCTTGACACTTTCAGATTTCATACCCTCATACTTGACACAATGGTCACTGAACCGCCAAACGACATCACTAGAGAAAGACAGCCATGAAATTATCTCAACGAACAATGAACTAATCTTCTGTTCCATCAACGTTGTCAATTTAATGGAACCATTCTCTGACGAAGATTATGTTTATGAACCCGAGTTCCCATCACCTGATAAAGGGACTGGAAGGAGGAATCACATAAGTAGGGGATACCAAGGTAGACATAGCCATTGCCAAAACCAACCCTATGGTTATTACCTAGATCAAACCATCAATATTGTGGAAACTAGTGGGAGATCACTTCAACAGACCCAACAGAAGTGAGAATATTCCCCTTCCTCCACGAGTAGTCACTCTAGCCCCATTATTCTATGGTACCCATCAAATGAGGAACAAGTGTCTAGTAGCCTAGGGAGCACATATAAACCAACCAAGTCATGTCCCCAGAACGCAGAAGCACCACGAACGCTTTCCCCTACAACTGATCCCTCCTCATATCATGCTCTAGCCCCTAAAGTGCCCATTAAAGAGCTCCAAAAAATGGAGAGGCATCGACCTATAGAGAAAAAGTATGATATCCTAAAATAGTTGGCCTCAGTACCATCCAATATATTAATCTTTGATGCCTTGAGTTTGTTAGAAGACTTCAAGGAGGCACTTATAGAAGACATGCTCAGCCCCCAGAAATTTCAGGTTGAAGTTGTTGCCGCCGAGATATATCGAATGGAGACTGGCCCGACTAAATGTAATGCAGTTATTTACGTCACAAATCAAGATGAATAATACACCATGAAAGGAAACATCAGACCTCTATATGTTTCTGTAATGTTGAATGATGTTGATGTATGGAAAGTCTTCATTGACAATGGCTTCATATTCAACCTTTTCCCACTACAAACACTTCGTAGGTTGGGATACAATGTGGTCAATCTGACACCCTTGGCCACAAAAATCTTGGGTTATGACAAGATTGAATAGAAGCCAATGGGAAAAATCAAGCTCAGAACCCATTTTGTTGACCTTGTGTCCCACTCAGAGTTCCTGGTGGTTCGAGAAAACACGACATTCAACACCCTATTAAAAAGGCCATGGCTACATCAACACATGGCCATTCCTTCCTCCTACCACCAGTGTATCAAATATTTCGCCAATGGACAAGGTGGGACATTTCACACTAATAAGGCCCAATTCAATATCTCTGAGTATCATTACATCAATGGTGAATTTTATGGTCAAAAGGGGAAGACATCTACCATCGATGGTATTGATTGGGTCCCCGGCCCAAACTATCTAGAAATGGTTCTTAATGACCCCCTCAAGCAGCTTGGTGAAGAGTACGGGTTGCCCATCAACCATGTTGAGATAAGGGATCCGATTCCAAATGTGTATTCATCTATTGTCATGATCTCAGTCACGACAGCCAAGTCTGACAAAGCAGAAGCAACTGATGACCCTCAATCTAAGGAAGAACGCTTAAGAAAGGGTGCACATGCCCCATCCTTGGAATCTCAAGTTATCCATGCTTCACTCTCTGAAGCAGCATAAGGACAAGACACGTGTCACCCCCATTTCTCTTCCTCTCTAGAGGTTTCCACACAACCAATTGAGTTAGAGGAAGTCACTTCTTCCACATAGCGCCCATACAACATCTTTCCTCTGAGCTCTGGAGAGCCCAAATCAAGAGTTCTCTCTCCGTTAGAAGGGGAAGAGGAGGAGGATTTGGGGGAAGAATAGGAAGAGGATCTTTGAAATTCCACTCTTAAATTCAAAGAGGGTACCTCTACCACTGTTGATGAACTCAGGGAAATAAACTTTGGTACTGAAGAAGACCTGAGACCCACTCTCATTAGTGAAACCATGTCTTTCGAGAAACAAGAGATATACACCTCATTCTGGAGGCAACATTGATATGTTTTTGACTGGAATTTCACAAAAATTTCATGACTCGATACTGAGGTGGATATGCTCTACCTAGGCCTTCCAGAAGATCATCGAGGCTATAAGAATGCCACAAAAAGGACGCACCCCCACACATGCGGCCAAGATAGAGGCTGAAGTCGATAATATCATCAAAGAAAAATTCATTTGGGAGGTCTGATATCCCATCTTGTTTTTCAAAATAGTCCCCATCAAAAAAACGGACATATCCTCTTCAACATAGATTTTAGATATATCAATTGGCATTGCCTGATAGTTGATTTCTTGGTCCCAATCACTGAACTATTGATTAATGTGATGGCTGGAAATGAGGATCTCTATTTCTTATAAGGTTATTCTGGATATAATCAAATCGGAATGGTATGAGGAGATGAAGAATCCACTACCTTTGGGGGCCCCGGGGACTATTTTTCTACAAGATCATTCCCTTTGGTCTGAAAAATGCTGGCGCCACATATCAACATGCCATGGATTGCATTTTCAAACCATTCCAAGGGAATCTTGTCGAATTTTATGTTGATGAAATGGTGGTCAAATCACCACAGTTCTCAGATAAACTATCATCCCATAAAACCATATTTATTAAACTTCAGCAACATAGCCTGAATATGAACAATCTGAAATGAACCTTCAGGGTTACTTCAGGGAAATTTCTCATCTTCCTCATACGCTATCGTGGCATCGAAATCAACCCTGAGAAGACAAAGTATATCCTAGGTTTTCCACCTCCCTGTAACCTCACTGAGCTGCGATGACTCCAAGGACACTTGGCCTATATTAGGAGTTTTATAGCCAACCTCATAGAAAAATGTCTTCCCTTTACAAGATTGATGAAGAAGGGAGTTACTTACCAAAGGACAGATGATTTACAAGAGGCATTTGATAGCCTCAAGAAGTACCTATTAAGTCCACCGGTTATCATGCCACTAGTTGAATGAAGGCCTCTTATCCTGTATGTGACAGCCTTAGAGTGGTCACTACGAGCCTTACACATGCAGAAGAATGACACTGGTAGTAAAAAAACCATTATTATATCATCCAAACAATGATTGATGTTGAGACACAGTATTCAAATATCAAGAATAGCTATTTAGATATGGTATTTTTGGTCAAGAAGTTGCGACATTATAAATAACATCATGAAGTCGATCTGATCTCATGCAGTAATATGTTGAAGTACATCCTCAACCATCCAATGATGACTGGACACCAAATCCAACGGGTAGTCATCTTGCAATAGTTTTACATCTGGTTTGTGCCTTAGAAATCTATCAAGGTCCAAGCATTGGAAGATTTTCTAGAAGATAATCCCTTGACAGAGACCGCCACATCAGAAGTTGAACTCCCAGATGAAGACATCTTCTTTGTGCAAAAGGATTCCCAAATGTGGGAAATGTACTTTGACGGTGCATCCAGAAGCCTGGAAGGTAAAAGAATAGAAGACCCCATGTTTAACAAATAGGGGCTAGGAATCATACCCATATCCCCAGAGGAGGCTGTTTTTCCATATTCCTTCCTCTTGTTATAAGGATGTCCAAACAATGAAGCTGAATAATAGGCCCTCATTTCAGGTCTAGATCTCTCACTCTAGGAAAAAGTGAATCACCTTAAAGTAAAAGGAAACTCAGAACTAGTCATTAAACATTTCAATGTTGACTATGCAATAAAAAAGGATGAGTTGATCCCCATGTTCAACCACGTCCGAGGGTTAATGGCGGATTTCCCCATAGAACCGACATTGAACTATGTTCCCCTGTCTCAGAATTCCCAGGATGATTTGTTAGCCAATGCGGCCACAACCCTAGCTGACCCACACCAGAATGAAATAGTTATCATTATTTCTCTATGTCAAATGGTCTTGTCATTTGTCCAAACTAATGCGAAAGAAATTGAGGAAGTCAGCCTTGTCCCTTGCCATATTCTCATACTATCGGCTAAATGATCCCCATTACAAACTACCTTCAGAGGGGAGAACATCCATTATACATGGCTAAAAGAGAGAAAATATGGGGAAGGGAAGCCAAGCGGGTCTTATATGGTAGCAGAAGCTAGCAGAAGTTCCTCTACAAGAGAGGCCTTGATGGAGTCCTTATTAGACGCATTGATGGAGAATAGATGATGTTATTAATATTTTCATGACTTATTATATTCCCTCTTTACTGATTTTATATGAAACGTGCATAATTTGTGTGAAATATTAATGTTTTAATATTAAGTATAATTTTTGAGCATTTTTAGAAGTATTCCAATTAAGTCAGTTTAATGTTTTAATAATAACTATCACTATACTAATTCATATTGTGTGGTTATTGTTTTGTACGATTCTACCTTCAATATACAACATTTCATTAGAAGGTGACATGAGCCAATTCTGCCATTTGAAGGGTCATATGGTCTTCACAAACAAGACCAAAGAATCTGTGAACAAACTGGACCGGACTAAAAGATTGATTTACTGGGATCAATCCAGAATTCCAATAACATTTACTCTACACTATAATTCGGGGGACACTACATGTCATCTTGGATAAAAATATCAAGGCCCAAATCTAAGTACAAGGGGCTCAAATGAAGCTTTTAAGTCCAGCCAACCATTCTTGCCGAGAATTAAAATCTCTATAGTATGAATGACATATATCATGATGTAAGCATCAAATAGAGCTTAGATTTTTCAATGTGAAATAGGAGATATAGTAGCCCAACTTTGTTGAAGAACACATTCGGATTGGAAGGCATCTTCATATTCAAAAACCCTTTCACATTCTGGACTTCAAAAAGAATGGATTGAAATGGACAGTTTTACTTTTTTTAATAAACCGGCCATAACTATTAATCCTTAAGTCCAAAGGAATCCAAATTTTGAGAGTAGTCGTCCAAATTTATTATATACAACTTTGAAGAAGGAGATTGCTCGAGATTCGGCTATCTTGATGTCCATATCCACGTGGAGGGATATTTCTGGAATGTAAACAGTCCACCACCTTGGGCTATAAATACATCCCCTCCTCTCCTTTCAAAAGGGTTGGCATTTCAGAAGATAGGAGAACATATTGGCACGACCAAGGCCTTGCCAAAATCTTGGTAGGATCTTCCATACTCAAGTTTTCACTTGGGAGACCTTTCCTCCTCTCTTTGTTTTCACTAAATTTCGTGTTCTTCATTTTTGTAATTTTGTAAGTCTCTTTCTTTGTAATTCTGTTTTAATGCAAGTAACTTATTCAATATCTCTTATTCTCATCTACCTTATGTAGTTTAATATTTATGTTCATAAAATAGTTTAAATTCAGTTGAATATCCTTCCCTTATTTTTCTTCCTCATTCAATCAAAAATCTGTTTTTAATTATCATCATTGTTCGTGTGTGTGTGTGTGTTTGACGTACCACTCTTTTCTAATCCCTTTCTTTTTCTTCTATTCTTAATTTATCATCATAATTATTATAACCATAATATTAAACACCCAAATGTATGAGTAAATATCTCATTGGGGTGATTCAAAATTTAGGGATGTTAAGTGATTGCGAGTATTTTCTCGATGAGTATTCGTTTATTTAACATTGTGTATGTTGGACTTAATATGTCATGGATTAATGAAATCTTTTTTTTAGAATGAGGTTTCCATGGATTATTCGAACCATAAATACACTACCATAAACAAGTACTGATTGATTTTATAATCCTACTTAAGTTAAGGCTTGGATTAAAGCTTTAACACTTAGGAATTGTAATCGACATCAACTTGTGAAGTGGGTGTTAATTTAAATGAAATATAAAGCATATCTCAAGGATATCACAAGCTTGACTACCTAATAATAAACTCACCCCAATATTTATAAATTTTTTAAATCAAAAATCATACATAAATTATTTCATATGATCTGCAAAAAAACACCCAATCAGAATACAATCAACTAAAAACAAACGACTATTTCAATGTATCATCGTCGAGGATTCGACCCGAGTGCTGCTATACACATTAGCAGAGAACCGGAACTTTGACCGGTCGATAGGTGACAATCGGCCATGCATTTTAAATGTCTCCATTGCCGAGGATGGTTCTTTAAGTTGTCATTATTTTCTGGTTATTGTCAAAAAAACCATAAAAACAAAATTTTAAAAAAAAATTGAAAAAAAATCACAAAGAAAACCCCGTTTTCTCATAAAAATCATAAACTGAAAAAAATACAACGACAAACCTGTCTTCCTGTTTCTTCCAAAATCTCTTTGAATGCCCCGTATCCTTCCAAAAAATCCCTTAGATTTGTTTGACCATGAAATTGAGTGAACACTTCGCCAACTTAGGAGGAACATAAGAGACAATCAAATAATTCAAGAACCAGTCCTTGTCCAACCAATTGAATTAGATATGGCCAATCCTAGGGAACAAACACTTAAAGAACTCGCTGCCCCTGATATGAATTACCAACCTCTTGGTATTAAATATCCAAAAATATAGAGGCTGACTTTGAACTCAAATCGGGTTTGATTCATCTTCTCCCTCATTTCCACGGGCTAGCCGGTGAGGATCCACATCTTCACCTTAAAGAGTTCCAAGTAGTGTGCTATGCCATGAAGCCTCAAGGGGTTTCGGAAGAACAAATTAAACTCCGAGCCTTACCTTTCTCCCTAGATGACACTGCTATGTCATGGCTCTACTACCTTCCTCATGGTTCCATAACTACATGGAATGACATGAAGCGACTATTCTTAGAGAAATTCTTTCCTGCTTCTCGTACTGCTTATATCCGAAAGGAAATAAGTGGTATCCGTCAATTCCCAATTGAATCACTCCATGAGTACTGGGAGAGGTTCAAAAAACATGTTTCAACTTTCCCACACAACCAAATTTCTGACCAACTCTTGATCCAATACTTCTATGAGGGGTTATTGGCTATGGAGAGAACTCTCATAGATGACGCAAGTGGCGGTGCTCTTGTTGATAAAACTCCTGTAGCTGCAAGAGATCTCATAAGTAACATGGCTAAAAACAAACAACAATTCCATACTCAAGAACATGATCAAGTCAAACAAGACCAAGATAATCAATCAATTGAGTCGAACAAAATGACCGAGTGGATGAGTGAACTTACAGGTCTTGTGTGACAGCTAGCTATGGCTACCAAATCCCCAACCTCGTCTTCTCCGCAATCAATGTTTCCTGGACCAGTCAAAAACTATGGAATCTATAACTCTCCATATCATCCAACTGACACTTGTCCTCAACTTCAAGAGGATCAATCCATTTCATCTGGACCAATGGATCTCAATGCATCATATGCTCAGCGGAACACCAATCCTCAACTATCAGGTCAGTTTTTTAGAAACTTCAACCAACCTCACTCTGAGCCCTTCTCCCCTAACTTTAACCAAGTATTGAGGTATGGTAACCCCATGTCTCACCCCTCTCAATTCCCTCCTCAAAACCCAAACCAGTTCCAATATGAATAAGGTGGTGGTAATTTCCATCAACCTTATCCTTTTGTTCCTCAACCTCAAAGGAACAATCCTCCTCCTGGATTCCATTATCCTAGTGAGCCTTCCCAATTCCAAAACCAATATAATCTCTTTCCCAAGAACCAAAATCAAGGCAATCCCAATCCAGGACAAGCCTCTTCTTCCACGAAACCATGGGAAAGTGTTGTTGAAGATCTTGCCTCCTTCACCCGTTTAGGTCTTAAGAACATTGAAACCCAAATTGGTAAACTTGCATCCCAACTTAGTCAGCAGCAACCATCCATTTCTTCCCAACTTCCAGCTCAACCATTACCCAACCCCAAGGGTAATGTAAGTGCAATTTCCCTTAGACCAGGAAAGAAAATTTCTATGCATTAAGATAAATCCTCAAACCCTCCTTTGAATGTTGACCTAGAAAACTAAAATAAAAAGAAACTTTTAAAGGAACCTGAAACCATTGCCTCGCGTCCTTCCATTCCACTTAGGAATCCAATTCCTCTTCTACAAGCTGTCTCTAAGCCAATGAAGTCCTTCGAACCTGATCCTAAAATGCTCGACATGTTTAAAAGTGTTGAAGTCAATATTACCCTCTTAGATTCCATAAAACAAATTCCTAAGTATGCCATGTTTCTTAAGGAGTTCTGTACCCACAAGAGGCAACTTAGGACCTTTTAAAATGTTTCCACTAAGAAGTCTATTCCCATAAAGTGCAAAGATCCAAGGGCCTTTACGGTTCCATGCCAAATTGGATGTTCAAACTTTGATGATGCACTCATAGACCTAGGAGCCTCAATTAATGTCATGCCCAAATCCATACTCTCTAACTTTTGTCTATGTCCCATACATCCAACAAGTGTTGTCATTCAGTTAGCCAATCGAAGAACAGCCAGTCCTGAGGGAATAATTGAGGATGTCCTTGTTGGAGTAAATGATCTTATCTTCCCAGCTGACTTCTATGTCCTTGACATGGAAGGTGAGACAACTTCTTGCGAATCTCCTCTGATTCTAGGAAGACCATTCCTTATGACATCTAAAACCAAAATTGATGTCCATGCTGGCATCTTATCCATGGAATTTGGTGACCAAATGGTCATGTTCAATATTTTTTAATCCATGTGATACCCATTAGAGAATCAATCCGTATTCTCTATCCATGTTTTTGAAACTCCCTCTGAGAGTGTGTTGAATCCTAATCCATCATGTTCTTCCTGTTTTACTAATAGTGGAGTTTGTGAATATTGCATCCTCATTAACCAAGTGATTAATGGTGAAATTGATGTTGATATTACAAATGCAAACTCCATTGATCTAAAGGATATTGAAAAATCTTTGGAATCTCATCTCACCTCTGACCTCCAATGCTCCAACATGGATGGTAATGAGGAAAATGAACTTGAATGCTCATTTGTTGATTCCGATCAGATTATCCTACATTCATCCTTTCCTATCCATGATTCTGAAAATTATGTTATATGTGAAGTGAAACTTGAACCAATGTGTTTATATTGTCCTAATGGTAGTGATGTTTGTGATATTGGTACCCTAATTAATAAAGTGATCAGTAGTGAGGTTGAAATTGACCATTCTATGGAAAACAACATTGAAATAAAGGATATTGAAAATTTTATTCAGTCATATGACTCCACTGATTCTCATTACTCTACATCGGTAAGTGATGAAATAAATGAGTCAAAAACAATTGGGATCTCATACTCTGCTTTTGTGTTATCTGATCCTTACATAAATGAACCATCAGAATTGAGCCATCTTCCTGAATTTACAAGAATAGAAAACCATCACTTTGTGGATAAAATAAATCCTTAGGTTGAAGACCAAAGTGAGGATTGAAATATTCTCATTCCAACCCCATTTAATTGTAAGCACACCAACAAGGATGGGAAAAAATTATCCAATGAATCATCAGGCCTCCCAAAGAAAAAGTTTTTCTGGAAGCACACTGGAGTTGAGAAAATACGATGGCCACCATCAGACTATGGGTAGTCCACTGCAATTGTCCAGCTGTAGACAAATAAATGCAGCGCTTCTTGGGAGGAAACCCATGATTTCTTTTACTTTTATGAAATTTAAATTTCTTTTTAGTTTTTCATTAGATGAATAATGAATTTTCTTTTTCAGGTAACTTCCCACTATCCTGGATCAACATCGACTTCCACTGGCTCCCCAACTTCTATAGCCGACCTACCTCTAGATGGAAAAGGCGACCCGCCAAATCCAAACTAGGGGGCACCTCTTTACCTTTAACTCTCTCTCTATCTCTTCATCTCTCTACCTCTTTCTTCTTTTTCCTCTCTCTTTAATTTTTTTACCACTTTCTTTTTCAAAACCTTTCTTTTTTAATTTCTCTTTTTTGTGGTTGTATCTTTATAAAATATATATATATATATATATAAACCATAAAAAGTAAAAAAATCAAAAAAAATACAATTACTTAAAAAATACAAAAAAAAAGAGTCATGCTTACTCAACATCGAGTTTTGAAATTTTGTCCAACCATTTTGGGGAGTTAACAGACATGTTTTCATCTCAAATTTTTTTTATTTTCATCATGAAATTGGATATAAAATTTTGTGTCAAAATTAACAAATTTTGAATACTCAATTTTTGATTTGGAAACTGCTTTTTCCAAACTGTGAGGAACAACATTTGCTTTCATGCTAAGGCCACCTATGGTCATCTTTTAAAAATGTGTGTTTTCACCCCCATTTGTGAGTCTTGAGTTTGTGGACCTTCGAGCTGAATTTCCTACCTTAGTGTCTATTAATATGATAGAGGCATTTTCTGAACCACATGAGAATCACAATAGCCAAATTGCCTCCCATTTCCCTTACATTAATCCTTCTTTTAAAAGCCCCTTAGAGACTATGAAAACCTTTTCTTTGATAGCCACATTACAATCCCAATACCTTTTCCAACCCAATATCAACATGTATTTTCATTGCATAATATTTTTTTTGAAATTTAAGTGCGGGGGGGGGGGAATGGATTTCATTTTTGGGTATCATTTCCTTACTTTATGGTGTGTTATCATATGCTTGAGGACAAGCATCCATTTCAATGTGGGGGATATGTTTTCATTAAGGGTGTTTTGGGGAATGTAATGAACTTCCATTTATGTAATTTTGTAAATGTTCTTGACAAGTGTTCAAAAAAATGATGAAAAAAAAATCAAAAAAATCAAAGAAAATGAAAAAATGGGTTGTGTCTTGGGTAGGTCAAAAATCACTCTTCCTCAACCTTTGATCTTGTTATAAATATTAAAATTAGTGTCATGAGGAGACCAATAATGGGTTGGGTAATGAGTGTGAGATCTTTTCCAAGTTCAACTTTCGAAAAAACAAAGAAAAAATGGAGAAGAAAAAAAAGAACACTTGCATTATATTTTTATTGGGAGAAGTTTTGTGTTTTTTAAATATTTCATCTTCTCATTACCTTTATATTTTATTCCTCTATTATGTCTTTCTTCACACAATCATTCTCTTGTAAATATGTGTTTTCATTTCCTTCCATGTTTTATTTTTTAAAAAAATGTGCATTTCTTTTTCTATGATGGTATTTTAACCCTCTTATTCTCTCTCTTGGACATTATATTCCTACCATCCCCTAGCCACAGAAAAACCCCTTAAAAAGACCACATGATTCTTGTGCACTTTGGATAGGGATTTAAAGCTGAGAGCTCTTTTCAAACTCTAAGATTTTCACTTTTGGTTGGTGAAAGAGTGAACCTCCACAAATAAATTTTATCATCTTCAGATGTGTGAGTTTTAAGTGTCCACATCTTACATTTCTAAATTTGAGCATTAAAAAATGAATTAGTTTTGGAACATTGTTTCTATAACAACTTGTTGTGGAATTCAAAACGGATGAGTGAAATAGTCTAAACCTCCCCTGATTGGAGAAAACGAAAATTTTAAAGTCTGTTGGTGAGTAAAAATGATTTTGTCATGTTTTTATATTTGCTGCACATGAGGACATGCACAAAACTAAGTGTGAGGGAGTTGATGTTATTATTATTTTTATGACTTATTATATTCCCTCTTTACTTATTTTATATTAAATGTGCATAATTTGTGTGAAATATTAATGTTTTAATATTAAGTATAATTTTTGAGCATTTTTAGAAGTAGTCCAATTGAGTCTGTTTAGTTTTTTCATAATAACTATCACTATACTGATCCAAATTGTGTGGTTATTATTTTTTAGGATTATAATTTAAATATAAAACATTTCATTAGAAGGTGACATGATCCAATTCTGCCATTTGAAGGGTCATATGGTCTTCACAAACAAAACCAAAGAATCTGTAAACAAACTGCACCAGCCTTGAAGATTGATTTACTGGGCTCAATACAGAAGTCCAAAAACATTAAATCTACACCATAATTCGTGGGACGCTACATTTCATCTTGGATAAAAATTTCATGGCCCAAATCTAAGTACAAAGGCCCCAAATGAAGCTTTTAAGTCCCGCCCACCATTCTGGCCGACAATTAAAATCAGTATAGTATGCATGACATATCTCATGATGTAAGCATCTAATCGAGATGAGATTTTTCAGTGTGAAAGAGGAGATATAGGAGGCCGGCTTTGTTGAAGAACACATTTCGATTGGAAGGAATCGTCATATTCAAAAACCCATTCACATTCTGGACTTCAAAAAGACTGGATTGAAATGACCAGTTTTACTTCGTTTAATCAAATGGCCATAACATTTGATCCTTAAGTCCAATGGACTACATATTTTGAGAGTAGTTGGACCAATTTAGTATCTACAACTTTGAAGAAGGAGATTGCTCGATATTTGGCTGTCTTGATGTCTATATCTTCGAGACAAGTGGAGGGATATTTCTAGAATGTAAACAGTCCACCACCTTGGGCTATAAATACATCCCCTCCTCTGCTTTCAAAATGGTTGGCATTTCAGAAGAGAGGAGAACATATTGGCATGACCAAGGCCTTTCCAAAGTATTTGGAGGATCTTCCATAATCACGTTTTCACTTGAGAGACATTTCCTCCTCTCTTTGTTTTCACTTAATTTCGTGTTCTTCGTTTTTGTAATTTTGTAAGTCTCTTTCATTGTAATTCTGTTTTAATGAAAGTTACTTATTCAAAATTTCTTATTCTCATCCACCTTCTGTAGTTTAAGATTTATGTTCTTAAAATAGTTTAAATTTAGTTGAATATCCTTCCCTTATTTTTCTTCCTCATTCAATCAAAAATCTTTTTTTAATTATCATCATTGTTCGTGTGTCTGTGTGTTCGACGTACCACTCTTTTCTAATCCCTTTCTTTTTCTTCTATTCTTAATTTATCATCATAATTATTACAACCATAATATTAAACACCCAAATGGATGAGTAAATATCTCATTGGGGTGAGTCAAAATTTTGGGATGTTAAGTGATTGAGAGTATTTTCTCAACGAGTCTTCATTTATTTAACATTATATATGTTGGACTTAATATGTCTTGGATTAATGACATATTTTGTTTAGCATGTGCTTTCTATGGATTATTGGAACAATAATTACACTAACATAAACAATTACTGATTGATTTTAGAATCCCAGTTAAGTTAAAGCTTTGATTAAAGCTTTAACACTTAGGAATTCAAATCGACATCAACTTTTGAAGTGGGTGTTAATTTAAATGAAATATAAAACAAATCTCAAGGATACCACAAGCTTAACTCCATAATAATAAAATCACCCCAATATTTATCAATTTGTTAAATAAAACATCATACATAAATTATTTCATATGCTCTGCAAAAAAAACCCCCCAATCAGAATACAATCAACTAAAAACAAACGACTATTTCAAAGTATCATCGCTGAGGATTCGACCCAAGTGTAGCTATACACATTAGCAGAGCACCGGAACTTTGACTGGTCGATAGGTGACAATCAGCTGGGCGTTTCAATAGACTATTGTCATCATTAATTAACTAAATGCTAGAGTGTGTGGAGCACATCAATCAGGATCCAAGCATTCTCATCATATTCGAAGGCGTGGATACTATTGGTCCACCCTGGAATGGGATTGTGAGAACTTTATCACAAAATTTCACTACTACCAATTTCATGCCAACTTCATTCATCAGTCCCCAGAGCTACTTCACCAATCTACGTACTCCTGGCCATTATCCATCTGGGAAATGGACGTCGGAGGATCATATCCTCCCACCATGGTCAAACAATTCAAAAATATTCTCACTGTGGCCAACTTCTTTTCCCAATGGTTAGAAGCTACACCCCTTAAGGACACCAGGGCAAGAAGCATTGTAAGCTTTGTGAAAACCAATATCATCACCAGATTTGGTGTCCCTCACACAATAATGATAGACAATGACACAAACTTCTACTCTGCCAAATTGGAGAAACTATATTAGGAACATGGTATCAGACCAACCATTCATCATGATACCATGTAGTGGCCAACCAACTGATAGATGCCTTCAACAAGACCTTGTCTAACATACATCAGAAAATAGTGGACACAGACAATAATTCATGGAAAAAAATATTCCTCACCTTGTGTAATTATCAAACCATAACTCACACCACTACCCAGGATACTCCATACTCATTAGTTTACAGAACGGGTGCAGTTCATCCCATTGATCTCCAATTACAGTCACTCCACATTTCCATTTGTGATCAACTATTCGATGATGAGAAAGCAGAAAAGTGACTTGATGAATTGGAGAGACTGGATGAGAAGCAGTTGCACACTTTGCATCACCAGAAAGTATATCAGAATCAGATTGCACGAGCATTCAATAAAAAGGTTTGTCTTCAGTCTTTCCTCGAAGGAGAATTGGTATTGGTCCTCCGGACCCTAATGATACCTAGAAAGAAGCCACTAAAGCTGGATCCAAAGTGGGAGGGACCATATTTCATACACAAGGTCTACTCTAATGAAGAATGTTCCCCGATCTCCAGGGATGGGAAGCTCACCACTACTCTTACCAAAGCGAGATTTCGGAATAAATATTTCGTGTAACCATAAGACTAGATATTGTCCGAGCTGTAGGAAATTAAACTATCATGCCCTGAATGTCCTTAATACAAGAAAATAAACTGTATAGTAGGGTGTCTTTATCGCATGACATTAAACTGCATGGTACTTCATCCCTCCAACATGCCAATAATATGTGTCATGTTGGTCCAAACTCTAGGACCAGAAACTAAGTACAAATAATCCTGGTATTATGACCTCAAACCTTCTAGGATTTCCCACCTGAGGTTCGTACCAGGGGCTCCCAGTCTCATTCATGTCATTTCTACTATAAAATCATAGTATGCGCCTCTGTTTGGAAGTGATTACTGCAGGTCTGATCTCTATGACCCCAAACTATGAGAAATATGTCCTTACTGCATGAAAATAAATTTCATAGTCAATCATTTGAGCTGCAGAACATGAAATTAAAAATTCCTCTCTTTCTTACCGCATGATGCTAAAATGCACAGAGATTGTTCTTACCACCTCACATTAAACTGCACGGATTTAAAAATTTTCCTCGTCCTTACTGCATGACATTAAACTGCACAGATTTAAAAATGCCCCTCGTCCTTATCGCAAAACATTAAACTATACGACACCCGTTTTTCACGTCGATTCACCACTGTCCATACCGCATGACGTCAAACTGCATGGAATCCCTTTTCACGTCAGTTCGACACCGTCCTTGCCGCATGACATTAAACTATACAAATTTAAAAATTCTCAATGTCCTTACCAAATGACGATAAACTACATGACAATCATCTTTACCCCACAATATTAAACTGCACGATACAAGTCATAATCCACTCAAGATACATGGTCAACCATGGATGGAACACTTCTTTTCACGTTTGGATGCATCCTTCCCATGCATCAAAACTCATGACTCGGATGACTGAAGATATTCATAATCACGCATGGCCATCAGAAGTGGAAGGTCATCGACCTGCAGATGCCTTTGCATGACTATGCATACCATTCCCTTAGTGGATCTACATATTGACTGCCCCTGGCCTATCTACCAAAGGCAAGTCTTCCTCAGGTGACACTCTTCCTAGCTCTGTATGCTTACCGGCTCTAGAGCCCTCATATCACATTTCCTGATCCAAAAATTTCTGGATCAATGGTGTACATTTTGGTCTCCTTTACATCCAAAGGATTCCAGGGTGTCTCTACCTGGTTATCTTACATATCCACCAATGGATCCTATGATGGTATGCATCCACAACATAACTCTAGAGTTTTTCTACTTAAACCCAACATAAAATCGCAATATGGATGTTTATCGTATGCTCGGACACATCTATCCCCATCTGCTAGACTCTATGTTATGAGAGATCCTGGATCTTCATTATCATTCATGGCCATCGGAAGTAGAAGTTCATCAACCTGTAGACACCTTTGCATGACTATGCATACCATGCCTTCAGCGGCTCTAAATATTAATCACCCCTGGCCCATCTACGAAAGGCAAGTCTTCCTCAGGTGACACTCTTCCTATATCCATACTCTTACTGTTCTCAGATACCTCACACCACATATCCTTATTTGAAAGACCCCAGTATTACAGTTTACACTTTCATCCCCCTTTCTGATTAGAGCATTCTAGATCATCCTAATTTGATTATACCATAAGTAATCGTAGCATCATCCATTAGTTTTCTGAACACTATGACCATTAAACTAAGATAAGATCATCCATTCCTCTCAACATTAAACTACACAGAATAAAAGTATTCCCTAGGAATAGGGTAAATCAGTGTAGGGAACTTCCTAAGCATCAAAGAAAACTGTGGCCTAATATCTCTAACATGACCAGACATACCATTTATGTACATCAGACTCTATGACCCGAATAATCATGGATCCCCATGAAACTCCAAGGCCATCAGACATGGAAGTTCATCGACCAATGGATACCATTTCATGACTATGCATACCATGCCCTCAGCGTCTTTGTATATTGATTTCCCCGTGCCCGTCTACCAAAGGAAAGTCATCCTCCAGGGACACACTTCCTACCCCCACATGCTCAATGGCCCTAGAGCCCTCATATCATTCCTCATGATTCAAGAGGCCATAGAATCACAGTTTACACTATATATATATCCTTTCCACGTCTTGGACATGTCAGGGTATTCAGACCCAGTTACATTCTAATCAAGAGTGACATTTGCAGCAGCATCCTTACCGCATGACGATAAAATGCATAGAGTGCGTCCTTACCACATTATGATAAACTGCACAGAGTGCGTCCTCACCGCACTGCGATAAACTGAAAAGTCCAAATATATCGACATTCGAGAATGTCCCCAGTTACAATAATTTATATATAAATAATTCCCCTCATCCTTATTGTGTGACATTAAACTACACAGAGACTGTTTTTACTACAAGATGTTAAACTTCACAGTATCTTAAAAAAATGGCCCTCCATCTTTCCCACATGATGTTAAACTACATGGTCTTGAAAGAACTCTTGACAGGTTCAGTCAGAAAGGGTGGATTCCCTCTCTTCCTCATTGCACAGGTCAGACCTGCATGGATCATCTTCTCACACCTGCGTGAGAGGGACAAATTCACCCATTCATAGGATATCTTAACCCAAAATGCCTCTCTCGTGTCTAGACACACCCTCCTCATCAATCATAATCTGTAACCAAAAAGAACCATACTCCCATAAACCTCCCCTTGTGGTCTTGAATCCCAACTTCCCTGGAGTTTCCCAACTATCGGGAGAATACAACCATTTACCTAAGGACACCTTTTCATAACTATGCATACATTTCCCTCAGTGGCTCTGCATATTGTTTCCCATAGTCCGTCTGCCAAAGGTAAGTCTTCCTTAGGAAATGCTTCTTTCTGAATGCCTCCTGGCCTCTGAGCCCTCATATCCGTCACGGGATTCAGAAACTCTCGTAGCTATAGTTTACAAACCTTTCCAAAATCAAATCTTAGTATGGTGAGACATTTATGGTTAAATTCAAGAGAACTAGGGAAAGCCATTCCATTTTGAAAGAATGTCCCAACTGCATGAATTTAAACTATGTTAATCTCCAACCCTCCTTCACGACATCCATGTATGTGTAGGAGTGTTCTCTTATCCATATCCATGATTTATATGGATTTCCCCAAACCCTTCAGACACCATGTCCCTTTTAAGCCACCACTAGTGGTTTCTATAGCATTCTTTGAGCCACCCCTGGGGGTCTTCGTAATCCAAACTTCCAAGAAGTTACTTGGCCATCAGAAATGGACAGTCATTGACTTAAGGACACATTTGTATGACTAAGCATACCATGACCTTATTGGCTCTGCATAATGAGGCCCATGGATCATCTACCAAAGGAAAGTATTCCTTAGGTGATGCTTTTCCTACCTCTATATGCCCATATGGATTTTATGCTCCATGTAATTCCCTACATACTATTCAAAATTGAGTGAACAATTCTACCATAAACTTATAAAAGGTATTAAGGAATCTAAAATCAGTAAAACCCTCATCGGGGCCCTCGCCCCACCATATTTGGTCAAAAATATTCAACCTAAAACATCAGTAATGATAGTCTTTTTTGTGAGACTTTAAACTGCTCACAGAAATAGGTATGAAACTCACCAAGACGAAAACCCACAAAGGCCATCTGGGGAAAAAGTCGAGTATCAGATTTCCAGGCCTATACCTTGTATGCCCTCGGAAAAACATTGGGCAATAAAAACTCAAGAGGCATAAAGCTTTTCAGGTCAAAAATCCACAAAGGGAGGCCTAAGAAAAAGCCATGTTGTGACCGCTAATCCCATGCTATGAAGGCTTAGGAAAAAATTAGTGTGTCATTAGAAGAGACAAAAATTTTGTACGGTTTTATTATAAAGCCCTAGAAATAGTCAAACTATGCTCACTAGATCCCAAGATCCAAGAAAAATTTAGAACTGGTTATTTTCATTTTAATCTGATTTTCCCAAATTATGATTAATTATGTTTCGGTGAATTGTTGTTCATAAAACTACTATTTCAATTAATTCATTTCATAGGATAAAATAATGGAAAATTATTGAGGAGAAGAATCTTCTATTCGGTTAGAAAAATGGTATGGAGGGAATTCACAACCTGGAGCCTCATTCGACAGGGCATGATTACTATAGTAGTCTTTTGGCAGACTAAAAAAGTTTTATCAAGCTTCTATGAGAATCCTCAATAGCACGACGGAGACTCTACAGGGTGGCTATCTCGGCCTCTGCACGTTCCTACAATGCTTTAGTCACCTATTACACCTTGGAGCATTCCCTCATATCCTCCTTTACCTGCCGCTACCTCTCGCCAATTGTAACTATGACAAGATCCCGCTCTCACCTCAACCGCTCCTTCTCTAGTGTCAGTTGTTCCATTTTTCGACTCACCTACTCCAATTAATGATCTAACGCCTTGACATGATATTTTTACCTTGGGATCTCACTCTATAGCCTCGTGACTGCCCCCAACATGATCATGACCTTCTTTCATACGAAGTTGTTAGGTCACGGAGAGAGAGACTTCGTATTCAATAGTAAAAAGCCAAGACTTGAGTCTGCTGACATTCTCTCGAGCAACGACCACGTATTTAATTATTTCATAGATGCCATGATAGTTGAAGATGTCGAATCCCAACACTATGAACTGGTTGTGTTGTCTCAGAAATTTGTCTAGCATATCAGCCAACGGCGTTTGAGAAATAAGCCTCGAGATCTTTGTACATGCTCTCTGAAGAGCTGGTCGATGGTGGGAAAGGCCCCCTTGATCAGACTTAGAATCACTCCCAGAGGATGAGATATATTTAGGGGTTCAATTTCACCAGGGAGGGACCTGGTCCAGTCTTGATCGTACATTCAGATTCCTTAACAACCTTGTCCCCAGATGAGGACATGCATAGGATTGGGGTTATTGGTATGATCGTCAATGCCTGCAGTTATGGCCCTGGAGCCCATAAACAAAATTAAGTAGATAAGTACCCCTAATTAAAGAAGGTAAGAAAAATAAATTAGTGGTAATGAGATTTATAAGCTTAACCTCAATCATTAAGGTTTTGGTGTCCTCAATCTCTACACCGCCACTACCACCTGAAGAAAACGATGTTGTTTACTCAACCCGTAAATGAGCCATAAGGACCCCAAGAGGTGCCAAAGACTCGAGGCCATGCCTGATACCAGCATATTCCAAGGAAGTCCCCAAATGATCTCTTATAGAAATTATGCTCATGGAAATTGTTCCCCTAGTAAACAGGACAATATCCCACTTCATGTTTTCCAGATCTAGTGTAGTAGCCTCTCTCGCGAGCTCTTCCTCCATTGAAGCATTATCCATAGAATCTAGGGAAATTGACTCTGTCAGATCTGAATCTTTTTTAGTGGCCCGGGTTGTTGAATGCATTTCACTCAATTCAGCTATCATCAACAAGGGTGGCTCATCTTCCCCTATAGTTGTGGAGACCATGTAATCAGTTGAAGTCTCAACCCCCAGTTTCCTCTACTCCATCAAATTCTCGGTTGTCAAAATCAGGATAGGGACACCCATATCACTAACACCTCAACAGGACCCACCCCCTTACCATGTTCAGATGTGGCCACAGGTAATTTCACTATTATCAAAGGGGTGGGATCCACAACCACTTGGGCAGTTACAGTCTGATTACTAATCATCTCTACACCAAAGTACACAAATAGTCAATAATCAGCAACGTCAAAGCATCTAGATTGATAACTAGAGAAGAAAGAATAATTATTACCCATGATTCCTTGTTTGATATGTTCCGATAGTCAGGATGTCTACTGACATTTCTTGATTTTCTAAGGAGATGACTCCCCTCCCAAGACACTAGGTGGAGTTGGAGGATGGAATACCCAATTCGGGTCTGCAATGGTTGGATCTATATGCTCAATCGCACCAGGAGAGCCTTCCCCAAAAACCCCCATAGCTGAAGGCAAGTGATCTCCCGCTTTAGTAGCCCAGGGGTGTACTCTGGGGAAGTTATCACTTATTGGGACTCATCGACATCCTGCGACAAGAAATAATATGTTAAAATATTCAAAATGAAAAACTAAAAGGGTGGGGTATGTATAAGTGAGATGACCTCTTCTTTAGTATCAGATGGCTCAGAGTGTATCATCATTAGAGCCACTCAGTTAGACCAATAATGTCAGTTCTTGAGTGAGTGAAATTATTTATATATGTCTTTTAATCATGAGACCATGTCACCAAGATCTTCTTAAACCAAAACATAAGAAGGAGAAAAACATTATCTCAGGCATGGAAGCTTGAAAGTCACGTCTTGAAGCAGCTTCCAGAAATCTTCATTAGAGCAACTGGCCCTCATGTCATCCCAAAAGATCAAGGCATCTGGGAATGTAGTTGTGATAAGAAAGACTAGCTTTGGGGGGCCAACCTGAAGGGGTGGAGCATAAAGAGAAGTTTTCGGTGGTTCCATTAGTCGTGGATGCTTCCTGGGAGCCACCACCACCCAGGAAATCTCAAGAACTGCTCATTTGAGGGTCTCCAAGTGAAATTAAAGGAATTCCCTTTCCTCAGTCACGGTAGGAGGACCAACAGGATCATCATTCCTGAAAGAATGATCTCTTTTATCCTCATCCTCGTTGGTCACTGACCATAACATGGATCAGACCTGGTGGGATGACATAGAGTAACCCCAACAAGAATGGATGTAAACCTTGAGATCTTGAAAATTCCGATTTACCCTCTATGGTTAATCATTGTAAAAAATATGAGCGGGTGTGGATATATATCCCAGCTCACCGAATAACACTTACCTACCCTGAAGATATTTCCATGGAGCATAGGGGTATTGAATACAGAGTGATGACTAATTTTGGAACTCATCACATTGCCTCTAAGCCCTCGATAAGGCAACATCGATGGGTATGGTTGGTAGACCCCTGGAAGTAGCTTCAATAGAATGTAAAGAGACACCCTGATGTGTCAAAACTTTCCTTGGAAGCACAGGGCCGACATGATTATTGAGAACCTTTCTTGTTCGAGTTGGCACATCAACCTCCTTCCACTTTCCCTTACCCTCTAACGGTTTGGATCTCTGAAGAGTGGGCACTAGTATTCCCAAATGGCCATCCAGGTATGGATGTACCCAGGAGTCGTCTTATTTTTTAGAAAAGAAAGACATAGGGTCTGCAAACATAGGTGTATTAACCACAGAATCAGTGTCCTCTTGGGTGAACATCAGCCACAACTTCCTGGATACCATCAGATGTCGATTCTCGTGACACTGTTGATGGAAGGGGGACATAGCATTTAAACACATCTGAACTGATGGTCGAATCTTTAGGTCTTGTAGTATTCACAGATAAGTTCCCGACCAAAGTGATCCACTAAGATACCCTCCCTCAGGGAAAAGAGGTATCCCAACATGGAAAAGTCCTCCGATCTGACATTCATAATCACGCTAGTAGGGGAGGGGTGCGGCAGAAAATTAATTTTGTTAGAGCCAGTGATTCGGCTTGATAGCTGGTTTTTATTATGGACCATTTGATGTTCTGCCTTATCATGGGTAGCCCATACCTCGGGCACAACCCCACTGTTCAATTGCTGATATGGCTAGAGTGTGGAACCAAGAATTTGTAAGGGGTTTATGAAAGTGTATCAGTTCTTCACGTGAACCCCTATCCAACCCCAAAGGATTTAGAAGGGGCCGAACAACCGATTTTTCCACTTCCCTTCAATTATGTTTCCGAGTAATTAGAAAATCATGTCCAATACAAGAATGGCTAGGTTGATGAATTTTCCAATGGCCAGATGTGCTGCCATAACAAATGTGGAAACCAGTACTCCACAAGACTCACATACATGAAATAAAAAACCACTCAGAAACATAGCCCAAAAGGCCTCTACTAGAAGCATCCAATCAACATTTGGCATGAGCTCCCAGCCCCAACTGTTGAATTGGCCCTCTTCCAGAATTGACCAGTATGTGCCCCTACCTCCGGGTTTCCATTGAGGGACATGACATGGGCCTACGTGGATGGTTCACATATTTGGTGTCTGTGGAAAAGGCATCAATCCATTTGGTATTGGGGATGACCTATTTTAGAGAAATATATTTGGAGAACTTCTAGGATTGATCAATGAGATGATTCACCAAAGGAGGAGTCCTCTCCTCATCATCCCCGAAAGAAGGGGGAGGTAGGAATTCATCATACATATGTCTGATGATCTGGACTCCTGAGATCAGTGAGCTTCCCTAGAAGATGATGGAAACTTCCCCATGAACTAAGTGGAACGTATTGGTATCTAGGTTCCATCGACTCAGGAGTTGTGTGGAAAGTACATTAGTCTGATGAGTGTAAGTATGGGATACCTAGACAGCTTCATACAGCCCCATGGTTCACAGTTATACTTGGAACTCCTTGCAGCTCTGGAAATCCTAGAAGGGCCACCCCCAATCCAACTTAAACATACCTCCAGCCCGAAGATCTCGATCCAGTGACCAGAAATGTTGCTCATTGACCATGTTATTGCACCCAATGCCCTAATGATAATGAATTACTCCATTTTGTTGATGTTGCTCTCCCTTAGGGGACATAGGAATGTGATTCAGTATGGAACTAGTAGTTGTGTCCTTTAGAATAATCCATCCCCTATACAAGATCACAACTCTAGGTATGGTACTGGATATTATCCAGGCTATAGGGTGGTTGACACGAGAAGGTGCTGGGATCGATGTATCAGATAATAGGTTGAACCCATAAGCAATCAGGCTATGGAAAATGGGTATTCTCACTAAGTCTCAATAAGAAGACTGGATAAGGATTGATGAAAGGGGGTGATGTTAACTTCTCCCTCAGCAAAGATGGCCATATATTTTTGACGTTGATTGATAGACGAAAGGGGAGTAGTGACAAGACCAACAACATCTCGTGGAGGAACCATGTTTTATTCCTGCATCAGGAAATCATACCCAGGTTTCATCCAAGAGATTATATTTAGGCAAAGTCCAAATATTTGGTAAAGGCTACACAAAGGGTCTGTATAGTACACCCCGCTTATCGACCCCAGAGATGGTTCGCGATGCCCATATTCCATGAACCGGTAGTATGTAGAAGAGGTCGTCCGCATCCTGGCCCATTGAGCATTGGCCAGCATACCACGTACCAAGCACCTACATGGATTCTCATAATTTAGGGAATAAGTGAACTTAAAAATGAAAATTTCAAAGTTAGAAGGATAATTCTAGTCTGCAGACCTCTGAATCGTGTAACATTTTCCCTACATGACTCTCTGTGACTTTTTAATGATGTTAGAGTTTAGTTTGTGGCTAGGAAATTAGTTTGTAGATAGGGTCAATCACGTTTGAGGATCAGTTCATGGAATCCAAATCTAGTTCATAGATAAAGATGTTCGCGAGGGAAGCACTGCGCAGAGGCGGTGCATGAAAGAAGGGAGCGAGAGATCTTTTCACCAAAGGACCCCATAAAAGACAAGTCGTGTGAAACCATTTATATAGGTGTGGTCCCCTACTAGGTCCACCTATCTACCACAAACCACTAGAGTTTCAGGACCACTCTACATCAGAATAGCCTCCTCTTCGTTCTGATCAAACCACATTCTAATGGGGGAATTTGTAGGGTCCTAAAAAATCAGCATATGGGAAGGAAAATACTCCCTTAAAATCAGTGGAAGAATCTACACAATTTTCATCAATGATTTTGAAAAAATATGAAGAATTTTGAAAATAAATGGTAAAGGACCTAACCAATCAGCATACCAATTCATAATCTGTGGTGCGCGGTCAGTTCAGCAAACCGGCCTCCCACGGACGTTGTCGTTCGCGAAACAGAGGCAGAGCTCCTATGTGGGTGCAAACCAAATGGTCGTCGAGTGTGGCTAGACCGGTCCACAATTTAGAACTCTGCTAACTGCAAACAAGGTGGGTCGTCCCCCCACCACGTACTGCGTCATTCAAGAAACAAAGGCAGGGCCCTGCAGAGCCGCAAAGCACACCCATCACCGAGTTGGTTTTCAGGCGAGGTTCATTCAGTATACACTGCAAACCTGAGGTAGACTAAGTCATCCTTAGCCTGGGTTTTCTATCATGTGCCTCCAAAAAAGGTTCCTCATGACCCTAGATATGACCCCCCCTCTATAAAACGACTTCAAGGGGGAGAATAAAGGGATCATATTTCTGAAGATCATATTCTTGGTGATTAGCTTTTTCAAGGAAGGCATCATACATTCGGAGAAGGAAGAGGCTTTCATAAGCTTAGGATTTCATGTACCATGAATTTATGATTCGTGAACCATCAATAGGTATAAACTATCGATGAATTGTTAAGAACTGAAGAATTCATAAATAAATTGGTAAACTGAAAACCTAAAATTTGTGAACTGTGAACCATGGCCCCTACATATATGCACTCTCTGTGAACCAGGGAGCGTATGCCCCTTCTATGATCCAGCATGCCACGTAGAACCCTCCTACGCAGGCGAATCCCTGACCGGTGCTTCCCCCATCCACCACCAATCGAGCAGACTCTAGCGCCACACACCAATTTGGTACACGAACCAAACTCGATGTTTTATTCCACTCTGGTATGTGGTATTCCTCTTCGTCCGCGTACCACACTAGTACATGGATGACCTCACCATTCTCATAGAACATACCTATGTGAAGGGCGAGACTCCTCATATGGCTATGTGGTCTTCCAAGGCCTTCAGTGTTTCCATCCCCCGAATCAGATAAGGCCTTTCCAATTCAGTACAATTCTCCAGAATCACTTTAGGAGCCTAACCATCAGCACCATGCCAAGGCCTCTCCCAAAGCCACCAGACCTGCATGATGAAACCTTTAGGCACATTAGTGCACCTTCCTGAGTTCACATTCTCATAGTAGGAATAGACAAAGGGGTCATCCCGTCCCGTGAATAGACATTTGGATCATTAATGGGTTCATATTCCCACGGTAGTCTAGAGTTCGAGCTCGGGAGCCCCTTTGTGCCTCTCCAATCTTCAAAATTGAGGGATCCTGCTTGCCTTCCCTTTAAATGAGCACCAGTAGTGAGCACTTATCCCCTCCATTAAAGAGAGTAACATGGAATCTCTCCTAAAGTAATACCAACACCATCCTCACCGGATGACAATAGCCTTTCTCCTTCCATCCAAGAAGTTTCATTGGTCTGTTCCCTCCACCGCCATACGACAACCTCTGCCAATGCAACTTCTAACTTTGTTCCCTCCTCGACCCCAGGGGGAATGAACGTCTCGTGGTCTCGGACTTATCCCTCTGTCGTCGTCTTCCTCAACTCCCCTTATTAAATAAAAAGTGCTTGGATTTCCGAATATTTCACATTCTCTTATTTCTCACACAGATCATTACTCACATGGGCTTAGAGATTTGTGATGGTCACGACGTTCGTACAACGATAGAGGTAGAACAAACTATGTGGGATTTCATCCCTTCCTCCTAAGAAGGGTACGTAGGACACCTCCCTGAGGTTCAATCCCAACTCGGGCCACCAAGTACTTATAAGCCCCAACCATACACCAACACAGGATTCTAATCATGCCCTTGACATTAAAAAATCATGTGTAAGCCCTAACCTTCCAAAACTACACACACTTTGATTCCCAACAAACCGGGGTACATAGGAAACCTTGCTGAGGTGCAAGACCAACATCCTAGTCTGATACCTATCTCTCCGTATCATATTGTGTCCTCATGCCCCTAGTAAGACTATACATGGGCCCATGAAATCATTTCCCTCAGGTCCTCTAGTCCGCTTCGATGTAAGTCACGCACCAACCATGACTAGGCACCTGTCGCCTAGACTTCCTTGCCACATGATGTTAAACCGTATTGCTGGTTCATGTAACATGACCTTAAAAAGTTATCTATCCCATTAAGTGGAGCCAAACTATTTGGATTCTGATTCCTCCAATAAGGATACGTAGGAAGCTCATATTATGGGTTCGATCCAAGTGCTCAATTCACTCTCTTTCCCCCGTGAATGACAATAAACTCTAGAGCAAAAAATTATAAGTCTTGAGACCAATGATGTCTGAATAAACTCAAACTTCCCTAGAATCTCTAATCCAATAAGGGATGGTAAACCTCAAATGTAGATGATTCTGTATCCCAGCATATACTTGGGCCTTGAAACCCAGGGGTAATCCATGGATACTATGCTTGGGGACAAACCAAAGATTTGAAAACATATGAACATGTCATAAATCTATAAGAGAGTCTTGGAATAGGCAATAATTCCCCCAAAAAGGGTGTGATTAGCCTGACTTACCATCCCCTCGACCAATGTGAGTTCTTAAGTGTCATTGGCCATATCACCCAACGAGTGCCTTCCATTGGAAATAAGGTTGATGGATAATGGGATACAACAACTGTTGGGTATTTCTGTCTCTATGAAAAAACTTGTTGGACACCAGGCGATGCGACAAAGATAGGTAACCCAATAGGAATGATTAAACAACACTAACTCCCTATAATCAGACATAGGAATTGATCACGTACACTCGCTACAAAATATTAAGGTAGAGGATTCAGTAAATAATTTAAGAGAATTGTATGAAAATTTATCACCAATATCTTCAAGATGTTTGGTGATCAAAACAGTTTATAGATTTAGATTAATTTAAAAAATATTTTTAATAGTAAGATAATGATGTTCTAAATCCTTTTTAGTATAATTATATAATCCAAAATTCCAATATCTTCTTAAAAAAATATAGAAATTCAAAATGGTTCATGATGCAGTAAGTTTGTTCCTCATGGGGGTATTTCATTGAATCATGTATGTTAAAATCCTCAATTTATTCCCCAAATTTCATGGAAAGAGTTCTATCATTAACATTTTTTATTATATTTAGAAATATTGAGAAATTTTCTACCTATAATAATGGGGGAATGAGTCATACCTTTTTCTTAATTCTTTTTTAGAATGATGAAATCATGAGGGGAAAAAATTGAACACTTAATAGAATATATTCTAAAATACCTACTATGTAGACAATGGCTCGGTTCGTAAGTTAAGAAAACCACTGAGGTGGGTTTGATTTATTCACTCTACAAAGATGAATAAACTAATTAAGGTATTACATTATTTTATGACTATAAATAACATAATTTATTGAAAAATTAATCTCTCATATAGTTCTTAAAATAGTGAAGGTACATAGATATTTGCATTTATGGGGTATTTGTGGGGTTACAAGTGAATATATAGTTTTAATTAGTATTAAATTTTCATTCCCTCAAAATCTTATCCATTATATACACATGTAATTATTGAATTTTTCATACCTTGGGATCTGGAGGATAATGTCAAATAGAGGGATGTTGATCACATACTTTTGGAAGACTTCATGGATCTCTATTTGAAATGTTTCATCATTATTTTTCTTGGATGGTGGCATAGTTTCATTTAAATGAGGTTAATGTTGAATTTGATATTCCATTTTGGAATTCCCCTTATATTGTTTTCATAGGGGTTTTTCTATAAGTCCCTCTACTTCATGTTCTTTTATAGTGGTAAATTCTTCATCTTTAGTGGGATTTCCACCGCTAGATTCTTCTCCATATGATGATTTTTCACTTCCTTGAAGATCCTTTCCACTCCACAGTGTAATAGAGTGAAATTTACTTAGTTATTATGAATGAATTTGGTTAGAATCTTACCTAAGAATTGTTTTCTTAATTCATTGATAGTAGTGAGGATGTTTCTATTAGACTCTGGAACTTCTTTCATTAGGTCCCCCATTAAGGGTTCTTGAGCCTATCTTGGTTTATAACTTTTACATGGTTGAGATTTATGTATTTTAAAGGGTGGTGGTAGAAATGATGGTTGAAAACCATGCTGATAGGATGGTATTTTATTTTTTTTGGTTTCCATATCCATATTG
Organism: Viscum album; assembly: GCA_963277665.1. Lineage (NCBI taxonomy): Eukaryota > Viridiplantae > Streptophyta > Magnoliopsida > Santalales > Viscaceae > Viscum > Viscum album. Next base: position 1,100,118,690 of record OY728162.1, on the reverse strand, counting down.
AGGGTTTTAATATTCTATGATTCCATGAATGTAGCTTGGATAGTACTGGTATTGCCTATGGTATATGGATTCACAATTTTCTTGAACTTGAGTATAACCATAATTGTAGTTCTGGAAGGATATAAAAAGATGAAATACATTAGGTTGTGTGAGAGATGGTGTTTCCTATAACTTTTTTAATGATAAATTTCTCCAATAGAAGTTAATTCATCAAAAAATTTCTCATGTTAATGGGTAATTAGAACTGTTTACCTCATATACTCCCATTGTGGTAATTATTATGACAACTTTTTTCTAATTCATGAAGATCAATTCAATTATCCATCTCAATACTATATGGAATATATTAATTAGTTCTTATCTAAGTAATCATCTAAATTTTTTTGATATCTATCCCTTAATCCTTTGAAAAATAATACTATAAATGATGATATACATAGGGTTGTTGTGAGTAAGAGTTTATTAATACCTTAAAAATCTCCAAATACTCATAAAGAGTCTATAAACTTTTTTGTTAGACTCTATAAATCTATTTCATTGGATAGACACTCCTTGATGAAGAGAAATACTACTTGTGGAATCCTCTATGTGGTTCTGCCTATGTAGTGATCTCTCTAAGCTGGATGTTGAAGAACCACTCTTTGGAAGCTTTTTTATGAGAGATAGGAAAATATTTCCAGGTGTTCTAATACATGGTGACTTTTCTAGGTCTATAGGCAATAAAAAATTCTCCAAATTCTCATAAATACTTTTTAATGTCTTCTTTGAAAAACCATGAAACTTAGGAAGGTGAATTATCATTCCAGTTTTAATCTCACAATCCTTTTTATTATTATTTTTTAATTTACAATTGTTTTTGTTAAAAATATTGCCTAAAATAATCTTAAATTTGTATTAAATTTATCTTTATTATCTTCCATGTTTTGGTTTTCTAAAGTGATTCTAGTAGAATAAGAATAATAGGATAGGGATTCAGTTAATGGGATAATGATTGACCCCCTTTCTACTTTCGTTGTGATTCTCAACGTTCTATGTCTTGCCTAAAAATTTTCCTCAACATATATATTGAAAATAACAAGGTGAAATGAATCCTCAATTGTCATTTCTTACTTTCATTTTAAAATAAAATCAAATAAAAAAATTAACCTTCCTAACAACAATGCATGGTTTGATGATAATTCTGTCATGGGATGCTCAACAAAAAATTTCTGAGTCCATGTAAAATATAGTAGTGGTAGGACTTGATATGTCTCTATAGGGTAAAGTGTTATATAATTATTATTATTTTGTTTTGTGGGTTTATTAGGTGAAAAATATTTGTAATATTTAATTATATAAATTTAAAATTAAATGTTAAAATAAGCTTCCTAACATCAGATATCCCCTTACCATTACAGTTAAATCATTTTCCCAATTGATACTCTCATCTTTTATCTCTAATAAAGTTAAATATCACTCCATTACCCTAAATTGGAGTGTCTACTTTAACTGGAGATATTTAATGACCACTAAAACCTTCAATCCCTTAGTCTAGTAATCTATGATCTTCAATTACCCTTAAGTCAGCCCACTTCTCGCAATCACAAGTGTTGGAGAGCACCTATGTATTATATATGTACAATTCATTAAAGAAAATAATATGACTACAAAATGAAATAAATGATGAAATAACCTAAGGTCAACACACTTAGAAAGGATATAGAAATAAAATAAGAAGATATTGAACAATTAAAATGCCCAATTCATTAATAGTTATAGGTAGAATCTAATCATCTCATCCATAAAGGTATTAGTAATCCATCATCAGAGTTATTAAAAAAATAAAGTAAAGAAGTAAATATTAACATGATTGAGTGATTGTAGATTAGCCTTTGATAGTGAGAGAGTTTCCCCACCATAGTGGATAGTTTTCTATTTATAGAGGAATGCTCAGAGACCATTGGAGTGATCGATGTTTACCACGTGATCATCATGAGTTCCTTCTACTAATTCATGCGACTTTAGTAATGTCCCTCAATTTCAATGTCAAACAGTGTATTCTTATTCATTGGATGATCAACACATATATATAATTGAGGGTTTTGATTATTAATTTAGAGATAATCTATATTCTATTGTGGTTGTAAAAAAATCCCCTCCCATGATCATGTATTGTTATGCCTTCGAGAATTATCAGAGGTTTGATGGATTTCTTCTTTGAGACTCTAGCTGAATTATTTTCCATGATTGGAGTGATTTTAAAGTGAGTTATGTGTCAAATATATCTTCATTGTTTCATGTGGGACAGAAAACTCAACGTACTTGGTCTTTTACTTAGGCCTGGAAGTCTTATATTGGTTTGGTGAGATTTATACAACTTCTATTTCATCATTATGTACATGTTTTTTTCATAATTCTAAGAAATAGGCCTTATCGCCAACCTTTACATGGCTTGGGTAGGTATTATAAAGATTCATTAACTCATCTAGTTTCATTCAGGTTCTGGTGATTATTATTGTTTTGGGTTGAAAAAAGTTATGTCTCATTAGGGAATTTGATTGAGAAATTGGTGAGAAACCTTTAATGGGAATGCAACTACTTCACTAAAAAGTAATTATGGACAATCTAAACATACAAATGAAACAAATGACAAGAAAAAATTTAAACTTACTCAATTAAACTTCTATGATTATTGGGATTCGTACGTCATGATTTTGGTTCTTCATCTACCTTGGTCTTAGCATTAGTTCTTCCTCTTTGTGGGCCAGTGGAGATCAGGTTCTTCTTTTAGTTTCAGTTACAATTCGAATAGGGGGTGTGCACCTTCTTCTTTCATCCTGTCTTGAAGCTTTTATAGGTTTTCCAACTCGGTTGACCTCCCCAGCCTCATCAACAGGATTCCATCTGGCAAGCTTCATAGGCCTAGTCTTCCTCATTTTCACATGATGAATTTTTCTCCCTTCTTGTGAAGATTTAGTTTTTTAATAGTTGTCTATAAACTGATATCTCTTTCCTCGATGGGTTTAGTGCAGCTCAATTCCAATAGGGTGACTTTGTGTGGGGAATCCCTTCTCACGGCATGTTATAGTCATTGCATGGCTTGAGGTCAATTTGTATTTCAGTTTTAGTAGCTTCAACTACCATGAAGAGGGTTGTTTAGTATTTTAATAGAATTGCATGGTCAATTTTAATTTCTAAATCTAATAGGTTTCATGGGGATGGTTGTGTGGTAACTTCATTTGTGGTAGCTTATGCTACCGTGGAGAGAGAGCTCACATTCAATTTTAAGGGATGGTCATTTGAACTATTTTCCATTTTTTATTCATCTTCACTAATGGACACATAAAACATTCACATCCGATCAACTGGAGAAAATAGGCTCGGTCACTCATTCCTGCATCACATGGTCACATCCCAATTTCATTTAAAAAAAATTATGTCTCAATCTACACATCACATTTTAATTTTTTAAAAACATTTTCCCCAAACAATTTCAAAAAATTTAAAATAATTTAAATCATAATTTTATAATTCTAACAATTTATTCCAAAAAAATTAAAATTCATTTAATTAAAAAAAATTATTATAAAATTTTAAAAAACACAATATTTTAATCATTGAATAATTCCAGTTTAATTAAAATTTAAAATTATTTTCATAAACAATTTCAATGTATATATTTTCATTAAATTCTAAAAAATAAATAAATCCATTAAAACTGAAAATTGATTCCATTTGAAAATTAAATTCAAATTGAATGAATGAGTAATACTTTAAAATAAAAATATTACATTACAATTTGTCTCAAAATTAATCAACCCATTTTTAAAATATATCCATAGCCCATAAATAATAAAATATCAAATTTTAGGTCAATTTATCGATTTGCAACTGAGTTCAAATATTTAATAAATAATTAAAATTGAAATTAAATACAGTTTTCAATAATGTCTTGAATTCATTAATGAATAAAAGATTAATTAATTTCCTAGGTTCTAAATTAACAATGGGTGTAAATTTAATAAAAAATAGACAAAATATTTGGCTCACATCACACCTCTAGTGGATCGTTCTAAAAAACATGCACGTACGTACTTTCCATCCTCAAAGAAAAGAATAAACCTCAGGCTAACCATCCTTGTGGGTTATCATCAATCAAGCATAGCTCACCAACTCATTAAACACTAAATCCTCACTCAATGTCTCTAGGTGCTACAACCTATCCCATAAACTAGTCTCAATATGGTCACATCTCATGAGAAACACCTTGTCTTCACATCCTTGGTCTATAAAAAATATAAATTTCCAAACATCCTCCCAAGGGAATCATCTCTGTAGTAGCATCACTTGAAATCTCAACAATCTACAAAGGCAATAATTCTCACTGGGCACCCGTATATAGAATTGAACCCTCAAGAATTAAAAAATAAGATGAACCCCTATATAATCATCTGGGATGATTTTTTTCAAGGAGGTATATTAATGAGGTTTTGTTAGATAAAATTTAATTCATAGCTATCTGATAAAATTACATATAGGTTGTTACTGGGATATTAAATAACCAAACAATTGATCTAATTAGACAGGTATATTCACTAAAATAGCATCTCTTTATGATGATATTTAACCAACAAAACACTATTACCTAGTTCAATTAAGTATAGTTCCATTCAAAGTTATAGGGGAAACACTATTTATGATGTCACTAGAACATTAAATAACTAAACCCTGGTCACTCACCCCCTCAAGCATCTATACATATGACTGCTCCCTGTAGGACCTGGTCACAATGCTTTCACAACTTATGAAATTAACCTAGATGATCCATACCAAAGTGAAACCATATTCCTAGGCTTAGTTAAGTAGAATACCATTTCAGTCTACATAGGAAAGCACCACATAGGTTATTACTAGTACCTTAACTAACCAAACCTACAAAAAATCACCCTCATATGGTGTAATTATAATTAAAAAACCTTATCGATCTATTATGGTCACCTCTCAACCCATATCAAAGGGACCATGTTATCATCATTTCCATCATTGATCATCTCACTATAAGACCCATAATACCTTCCAATAAATTAAAATAGATATAAAATTTGGACTAGATGAGTTGAATTCCACCAAATACTTATATAAGATAACACAGTATGAGTAGATGATGGCATGTTAAAAAATTGATCATCAGTTATTTGAGAAAAAAATCCCACTAGATATTATATATCATATGAATCCTATTTTCCCAACATGATGCATGAGATTCCACTTGCCTCTATATATCAAGAGTCAAATTCATAATTCTATTCTTGAATATAGGAAAATCAAAAAAATATAATAATTCAAAAACCTTGAATATCAAACCACATGTGTGTCACAAAAGGTGGAAAAAATAAACAACCATCAAAACACAAATCAATTAAATTAATTCCATACCAATTGTATCCTGGAATTCTATAAGGAAAGGTGTTCATGATTCACTAATTCAGGTTACATCTCAAGCTTTTAAACATTCCTCTGTTTCATGTCTACCAAATCTTGAAACAAAAATACATAAATAAAAAAGGATCTAATAACATTTTTAACTCCCCACCCTATCTCACTCTATGAACACTAAGCATACTAGATTACCACATTACCTCAAGGGTGCATCCATGTATCCCAGAGGTTACCGACTAGTAGAGGGGTCTATAAAGGTACAGTTTGGAGACTATACCTCCTATATCTGAGTGTGAAACATAATATAAAATAACATCCATAATAGTAAAATGATGTAGATAAATAAAAATCCTATAATAATACATGAAATGAAGTAAAGGATTAGAGGGACTTAGCAAACATACAATAGCTAACCATCTATTGGGACGATCAATTTATACAAGGGAATACAAGAATAAAATAAAAATATAAGAGGATATATTTCACTCTAACACATTCACATCCCAATATTTTTCCATAATATGAGTCTTCCGGGTCAACCATGCTATCCCAGGCCTTAGCCCAAACTATTCCTGTCATAACTATGTCAACACTACTCATGTACTCATATAAAATAATTTCCTGAGTATGGTGTTAGTAAAAACCTCAGTTGGGAACCACCAACATGTTCGTGTAATAATTATTATATACATTAATATGTGGGTGTGACATGCTCAGCATAAATAAATAAATAAACTATAGTGAACACAAAATAAAGAAGAAAACCACATCACTCCCTAATTTGTATCAATTAAGAAGTGTATTTGAGTAGGTCACAATGGCTACACCTCTAAAAAACACCACCACCATATAAGCATGAACATATAACCCAAGAAACACCTAATATCCATCACCAATCATTAGTTCTGTTATCCTAATTGACCATACCTTCTGAATCTGATACCATAGTGTCTCTGAGCATGTGAATCACCTCATACACACTTCTGTTCAATCATTGGATATCCCATTCTCACACCTATACTAATGTGTATTAGATTTTGGGGTCTCACCTAGAATCCCTTATTCATAATCCCTTGGGTTGAACCCTACAGTAGTACCTTAGTGTTCTCAATTTTAGGTTTCCATTGGATTCCTAGGAGGAGGAAGACATAATAAATCATTTATTTCTAAGAGTGACTCATTTTTGGGAATCACAAGAAAACAAATGTAATAAACTCCCTGTTTCCCACATTCAATATATTGGGCTTCAAAAAACTCATGGTTCCCCAACCAAATCATCTGGGGTGTGTCTACGCAATCCTAAGGGGTATATTAGGAATTAGTTTAGGGGATAAAACAATCACACTCGGGGTAAAAAATTTCTTTTCATAGTGATATATTCCCACTCAACATATTTTACTCGTATTCAAATCTCTAGAATCCTTGTCATTTAAAATAGTCTACCGGCATCATCATTAGAATCCCACCACCCTATCATTCCCAAGGTAATCAATATACCAAAGGAACCCCTACAATCCTAGGAATTATTGTACATGTGTAATCTCAAATATATGATACTAGATTCTAGGTACCACCACTATGATTCCACTCTTGCATTACTATATATCCGGATTCTAGAAGAGATAGAAATTCTCCCCAAATAATCTATGAGACCATATCCCAATGTACCAGGCATCCCAGGGCCTCATCCATCTCATTAAGTGATTCTAGGGAAACCTGAAAAAACATATGTGCTAGGCCTAACAGCCGATTCGTAGTATTTTTAGGAAATCACATTTCATAATAAACTAATAAAATATAATATAACTAGGGTTATTTGAATTCACATGCCTATCACTGTCATTACTACCCTTTCAGGAAAATACATCAGTTTAGGTTTTAGGTGACACATGAAACCATCTCTACCCATTTCCATAATAATCGGTTTAAGTTTAATCAATTATTTGGGGACCCACTAGGTGCTATTAGGTCATATCATAATAGAGTAACCCTCACAACGATTTGTGGTGTCACCAAAATTATTGGGTCAATACTTCATGCTCTATGGATATCACATCCCATGGAATAATTAACTGGGTAGAAAAATCTCACATACTATATGGGTATTTCCACAAAGGAAACTACAATAAATATACCCCATGGCCCATATCACTCATCAGTGCCACACTTGGTCATTTCTTACACCAAACCCATCACCCATATCTTATGGTATAACCACCAAGTCTAAGAACAAATCATGTCAGGGTACCAGCCATCGATGGCTGAGGAAAATTGTGTTGTACCAAGGTCCATCAAGACCTTTCCACTTTGTTCACAAAAAAGAAGGAATAACATTTAAATTAAACAATTTAATTAAATATTTGAATTCCATAAGTGGTGTGACCACAAACCACATGCATCATAAATAATAATAAATACGATAGAGAATGTATATGAACCACATACCTTTTATTTAAATATTTTCTTATTCATTCGATGGGTTGAATGCTCTGCCATGGCCTATCTAAGCCCATCCAATCTCTCCAATGCTCATTCCAAATATTATCAACAAACATAGCCCATAATTCAAGCCAAACATCAACATTTAATTATAACATTAATAATTAATTATTAAATTTAATTCCAACAAGTCATAATGTCTAATAACTCGTTGTATCGTTGCGTCCCACTATAAATAATGTTGACTAGCTATGGGAGGCCCGTTGCGGACTCTCAACATCATTTCGATTCAATCCACAAGCCAAAAAAACTAATACCAACATAAATTTATTTTAATTAGAATGAAATCCCATAAATGTTTTCTGACATAATGTATGTTTGATGATTTTATGAATGACCACATTCAATCATTATCTTGGGACTTCCTTAAAACCAAGTTTCACAAATTCCTCTTAAAAACAAGTAATTTCACCATTCTCTAGTAAAAGTATCACTTCATACCTAAAACAGGACAACAAAACGTTAGTATGAAATAGAAATTTAAGAGGCTAGAGGTGGTAGAGGAGATGGTACCTTCTGTTGTTACCCAAAACACCCAAGAACTCCCTCCCCCTTAATGGAGATAAGGGGAAGGGAAGGGTTCATCCCCCGGGTCCACACACATTATAGGAGGATAAATAAGGGTTCTTCCCCCATAAACTCAAGGGTATATTTTATAAAGACCTAGTCTTGACATATATTAACATTACATTAAAATTTTTAGAATACATAAAACATTATTCAAATAGACGCCCAAAGACCATATTAGTTTAGTGCCTTTGGAAACTTTGAAACATAAAAACTAAGGCATAATTGAGCTACATTATCACTCACTAGGTTATTCATGACTAGAACCCTTCTTGTATACATCAAATGTAATATTTATCTTCATAACCTAGGGGAATGTAAACATAAAAATGGGTAAGATCAGATTCTCAGAAAGGGTAAACATGGGAGATATATAAATAGAACATTGATAATAAGGGTATGAGAACATGATTATGAAAATAAAAGATCATAACCTTCATTTAATATATCATAAACATGTATCGTAGCATAAATCATGGTAGTTTGTAAGACATGAGTCATAAAGAAATAAATAACATAATCCATGAATGCATAACATAGGAATCATACATGTAATTATGGAATACACATAAGAATATAAAATGATTTCCATTGTAGTCCATTAATTTCTTCAAAGGCCATATTAGCAGACAAATTACATTATTTAACATAGTTCCCTCCTCATTCCAGCCCCATATTACTGAACATAGTTCACTCATCATTCAGTCTCTATAATACTGAACCAAGTTCACTCTTCATTCCAGCGATGTCTATCTTATGATATATAAATCATTACCCAATAAATTAGAGAGAGATATAGGTCCCACCCATCTCATAATGAAATCATGCAGACATGTTCCATAAGAACATAAAATTTCACATAAAAAATCATGAAATGAAATTGGTATCATAAACATGGAATGATATCATAACTTGTATAAAATATATAGGTTTTATAACAATTTTATCAAAATAATTTCACGTGAAAAGAATTTGTTTTTAGAAGTATGTCACCCATGAAGGAGAAGAGAATATCATTAACATCATTCCATAAAAACAAAAACCATTCAGATAAAGGATATGAATAGATACATTGAATCATTTCCCCAGAAATTTATGTGTAACACCAACGAATAACATATTAATTGGGAAATAATTTTAAAATTTCCATTAAAAACATTTCATGAGGAATATATCCTTCTACATGTAAAATAATTTTTAAAAACTAAAACATTTTGAAAACTATATTATTTGAAAATAAACATGAAAATTTATAATGGAATCTTGAATGAATTTTGAAAACCTTTTTTTCTTGATACATAAAAAAAGCTTGAAAACCATTTCAAAACTATTTTCCATGAAAAAACTAAAAAATACTCTTAAAATTTTTTGAAACATTAACCCAAATAATGAAATATTATAGAACAGATATGTAAATACCCATAAATTTAATAATAATCATTGTAAAATACATTCATGAGAAGTATATACACCACACAAAAGAAAATAGTAGTGAGCATGGAATGTATCTCACAAATATTAAATGTGAGATGAAATTATTTTACCTTAGGACTTGACTCTTGTCGTACTCATTAGAAAATAATATATAATAAATATAAATTTATTATAAATCTATCATATAATAATATTATGTAATTCCCCTAAATTCAATAATTTTTTTAAATTAAATTAGATTATTTTGAGACCATACTCTAAGACGGCGTTTAATTATGAGGATTGGGTGGCCGGAACCTATTTTTGAACTTTTTTTGTGGTTCAATAAATAAACGTGTGGGTGGGTTTTTTTTTACATTTAAATAGACGCCCAGATCAAAAAATCCATGTGCACAATTGAACTCAGAGTGTCAGGATTCACATAGAAAGGTCCTAACATTTTTCAGTGTGGGCCAACTATAGAAGTTTGTTTTTTTCCATAAATAAAATAGTTAACTAACAATTGTTTTATTTTAAAATCCATAAAACTACTAAATGGAAAATCAGATCATAAATTTGAGAGTACCATTGAGTTCGTGAGGGAATATTTTTTCTTAGGCATAGCTTAACTTCAATCGGCACATTTCAAGGGTGAAAGATAGTTGTTGAACATTTTTTAAGAGAATTAAAATGGAACGCATGTGTGGTTTTGGAAATATCTAAACGGGTGCCTGTATAGAAAAAATGAGGGTACTGTTGCATCTGAAATGATGACATTGCCTAATAATGGACCTAACCTCGACCGGCGTAGGTCAAGGGAAAGATTAAATTTTCAGTCGTTTAAAGAAAAATAAAATAAATTTAAAAAGTTTATTTTATTCAAAAATTGTTTCGTTGCAATGCAGTGATGAGATGACTATTTCATTCCATAAATGATACAGCATAACGACTCTTTAACTGAAGCGTAATAGAAATTATATTTCATAAACGAAATATCATAATTATGTGACAACTAATTGTAAAAAAATGTTATGATGCATTTCTCTTTTAATGAGACAACGTGTTTGGAGAAACAAATTTCGATCTGTAATTATTTCAAAAAATGAGGAGAGAATTCTCTCCAACAACAAATACCAGTGAATCGATAAAGCAGAGACGACACCTTGGTGAACAGATCTGGGACTGACAAACAACGAATTACAACAGCTTCAAATGGATCATGAATCTCCATATACAGATCGCCATCAACGATGATACTTTCATCCGATCGAAGATTCTTAAGGTAAGATTTTATCTTTGGTGAATTTGAATGCCCCATTCTTCTTTCTAAAATAATGACTGTGGATTAACCCATGAACAAGTTCATCTGTGTATATCGTGTTCTTTCAAGAGGGTATTTTATCTGTGGGTTTTTGCTTTAGGGATATATTGTTCCTAGAAACTTAATCTTCACATCCCATATTTCAAAAACTCTCATGAAAAATGACTTGATTCCTCCATATTTGGGCGTTCATTTTTTCTTCGTGGTCGCACCTCCAAATTGATGGCAATGCGATCTTGATGTCGTAGCAGGGATGACAATGCCACAAGGAGGCTGGAGGCGTAGATGGTTTGAGGAATGGACCACTAGAGATGACCTAGTGTTCAACAGAAGGCATCATCGGTGCACTGACGTCACCAATGATAGGTAGCACTAGAGACTGGAGTTGGTGGCCCATGAAAGCATGCCATAATGGCATTTCTACGTAGATTTCAGGGCTGGCTCGGGCTGCGGTGGTGTAGTAGGGGTCCCCAGCACCCAGGCCGGCGGCTGGTGGAGACGGACACGGCGACCCAGCTGCATCGAAAGGGCGACACGTGTTATGCGGGCCGTATATCACTGGCACGTGGTTCAATGTGGAATGCCGACAGGATGAGGGGGTGATCGAATTCAACCAGTTTCCTTGTGCTTTAACAGGATTCCCAGTAGGCATCTCGGCTGGAGGAGACCGGCTCGCCATGTGTGCCGGAACAGGAGGCATGAATCGGACCACTGGGTGGCCCAGGATGGAACGCAACCCGATCCGCATATTTGGGCCAAGCCGGTGGGATAAAACTAGGCTGTTGGGTCACTCGGGCTAGGATAGAATCAGCCCTCCTGTTGTGGGGCAGGCCAGATGGAACCAGGTCGCTGGGCGACCCAGTGGGCTAGACCCATGGCAGAACTGGGCTGCGACCAACCTTACCCAAAGGGCCTGGCCCAGTGGCCAGGCCAGACCAGTTCGGACCAGGCCCATAGTAGGTTGGTTGGGTCAAAATTGGTCGGGTCAGGCAGGACCCCCTATCTCGGGTTGGTTGGGTCGGTCCGACCAGGTCGGACCCAGCCCGAGAAAAACCGGCCCCTATTTATTAAAATGCCAAAATAATTCCGATCGAGCATCCGATTGGTGAGAGTTTTCTGGTGTTGGAGCAATCACGACATGATATATCTTTTGACATGATCTAAGGATACTTTCCTGGAAGTTGATATACAATGAATGGATTCTCCCAGAATCAAGTGCACTGCGTGCAGGAATCTTGTTGCTGGCTGAGACTCGAAGACTACTGATGGGCGAGTCTAAATGACCCTACAGTCCTAGTTGATAAGAGACCCTATGTGGAAGAGATGTAGGATACCCCGTGTGTATTGGCTATAAGAAACCCTGTGTTGATTAGCTCCAAGAAGGCATGTGTGGACCAGCTATAATGGCCCAAGTGGGAAGCGACTATGTGAAACCCTGTAGACCCATGATGGGGAGTGGCTCTGTGTGACCTAGTATAACCACGGTACTCATCAAGGATGATTACCTTAGTAGTCCAAGGTGTCCAATGAATTAATTATAGTTTTATTTCCATACTTTAGATTACACTTATGTGAGCTGACAATACCATGTGTATACTTTCCATAGTGTTTTTCCATTGTGTTTCGGGATACCTACTGAGTATTTTGATACTCTCCCTTGCACTGGCTCCGCCCACACATGTCGTGTCTGGTATAGAGGACATGCACATTGATAGAGACCATGGTTTCTCAGGACCAGGTAGTGCCCAATGAGATATGGAAGACATGACGTACTTCCATAGCTTCTGACATCCAATCCATACCTACCCTTCATGGGGGGTCTTCTGCGGACGTCTTATAGAGATCTGTTGTAATTTCTTATTTTTAGTTTTTCTTTTGTTGGGTTTGTATTTTATCCCAATTTACTTAAAGCTTGTACCTTTAATCAGTGTTTTTTAGTGGCATTCATGTTTTCCTTCCAACTATTTTGGATGTGGTTGTGTGTGTGTGAGTGCGTACATGTACTCAAGAAAATTCCCCCACTCACGGGATAATGCCTTCAGTTCTAGTTTCCATCCCCTAGCGTTTGGTAGGTGGGCTTGGGTAGTCATGGCATGGGCCTCGGGGGAAGGGTCATGACAAAGTGGTATTAGATGTGGTTGGTTCTACCTCAAAGATCAGGAGACTTTTTCTTTTGTTTTTTGGAAACAATGTTAAATGTTTCAAGATTGATTTTTAGGTTTGGGGAGTCCAGTATTGGTACAAAATCCAACGTATCCATACACCATGACCCTGAATTATTCTATTTGACTTGTTACAGGAAACCACTAGTTGCATGAATCATATAAGAATTGAGTGTTTCCTCGTGGTCTTCTGGAATCAGAATCAGCTCACCAGGTATAATCATTTGACTATGGTACATCTTGATCTGTTTCAGGATGCCTCCACATAAACAGCCATTCAAGATTCTAATACATTACTGTAAGGAAAACATGCCTAGAATTGAGGAATTGGTTTAGGAAACAATGCTTGGGATCACCACATTGGGTGGTGCGCTAGTGTTACCACCACCCATTGATCAGTAGTTACTACTGGCACTATCGGTAGAGGATGAACGCAGGCTCAACACATTTCATGAGTTCCAAAGGCAGAGACCTCAAATGTTCCAGGGTTAGACTAACCCCCATGTCGCTGAGGATTGGATTGAGGTGGTGACATGAGTCTTCTATCTTGTGAGGATGACTCTCGACCAGATGGAGATCTTATCCACGAGCGTTCTTCAAGGCTCGGTAGGGAGATGGTGGAGCTTGATGATTCAGACACATGATGAGGCGACCATCAACTGGAAAGGCATTGGTCACCTCTTTATGCAGGATTTCATCTTGGTAACATTGCATTATATTCTCATACCGTAGCTATTGCTCCTACAACAGGGTAGCATGACAGTAGCAGTGTACTCAGTAAGATTCACCAAGATTTCATGCTACTATACAGACATGGTGAGCGACCCATTCTTCAGGGCTCGATCCTTTGAGAAGGAACTACGTTAGGAGATAAGGGTTTCCATGGTGTCTCTCAGTATCCCTACTCAAGGTGGGGCACTAGAGAGATCCCTACATATATAGAGCTTCCTAGAAGAGAAAGCGTTGACAGCTATAGTCACCAATAGAAACAAGGAAGCAGAGTCTTCATTGGTGGGTAGTAGGTAGCAGACACAGGGACCCAAACAGGTCAGTCCTTTCAGAAGATGACCCTAGTACTCATGGTCGGTAGTGCGGGGATCCCAGAACAGAGGGAGTCATTAGGGGGCTAGGTTGTTCTTATCATGTATGTAACAACCCAAGATTTTATGAAAAATATTCTTTTTCTTTTCAGTAATGTCTTGTGTTGTACGCTACATCAAAAGAAGCTTGCACAACACGCATCCTTGAATTGCCTTGCATTACACACAATCACGACCTTCCTCGATAGCGTGTGTAATATGCAATACCGAGTTTCACTAAAGAACGGTATGCTATTAAAATATTATTAAAACTAGCCGTTATGAATAGTAATAACAACTTTTTGAAATTTTTTAAATCTTATTTTTCAAAATGGACTTCATTTTTGGATTTGAAATATCGAAATTAGCTTAGGGTGAAATTTTGGTAATTTTCGGATAACATTCATATTTTGATGAATAGTGAAAATTACTAAATTTTAGTTAAAAACAACTTTTTCAATCGAAATAATTAATAGTGATAAATTATTAATTTGAGTTGTTTTAAAGTATATTTAGAATATATTTTTACAGTTTAATACAATGTTGGTCATTGGATGTAATCTCACATTTAAACCAGACATAAACAAGTGTCAATCTTTTGATAGATATTGTTTCTTAAAAACACGCTATTTGTTTTAACAGCGGGATTTAATTATAAAATTAATTAATGCAACTTCTATGTTATGAATTTGGTAAAATAGACTTCATTTTTGAATTCGGAATATGAAATATAGTTTAGGATGAAATTTTGTAATTGTTCTGAAAAACATCAATTTTAGATGAATAGTGAAACTACTAAGTGGTAGTGAAAAAACTGAATTTTTCATAAAACTTAATTTTACCGCTTCTGTGAATGGAATTTCAGAAATCTGAGAGACACGGTTGATGTCAGTAAGTATAATGTGGTTCAATGAGATGAAAATAATTTTTGGTGAATAGTAACTTTTTACTTTTATTTACCACGGTTAAAAGTAAATAGGGTAATTAAGGGTAAAAATGATATTATTATTACCCTAACACATGTTATAATTCTATTGGACAAGTGTAATTCGACCAAAAACAACCTTATGAGTATAATATGACCATTTAGGTCCACTTGGATTAGATTATGACATTTAATATTATTTTATTTAATGAATAGTTAAAATAGTTAAAATCAAAGTTAAATAAGTAAAACATTTTTAATATGGGGTTATACATAAGATAAATTCGACTATAAATATTCCTTAGAAAGATAAAAGATTTCCTATATAATGGTATTTTATTTGTAATTTTTAGACATTAAATAATTTAATTTATTTATGACACAATGATGATGAAGTAATTATCTTAGTAATGGAATATTGACATAATTGATGTTATAAACACAAAAATAAATGTAATTTGAGACTTTTTATGAATTACACTAATTTTCTAGGTTACTAGGATATATTATTATTGATTCAATCAACATGGTTAGAACATATAATTCTGTTATGACTTTCACAAAAATCATATATCAAATAGTGTCAAAATTGACACAAAATAGTTTTTAAATCAAATATTATATTATTAATTGTTATTTTATTCCTAAAAATCTAAGGTTCGGACAAATGACTTAGATAAGGATATATATATTAATAATAAACAATTTGGGGTTCTTTTGGCATTTATAGTAAATGTATTAACCCTATAGTGTAAGAAAACAAAAAGACACGGTAAAAGTTAAATTATTTATCTTAAAGTTAAATCTAATTGATAAGGTTAAAATAATACCCTAAACTTGTCTAAATCCTATTGGTTGATAGGATTTAGACCCATCCCCACATTAGCTTCTAAATAAGACCCTTTGGAACCATTATAAACCGATTTTGACTTTAATATAAAATAATATTTTGAGATATTCCTAAGGTGCCACTCTCCTCCCTTATAAAAGGGCACCTCCTCCCTCTCTTCCTCACACAACTTTGAGCCTTCAAGCTCGGCCAACCCCTGCCAAAATCCCTTCTCCACTTCTCTAGAATAATACTAGAGGTCCTGGTCTTCTTCAAAGACCAATCTTAGTTCCCTAAGTGGAGGATTCAAAGAGGCGTTTCAAAGAAGAGGTAATATCCATTACCGATCTTTTCAATTTCTTTATTCTTCAACTTCTTCTTCTTTAGTTGTTTCATGACAAAGTAATCACATCAGTATTACTTACATACTGATATGTTATTATAAATATGAAACAACCCTAGTTCACCTTCTATCCATCCTACGGAAAAATGAAATCACAGTGCATGCGTACGTACGGAATACCGTCTCCACGCCGTGGTGTAATCTATTTTCCGCCACCACCTTAATTGGATGGGTATAATGGTGTAATGAGTAACTATATATGATTATTATAAAGTGATATTGATACTGAAATGGTATACATACACTTCTACACAATTCCACGACCATGGGAACGATATCATCGCACGTGCGTACGTACGGACTACCGTCTCCACGACGCGATGAGATTCATTCTCAATGATTAACCATTAATGAATGATTATAAAGTATATATAATAAGTACTAATGAAATATATGACCTAATAATTATACTGGAATTATTTATATTTATATGTATGTAATCTACTTAATTACATTCAATTCAATAAGGAAACGAAAACAGCGTTCATGCGTACGTACGGACTACCGTCTCCATGAACGGTGTATTTCTTTCCATTTATCGATCCATTATATATATGTATATTCTGAATATATATTATATATAAATCATGTTTTATATTATATAATTAAGTAATAATGATCTAAGTAATCATATGAATAATTACAAGTTAAAACATGAACGAAAAATGAGACGATTTTACCCAAAACGCTACTTTAACATGAATTTACAAAAGAATGGGTAATATAAATCCATAAGTGAACCGTATATGATATAATAACAATTAATATGATTCTGTAATAAGTCAATGACATCATTTAAATCTTTATACAGGAGGTTCGGACACTTACGAAGCAAAACGGACCTAAGGTAAGGGAAAATATCACAATCTCATTTTTATCCGAGATTGTTTTTACTTTGGCATTTACTGGGGTGTATTTTATCATCCACATCCGTGTTTCCTCAATATGTAATATTATTTCCATCCACCTAAAATTGTTTAAATCCAATTTTACCCTTCGGTGAATTTTTAGTAAAAGATAATAAAGGAATATTTTGTCGTTTTTCGTACGAGGTACTTTTTGACTTTTCCGATAAAAGTACGAAGATTGTTTTTTAACTTATACGGCATTAATGGATTTTTAAAACATTATTTCCAAGAATCTTCCTTTACAAGTTTTCAAGTTTATTTTTAATCAACTTATTTTAGTTTTTAATTGTATGTCATGTTAAGAAAGGAAAAGTGTTTTTGAAGTTGAAAGGATATTTTCCTCAAGAATGGAGTTCAAGTGTTTTATCAAAATTATTTTTCCATCTAAGATAACATATGGTTCTGTTTCTATCCCTATTATTAAATTGATTTGGTTATGTTGTGATGGAATTATTTTTATGAATTCCTTTATCTTATATGAATTGTTTTATGATGTCATGATGTTTAAGAATCCCATTTTTATTACATGGGTTATGAAATGATGTATGGTTTATGATTTTGTGAAACACATAATAATGGTATCATTAAGAGATGGGTGGGACCTATTTCTCCCTCCAATGCATTGGGTAAAGATTTTATATCTCATGAGATAGACATGGCTGGAACGGTAGGTTATACCGGGTCAGTGAAAGAGGACTGAAACGAGGGTGACTCGGTTCAGAAAGGGACTTTGTCCACTAAGATAGTCTTGGCAATGAGTCTTGACTAATAAGAAATGATTCTCTATGATTATGTGTGAATACCACAAAGTTTCATGTTTTAAGTTATGATTATTGTGATTACATTTCACTGCCATGATTTATTCCATGTAATGAAATTATGATCTCTTTTGCAGGTTAAGATTTCCAAAATGTTATGTTCTTATGAATATGATGTGATTGATATTTCTTTTGTTTACCCTTACTGAGCATTTGAGCTCACCCTTTTATGTTTTATTTTTCCCAGGATATAAAGAAAGTTTTTAGGTAAAAAAAGGGGGAAGATCTTTATGGGAGATATTGAATATCTTTCACCACGATTAGTAGATTACTTTCCGAGTTTCCAAAGACACTAAACTATTATGATCCTTGTGTGTGTGTTTTTTTTATGTACTAAGTATTCCTCAAAAGTAATGTAATGTTTATGTACGTTAAGCTTCGGGTCTCTACAGTTGGTATCAGAGGAAAGGTTTAGTCAACCTTTGGAAACTAGGATGCAAAAATGTTAGTGAGATCCCTAGAGATATTTCTAAGGTATGTCTAGGGATGTCCCTAAGGTTAAGTATACGTATAGGTTATAGTGCTAGAACTACGCTAACGATCATAGAATTGAACCTAAGATGTTAGATATTGAAGGTACTCCTCCTTTATTATGTTGTTTTCCCTAGCATGATTTTTGCCTCTCACACTATTCTTTTTGGGTTTTAGACAATGGATGGAACCCGAAGGAACCATGTTGATCAATGCAATGGACAATGCAATGATTGTCCTCCTGAACAAACAAATGTTATGGGAGATGGAGTGCAAAATCTTATTGCTATCCTTACACAAGCTATGAATCATTCTGGACTTCCAAATGAGCAGAGAAGGGAACAATATTCTATTGAGTCCTTCATGAGGCAACGTCCACCTTCTTTCAGTGGGACTTCCGATCCACTTGTTTCTGAACAATGGATCAGTACCACTGAAAAGATATTTTCATTTCTTCAGTGTTCTGAACATGATAAAGTCATCTTAGCAGTATATTGTTTGGAAGGTGAAGCTGATAAATGGTGGAATCTTATCAAGAATACGAGGCCAAGAGATGAAATTGAGTCCATGGAATGGGACGAGTTCAAGAACTTCTTTTTCAGTAAGTACTTCCCTCATATTCTTCGAACATATATGGAAAAGGAGTTTCTTGAGCTGAAACAGAAGGATGATGAATCTGTTGGTATATACGAAGCAAATTTTACAAGACTTGCAAGGTATGCATCTGGCATTATCATCCAACCTGAAAGTAAAGTTGATCGATTTTTCAGTGGCTTAAAACCAAGTCTTCGAAGGGAATTATCTATAAGAGACTTCAGTAGCTATGAAGAAATTGTTCGTTGTGCTATCAAGTTAGAAAAGGAAGTTGGTGTTACATATCCATCTCATGGTTTTGACAAGAAACGAAAGATGGAGTTCAAGGAGAAATCTCAGAATAATGGTGAAAAGAAGATGAATGTTTCCTTATGCACAAAGTGTGGAAAGAAGCATGGTGGAGATTGTCTTAAAGGGACTATAAAATGTTTTAAGTGTGGAAAAGAAGGTCATCGAGCAGCTGAGTGTCGAAGTAATGGAAAAAGGGATTCTAATGATGTGAATAAAGCAAACACTGTAGAGAACGCACAACCAACACTTCAATGCTTCAAGTGCAAGGAAATGGGGCATTATGCTAATAAATGCCCTAATCCAAGGGTTAGTGATGATCGACATGACAAACCGCTTAAGGCAAAGGACAAAGGGAAGTCACATGCGATCACTATTAGCAATGTTGAATATGACAATGATGTGGTGGAATGATTAAGTGTTTATGTAATGGGATTCCAAAATAATGTTGTATCATGGAATATTGGAATATTTATGTATTGGTCTAATGTGGTATTCAAAGTGATTGAGATATTATGCGCATAATGAAGGGAAAACGATAAAATGAAATTTTTAATAGTATTCATGAGCTCATGATTGAAATAAGGACTAAGTGATATCATGGTTTGAGTATATAGAATTTTGAGGATTTTGATATGTGGAAAGTGTTAACTTTTAACTGCATTCATGTTTTCACTAAGTTTCAATGGGTATTCAAGAGAATACATGATTAAGGACTTTGAATGTTTGGAATGTGACCAAAAAAACATATCTTATGCTATATGGGGATCAATAATGGTATTAAATCTATGGTAATCGTTTTCACTATGTTATGAGAGTGGACTGCAGTATTATGGATAAGCCTAAAGATTGGAATGGATTATGTTGGACATAAGTTAGTATTGTTTAAGGATATAAGTTTTTTCGATATTATTGATGGGATGTTATAGTAATATAGTTTTAGAAAAAGGACAACCTACAGGACGGGGGACAGCCCATCGCGTCGGACGAGGCTGTGGGAATCGAACCCACAACCGAAGTGCGACTGGCCTTTATCGCCTACCACTGACCTACAGGAAGTCCATGTTTAGTAGAAACTAGTTTTATTATATTAAGCAGTATGATATATGAAGTATAAGTCAATTTTAGGAACCATATATGATTAATAACTTTTGCTAACATTTTGTTTGAGACAGATGGAATGACCCGTCATTCTATCACATGATCTGCTAACACTTCACGAATAACAAATTCAACTTCATTTATTTAAGAGATGAAGTGGAAATTGTTCAAGGCACGAACAACAGTGAGATTATACCAAAATAAAGTAAGTATTTATTCTAATTCAAATTCTTCAACATTAGGGAAACGATCTTGAAAACCAAAAATCTTGTCCTAATGATCTTATATCTGATGAATCAGATGGTACCTTAGATCGTCACAAATTTATGGATTTGTGATTGCTGGCTTTTCCATAGCCATGTTCTCTACCACTCCCCATCAGAACATGTTGGTTAGATTTCTCTTCCATGTCCATATTTTCACCTATGTGGAAACCCATTGATTAGTTTATTTGGGTAACCGTTAAGTTTCATACTTTTGTTTTTAAATATTGGTTTTGGTATTCCTTTTTACGATGTGGGTTTCTATTAAAGAAACTTTCGAATAGTAAACCATTTATAACCCCGACGAATTTCGAGGGCGAAATTCATTTTAAGGGGGGTAGAATGTAACAGCCCAAGATTTTATGAAAAATATTATTTTTAATTTCACTAATGTATTGTGTTGTATGCTACACCAAAAGGAGCTTGCACAACACACATCCTTGACTTTCCTTGAATTACACGCAATCGCGACCTTCCTCGATAGCGTGTGTAATACGCAATACCGAGTTTCACTAAACAACGATATGCTATTAAAATATTATTAAAACTAGCCGTTATGAATAGTAATAACCACTTTTTGAAATTTTTTAAATCTTATTTTTCAAAATGGACTTCATTTTTGGATTCGTAATATTGAAATTAGCTTAGGGTGAAATTTTGGTAATTTTCAGAAAACTTTCATATTTTGATGAATAGTGAAAATTACTAAATTTTAGTTAAAAACAACTTTTTCAATCGAAATAATTAATAGTGATAAATTATTAATTTGGGTGGTTTTAAAGTATATTTAGAATATATTTTTACAATTTAATACAATGTTGGTCATTGGATGTAATCTCACATTTAAACCAGACATAAACAAGTGTCAATATTTTGATAGATATTGTTTCTTAAAAACACGCTATTTGTTTTAACAGCGGGATTTAATTATAAAATTAATTAATGAAACTTCTATGTTATGAATTTGGTAAAATAGACTTCATTTTTGAATTCGGAATATGAAATATAGTTTAGGATGAAATTTTGGCATTGTTCTGAAAAACATCAATTTTTGATGAATAGTGAAACTACTAAGTGGTAGTTAAAAAAACTGAATTTTTTATTAAACATAATTTTACCACTTCTGTGAATGGAATTTCAAAAATCCAAGAGACACGGTTGATTTCAGTAAGTAAAATGTGGTTTAATGAGATGAAAATAATTTTTGGTAAATAGTAACTTTTTACTTTTATTTACCACGGTTAAAAGTAAATAGGGTAATTAAGGGTAAAAATGATATTATTATTACCCTAAAATATGTTATAATTCTATTGGACAAGTGTAATTCGACCACAAACAACCTTATGAGTATAATATGACCATTTAGGTCCACTTGGATTCGATTATGATATTTAATATTATTTTATTTAATGAATAGTTAAAATAGTTAAAATCAAAGTTTAATAAGTAAATCATTTTTAATATGGGGTTATACATAAGATAAATTCGACTATAAATATTCATTAGAAATCTAAAACAATTTCCTATATAATGGTATTTTATTTGTAATTTTTAGACATTAAATAAGTTAATTTATTTATGACACAATGATGATGCAGTAATTATCTTATTAATGAAATATTGACATAATTGATGTTATAAACACAACAATAAATGTAATTTGAGACTTTTTATGAATTCCACTAATTTTCTAGGTTACTATGATATATTTTTATTGATTTAATCAACTTGGTTCGAACATATAATTCTGTTATGACTTTCACAAAAATCATATATCAAATAGTGTCAAAATTGACACAAAATAGTTTTTAAATCAAATTTTATATTATTAATTGTTATTTTATTCCTAAAAATATAAGGTTCGGCCAAATGACTTAGATAAGGATATATATATTAATAATAAACAATTTGGGGTTCGTTTGTCATGTTATAGTAAGTGTATTAACCCTATAGTGTAAGAAAACAAAAAGACACTGTAAAAGTTAAATTATTTAACATAAAGTTAAATCTAATTGATAAGGTTAAAATAATACCCTAAACTTGTCCAAATCCTATTGGTTGATAGGATTTAGACCCATACCCACTTTAGCTTCGAAATAAGACCCTTTGGAACCATTATAAACCTATTTTGACTTTAATATAAAATAATATTTTGAGATATTCCGAAGGTGCCCCTCTCCTCCCTTATAAAAGGGCACCTCCTCCCTCTATTCATCACACAACTTTGAGCCTTCAAGCTCAGCCAAACCCTGAAAAAATCCCTTCTCAACTTCCCTAGAATAATACTAGAGGTCCTGGTCTTCTTCAAAGACCAATCTTAGTTCCCTAAGTGGAGGATTCAAAGAGGCGTTTTAAAGAAGAGGTAATATCCATTGCCGATCTTTTCAATTTCTTTCTTCTTCAACTTCTTCTTATTTAGTTGTTTCATGACAAAGTAATAACATCAGTATTACTTACATACTGATATGTTTTTATAAATATGAAACAACCCTAATTCACCTTCTATCCATCCTACGAAAAAATGAAATCACTGCGCGTGCGTACGTACGGAATACCGTCTCCACGCCGTGGTGTAATCTATTTTCCGCCCCCACCTTAATTGGATGGGTATAATGGTGTAATGAGTAACTATATATGATTATTATAAAGTGATATTGATACTTAAATGGTATACATACACTTCAACACAATTCCACGACCATGAGAACGATATCATCGCTCGTGCGTACGTACGGACTACCGTCTCCACGACGCGATGAGATTCATTCTCAATGATTAACCATTCATGAATGATTATAAAGTATATATAATAACTACTAATGAAATATATGACCTAACAATGATACTAGAATTATTTATATTTATATTTATGTCATCTACTTAATTCCATTCAATTCAATAAGGAAACGAAAACAGCGTTCATGCGTACGTACGGACTACCGTCTCCATGAACGGTGTATTTCGTTCCATTTATCGATCCATTATATATATGTATATTCTGAAAATATATTATATATAAATCATGTTTTATATTATATAATTAAGTAATAATGATCTAAGTAATCATATGAATAATTACAAGTTAAAACATGAACGACAAATGAGACGATTTTACCCAAAATGCTACTTTAACATGAATTTACAAAAGAATGGGTAATATAAAGCCATAAGTGAACCGTATATGATATAATAACAATGAATATGATTCTGTAATAAGTCAATGACATTATTTAAATCATTATACAGGGGGTTCAGACACTTACGAAGCAAAACAGACCTAAGGTAAGGGAAAATATCACAATCTCATTTTTATCCGAGATTGTTTTTACTTTGGCATTTACTGGGGTGTATTTTATCATCCACATCCATGTTTCCTCAATATTTAATATTATTTCCATCCACATACAATTGTTTAAATCCAATTTTACCCTTCGGTGAATTTTTAGTAAAAGATAAGAACGGAATATTTTGTCGTTTTTCGTACGAGCTACTTTTTGACTTTTCCGAAAAAAGTACGAAGAATATTTTTTTTAACTTATACGACATTAATGGATTTTTAAAACATTATTTCCAAGAAGCTTCCTTTACATGTTTTCAAGTTTATTTTTAATCAACTTATTTTATTTTGTAATTGTATAACATGTTAAGAAAGGAAAAGTGTTTTTGAAGTTGAAAGGATATTTTCCTCAAGAATGGAGTTCAAGTGTTTTATCAAAATTATTTTCCATCTAAGATAACATAGGGTTATTTTTCTATCCCTATTATTACATTTATTTGGTTATATAGTTATGGAATTATTTGTATGAATTCCTTTATCTTATATGAATTGTTTTATGATGTCATGATGTTTAAGAATCCCATTTTTATTACATCGGTTATGAAATGATGTATGGTTTATGATTTTGTGGCACACATAAGAATGGTATCATTAAGAGATGGGTGGGACCTATATCTCCCTCCAATGCATTGGGTAAATATTTTATATCTCATGAGATAGACATGGCTGGAACGGTAGGTTATACTGGTTCAGTGAAACCGGACTGAAACGAGGGTGACTCGGTTCAGAAAGGTACTTTGTCCACTAAGATAGTCTTGGCAATGAGTCTTGACTAACAAGAAATGTTTCTCTATGATTATGTGTGAATGCCACAAAGTTTCATGTTTTAAGTTATGATTATTGTGATTACATTTCACTACCATGATTTATTCCATGTTATGAAATTATGATCTCTTTTGCAGGTTAAGATTTCCAAAATGTTATGTTCTTATGAATATGATGTGATTGATATTTATTTTGTTTACCCTTACTGAGTATTTGAGCTCACCCTTTTATGTTTTCTTTTTCCCAGGATATAAAGAAAGGTTTTAGGTAAAAAAGGGGGAAGATCTTTATGGGAGATATTGAAGATCTTTCACCACGATTAGAAGATTACGTTCCGAGTTTCCAAAGACACTAAACTATTACGATCCTTGTGTGTCTGTTTTTGTTATATGATAAGTATTCCGAAAAAGTAATGTAATGTTTATGTACGTTAAGCTTTGGGTCTCTACAATGTAATGGGAAGGTCACATGGCTCGTGATTTTCCAAATCATTGTGCAGATGATCAGAAAACAGTCGAGGCACTACTGAGGAGGAGGCAGAGGTTTATGTGAGGAGGTCTGGAGGGTGGCAGATGTAGTAGAGGAACAGGAAAAGCAGTAGGCAGTGGATGGAGGTTCGAGGTACTACTTCCACCAACACCAAGTGGTCCTCTATGGGCTCATGGAGATGGTGGATAGAGGAGATCTATGCTTCAAGTGGTGGAGGCCTATGATCCTGATTCTCCAGATATGGTAAGAGGTATGATATGTGTCTTCTCAACCATAGCTTTAGTTCTTATAGAAAAAGGTTCCAGTCACTATTTTCATTCCAGATACCTCCTTTGAGGATTAGATATTCTGGTGGAGTCATTGGTTCGATCCATATTATTAGAGACTCCTACGAGAGGGGATTAAATGATTATACACTACTGTTGACTGTGTGATCAAACTTATGGAGGCGAGAGCTTCGGTTGGGATCTCTTAGTAGCGGCGTCGAGGAATTATGATGTCATCTTGGGTATGGATTGGTTATCCATAGTTCATGCTCAAATATACTGTCTTAGGCATAGAGTACAGTGTGTCTCCAAGGATGATACCATTTTATCCTTCACCTGTGATAAGGGAGATCTTGCAGCATAGACCAAACTTTTTCATAAGAGGGTATAAAAAGTCACTCACAAGATGGCTTGCCTCACCCTCAGTATGATGGAATATAGGATTCCTCACTTTCCTATAGTAGTGGATGATTATGAAGACGTCTTTCCTAAGGATTCTCTGGGACTACCTACATCTAGGTAGTTAGACATATGCATCAATATGTACCCCGAGATGACATTGATAACTACACTAGAATACCATATGGCTCCCACAAAGCTTCATGAATTTAGGGTACAACTGGAGGAATTACAGGATAAGGGCTTCATGATACCTAGTGTTTCACTGTGGGCAGCCTGACTTTTGTTTTCCAAGAAGGAATACATGAGTTAGAAGTTGTTTGTGGACTTTTGGTGCCTGAAATAGGTAACAATGAAGAACCAGTATCCACTACCGATTATTGATGACCTCTTCGATTTGCTAAAGGGAGTGAGATGGTTCTCAAAGATATATCTCAGATCTTGCTATCACTAGCTTCATGTACGGTATGGGGATCTACCGAAGTCAACCTTTAGATGCTAGTATGGCCACAATGAGTTCTTGGTGATTCCTTTAGTTGTGATCAATGTCCCATCAGTGTTCATGGGACTCATGAACTAGATCTTCCATCCTTATCTTGATCATTTCAATGTGGTCTTCATTGATGACATCTAGGAGTACTTATTGTCTGATGAGGAGTACACTACACCACTATGGATAGTCCTGGATAAACTCTAAGAGCATCAGCTTTACGGTAAGCTCTCAAAGTTCCAGTTATGGATTTGAGAGGTCCACATTCTAGGAAAAATCATCTAAAAGTCTGGAGTTGCAGTGAATCCGACAGAGATATGGGTAGTGATTTCATGGGAGCCACCCGAGAGCGTGACTAAGGTCCAAAGTATCTTATGATCGGTTGGATACTATTGAAGGTTTGTCCCTGAATTTTCTAGGGTATTTTCTCCCTTATAATATTTGACATGGAAGGGACATCCCATAATGTGGATGGAAAAGTTCCAATAGAGTTTCTTGGAGCTAATTTGAAGACAGACGAGTGCCCCCATCTTGGGACTACCAGAGGATGGAATTGGGTGTGTATTTTTATGTGACGCATCCAAGATTGGACTGGGTTATGTCCTGACGTAGGAGTGAGTAGTGATATCTTATGGTTCATGGTAGTTTAGGTATAAAGATAAGTACTACACAACCCATGACATGGATCTAGCAGTAGTGGTATTTTCCTTGAAGATGTGGCAACACTACTTGATGGGTGAGAAACTTACAATCTACTACAACCAAAAAAGTATCAGGTATATATTATCCCAGAAGGACCTGAAATTGATGCATCAGAAATGGCTAGTGTTCCTCAAGGACTATGACTTAAAGATATTCTATACTCCTGGGAAGGTGAACCTGGTGGTAGACGTGCTCAGCAGGATGTTTGGTTTGCACCTGTTGAGTGAGGCGATGAAGCAGATAGCTGCAATGCATATATCCTTTATGGATGATGATGGTGTAGCCTACCATTATTTGATGACTATAACTCCCCAACTCTTACAATGAGTTAGGGAGGCACAACTTTTGGATGTTGACTATGAGACCCAACATGCTCAGTTATCTTCAGGACAGTCTCCTGATGGATTTTCAATCGGTGCGGAGCAAGACATCCATTTTAGAGGGCTCACAGTAGTACCAATGGAATTGAAAGAGGATATTTTGAGGGATTTCCATACCTCCCCTTTGGTGGTACATCCTGGAATGGAAAAGATGAACCAGGATTTCTGACGTCAGTACTAGTGGCTGGGGATAAAAAAGAAAGTAGCATAGTTTGTCTCGAGATACCGCACTTTTCAGCAAGTGAAGGATTAGCAGCAGGTTCCAACAGGTTTGGACCAGCTACATGAAGTACTAGAGTGGAAGTGGGATGGTATCTTGAATGAATTTCTGATAGTATTACCACGTACTTCCAGGGGAAATGATACTATTTGGGTGATCATTGACCAACTTACCAAGTCATCTCACTTCCTACCCATCTGGGACCAGGGATTAATAGAGGGATTGGAACACCTCCACATCCAAGAGATAGTATAACTTCATGGGGTTCCTTTGATGATCATCTCAGACCATGATTCTCACCTCATATCCCAACTATGGAGGGGAATACATGAGGAATTTGGGACTCTTCTACGCTTGAGCCCAACATTCCATCCCTAGATCGATGGTCAGACAGAGAGGACAATTAAAGTGTCAGAGGATATGATACGTTCTTGTATCTTGGACTTTGGTTGCAGTTGGGAGGACCATATACCTCTGGTGGATTTTTCATACAACAACAGCTACCACTCCACCATTGGTATAACACTATTCGAGGATCTTTATGGGTGGTCATGTAGATCGCCACTATACTGGATAGAACAAAGGGAGTCAACATTCAAGGTTCTATAGATGGTACGGGCTACAACATAGAAGCTGCTGATCAACCAAGAGTAGATGAGGACTGTACATAGCAAGTGGAAATCTTATGCTGACTGGTGATGGAGGCCCTTGGTGTTTGAGGATGTAGATCATGTGCTCCTTAAGGTCTCACCCCATTAGGTATTGTGGATATTTGTCTGGGTTGGAATGTTATCTCTGAGGTTCATCTGAACTTTCCAAATTCTGAGCAAGGTTAGTGAGGTGGTGTACTGCCTAGATCTTCCCTCACAGATGCACCAGCTACACGATGTTTTCCACTTGTCACAGTTGAGGAGGTATGTGAATGATCTATCATACGTCATCAACTGGGATGAGATGGAAATTGAAAATGGGGTGACATTTCTGGAGTTTTCAGTGGATATAGAGGATTGATAGGAGTGGTTCCTTCATGGGCGGTTGATTCATCTGGTGCATGTTCGTTGGGATAACATGAATTTCTAGGAGAGCACATGGGAGCGGGAGGCTCATATTTTTACTCAGTACCCCTTTTTATTTTATTAGCCCCTGTTTTGGATTACAGGGACCTAAAGACCTAAATGGGGGAGTAATGTAATACCTCAGAGGGAGAACGATTGAGATTCTAGAGAGATGGGAGACCATATCACTCTAAAACCCTCGTGAGATTAGGGATTCCTTGCCAACTTCCATCTGAGCATGTAATATTTCCTTACACTGAGGAGATTTCATTCTCACCACTTCGCGACTCCTCGAACAAAGCAGGTTCCCCATATTCATGTTCCTATCGTGAAAAAACATAATGAAGATTCCCTTGAAGATATCTCTCACATTCATTCCTTCCCCAGTAGATCCTAGCGGATCTCGTTCCTGGAAACATTGAATAGTAAATAACTATGTAATGAAATAATGATGAAACATGCCCTTGTCAACAGGATGGATTGTGGTGGGTTCTTGGTGGGATCAAACCCGAATGCTCTTCAACAACGGACGTGAATGTAAAAATTTTCTTTCATGGGACACATCTCCTACCTCAAAGGTAAACACCCTTGGAATTTATCTGAATTGCATATTCGTATTGCACACTACTAGAGTTATTCAAAATAGAAACTAATCTGAATAGGCAAAGGATATTTTCACATTCTCTTGCAAACACAATAGTATCTAGACAGAATTTGGAAGACATGAAACTTTAATCTAAAACTGGGTTTTCTTATACATTATGAAGGGGATGCTACATTCAATCCATATACTTATAGGAACACAATGTCAAAAGTCTGTATCAAATTGCATGGACATAATTGGTTTATTTGGAACCCAAAAATTTGGAATGATATTGTTTCCTGTATAGGTTATCCCCAAAAAACTGATCATCGAACCTAAAATTCAAACTTAAGACTCTTTTCTATAA
Organism: Viscum album; assembly: GCA_963277665.1. NCBI lineage: Eukaryota > Viridiplantae > Streptophyta > Magnoliopsida > Santalales > Viscaceae > Viscum > Viscum album. The sequence goes on along the minus strand of OY728162.1, from coordinate 1,100,088,578 downwards.
TTATGGTGGAACATTACCTTGATTCAAAGCTTCCCAATACTATTAATTTAAATTATAATGACTAAAAAACTGAAATTATTATTGAATACGAGAGGAAAAATCCCTTTTGTGGCCATTTCAAGATCATTGGTCATATAATATATAACTATAGGCTGATAATAAAACTAGTAATCCATCCAACAGAAAATGATTGGAAGGAAATAAGGATAAATACGAAAGATAAATCCCCATTGATGGATATAACTGAACCCCCCAAAAATAAATCTGAAACTTGGGTGAAAAAATCAAACAGTTTAGCCCACATAGGAAATAACCGTGGTACTAATTGGGATGATATTGCTGAAGAGGATGAAAACTACATTAAAGATCATGACCCCTTAGAAGAAATTGAAATTTATGTCTTAGACACTATTAGGTTATCCATTTGGACGGAAGAACCTAATACAATTCCGAATGATCATATCTCAAGTTCTATACTCATAAAAAATGCTGAACATACCCTGGGTAGGATGGATAAACCACCTAATTTTTTGAAGTGCATTGCATGAAATGCATGCACTGCATTCCCTCATATTTTTGATTGCCCTGGGGCCAATTCTATTAAAACTGTGAATGTTAACACTCCAACATGTGGTACGGGACCATACCAGGACCCCTCCCTCATAAATCAAAATGATATTTTAAGAGTTAAGAATAAAATAAACAGCAAAATAAATGACTTAGACTCTCTTCCCCATGTTAACAGTACTTGTGTTAATGGTTCAAAAACACTAGATTCAATTGGCCATGCTATAAAATCTGGGAATACACTATATAACCTAAAGACTGTGAAGGAAATCGCACAATTTATTAATATAAAGGTGACAAGAACTGTTACCATGTAATTGGAAACTGTCAAACCAATGAGTACATACATGGAACATGACCCTATAATGGAAGATCTCAAAGGCTCCACTAAGAAGCTTCAGTCAAAGGAGGATTCTGAGGTGGAGAAACCTGACCCAACCCTTAATGCTTCATTAATTCGACCTGCTATGATTTTTTTTGATAAAAAAAACACCTCTTCTATAGCTAACAATGAAACTATTCAAGATATGATTAATGAAACCAAAACTAAAGAGAATAAACTAGTTTCTTCTCTCACTACACACATCAAATCTCTTAGAAGTTCTATCGGCCCTGTCATACCTAAGACTGTTCAAGCCACGACACAAAAAAAACTAAATCTATTAATCATGGTAACACTTCCACGGTACATGACCTTAATATTTTTCAAGAAAATGATGACAACTTAGTGAAGATTCAGTGTCAGACATCAGATATGGACATTGTCAAACAGCAAACCGAAACTCCTTCAAAGGCTCCAGGTACTCCTACTACTCCACTTAAAGTTAGTGATGACTACTCTATGAAGTCTAAAAAATTTATTTCTAAACAATATATCAATCCTTTGTTTCTTTGTTCTAATAATTCTACAGACTCAACTGTGAATGATCCAATAAATGACCCTATAATGAAGAAACCTATCACATATTGAAATGAACAAGGACAAACCACTAGAACTCAAGATGTTAGATGGTCTACTAGAAAGAAAGGTTCTCGAAAAAAGAAAATGGGGAGTTCTAACTACAAATTTATGGTTAAATAAATATACTATTTTGGAATTGTCAGGGTATCACCAACTCTAACACATTCATTATTTTAAAAATAATTCTTAATAAACATCATCCTATTCTATTTTTAATTGTTGAACCTAAAATTATTTTTTCCTCTAAATACTCATATTTATGTCAACATATTTATGTCTTTACTAGTGCTGTCAATAATAATCTCAATGTTGATTCGTTATAAATTTTTTCACACTCTAATTTATAGTATATTAGTATTTTCAATATCTCTGACCAGATTCTTAATTCCACCTTTAATATTGAATTCACACATACTTTATTCTCCTTTGTTTATGATAAAAATAGATATTAATAATGAATAAATCTTTGGAATGATATCTCTTATATTTTCACTAGCATTAATTCCCCCTAGTTTCTTATTGGTGACTTTAGTTCCATTCTAATATCAAGTGAGAAAACTGGACCATATCATGCATCTATATCCACAAGAGAATTTAAAGCCTCAATAAATGACAAAACCTCAATGAAATTAACCTCACTAGTGCGAAATACACTTGGTATAAGAGACATTATGACAAAGTGGTTACCAAAAAAATGGATAGAGCCTTCACGAATGTCCCTACTTTAGATAATTACGACACTATCTCCGGCACCACTCTCTATAGGCATAACTCTGATCATCACCCCATCCAAGTCAATGTCTCCTCCAAAGGCATTAAACCTTGACTACCTTTCAGATTTCACAATGTGTGGTTCTCTGATAACGAGTGCACCCATATCATCTCAAACTTTTGGTCTTCAATGTCTTATAACAATGATGCCTTTACCTATAAACTCAAATTAAAACATCTAAAAAAGACTCTAAAATCTTGGTGTAGCTCTAAATCCAAACAAGTAAACAATGACATCATGATTCTTGAGAATGAAATCAATGATATTCAAAACAATAACACCACCTCTGACCGCAACACTGATTCTACTCAAACAAAACATTGGGGTCAAACTAAACTCCTTACTCACGTTTAAAGAAAATATAAGAAAACAATATTTTAATTTTAAATGGTTAAGTGACAGTGATAGAAATACCAAATTCTATAACTCACATCAAAGAATTAGGAAGGTCTTTAGTACGTTAACCTTTATAAAGGATGGGGAAAACCTACTTCAAAATGAATAGGATATCACTCATCATACTGTATTCTAATATGAATCCATATTCAATGGTCCTGATATTATCAAATACCTCCTTCTTGAGTTCATTCCTTTTTTGATCAGTGATGAGGACAACACCTTCCTCCTCAACACTCTGATGGAGCATGAAATCAAAGAAACTATCTTTAGTCCAAATTCTGACAGTACTCTGGGTCCTGATGGCTTTAATAATTGTTTCTTTCAACATTTTTGGGATGTAATTCATATCTATGTTTTTAAACTAGTAAAATCCTTTTTTCTAATGGGGTGCTTCCTCATTTTCTCAATGAATATTTTATCACCTTAATACCTAAAGTGGATAATGCATCTGAGATTCACTTGTTTAGAACCATTTCTCTTATAAATATTATTTATAAAATCATTACTAAAAGAATTTTTAACCAATATTCAACTATCTTGTAGAAAATTTTTTCATGGAACAAATATGGTTTTATAAAGGATAGAACCATTAAATACTGTATCTATCTTTCCTCTGAGTGTGTCAATAACTTGAATAAAAAATAGAGGAGGCAACATAGCTATTTAACTTGACATCCTAAAAACCTTTGACACTATGGACTAGAGATTTATCTTAAAATTCCTGCAAGGTTTTGGTTTTAGTGCCTCTTTAATCACTGCAATCAGAACTCTATTAAACGTTGTGTCTATCTCTATTTTGATCAATGGATCTCCCAAGGGATACATTAAATTCACCAAAGGTGTTAGAAAAGTTGATCTCTTTTCTTCCATCCTCTTCCTGATAGAGGAAGACTATCTTAGTCATCTGATCAACCACTTGGTGGTCCAAAATAAGGTGAAACCCATCCATGTCTCCATGAATGTGAATGCTTCTACTCACCTTTTTTATTATGATGACATCATTATTTTCCTTAAAGGTGAAAAAAGGAACATTTTTAACCTCAAAATTATGATCTCACACTATGAAGAGGTTTCTGGCCAAACCATTAGTTGGAAAAATCCTTCATTTTCTTTTGGAAGAACTTTGCTCCCAACAGAAAGTGTAACATTATCAGTGACCTTGGGAAGAAATAATGTAGTCTCCCTTTCACTTATCTTAGTGTTCCTATCATTTAGGTTAGACCCAAGTCCTGTCACATTGAAACTGTTGTTGACTAAATTCTAAACCATCTTTCATCTTGTAAAGGTAAAGATCTCTCCATGGCAGGTATGACTTTCCTTGTTAAATCTACTATTGTCTCCAAGAAGGATTACACCATGATGGTCTAAAAATGGCATGTTGGTCTTATTAAAATGACGAAAATAGCTATTATGTATTTCATCTAGACTGTTTGTACTCTAGAAAAAACACTTATGACTTTTCCCGGGTCAACCTATTGAAAACCCATTGCGAATAGTGGAATTGGTATAAAAAATTTAAAACTCTTTAATAAATCCCTTTGGTTAGGATCACTTGGAACCTTCTCCATAATACTTCAAATGTTATTACCTTTCTCAAAAATAGATCCCTTGACAAGCTTAAGTTAGTAAATTCGAATTACATTATTCATTCCATGTAGCCTGCCATCATACACTCCTTTACCAATATTATAAAAAATTATAGATGGATGGTCTCCGGAGACACATCCATGAAATTCTGGTTAGATAACTGGACTGTAAAACCTTTAATTTCTATAATATCCTCTAATAAAAATCATAAAAATATCAATAGCACTCTCGGAGATATTTTAAACTCGCAACATGATCTCCTCCCTAATACTATTCTAAATGTCATTGAAAACTACTATTTCACTAACACTGATGATTTCTTAATTTGGAAACCAGCTCATAATGGTATGATTAACTCAAAAAATTTCAACAATCATTATTTCTATATCTCTGAGAACTATTACTGATGAATTAAACATTTTACAAACCTTGGATTAATCCTTCTAGATTTACTCTCATCTAGAGTCTCTCTCATGACAGAGTACCCATTTATATTTGCCTCCAATATTTTGGAATCTAGCTTTGCTTAAAGTGTAAAATATATAATCAACATAGAGAAGATTCTAACCACCTCTTCCTTTATTGTGATACTGGTTCCGCTATTTGGAACTATATTTTTGAAATTTGTAATTTTTTATGGTTGATTATTAACTCTCTAAAAACTCAACTAAAGAAATGTGCAGAAATAAAAGGCTCTCAACAAATCAGGATCATTTTCCTTGCTGCATTTGCTAAGCTCCACCATGTGACCTGGTATGATCGGAATTCTATTATTCATAAAAATTACTCTCTCAATCTAAATTAAGGTCGAATGCAGATCCTTATTTCCATACATGATACTGATTTTTTCCAAAGGCACATTTCCACAACACCATGCACGACATTGGAATCTTGAAGCATCTATAGATCAACATCAATTTCTTTCAACTGCATCATACTCTGGAGGTTTTTTGGAGATCATCTCTCTATGGATGGATCAAAATCAATATTGATGGCACCTCCAAGGGACACCCAGGCCCTACAAGGTGTGGTGCTATATTTAGGAATCACCTCAACCAGATTCTTGGTTGTTTCATGGGTAATTGTGGAATTTCCACTACCCTTGAAGCTGAGATGATGATTTTGATACATTCTATTGAATTTGATAAGCTCATTGGTTAAGACAATATCTGGATTGAAGGTGACTCAAGGACCATAGTACATGAGATTTGGAATGGAGTAACACATCTTGGATGGCTGATTACTACGCGATGGAAGGAATACAATCGTTTTCTTGTCGATATAAACTATATCATCACACATGTTTATCGAGAAGCAAACACAGTTGCAGATGTCCTTTCCAACATGAGAGTTAATCTAGACATTTCCTAGTTTGAATACCTCCTTTCTAATCTTATTTCCTTTCATGAAAAATATTTTAATATTATCCCATATTTTCTAATCCTATAAACTTTATTTTAATAATATCTGTGCTTTGGTCATTCTATGAAAAGACATCACCTTCTTCAAAAAAATACCACTGAATTCCATGAGTTTTTTTAAAAAATAAATGGGATTATTTAAATACCCGGCTAGAAGATGGTAAATAATTTCAAGGTCCAGAGTGGCCAAAATGTATTTTTGAACTTTTTCTATGTTTCATTAAATAAACATGCGAGCGGGTTTATAACAACCCTTGTTTTTATCATACACTTAAACTTTCTCTATTACATAAACTCTTCACTTGATACAATAGGGAAGATCAAGAGGTCTAGTGTATTTGGGGCTTAAGATAATTATATAACAACTTATAACATAAAACACACAACATCTTTATTGAAAACTTCCTTTATATGACCACTACATTCCCTTGTACTTAGCATTGCATGAGATAACCTGAGGACATACATAAGAAAAGGGTGAGCTATAAAGCCCAGTAAGGGAATAAACATGGAATAACATGAGGAATGCAATAAATGTTAGTAAATAGGCATATCAATGGGTAAAAATAGAAACATGAACATAAATTCATGATAATCCATGATAATCATAACATGGGAATGTGGAAACAACACTTAACATGGAATTAGCATGAGCCAAGGCTCATTGCACATGGAGCATGAGTAAACCCTCATTGAACATGAATCATGAGTAAAACCTCATTTCACATGAATTAGCATGATTCAACACCCATTTCACATGACATATCATGATATGATACATTACCCAATGCAATGGAGTGCTATCAGGTTGCACCCTTCTTTAGAATTTCATTTCATGCATAAGTGTGTCACATGGATCATATAACATGGAATCAAACAACAACATAAGTTATTCCACGATTAGGTAATGTTGAATAAATACATGAAAGTACCATTCAATATTTATATGTGCATAAATGTGAATACCCTTGATAGATACAAGGGTATGGTATTTACTAAACAATGATCTTGGCTTGAAAAAATGCGGTTCAATTTCGGCAGCATAATGGCGTGACATAAAGCTTCATGAAAATTGTCGATGAGAGAGAAATGGTGTCTCATAAAATTTTAAATGAAATTTATAGTAAGAGGGTCATATATATACATTTCCCAATAAATGTAATGTAATTTAGATGCATAATACAAAATCATTACTTGGATGTAAAAGAGAAGAGAGAAATCCCTCACGAAATTTCAGCATGGTAACGAGTGTACATGAGAGGAATTAATGAGAGAGAAAGGGGTATTCCATCATCCAAACATAAAAAGGATTGTATGGTGGAGGTGCTAAATTATACCCCAACTTCTTTAATTGAATAAAATGGCATAACAACTTAATGAAAATTGGATAAAAATGACAAAGGAAGAAATCCATTACTTGGAAGTGTGATCCCAAAAGCTTGGGAGAGGCTTGAGAGAGGCTTATTGGGAGCTTGGGGCACCTTGGGAAGATTCTAGAGAGAGGATTACAGAGTTTGGTAGAACTAAAAAGGCTTTGAGTGAAGAGTATGTGGGAGCATGGGTGGGTTTATATAGCAATAGAGAGGGAATTCTTTATTATTTAGGTTTGGGACACCTCGCATTAAACTAATCAAAACCACAAACCATGCCATGGTTTTTGCCCATGGTTTTTGCCAAAGAAGAGTTTAGAAAAATATGTTATGATTCCAATGGCCGAAAATCATAAAATAATACGTTTTCTTATGTGGAGGTGAGCCACACTCTCAAGGAAAACAATTTTAAAAGGAAAAATGTTTTTGAATCCTTGGAGGGTCCACTAAAGCTTTGTAAAATAAATCAAAAAAATCTAAAATCACATTATTTTTTTGGTAAGACAAATATTTTCCGAACATAATGTTTATAGTATTTTATTACATCACTATTGGGTCATTATGATGTCATAAAACACATTATATATTTAAATGGTATTTAATTTTTACCCAAAAATTCGAATGTCTCATAAAATTATGAAAAATTCACCGTTGGATAATTTTTATGTCCTGATTCCAAAAATAATATTCATTTTATATAAATAATTTTTTTAATATGTGAATTTTTACTTTTAAACTAAAAACTGACATTTATTGAAAATTCATGCGTTTTGGCAAAAACAGCGTTCAAACCTTAATAAAAATTAAAATTGCATTCATAAAATTATATGATAATTTTATTTAATAGAAATTAATTTATTAATAATAATATTTTTATTTTATTAAAATATTTGTTAATTCATAAATCCATTAATTTCTAAAAATATATTTCTTACTTGAATATTAACTAAAAATACTATTTGTGCTTTAGAACTATTGTCAATGTGACAATAATAAAATGAATGCACATTATTTATAAAAAATAATGTACATAATCATAGTTCTAGGGTCTTGTTACATAACACCTTATAACACCCACATAAGACTGAAGGGCAAGGTGTGCGATGGTGACTGACTCTTGGGGTGGCTCGGATAACATCACTCGGGTGGTAATCCCTATTAACTTCCACTTCTCCAGTAGTCAGTTCCGCTCAAGCTTAACGTGTTCAAGATCATCTTGGGATTGAGCAAGAGTGAAGCCCAATAACTCCACCTCCTTTCTGAGATCTGAAAAATGATATTCGTATGGGGAAAGTCTACTGGATGAGTCCATCACTTCCTTTTTCTGAGTAAATTGGACTTGTTAAATACCTATATTTATACTAATCATGTGATTACTGTTCAAAAGCTATATTAGCAACTGTCACAATTAATAATGGTATTTTAAAATCTAGAAACATAAAACCAATGAAGTTCACATTTTATATAACCATAATAAACATTTAATTATATCAAGAGGAATTTCCATTAATGAAAGTTTGGGTCATTACAATCTTCCCCCCTTAAGAAATTTCATCCTCAAAATTTCCTTTTCCCGTACTAAAAAAGATGTCGGTAAATTTTCTTCAGCACTTTCTCTGATTCCCATGTTGCTTCTTCAAACTTGTGGTTTCTCCACAACACCTTGACAAAGCGCATTATCTTATTTCGTAGAATTATTTCTCTGTGATCTAAGATCTTCATGGCTTTCTCCTCATAAAAAAGTTCATATTTTTAATGTACTACCTCTGAAGAGTGTAAATGTGAAGGGTCTGGTATGTACATCATTAAGAGGGATACATGAAAGACATCATGTACTTTGGCCATGGTAGGTGGAAGTGTTAGTCTAAAGGCCACAACCCCAACACGATCAAAAATATAGAAGGGGATGATGTACCTAGTACATAACTTCCCTTTCTTTACAAACCTCATGACCTTATTCCATAGAGATATGCGTAGAAATACCACGTCTCCAACTTTAAACTCAAAGTCTCATCGACAGTTATCTATATAACTCTTCTATCGACTCTCGGCTTCCTTGATATGCTGATGAATGGATTTCGCCTTCTACACTATTTCATCGACCATTTATGGTCCTAGAAGAATTTTGTCACCGACTTCATCCCAACATGTCGGTGTTATGCACCTCTTCCCATACAGGGCTTCATAAGGTTCCATTCGGATTCTCGTGTGGAAACTGTTATTGTAGGAGAATTCAACCAGTGGAAGATGTTGGTCGCACCCTCCTTGTAAGTCTATAAAACATGATCATATCCTCTAGTTTATGAATAGTTTGATTAGATTGGCTATTAGTTTGAGGATGATAGGTTGTACTGAAATTTAGTTCAGTATCCGTAGCATGTTGAAGAATATTCCAAAACATAGAGTTGAATCATGGATCTCAATAGGATATAATAGATAGTGGTACTCCATGCAACCTTACCACTTCCCTGATATATATCCATGCCAGTTGACCCAATGAGAAATCCTCCCGAATTGCAATAAAGTTTTTAGACTTTGTAAGACGATCCACAATAAACCAGATTGCATTTTTGCCTTTGGATGTCTTCGGATGTCCGGTGACAAAGTCCATGGTGATGTTCTCCCATTTCTATGCTGGTATGAGTAATGGTTGTATCATCACCTTTGACTTCTGCCTCTCTTCCTTCACTTACTGACACACTAGGCATGTTGATGTATACTCATAAATCTATTTCTTCATATTATCCCACCTATAATGCTCTCAGAGATCTTGATATATCTTTGTGTTTCCTAGGTGAATAGGGAAATTTGAACTATGTGCATCATCCAAAAGTTTCTTCTTCAACACTGGACATGATGGGACACATAGTATTTTCCCAAATCTCACAATTCCTTCTTCATTGATATTGAACTCTGAGTATTTCACTTATCTGATAGCTTCCACATTCTTCTGAATTCCCACATCATCCTTTTGATCATCCATTAACCTTTCCAAAAGATACGGTTGAGTAATCAATTTTGAAAGGATTGATTATATTCCCTTATTTATGATTACAAATCCATCTTCATCAAGTCTAATAATATTGGATCCTTCTCAATTCTCATCAATGATAGAATTGTCGGGTCCTTTCTACTTAGAGCATTTTCCACCTTGTTCGCTTTTTAAGGGTGGTAATGGATTGAGAAGTCATTGTCTTTGATCATCTCTAACCATCTTCGTTGGTACATTTTCAACTCTTTCTATGTGAATATATACTTGAGGCTTTTTGGGTCCGTATATATTTCGCACTTCTCCAAAAAGAGAAAATGTCGCTAAATTTTTAAAGAGAATATCACCGTAGCCATCTCCAAATCATGTTTTGGATAATTCTGCTCATAAAATTTCAATTGCCTTGAATCATAGGCAATTACTTTGTCGTTTTTCATCAACAAACAACCCATACCATTCATTAAAGCATCACTTAATTCCACAAAATGTTTTTCACTTGTGGGTAAAGTGAGCACAAGCACAATGATAAGCCTACTTTTTAACTCCTTGAAGATTTCTTCTCATTTATCACTCCAACCAAACTTTACTCCCTTCCGAGTTATCTTGGTAATTGGGTTGGACAATTGTGATCAATTTCTCACAAATCGTCGATAACATCCATCTAACCCCATGAATCTATGGATATAAGTTACCAATGTTGGCCTCGACCATCCCTCAATGGAATCTATTTTGGAGGGATCCACAGATATCCCAATGCTTGTGATGATATGGCCCCAGAATGAGACCTCCTTCAACCATAACTCACACTTGTTGTACTTTTCATAGAGATTCTCCTTCTACAAGGTCTCCAGCATAGTTCTTAGATTCTCCTCATGACCCTCCTTGGTTTTGGAGTATATCAGAATATCATCTATAAAAACTACAAAATATTTGTCAAGGTAATCCCTAAAGACCCTTTTCATCAAGTCCATGAAGATTTCCAGAGCATTAGTGAGTCTGAAAGGCATTAATATGAATTCATAGTGCTCGTATCTTATACAAAAAGTAGTCTTGAGGATATCTTCCTTCTTCACCCTTACTTTATAATATCCTGACCGCAAATCCACCTTGGAGAATTATTATGCTCCACAAAGTTGATCGAACAAGCCATCGATTCATGGGAGAGGATACTTTTTCATTATTTTGATTTTTTTAATATCATGTTAATCGATTAAAAGGCGCATTGACCCATCTTTCTTCTTGACTAAGAGGACCGGTGCTCCCCATGGTGAAGCACTTGGGCATATAAACCCTTTATCCAGACTCTCCTGTAGTTGTTTCTTTAGCTCCTCAAGCTCCACAAAAACCATTCTATACATAGTCTTGGATATTGGAAACTCCCTAGGTATAAGAACAATTGAGTATTCAACATCTCTTCGAGCAGGAATACTAGGAAATTCCTTAGGGAACACTTCAGAAAATTCCCTCACAATAGGCTTGTATTCAAGGATGGTTACCTCATTAAACTCAATCATCTGAACCAGATATGCATGCTAATAGGGTAGTAATATCCACACTTGATATGATGGAGCTAAAGAAGATTCATCTTCCTCTATGTACTTGTATAGAATCGGGGGTCGATTGTTCACATGGAGATTTATTTCCCTCGGATGGAAATCTTTGTTGGATCTATATAAGAAAATTCAATCCATGCTAAGAATTTCATAAAATTCCACAAGAGGGAGTATGAGGAGGTTCTCCAGAAAATTAAATCCACAGATTATGACCAGGGAGGAGCTATATTCATGGGATACAATGATTGCCCCATTTTTTGTAATCACCGACATATTTACTTCCATGATTTGTGGGGGTGCTGTGATAGTTCTACTAATCTTTTGTGATATAAAAGAATGCGTAGAACTTGAATCAAAAAGTACATTTTATATTCTTGAATGAATAACTAGTGTACCTATCACCACTTCATTGTCAATGTTCACTTCAGCAGTTGTGATAGAAAAAGATCTCCCATTCTGCCTTGGATGTTGTTGGTTGCCTCTAAAACCCCTTTTCTTAGGGCAATGATTTGTAAGATGCCCTGGTTATTTGTAGTTGTAGCAATTAACAATGCATTGAAGTTCAAATATATTGTTCTTATACTCTATTGCAGCCGCAGGTTTTTCTTACTGGCAGTTAATAGCTAGGTGCCCTTCCCTTCCACACCTAAATCATTTCCTCATCCCCTTCAATCATTTTTCAAGGTGCTTCTTTCTGCACCTTTGTAAAGAGGGGTGTTGTATCTTCTTTTCACCGTTGTATTTATCCATCTGACCACCATTATTGAATTCCACCTTACGCTTCTTATCCCCATGATACCCCTGAGATTATACGATATCCATTTTGACCTTGAGGGAACATTGGACAATTTCCTCATAGCCGTCAAAGTCAAGTATCACCATCGCTTTCTTTAGGCTAGGTTTCATCCCACCAAAGAAGCGATCAACCTTTCATTCAGGGGTAACGACAAAGCCAGAGGATTATCTTGCATGAATTGTGATGTTTTCCTCGAACGATCTGACAGATTCGTTTTCTTTTTTCTTGAGGGTAAGGAAGTCCCTTTCCATCTTAAGTCGGATGGTGCGTGGAAAACATTTATCAAAAAACATCTTTCAGAAATCCATCCATTCCAACAACTCGATCTCCTCCTCTGGCTTCGTATTTTTTATCAACGTCCACCATTGATTAGCTTCACCCTCCATATGATAAGAATCCAGGATAACCTTCTCTTTTTTAGATCCTTGAAGGATGGAGAAGACCTTTTCAAAGGAGTTGATCCATTGTTTGGAAATTGAGGGATCAGATGATCCATTAAAATTCAGAGGTCTTTATCTCATGAAGCTCTTGATAGCGAATTGTTCTTTATTAGGGGGGGGGTTGAACATTCCTCTTATCCCATGTTTCTATTTAAATCATTAGTTAACTGAGAGATAAGCATGACAAAGTTCATGATTACCGCTCCCATATGATTGGTCATCCTATTAGCACAGTCATCACATTGATCTTCACATTGGTTGTTAGCCCGATTCCTCCTATTACCGGTGATTGGCTGGAATAAAATGAAAGTTAGGGGTAAAACATAAAGGGTAATCCAAGCAAAAAATTTATGACTTATAAATAAATTTTAATTCCTTAACTTATGAATCCATAGGCTTGAATCTATGCTATTCATGATCTACATTCTAACATATATTCTTAGGGGCATTTTTCTTAATTCCCTTAATAAGGGTTCATACTAAGCTTGTGAATTTACGAAAGAATATCCCTCGGTAGGGTCATAACCAAGAGTGAAGCAAGGCCCGTTTTCATGTACCAGTTCCCGTTCGAGTCTAGATCAAAGCAGTGTTTTCTGGTTTTACCCCTTGGATACATCTGTGCCAGATCCGCCTCTACCTGCTCGTATCTAGATAGGGATATATATTCTTGAAAAATAGTTTACTCAATACTCAACAATACTTAAGGATGTTTTTATTATACTTATCATTATTTCTAACTTTTCACTAGGGTTTTCTAATCCTAATCCCAAAAATAACTAAACATATCATCTGATACCAACTATAACAACCCTGATTTTTATTACACACGTAAACCCGCTTTATTACATAAAATCTCCACATGATACAACATATATGATAGATAGGTCTAGTGTATTTGTGGATTAATATCATTACATAACAACTTAAAACATAAAATACATAACATCTTTTTTGAAAACATCCTTTACATGACCACTACATTTCCTCGTACTTAGCATTGCATGGGATAACCTAAGGACATGCATAGAAAAGGGTAAGCTATAAAGCCCAGTAAGGGAATAAACATGGAATAACATGAGGATTAAAATAAATTTTATACAATAGTCATATCAATGGAGTAAAAGAGAAATATGAACAGAAAGGCATGATAAAGCATGATAATCATAACATGGAACTGTGGCAACAACACTTAACATGTAATTAGCATGAGCAAAGGCTCATTGCACATGAAGCTTGAGTAAACCCTCATTTCACATGAAGCATGAGTAAAACCTAATTTCCCATGAATTAGAATGAGTCAACACTAATTTCACATGATGTATCATGATATTATACTTTACCCAATGCATTGGAGCGCTATCAGGGCGCACCTTTCTTAAACATTTAATTTAATGCATAAGTGTGCCACATGGATCATATAACATGGAATCAATCAAAATCATAAGTTATTACACTATTAAGTAATGTGGAATAAATTAATTAAATTTCCATTCAATATTTATATGTTCATAAAGGTGAATACCCTTGATAGAGACATGAGTATGGTATTCACTACACAATGACATTGGCTTGGAAAAACGCGGTGCAATTTCGGCAGCATAATTGTGTGATATAAAGATTCATGAAAATGGTTGATGAGATATAAAAGGGTGTATCATAATATTTAAATTAAATGTAAATTAATGGGGTCATATAGATACATATACTAATAAACGTAATGGAATTTATATGCATAATACAAAATAATTACTTGGATGTAAAAGAAAAGTGATAAATCCCTCATAGAATTTTGACATGGTAACATGTGTACATGGGAGGAATTAATGGGAGATAAATGGGTATCCCATCATCCAAAAATAAATAGGGAAGTATGGGTGAGGTGATAAATCATACCCCAACATTTTTAATTGAAAACAAAAGGGCATAACAACTTAAAGAAAATTGGACAAAAATGAGAAAGGAAGAAATCCCTTACTTAGAAGTGTGATCCCAAAAGCTTGAGAGAGGCTTGAGAGAGGCTTCTTGGGAGCTTGGGGAACCTTGTAAGGATCCTAGAGAGAGGATGGAAGGGGTTGGTTGAACTAAAAAGTATTTTAGTGAAGATTATGTAGGATCTTGGGTGGGTATATATAGAAAAGGAGAGGGGATTCTTTATTATTTAGGTTTGGGAAACCTCACAATAAACTAATCAAAACCACAAACCAGACTATAGTTCTTACCCATGGTTTTTTCCAAATGTGTGTGTAAAAAAAAAATTATGGAAAAAATTGCCGAAATTCATAAAATAATAGGGTTTCTTATGTGGAGGTGAGTCACACTCTCAAGGAAAACAATTTTAAATGAAAAAATTGGTTTATAATCATTAAAGGGTCCACTAAATCTTTGTAAAATAAATCAAAAAAATCTAAAATCACATTATTTTAATGGAAAAAAGTTTATTGGCTTAATATAATGTTTATAGTATTTTATTACATCACTATTGGGTCATTATGATGTCATAAAACACATTATATATTTAAACAGTATTTAATTTTTACCCAAAACTTTGACTGTCTCAAAAAATTATGAAAAATTCACCATTCGAAAATTTTGATGTCCTGATTCCAGAAATAATATTCTTTTTATCGAAATAAGTTTCTAAATATGTGAATTTTTTACTTTTAAAATAAAAACCGACATTTATCGAAAACTCGTGGATTTTGAAAAGAAAAACAGCTTTCAAACCTTAATGAAAATTACAATTGCATTCATAAAATTATATAATATTTAATATTTAATAAAAGTAAATTTAATAATCATAATAATATTTTTAAAAAAATATTATTTAATTAAAAAATCCTTTAATTAATCAAAATATATTTCTTAATTGAATATTAACTAAAAATACTATTTGTTCATTAAAACTATATTCAAAGTAACAATAATAAAATGAATGCACATTGTTTATACAAAAATAATGTACATAGTCATAGTGATAGGGTCTTTTTACATAACCGCTTATAACACCCACATAAGACTGAAGGATAAGGTGTGAAATGGTGACAGATCTTGGGGTGGCTCAGAAAACATCGCTCGGGTGGTAATCTCTATTAACTTCCACTTCTCCCGTAGTCGGTTCCTCTCAAGATTAACATGTTCAATTTCAGATTGGTCTTGGTCAAGAGAAAATCCCAATGATTCCACCTCCTTTCCGAGCTCTGAAAAATGGGCTTTGTATGAGGAAAGTCTACTGGATGAGGCAACTGCTTCCTTTGTTTGAGTAAATTGTATTTGTTAAAGCCCTATATTTATACTAATCATGTGATCACTGTTCAAACACTATATTAGCAACGATCAAAATTCATAATTGAATTAAAAATCCAGAAACATAAAACCACTGAAGTTTACATTTTACATAACCATAATAAACATTTAATTAGATTAAGAGGAATTTCCATTAATGAATGTTTGGGTCATTAAAGTGGTTTTTTTAACTTTGAAACAGGTTCCTAGATAAAAAATCTGAGGGGACCATTGAACTCAGAGTGTCAGGATTCTCCTAGAAAGGGCCTAACATTGGTCGTCGTGGGCCAACTATAGAAGTTAGTTTTTGGACGTAAATAAAATAATTAAATAAAAAATATTTTATTTTCAAATCCTTATAACTCTTAAATGGTAAATCAGATTAGAAATTTGATAGAATCGCTGAGCTTGTGAGGGCATGTTTCCCTTAGGTGGAGCTTAACCTCGACCAGAGTTAGTTGAGGGTGAAAGATAGTTTTTGAACTTTTTTTAATTGAATTAAAATGGAACACATTTTCTGCTTTGGAAACTTCAAAAAACGTGCCCAGATTGAAAATATAAAGGCACTGTTGCTTCAATAATGACAATATTACCTAAGAATGTACCTAACCTTGATAGGTGCGAGGTGAAGGAAATCGTTAATTTTTGGTCATTTTGCGAAAAATAAAAATAAAATTAAAAGTTTATTCTAATCAAAACTTGTTTGGAATCAACATAGTGATGAGATGACTATTTTATTCCATAAATGAAATAGCATAACAAATATTTAACTGAAGTGTAACAAAAAAACTGTTTCATAAATGAAACATTATAATGACATGACAACTAATTGTAATAAAAACAATGTGACTTGTTTTTCTTTTAATGGTATAACATGGTTAGAGAAACAAATTTTGACCTGTAATTATTCCAAAAAATGATGAGAGAATTATCTCCACTGATGAATACTAGAGAATTGTAAAAGCGACGACGACACCTTGGAGAACGTATCCGGGATTGAAAAATGATGAACGCCAATGACTTTGAATGGAGTTTGAATCCTCATGGATGGATTTATATTAGCGACGATCATTTCCTCCAATCAAAGATTCTCTATGTAGGGGATTATCTTTCTTGAATTTGAGTTTCCTATTCTTCTTTCTAAAACAAAGAACATGGTTCAATCCATGAATAGGTTGATCTGTAGGTCTCTTTTTCTTGCATGAGGGTATTTTATCTCTTGGTTTTTTCCTCAAGGATAGATTGTTGTAAGAAACTTAATCTTGCCATCCCATATTTCAAAAACTCTAACGTGGAGGAATCAGACCGACATGAACAAGGAACTGATTCCTCTATCTTTGGGAATTCATGTGTTCTTTGTGATTTTGCCATTGAATTGATGATAAATAAATCTCGATATTGTAGTAGGGAAGATGGTTCCCCAAGGAGTCCAGAGGTGAAGACGGTTCGAGGAACAAACCACCAGAGCGGACCTAATGGTCTTTGAAAGGCCCCGTCAGCACGCCGGTGGTGGGGGCCCTTGGTGGCGGTCGCGGGCGGATGGCAGCACCATGAGGTGGAGGTCACGGTCGGCTCAGGCTGTGGTGGAGTAGCAAGGGCTGCCGGCACCCAGGATCGTTCCTGGCAGAGATGGACGTGGCCACCTATCCACGTTGGAGGTGTGGCCAGCAGTGCTGGAACACAGTCCCGTAGGGACTGCGTGAGGGATTAGGGGTTGTTCAGCTTCAGCCGAAAGCGTCACGCTTGAATTGGATTCTCAACGGGTGTTTGGGATGGAGGAGACTGACCCAATGTGCGGGCCAAGCTAGGAGGCGTGAACCGGCCCTTTGGGCAGCTCGGGCTACAACACATTCCAACCTACTTTTGTGGGTCGGGATGATAGGATAAAATCATGTCATTAGGCATCTTGAGATGCGAAAGAATTGGCCCACCTATTGCGGCCCAGGCCAGATGGAACCTGGTCACTGGGTGACTCGGCGAGCTGGACCCATGGCTGAACCAAGCCTGGCCGAGTGTCCAGGCCAGACCAGGCCGGATGAGGCCCAAAACGAGTCAGGTTGGGTTGGTCAAACTGGGCCGAGTTGGTTACGTCGGTTTGACTAGGTCAGACTGGGCCTGGATATAGTCGACCTTTTTTTACTAAAATGAAAAAATCTTTTAAACCATGCATCTGATTGGTGATATTTTTGCGGTGTTGCAACCATCATGTTATGATAGTTATTTTTGAATTAACTAATGATAATTTAATGGAATTTGACATTAAATGAATGTATTGATGAGTGTATTCTCTCAAAATCATGTGCGCTACGTGCGGGAATCTTGCAGCTGGCTGAGACCCGAAGACTACCGATAAGAGGGTCAAAATGATCCTCCATACCTAGATGATAAGAGGCCATATGTAGACCAGATACAAGTGACTGTGTATGGATTATCCACAAAAAAACCTATGTGGATCATCTACAAGTGGCCCTATATATACATGATAGAAGGGACTAAGTGGGAAGTAGCTCAGTGTGACCCGACCAACCCATAGTGGGGAGCAGCTTTGTGTGACCCAGCAGACCCATGGTACTAATCAGGGATGAGTGCCTCAGCAGTCCAAGGTGATCAGTGTATGATTGATTGTTTCGATTTTATTTCATTATATTATACCTTTGTGAGATTATATTACTATTTTTATACTTTCCTTTGTAGTCTTCCTTATGTTTTGGGATCCCTATTGTGTATTGTGTTACTCATCCCTACACGGGCTCCGCTCGCACGCATCTTTTCTAGTGCATATGACATGAACTTTGATAGAGACCTTGGTTTACCAGGACCATGTGGTTCCCAGTGACATACGATAGGCATGACGTACTTCCATATCTTTTGATAGCCACTCTTTGCCTACCCTTCAAGAGGGGTCTTCTGTGGACATCTTACAGAGAACTTTTGTACGTTTCGATTTTCGGTTTGTCTTTTCTTGGGGTTGTATTATGGCCCCATTGACTTACAACTTTACCTTTACTCCATGGTTATTTAGTGGCATTCATGTTTTTCTTTCTAGTTGTTTGGTACATGGTTGTGTGTGTGTTCGTGCATACAAGTAATTAGGAAAATGCCTTCCACTCGCGGGATAATGCCTTATGTACTATTTGCTAGCTCCTGGCCATCGGGAGGCTGGCTTGGGTTAGTCACGGCATGGGACCCATGGGATGGTTCATGACCTATTTTTACATATAATACCATATATAGTTTTATTATGGCTTTATATTACCCATTAATTAACTATTCTATGGTAAGGTTTCACTTGAGATAATATCCGCATTGTTTTTTGTATGTGTCTTAATTTGTTATATCTTTGGTCTTTATACATATATCATGATTTATAGAATATAGACTATAATTTAAATATAATATATATTCAGTATTTTTCTATTATAATAATTCATATAATATAGACGTTTGAAATGGAATACCCCATTCATGGTGATGACAAGTTTTACGTACGAATTAATGCTATTTATGTTTAATTGTTGTGATGGAAGAAAGTAAGTAAAAAAAATATATGTATATTTATGTATATATAACATTATTACAATATATTTATTATATATTACATCTTCACTAAACTCATCCTTAATACACTCCATTTAGTGTAGTAACGAATCGCATCGATTGAAGTGGGTGGTAGTCGACTCTTCCTCAAATGAAGTTATCATATTAACACAAAATGGAAAGTATAAAGATATATTGTGTAAAAGAATTAAAGAAAAATAAAGCCATAATAAATATAATATATAACATATATAAATATATTTCTCATCATAATTTCCACTATGAGTGGCGGTAAAGGAAAAAATGAACAATCATCATTTAGGGTGGCGGTAGTTCATCGTACACATAAACATAATGTTCATTACCCATTAGATGGAAGTGTGTGTAGGTGTAAGTAGAAAAAATATCATAAAACAATTATATTATATTTAGTATACTACTGTTTTTATACAATCGTGGAATAAGAATATTTTATTGAGTGGAGAAATAAAATAAAATAAAGGAGTTTGAGGGAGGGTGTTACCTTTTAATCGGGTAACTCCTTTTAGTTTGAACCAAAGGGCTTCCTTGAAAGGATTTATTAGCAATGTAGAATTAAAGGAGGAAGTGGGGGATTTTGGGTAGATATTTGGGAATATTTTCTTCCCAAAAAAATTATTTGAGATGTGTTATGAATTGGGAGGAGAGGAGGCCTTTTATTGTGGAGGAGTGGCACTCATGTGATATTTTGGAAAAAGGAAACCCCACCCACTGTTTTTACTGAAATTGGATGAAATAATGGTTAAAATTCAATAAAATGTTTGATATTGTCCAAATATGGATATAGAATGTTTTTTTACAAGTTTATAGGTCATGTTTGGCCTTAAGGTTATGGTTTAGTCCCTTATTAAGATTAATTTAACCTTTATCATTGAAATTTATTTTAATTACTTTCACTGGTATTTTTTGTAAAAAAATATTTTGACCATATTATAAATTATAAATTTTTTATGACTTAAAATTTGGAATCCATTTTTCCAATTTCAAAACACATAATTGGAAGAAATTAATAAAAACATAATCCTGCAGATAGGACAACAATTCATGTTTTTAATGTAATAATGTTCAAAAGTTTGATGTGTTTTTATAGTCACTTTGAAAATGAAACTGATTCCAATAACATAAATTGTATTTATTAATAAAAATTATTCCAACTAAACATTAAAACAAACTCAAAATACAATTTAACTATATAAATAAATTAGATGAAAAAATAGTTTTGAATTAAATTTCAGTATTTTAAATTATTCATTCAAAAATAAAATTTCATAGAAATATACCAAAAACTCACCCTAACCTTATTTTAATTATTATCTCTAAAATATGAAGTCTATTGTGACATATAATATTTATAATAGTTCAAAAATTTCAATTTAAAATTGGTTCTCCATTATAAAGAGATAAAATTTCATTAATAAAAATATTGGGTTTTATGAGTTAAATTCGGTTTATTATTATCTTATGCCTATAAAATATATTGGATAAATATCCAAAATATTTCCTTGGAGATATAAAAAAAATATTAAATTAAAATTACATGATAATTATATTTAATTTATTATGATCAAAACAACTTTGTGAGTATATAGATTATTTTCTTTAAAAATTCTCCCTTTATATTCAACCGGTTCATATATTATTTTCTAAATAATTTTTAACTAATTAATTAATTTTATATTTTTTGAAGACCATATTGTTTCCTAAGATTGATAATTATATTCATAAAAACTAATTTAACATATTTATTATATATTATTATATTAAATAATAATATTTCTAATAATATATTATTGTTTGGTAAGACTCAGTCTAGTGTGTTACACAATCCATCAAGGAAAATCATTTTTTCATGTAACGCAAGATATCACTGGTGTTCTATGTAGGGATAGATAAAGTTTATGATGTGTGTAGTGCATGATTAATTTTTTTTTCATATAATTCATGCCAAACATAGTTCTTTAATATAAAATATATTATTTTTAGTGTTGCATGGAATGAAAAATATTAAAAAGATTAAATTATTTCAAAACAAATTTCAAAAAATATCAAGGTGTTACATTCAACACTCTATAAAATGAATTTCACACTCAAAATTAATCTAGGTTATCAAATGTTTAATAATTGTATGTTATATTCCTAGAAACCCACATCGTAAAAATGAATACTAAAACATCCTATAAAATGGGAAAGTTGAAATCATAATTTCTACCGAAAGTAACATATAACTAGGTTTCCACATTGGATAACATAGGTTTGGAGTGAAGATTAGAAATAGAGGAAAGGAATAAATATTTATATGGATTGATGGAGGCCATCAATCACAAACAATTAAATGATCAAATAAAAGTTGAGGGCCTCAAATTTATAAATCTCTGATGATTTAAAAGGTTATCGATTCAACAGAAATTTACGTATTAGGACAACAAATTTTTGATCATTATCCTATCATTAAGTAACTCTAATATTAACCAATTATATATGGAAATATACTTACATTTTATGTTTCTATAAAAAAAATTAATTATTTGGTTTTTATTTTATCTATTTCTAATTCATCCATTACTTCAATAAATGGATGTCTAGAAATTAACATTGATGAGAAAATCATTAGAATTCACTTTTAGCAGATCATACGACCCGTAATAGAATGAAAATAAGAACTATTTATCTCTAACTATACATGAAAAACATTTTGTTTAATATATTAATATCTTAACATAAAAAGTAATGATATTTTTCCATCATAAATATTTATTCATCGAAAATAATTATACATTAACCAAAACATTGTGTTGTCCAATGGTATGTGTGAAACCATTATCTTCTTTCGACCGGGTTATAGATGCATGGACTTACAGAATTGATGAGTTATCACCCGATATAATGGATCTCCTTTTCTAAAACTACATTAATATAATTTCCTTAATAAATATGATGAACATCCTTGAAATATGTTTAATCAATAGATATCATTTTAACTAAGGTTTACAATACATACTCACTACATAAATAATTCATCCAAAGTTTAACTTCGACATTACATTACTAGTTAACCTTATAACCCTTCAAAAAGTTGAGAATCTGATTCTTCTGAAAGAAAGTCACAAAATTATCTTAACATTGATCCCTATTATTACACAATGTATTTAACAGTTGTAACATTCCAAACATGTGAATAAGCTCATCATATATTCTCTTGAAACCTGGTAATAACTTTAATTACCATAAATAATTTTGGAAAACATGCATGCTTTCTGATTATAATGGTCACTGGATATATTCCTTAAATCCATGAAGTTTTAAACATCATCCATAATAACATAGACCACTTTTTCAACCAATCAATAATCTGATCTAGAGTAGTTAATACCACACAATTCACATATCTATATCCAACATGTATCGTATCCAAAAATCATTATATTAACATTATGAACACATTAAGGTTTATCTTTCCCTTAATCTTTCGTTTCCCATGAATATAACCTTTCCATTAAATCAATTTTATATTCCATTTTAACTATTAAATATACTATTAAAAATACTTAGTGTAAAGTAAAATTTAATAATACTTACATAATTCACTATTCATTATTCTTAAATACAAATACAAAAATACTTCAATACTTTTACATTAATGGTTGGCATGGAATAAGTAATTCCTTGGATTAGAAGTAAATTCTTATGTCTAGGTATTGAGTGGGGTAATGCATGTCATATCCATATATGAGACATTGAACTCTATGATAATTTATCACTCTATGACCCATTTTCCCATAGAGATAACATCTTCCCCTCCATTTAAGGTATTCCTCAAGGTTCTTCTTCCCTTATTCTTTACTTGTAGGAAAATGAATATTCTTTCCTCTACGATCCATATAATTTAAAAATTTATAAAAGTCCATCTCACTCTTAAGTGATGTGTTAGGAATATCACCAAAGTTAAAATTATTAATCATATATCATGATAGTTGATTCAAAATAATCACAATATCTTTACCTCTAGGAATTATCCAATTTCGTTGCTCATAATCCCCATATTTTCCATTGGACTCTATTTTAACCCAGTTACTTCTAGTTTCCATCATTGACAAAAACCATAAAGTATGGGGTTAGAAACACATATCATAGAATAAAATCACATAATCAAAAAATAATTACCTATATAATACTGAAATATTGAAACCTACCTTTAATCGACGACACTATAGGTGTATCCTAGTTTATTCATAGTCATCTTATATTAAAATCCTTTATAACGTTTCATTAAGAGTGTGTGAATTTATAAATCATTTCCCCCAAGAGTGTCAAACCAGGTGTGAATCAAGGCCCATTTTCATGTACGAGATTACACAGAGGTAGGAATGAGATATCTTGTTGGAGCTGTTACCCATAAGTTAATTTGTGCTAGTGCAACATCTAATTTTTGTATCTAGAAAGAGATGTATTTTTTGAAAACCACTCACTAAATCATTTAACAATATTCTATAAAATTTTCCTATACTTTTCTTTATTCTTTGAATTATCCTTATACTTTTCCTTAGAGTTCTCACTACATTTTTCTAAACCTAGTTTCCAAAGGATAGCTAATCCTTTCCTCAGATACCAACTATAATGACCTAGTCT
Source organism: Viscum album (assembly GCA_963277665.1). Classification (NCBI taxonomy): domain Eukaryota; kingdom Viridiplantae; phylum Streptophyta; class Magnoliopsida; order Santalales; family Viscaceae; genus Viscum; species Viscum album. Next base: position 1,100,064,239 of record OY728162.1, on the reverse strand, counting down.
TGACATACATTAAAATTACATCACATTTTTAGAATAATTAAAAAATTATACAAATAGATTCCCAAAACCCATACTAGTTTAGTGCCTTTGGAAACTTAGAAACACAAACATTAGTGCATAAATGCGCTACATTATCTCCTATTAGGTTCTTCTTGATTATCACCCTTGTTAGAAACATCAAACATAATATGTATCATTTTAAATAGGCAAAAAGGGAACAAAAAATAGGAGAGATTAAATTCTCAGTATGTGTAAACAAGTGAGATATATAAATAGAATCTTAAGCATAATGGAATGATAACATGATCATGAAAATATATGATCATACCTTTTATTTAAAAGATCATAAACATGAATCATATCATAAATCTTGAAGTTCAAAAGACATGAATCATAAGTAAATAAAGAACATAAGACATTTAATCATAACAAAGGAATAATACATTGAATTCAAGAAAACACCTAATATTATCATTTTATTTCCATAGTAGTGAAGTCATTGTTGAAAAATCCATCTTAGTGGAAAAAGTCCTTTACTGAACCGAGTTCACCCCTTGTTCCAACCCCGCATTACTGAACTGAGTTCACTCCTCATTCCAGCCCTTTAATATTGAACTAAGTTCACTCATTGTTCCATCCATGTCTATCTCATTAGATATAAATCTTTACCCAATGCATTAGAGGGAGATCTGGGTCTCACCCCTCTCATAATGAAATCATACGTACATGTTTCACATGATTATAAATAATAATATCATGAACCATGAAATTAAATTGGTATCATAAAAATTTAATCATATCATAACATATAGAAAAGATATAGGTTTCATAATAATTTTATCAAAATCGTAATCTTTGAAAAGAATCAGGTTTCATAAGTATATATCCTGTGAAATAGAATCAGGTATCATAAACATCATTCCATCAAAACATATTTCCTTTAGAGAAAGAATAGTAATTGAAGCATTGAAACATTTATCTATAAAGTCTTGTGTATCACCAATGGATGACATCTTAAACGGGAAATAATTTTGAAAGATATTTTAAAAATATTACATAATTAAATATCCATATTCTTTGAAAATTTATTTTTAAAACCAAAAACCTTTGGAAAACTATATTATTTTAAAATAAAATTGAAATTTTTTCCCAAAACCTTAAAAAAATTTCAAAACATTTTCCTTGAAACATATAAAGAATCTTTAAAACCATTTCAAAACCAGTTTCCATGAAAAACATTCAAAATAATCTTTAAGACCTTTTTAAACATAAACCCCATTAAAGAAATATTACAAAATTTATATCTAAATACCCATAAATATAATAATAAGAATCATAGAATACATTCATGACAAGTTTATACACTGAAGGTTCGGGGCGCAATAGAAGCGTAGGATGAGAATATACCCAATGTTGAAAATTTCCATTATCAATGATTAATTCGAGATCAATATGACGATAAAGGATAGTATCCATGGAATTTAATAAAAGATAAAAGACAAAAAAGATAATTCAAAACTGATAAGAGAGGATCATCATATTATTTTTATAATTAATTTAATTAAATTAAATAATTACCTTGATGGAGATCCTTTATTCATTGATGTATTCGACCAGGGGTATGAGGTGCAGATTCAATATGATCTAGAATCCAAGGATAGGATTCCTTTATTGGTGATCCACACATGATCCATATACCTATGGACATTCCAGAAGGAGTCACTGGGTGCCAGAACAAAAGATCCTTTCACTTGTGATGTTCGCCATTAATCTCCTTGAGAACAGATTCCAAATATTTCTCATAGATCTAGTGGATGGGGATCTCTATTGTTCTTGAGAACATTCTTGGAGAGGGAAGAGTTCTCTAGGATCAAGAGATTAGCTCGAAGGATTTTTTGAACAAAAAAATTGGTCAACCAGTGGGATGAACCCCTTAGCTAATTTGATAATAATAACATAATGGGGAATTTATTTCACTAGGTAATAATAAAAAAATAGCACAAGTGTCATTACTTATTTTATTATTCCATGTGAAACCCCATGTCATGTAATAATAGAAATGCTATTGTTTCTGTGATTTGTGCTTAACTTTAATGTTATATTTAAATATTATTTAACGAAATAATATATAATATTATTTAAATTGGGATCCTTAACATGGTCCACCAATCCTCTCCAATATTTATCAGGCCTTGAATAAAGAATTTTTATTTATTAACTAAATATAATTGCATTATTTTCTAATAAATAAATACTTCATATACAATATATTATATCGAATAAAAAGAGACAAAATAAATGAAATTAGGCATAATTGAATAATTATTAATCCATAACTGGGAATAATATTCATTCAACTTTTAAATAATAAATTATTTAACTGAGATACTAGCTACACTCACTGTGTGACCCTCTAGGCCTATTTCTCGCTGGAATTAGGTGGGATTTCTTAAAGTCCAAGATTACTGTCCACCAATAGGTTAAGGAACCCAAAATAAATAAGTTGATTTCACAATAAAATGTCACCTCATACAAACGCATACCATTTAATATAATCCCTTTTTCTTAATATCTCCAATCAAGAGGGTTTTATGCATGTTCCATCAACCCATGAGCTCAATATCTCATTCTTTGACATCCCATGATTGAACTTTCCTATAGATCACCATCGACATGGATTTAGTTAGGGTATATCATTTTCATCAAATAGAATGATATATCTTCTTCTGTAGAAATGACATATCATTTCTTGCATTATTCATTAATGTATTATTACTCATGACACACCCAACATATCCCACCTCACTGTGAACATCTGTTGTCATGGTTTCCATCAATACATATAATTGAATGATTCATAATACCCATTAATAATAATCCTAAAGTATAAGGACCAATACACACGTCCACAGATAGGAACATCCAATGACACTTATGAATGTGGATTTCCTACTAGTGGGTCTTGTTCTCATAATATCCTCTGGGATATTACCAAGGGCTCACATAATGAGAAGGTTCCTCAAACATTCATGAGTCCCTAAACCTGATAGACTATATCATTTTTGTCCCTTAAAATGACATCATCTATTTATAGAACATATATTCAAGAATAGTATCATGGAACTTCCGGGTTCTCATCATAGTAGGGATCCGCTATAACCATTTAGTGATACATCTATTCTTAGGACCTTATCACATACTATGTCACATAGAATAACAATCATGATGTGAAAAAGAGTTTATTAATATTTTTCCATTGAATATATGTTTATAATAAAGTAAAAAGAATTTGGTTTCTAGGGAACTAACTCCAATAGACTCCCACTTTCACTAGAAAAAACTGCTAACAATATTCAGTCTATTAGCTGTCACAGGATATTCATGCTTCTGATGAGATAGGCCTTTAGTCATGGGGTCCACCGTGTTCTCTTCTGTGGACACTCTACTCACTACAACTTCACCCCTTTGATAGAAATTTCTTAAGAGGTGATACTATTGGAGCTTGTGCTTCATCTGTTGATGGGACCTTGGATGCTTTCCAAGATACACTAATATAGTATTTCCACAATACAATGTAATTGGTTCAAAACTTCTAGGTACCACATCAAGCTCTTGGAAAATGTTATGAATCTATGAGACTTCCTTGGATGCATAAAAAACTGCTCTATATTCAGAATCGACTGTAGAATTAGCGAACACTAGATATTTTTAACTCTTCCAGCTCATAATTCCTCCATTGAGAAAGAAATCATATCATGATTAGGAGTTTAGATCTTTCTAATATGTCTGAAAACAATCAGCAGTATACCATCTGATGACAAGATTCTCTTCTACTACATACACCAGGAACATATCTTGAATTATTTTTAGATACTTAAATATAGTCTTGACAATAGTCTAATGTTTTTATCCTAAATCTTCTTTATATATTCCAACCATGATTAGTGCATAGGAAATATCAAGGCTAGTACATAACATTACATACATGATAGATCCCATTGCTGAAGCGTATGGAATCTTACTCACCCTATCTTTCTCATGTTATGTTTGGGGACACATTTTCATTGAAATATGTATACCATGTAACATTGGAACTAATCCCCTATTAGATATTTTCATACTAAATATCTTTAGTATTTGGTCAATGTGTGTAATTTGAATTTTTCCAAGTAACCTCCTGGATCTATCACGATAGATCTTGATCCCTAGAATGTAGGCATCTTCACCTATGTCCTTCATGGAGAAGAACTTGTTCAACCAGTCCTTAACTAACTGCAAGACTGGTATGTCGTTTACAATAATAAATATCTCATCAACATAAACTGCTAGGATAATAATTTCATTCCCATTAAACCACTTGTAAACATATGGATTACAATCATTCTTAATTAAATGAAATTATCTTCTGGATTCATTGAATTGAGTGCTCTATGATCTGGATGTTTTCTTTTATCCATAAATGGATATCTACAACTTTCATACACTTTTAGCATCACTTGGTGTCACAAACCCTTCTAGTTGTGTCATATAGACATCTTTCTAAAGGTTCCCAATAAGAAATGTATTTTTGAAATCCATATTCTAAATCTCATAGTCATGGAAATATTATATGGAACATATTATTCTTATGGATTTAAACATGGAAACTAGTAAATAGGTTTCATCATAGTCAATTAATTGACTATGTTTATAACTCTTAGACACTAGCCTTGATTTATAGGTACTAACATGACCTTACATGTCCAGTTTCTTCTTGAATACCCATTTACACCCAACATGTTTTATATCAACTGGGGAATTGACCAGAACCCAGACATGGTTATGATACCTGGAATCCATATCCGAATTCGTAGCTTCTATCCATCTTGTAGCTTTTGATCTCTCTACTACTTCCTTGTAGGATATAGGCTCATAATTGTTCAACAATAATGAGTAACCATCCTCAGTGAAAAGCAATTCATATCTCTCTGGTTCCCTTACATCTCTTGTACTCCTATGTAGTACTTGTGTTTTAGGAACTACCTCTTACATGGGGACCTGTGGAACTTGTTCTTGTACTGACTTTTGTGTATCTTGGGTATCAACTTCATCGAAGTCAATATTTCTCCCACTATCCTTTTTTAGGATGTGATCCCTTTCAATAAAGACAGTCTATCTGGCAACAATCACTTTTTTATTTGAGTGGTGCTATAGGTATCCTCACTTTGTTTCCGTGGGATAACTTATAAATATAAACATTGTGCCATGAGGTGCTACTTTGTTTCCTAAGAAAGCCTTAACAAATTCATCGCATCCCCATACGTGTGTATGCAACAAAGTGGGTTTCTTTACACTCTATAGATCAAAGGGAATCCCATTTTCCACCTTAGTTGGTACTTGGTTTAGCGTCTATGCTGAATTTTTTAATGCATATCCCCAAAAGGATAATAGATGATCTGCATGACTCCTCATCGACCTTACCATGTCTAACCGGGTACAGTTCCACCTTTCACTAACACCATTCCACTATGGTGTATAAGGTGGATTGAGTTGAGATAGAATCCTAGATTACCATAAAAGGTTAATGAAATCATGCTTAAGATATTATCAACCTCAATCCGATCAAAGTTTCTTTATCATCTTACCAAGATGATTCTCTAATTCCTTCTTGAACTCCTTGACTTTCTCAAAGGACTCAGACTTATACCTCATTCAGTAGACATATCCATATCTAATCAAGTCATCAGTAAAAGTAATGAAGTAACAATATCCACCTTTAGCTTCTACTAGAAATGGTCCACACACATTAGTGTGTACCAATCCTAGAAGCTCTGTGTCCCTTTCACCCTATCCACGAAATAGTGGTTTGGTCATCTTCCCTTATAAACATGTGTAAAATCTTTCAAGTGGTTTTAGATCAGAAGATTCAAAATAACCATCTTGATAGAGCTTTTTCATACGCTTCTCATTTACATGTCCTAGGCGGTGATGCCAAAACTAGGTGTTGTATGAGTCATGTGAACATGGTTCGTTATCAATTTCAAACACTTGGTTCTCACAATTTAATACACACAGTCCGTTATTTAATTGGTCCATAACATAAAAAATGTATTCCTTATAAATGTAACAACATTTATTTCTAAAAAGGAAAATAAACCCATCTGTATCTAAAATCGATATAGAAATTATTTTCTTGGTAACAATAGGTACATAATAACATCCATGTAAAAACAAGATCATTCCCATCAGTAATGGGAGGTAGTAGTCACCAATAGTTAGAGCAGCCAACCTCACACGATTGGCAGGTCACATATCCACCTCTCCTCCGGTAATTTTCTTGAATCTACTTGGTTCCTACATTTTAAAATAGATGCCAACCAAAAAAAGCTGAATCTACTACCCAATGTGTAGAAATGGAAAGATTTAACTCGATAAGGAACACACATTTGGATTCCCCTTACATCTGGGTGCAGTTCCTATACCAGTGGCCTGACTTTATACCAGCAAAACATACTACCTTCTTTTACTTTCCCTACTTCTGTATCTTCTTTTTCTTGGATAGATGGTTCTCAGTGCCTTTACATTGTTTATATATATTAGAATCCTTTTGATTGTTCTTCTTCTTCCTATTCAGCATAAGGAATGTGGGTTTTTTACACCCCATGTTCTTATACACTTGGTGAATTAGGGTAAGAATCTCTGATATACTATTCTCATTATTAGTTAAATTATAATTTCAATAAATCTAGAGAATGTATTAGGTAGTGATGATAGTATGAGATCTGTATGCAACTCATCTGGGAATTTAATCTCTAAGATGTCTAGATGATCAATGTATCCAATAAGCTTGACTATATGTGGTCCAGTTGGCATATACTCTCCCTGATTAGTAGTGAACAATGTGTTTGATATCTCATACCTCTCTTATCTCACCTTCACTTGATATAGATTCCAAATTTAAGACATCATGATATAAGTATTTATTTCCCCATGTTGCTTCAAGAGCTCATTGGTCATGAATGATAGCATGAGGCACTAAAAATCAATAGCATCATTCAGTTGTTTCTCATACACATAGAGTTCCTTATCAATCACCTCATTTCTAGACAAAACTAGTAAAGGCTCTTAGAGCACATAAAGTTTCCTATCACAATGATGGATAATCTGAATGTGCCATTTCCACTCCTGTAAATTAGTGTAGGTGAGAAGGTTTTCCTTCTGGAGTATGGATTGAAATGATATGTTTGAAGTCATTTTTGATGTTATTTCTACAAATAAGATAAACAGAGTTTTATTAAATTATTTTGATAAATATAGGAAAATAAATTAATTAATATCTATTAGTCATCCACTATTTTGTTGAAACCCAATATCCCTCACCATTGGCATCAAAATATCCTATTTCTTGGACATTATAGCAGCACAGATCCATATTTCCCATCACATTACCCCAACTAGGGTTGGTCAAGAAACATGAAAGGTTTTAGGTAGGCATTCTAAATGTCAAATTCATTAATTAACATCTTCTTGATCTGATGAGTGGACTCCACAATCCTAAAATCCTTAATTTTGGATTTCCTCAACCTCTTACTCTTAGTTTCACGAAGTCTTAATAGGGTAGTAAACCCTTGATGTAAACTAAGATACATCAACCCGAAACCTCATATTATAATTCCTCAGTAATTGAAAGCATCCCAACTAGGGTTGGTCAAGAACATTGAAATATGGTTCGATTCTAACCAAGGTAATGGAAGGCTATACCAGTCTAATATTTAATTAAGGTATTTTATACTTTATGCATAAATTTACACTAATTATCTTTCCACCTGATTTTTAATATTAAGTGGGATATACTTAATTGATTAACTATGTATATATAATATTTAAAAATAATCCATTTTAATTTAGTTCAATCTGTTATTCTTTTTAGTTCATCAAGTATGTGATCACATCAAATATATATAATAAATAACCATAGAATTGATAAAAATAAATATAGGGTATGATCCTTATCTTTACTATTGGTTAGTTTATATAGAAGATTATAAACTAACCCTAACCTAGGGATGAAAAACCTTGAACCATTTATGGTTCGAGTTTACAGCTTTCCACATGTCCACCTTTGTATCTCCTTGGAATGGTTTCACCTCGCCTCTTAACTTGAACCACCTGCACAAGCTTGGGAGCTCCATCCATTACATATTCTTTTAACTCACATGAAGGTAAGGGGTAAAAGGGGGTTTAAATAAAAGGAACCATGGGAACACAATCCCTACATATTAATGTGGAGAAGGAATGTAGGCCAACAATTTCAATTAATTAAAAACTTAAAAAGGAACCAATCACATACAAAGTTCTAATCTAGATCATGATCATCCGTATACATGTAAAAAATTATGTATTTAATAAAACTAGCATTAAATTCCTTAATAATTTTTATTAAGATAAATTACAGTTGAATTGATTAATCATTATATTTAATTTATCAATCCTATTTACCTTAATTATTTTTGGAATTTAATTAAAATTATTATCCATAACCTTGTACATAAATTGTACCTTGGAGGAAAGGTAGTGAATACCCGTCCAAAACTACCCGACGTGTATTATAATTGTATAAACTTTATTCTTTGTGACATGCATCATTCACGGAAAAATTATAATTGTAATAGAAATCATTCATGGTATGCAGATGTTTGTACATTACACAGATATTAATTAAACATTTATATATATATATATATCAAACACATATCACATGTTGTATCCCAAAATTACTCCCACACAAAGTTACATCACATAAGGGTTACATAATATAATAATAAATTTTTAAATTTATGTAATCTGGACAAAGTACACGGTGTGTAGATCTGACTACATGACATGTATCGTCTTCACTGTCCATCTGATGTACACGCCTTGGGAAACGGCGTGTGATATGTACTTTAGAAATATCTGATGTACACATTGTTTCCAGTGGACCACATGTCATGTCGAATCCGTGTTACATGATCACCAACTATGAAATTTGTGTATGGGATACCAGACTTGTCCCTAACTCAAAGCCAGTACACACCGTGTCCAGTGAGCCACATGAGGTGTAGTCCATCTGACAATGTGCTAGTTTTTCCTAGTCAACACATGGTGTAATAATTAACTAAACCATGTTTCATTAATGAATACGGCTTGAGTAATTGCAGAATTACTCTTGATACACTAAAAAAACTACATGGTGTGTTATCTGGATTACATGTCGTGTATGGCAGATGAAACAGTGTGTAACTGCAAATACACGGCGTATACTATTGTGTTACCTAGACTGAATCATCGGCACATCTTGATGAGATCCTTGATTTAATTTAAATCATAAAATTATTTATTTCTATTAGATTTGTGAGAAACCAAAGAGGAATAACTGATATCGAAATTCAGATTACAAGAATGATTAAACATGAATTGAAAAACTAAATTACTAAAGTGTAAATCATCAATGAATTATTTAAATAATTATAAATGAAAATATGAACACTCTGATACCACTTGAAGGTTCCGGGTGCAGTGGAAGCGTGCGATGAGTGTGTACCCATCTTTGAAAATTTCTACGATCGATGATTAACCCGGGATCAATATGATGATAAATGCTATTATCCACGAAATTGAATCAATGATAAAATACAAAGGAGAGAAACTGGAACTGATAAGAGAGGATTAACATATTTTGTTTATAATTAATTTAATAAAATTAAATCATTGCCTCCAAGGTGATTCTTTCTTCATTGATGTGTTCGACCACAGGTCCTAGTTGTGTCTTCTTTATGATGTAGATTCCAAGGATAGGATTCCTTTAATGGTGATCCACTCATGCTTCCCAGATATCCAGACATCACCAAAGGAGTCTCTAAGTGCTAGCATGATTGACCCTTTATCGTGAAATGTTTTCCTTTGATCTCCTTGAGAATCACTTCCAAAGCGTTCTCCTAGATCTAGTGGAGGAGGATCTCTCTTGTTCTTGGGATCATTCTTGAAGAGGGAAGAGTTCTTTAGGCTTGAGATATTTTATCCAAGGATATTGTGCACGTATCCATTGGTTAGCCTATGGGATGACCCACTTGGAAAATAAAAGAATAATAACATAATGGGGAATTTAATTCACCAGGTAATGATAAATAATTAGCACAACTATCATTACTTATTTTATTATTACATTTGAAACCCCATGTAAAATAATAATAGAAATCATATTACTTCCCTGATATGTGCTTAACATGCACATTATTTTTAATTATTATTTAACAAAATAATATTTAATATTATTTCTCACTAGACCGCTAACATGGTCCGCCAATCCTCCTCAATATTTACCGGGCCTTGAATAATGAATTTTTCATTATTAAATAAATATAACTTCATTATTCGCTGATAAATAAATATTAATCTGCAAAATATTCTCTTGAATAACTACTGATGAAATAAATAAAATCAAGAATACAAGAATAATTATTAAACCGTAACTGGGAATAATATTTATTTAACTTGTAAAATAATAATTTATTTAACTAACATACTAGCTACACTTAGTGTGTGACCCTCTAAGACTCTTTCTCATTGGCATTAGGTGAGCTTTCCTAAATTCCAAGATTACTATCTAGCAATGGGTCAAGGAACCCAAGTGAAATAAGTTGATGTCACAACAACATGTCACCTCATATGAATGCTTACCATGTAATATAATCCATTTGTCTCGATATCTCTAATCAAGAGGGTTTCATGCAAGTTCTATCAACCCATGGGATTGATTTGTCATTCTTTGACTTCCCAAAATTTTACTTGAATAAAGAACACCATGGAGATGGATTTTGGTAGGATATATCATTTCTATAAAAAACTTGAGATATTTACTTCTGTAGAAGTGACAAATACTTTATCGCATTATTCATTAATTTTTTATTACTTGCGACACACCCAACATATCCTTCCTTACCACGAACATTTCTTATCACGGTTTTCATCAATAAATCTAAGTGTGTGTGTAATAATACCCATTAATAATAATATTAATGTCTAAAGACCAATAAACACATTCGTAGATAGGAACATCCAATGACATCTACGAACATGGATTTCATACTGGCATGTCTTGTTCTCATAATATCCTCTTGGATATTGCCAAGGATTCACACCATGAGAAGGTGCCTAAACGTTTCATGAGTCCCCACACCTAATAGAATATATCGTTTGTGTCCCTTAAAATTATATCATCTAGTCAGAGACCATATATTCAAAAATAGGGTCACGAAACTTCCAAGTTCTCATAATAGTAGGGATCTACTATGAACTTTGAGTGCGACAACTATTCTTAGAACATTATCACATACTCTGTCACATAGAAGAAAAATCATGATGTGATAAAGAGTTTATTAATATTAATCTAATGAATACAAGTTTATCATAATGTACAAAGAACATGGTTTCTAGCCAACCAACTCCAATATACACCACACAAAAAAAAGAGTGATGAACATGGCATGTATCTCATGTATATAAAAAGTTAGATGAAATTCACAGACTTTGTATCATAACTCTATTTGTACAGATTCAAAACACCTATATAATAAATATAAATTTATTATAAATCTATCCAAAAATCATATTCTTACTTATAATATCATATATGGTTTTATTATGGATTTATATTACCATCTTGATAACAATTATATGTCAAGGTTTCACTTCAGGTAAAATCCGTTTTATTTTTTCATGTGTCTTAATTTGTTATATATTTGGTCCTGATACATATATCATGATTTCTAGAATGTAAAAAATAATTTAAAAATAATTTATGTTCATTATATGTGAATTATAATAAATCATAGAATATTTAAGTATGAAATAGAATAAACCTTTGATGGATGTGTCAATCTATATGTACGCATTAACGCTATTTCCATTTATTTGGTGTGTTCAAAGAAATAAAATAAAAGACTTATGTGTATATTTATTTATATATAACATTATTTAAGTACCTTTAATATATCATATATACCATATATATTCTCTAAACCCATCCTTAAAACATTCTATGTAGTGTATGAACGAATCACATTGCTTTAAGGGGGTGATAGTCTACACTTCCTCAAACAAAATTATTATATTAACACAAAATGGAAAGTATAAAAATATGTGTTGTAAAATAATTATAGAATAATAAATAAATATTAAATATAATACATAAAATATATTTAAATAGTTTCCATAATAGTTTCTACCATGAGAGGCAGTAAAAGAAAAATGAACAATCATCGTTTAGTGAGGAGATAGTTCATCGTACACAAAAACAGTATGTTTGTTACCCCGTAGATGGAAGTGTGAGTAAGTGTAGGTTGAAAACATAGAATAAAAACACAAAAACATATTGAGGATACTTATTTTTTATAAAATCATGGAATAATAATATTTTAGGGAGAGGAGAAAAAAATAAAAGAAAGAAGTATTCAGGGAGGGTGTTACCTTTTAATCAGGTAATTCTATTTGGTTAGCACCAAAGGGCTTCCTTGGAACGATTTGTGCCCAAGGAAAGCTTTAGAAAGAAATATTGGGATCATGGGTAGATTGTTTGGAAGATTTTGGTCGATAAAAAGTGGCTTGAGAGTTTTGTAGAAGTCGGAGGAGAGGAGGCCTTTTATAATGGAGGAGTAGTGGCACTCGTTTAAAATTTTGGAAAAGGGAAATACCACCAATGTTTTTTATTGAAAGTGGATCCATTAATAGTAAAAAGTAGATCCAAAAGAGTATAGGGTCGATATAGTTCCATCCAATGGATTTTGTAAAAGTCTATAAGTCATTTTGGGACTTAAGGTCATGGTTTAGTCCCTTATTAAGCTTTATTCAACCTTAATCATTGTAATTAATATTAATTACTTTCACTACTAATTTTTGTAAAAAACTAAATCATCCTAATTAGACATTATAAATTATTCTGATTTCAATTATGGAATCCATTTTTTTAAATTAAAAGCACATAATTGGCATAAATTAATATAAATGTAATCCTCTATAGGGGATCAAAATGTGAGTTTTTAAATCAAGAATTTTCTAAAGTTTTCTATGTTTTTATAAAAATAAAATTGATTCTAATGACTTATATTGGATTTATTTATAAAAAATTAATCTAAATAAACATTAAAAGAAAATTAAAAATAATTTAACTATATAAATAAATAAGATGAAAAAGTGGTTTTGAATTAAAATTTAGTATTTTTAAATATTCATTAAAAATAAAACTCTACAGAAAAATACCAAATATTCCCCCTAACATAATATTTTTGACTATATTTAAAATATAAAGTTTATTTTGAAATATAATATTTATAAAAGAGGAAAAATTTAGATTTAAAATAGGTTCTCCATTAAAATGTGGTAAAATTTCCTTTATAAAAATATTTGGTTTTTGGTGTTAAATTGGATTTATTCTTATCATATGCTTAGAAAATCTATTAGATTAATATAAATTTTTTTTCCTTGGATATATAAAATATATATTACATTAACATTACATCACAATTTTAATTAATTTATTATTATTTAATTAACTTTGTGAGCATAAGAATATTTTTCTAAAAAAATACCTCATTTATATTCAATTGGTTCTTATATTCATTTCTAAATAATTTATAAGTAATTAAATAATTTTATATTTTTTAAAAATCAAATTTTTTTCATAACTTATTTAATAATATTCATAAATTTTTATTTAATGGATATATTATATATTTTTATATTAAATAATAATGTTTTTAATAATATATTATTGTTCGGTAATACTTAGTATGGCGTGTTAGGCAAGCCATCGAGGAAAGCCTTTATTACGTGTAATGCAATCGAACCTTGGTGTTTTGTGTAGGAAAAGCTAAAATTTACATTTTATGTTGTCCAAAATTAACATTTTTCATATAACACAAGAGAAACATTGTTCTTTAATATAATGTAAACTATTTTGAGTGTTGCGTAAAATAAAAAATATCAAAAAGATTAAATTTATTCTAAAAAAATTTCAAAAAAACTCAGGTTGTTACATATAAGGGTCATTTTGAACCTTTAATGCCCCCACTAGCTAGCTGGTATAGACCATGAACCATTAGGGGTTACAATAACCCATCAGACTTTTATCTGCAACCTATGGTTGGTTGATAGACTATTGTATCCAAGGATGAAACAACCACATCAAACACTCTTTGTGCCTCCCGAGCCCTCAGTACACCTCCCCATCCTCCAACCACATGTAAAAACCCTCACTTAAGGAACTTAAATTCTAGGAACTCAGTTACAAATAATAAAAAAGAATTATCAGGACCACGAAATGAAAACAAAAATTCCCACAAGAATTTTCTATATTGTATGGACACAAGGCCTTACATGTATAATGGAAATAAAGACTGAATTTGATACTAATTAAAAGAAATTAGTATATCTAAAAAACTAAGATTTTTTTATGATTAAATACATATCCTTAGAAAATTAGTTTTTTATTTCAAGAAACCAAGTGTATTATGAATAAATTATAATAAAATAAATTGATATTATGAATACTATATTAAAAAAACTTTAAGTAAATGATAGAAAATAATAATAAATAATCGTAAACATTTTAAAAAGCTATTTTCTAATATGAATAGTTTTATGTTATATTTTAGTATTTTATTTAAATATTGAATTCTATAAATATTGAAACATAATTGAAACAAATGAACATCATTTTTGGATTAAGATTAATAATATAATATTAATATTATTTTTTCTTTTTTATGAAACATTTAATTTTTTGGTAAATATAGAAATATATCATTTTTTTAAATATTGAATCTTTTAGGCTATTATTAGAAAATAAATGTGAATTTAAAATGTATTAATCCTTTTTATTAGAAAAAATATAGTTTTTATAAGTGAATTTTTTATTTTAAGAATGTTAGTTTTAATTTATAGACCCATATTTTACATTTTATTATTTCAGTTATATTTTTCATAAAAATTAATACATTATACATTAAGTATTTTAAAATTAACTTCTATTAATTGTAATAATTGAATAATAACTAATTGATTTAAAATTTATAATCATTAGGTTCAAATTATATATTAATGAGCTTTTTATTTATGATCATAAAGGATAAATTACATAAGTAAAAACTATTTTCTATATTAAAAATTAATTTGGGTAAAAATGGTAAAAGTAAAAAAATGGTAAAATCCTTAAATCACTCTTATATTGTCTAAAAATAATTTTAGGAGATAATTATGACCATATATGGTTCCACACCCCCTATTTTTTAATTTTTAGCAATTTACCCTTGAATTGTGTCACGACGTTATTTGAAAAGTGATGAGTGTTTCTAAAGGTGTCCTTATCTTTATTATAAAAGGAATACACCACAACCCTTTCAAAGTTATAATTAACATTAAAATTACTCCTTAAAATTATACCATTTCCTCTCACTTTAACCCACTCCCACTTCCTAAATCCTCTAGTCACACTAATTAATCCTAAGACCTTCCATTCTATCGAGTATTATAAGGAATGATATACTCTCCAATATAAGTATTATCTCATTCTTATGTTTTTCTTCCTAATATTACAATTTGAATTATCTTATCACCATAATAATATAGTGAATTCAATATCATCAATATAATGATATGTTTTTATATTAATTTTACAACCATTATTTATCCATTTCCATCCACCATAAAAATAAAGGAACGTCAATCCTGTGTTTGTGGACTACCACCTCCATGAATATTTTTGTTGTTTTTCATATAGATTTAAATTATTTTAAAAAAATTCCTAAAATATATCTCAAAATAATAAAAAAATCAAAAAATATCATTATTAATCTGTTATAATTATATTATTTTAAAATAAACACCTCATTATCCATACTCACCCATCAAGTTAAAGTGCATTCATGTTTGGTTTGGTTTGACCACCAAGATGAACAATGATATAATACTATATCATTGATGAATATTTGAAGATAAATAGTAATATAATTATAATATAACTATAAAATAATTATTTTTATATGGTTCTTTAATGTTTAAATTATCTATTTGACTTATCATTAATGTATCATCTTTGTACGCTTAAAACACTAAAATAAGCCAACACATATTCCATTTTCATGTTGTGTGACTAAAACACTAATTGAATGATATAAGAGAATTAGAAATAAATATTATTTCAATATTATTGTATAATAAATGATATATTAATGATTATATTGGTTTCAAATAATGGTTAAAATGTTGTCATTATAAAATGTGGAAAACAGTTAAAGTTATTTACACCTGATGGTCCAAATAAGATATAAAAAACCAATATAACCATCAAAAATAATTATAAATGAGGGATATATAAGATAAAATATATGAAATAGTTATTAATATATTATTAATGTATCAATATACATTTTACTATAGGTTAAATCACTTTTTTGGAAATCGAGGGTAATAGTAAGGGACTTGATAACTCAAACTCCTTTATTGGAGTTATATAATTTTGTAATGAACTATGTTTTAAAAGAATATTATTTTTGAATGATGTTTTGTATTTTATGGGTAAACATATTTTTTCAACCAAACCCACTTTAATTAATGGTTTTATATTCATTTTTCTTAAAAATAAACGAGTCTTCTTGAAGTGAGACTCATAACTATAACATTTACAGCGATGAATACTAAATGTATTCAAAAGATATTTTCATGATTTGGTTTTAATTATACAAAAATTATCTATCTCTAATGGATATATGTTTCATTTTTATCTCTATATTTTTCTTATATTATGTTATTGTATTGGGTGATCGATTTTTTGGTACCAAACAATTTAATTAATGATGTTATTTTATATAATTAAAACATTTCAGGAAACTCATTTTATTTTAATGGGTTCTTTATGAAAATTAAATGATTTATATTTAGATTATTTATGAAAACCATTTTATTTTTATGGATTCATCATGAAAATTTAATGTTTTACATTTTTATTTTTTACAAAACACATTTTATTTCCATTATTTCTTTATGAAAAGTTAAAAATTTCCATTTTGATGTTTTGTTAAACTTGTTTTATTTCCATGGGTACTTTGTAATTTTAAAGTTGAATGAAATTCAAGGGGAACATTTATTTATGGATGAATGATGGTTGGGGTCCTATATAACCCTCGAAGGAATTGATTAAGATTTTATATATCATGAGATAGATATTTTTTATTACATTTTAGTTTCTCAAAAGAACATGCACTAATAATATGGCTCATAAAATTATTTTTTCCCTATGATATTGATTTTGTTATAGATATAGGATTTCATTCATTATAATCTTATTCTCACATGATGCAAAGTTTATGTTAAATACTTCTTATTGATGTTATAGTTATTATACTTATATATTGACTTTTTCTATTTATGTTATTATTACATTTACATTAAATCTTACTTATATTTTATGGGTTTCACTAATGATCATGTGATATTTCTATTATGATCTTGTTTTTACTTATTCTTATAAACTCATCCTTTCTAAAATGTTTATTTACCCCTTTATGACTTTTAAATATCACCCCTTTCTTGGTTTTTTATCCTCCACGTTATTAGTATGAGTTTACCTAATTATATTTCTAAATGATAGTCTAGTATGGTTCCATTAATGAAACAAGATTATGAGTTTTGTAAAATAATATTATTAAGTACTTTGTCTCCAAATACACTAACCATATACATCTTTGGGATATTGTTATTTATGAAATGTAATGTTTTAAATAATTTGAATGATTTTAAATAAAGGAATGTTTATCTTGGTCACTATAAAGACAACAATAATTTTTTATTAATAACCCAAAACAACATTACCATTTTATTTGAAATTATAGATCCCATGTGGTATATATTAGAAGATCATGTTTTGTGGGTCAATTTTGGTGCTCTAACAGATATGGGAATTAAACCATGTATTTTTTGTACAATAATATAAATTTAGGTCATAAATTCATTATATTCATATATTAGAATGTATTAAAATTGGATGGGAAGAGATGACCATAGAAGTTGGTAAAGAAAATAGAATCATCCTCAAGAAAAAGGAAGAAGAATATTACTCGTAATAAATTTCCTAAAAAGATATCAAGGAAGGAAAATAAATGGTTCATGGATAAGAGATCCCAAATTATAAACAAGAGTGATATATATAAATTGAATAATGTAATGAATGTAACCAAGAGGAATTCATTTTTAATATATAACAAGGTTATCAATGACCCCAAAGATATATTAGTTTTTTTTCTAGAAGTTCTGGAGAAAACAAATAAAAATAGTTTATGTAGATCCACTTCAAAAGGAAAAGATAATATTCCACATAAATATCTTGAAATTAATGAAAGGGTGTCAAAAAAAAGATAAAACTTGTGATAAATAAGTTTTTTTGTGTGATTTTTAATGTGGATGGAAACACTCTTCGATATTGTGATGTAATAATTCCAGCACAAATAAATTCTTAAATGATATAAAATATTCACCAGATGATACAATTATATTAAAGGATCTTAAGACAAAATAATTCACACAAAAGGAAAATGAGGAGATTATAACATCCATGATACCCTAATCATAATTGAGGTTCATATGTGAAATAATGAGAAATAGTGTCAATAGAGAAACATTATTTAGAAAATCATCTCAACCATACCATTCACATTAAGAAGAAAATAAGGGACAATTTATTCCTTTAACCTTTATGTACTATATTTGTGATTATAATATAGGGAATTGATGGATAATATTAATATCAAGGGGATAACTTGAGGTAGTGTTTGTGATGTCAATAGTGGATAACATGTTATAAATAAGTTACCATCCTATAATAACTCCAAAATTTTGTGTACTGAAAAATATAATGAGAGGATCATAATTTACGAAGTTGAAAATGATGTTATTAACAGATGATAGAAAATTTGAGAAGAAACCATCTTGTTTTGACCATAAATTTTGAATTTGAAAGGAATATATTGATGAATATCATTCGTGGCGAAGATGAAGAAATTTCCAAGTCAAGAAAGCCACATGAAGAAGGTCTATTTTGGTGTATTCTCAACATGGAAATTTTGATGAATATCTATTTAAGATATTCATCATTATGAATATTTTGAGGATTTTCCCCTTGAGGGGTATATATGTTGAGCATGTTGAAAAATATTATAGAATCATTATCATATACAAATAAGATCATTTTAGAAATATCTTGAAGATCATTTCATTGAATATGAATGATTTACTTATCTCTCATCCCTTTAAACTAAATTAAAAAATACTAACACAAAGGGTGAAATTTAATTAATCATTAATATTGTATGAGTGGAATATTTAAGGTTTGACAGGAAGTCTTATTCTACTACATTACCTTGAATTTTAAAACCTATTTTTTGAAGTGAGTACAAGATATTTTGGTTCTTTCATTCCAAAAGTGATCAAAAAAACAATTTTTATATTCATCTTAGATTAAAATTGCACAATCCTTGAAAATGAATCTTTTTTATCAATTCATTTGTTACCATTTTATTTTATAGAGTAAATTTTTATTTTATAAATCAAATCCTATTTTTTCTACACTAAACATAGCTTCTGTATACTTAAATTGTGAGGATAAATAACACATTTCATAAGAATGGAATGATACCCATTTCTCACATACGTTTTATTTAATTTCAATAATGTTGAGATAAGTTGTAATGAATGTTTGAAAAAAATGGGGGAGATAAATAATAAAATATTCACAAAAATATAAATTCATTATGAAAGTATTTCCAATAAATAAAACAGGGTTATTATTTGGATCATATTGCGTGTGTTTTATTTTTTTCAATAGTTTTTAATTATTTTCAATGAATTGGAATGATTTAATTTATGTAATTATATTGAATAGGTTGTAAAAATACGTTTCAGGGAAATTTGTCTGACGTTTACAAGATTTTTATTGATTATAATATGTTATATAATTTGTAAAGAAAATTTACCATGAATATTAAATTAAAATAGTGATTATTGATTCATGATTATGAATGATGAATAAAAGGTGAGAGGTTGGTTTAGAGTATGATATTCTACTCTATACCAATATTAGGATCACAATATCACTGAATATGCACAATATACAAGAGGAGGGTGAATTCTATACATTAAAATTTTCTTAAGGAAATTTTGTATAAACAAAATTCACAACACCTCTAATAAGAATTAACCTTCTCATAAAAATATAATGTTCTTAAGTCTAAATCTTAATAAACTTTTCTTACAAAGAGATTCTACCACAAGGCCTATATAATCTCTTACAATCAAAGATAAAAGTAAGAAATCATATACAAAAAAGAAAACTTCCTAACTTTTACAAAGAAGTGGAAATTTACAATCTTCTTTTAACCGAAAAAGGAGGGTATCCAACAACCTTGGATAAAGGTCCCTTATTTTATACTGACAAGAAAGTTTTTTTTACCCAAACTCAGGTAATCCCTCAATCCTATGATCGGTATCTATCATGCTATGTCAAGACCCACCTTCACCAAGATGAGAGAGGGGATAGCAGGTTTCCAGAACCTTCCTTCTTCAAGTTGAAGGAGGGTTAATGACCCCCGAGACCCGACATCAACAGGTCCCAGAGTGGAGACTAGCACCAAGGGTATAGAATCACACACAAGAGGGAAGGCATTACCCGTTTTATTTAATATTATCGGGAGATAAGATAGTAAATCCCAACAACCCCAAAAGTGTAAGTACAGGTAAAGCCAAAACAAACCATTCTCATATGCATGTTCCAAAAGTAAATGATAGAAATGTAAAAGAAAACCCCAAAAATGAAGTACCAAAAGATAGAAAAACAGCAACGACAATTGTCCCAATGTCTGAACTAGTACGACCCTGGACGATCACTAATGTCCTCCTAGAAACATGAAAACAGTTTTATATACATAGGGTGAGCATACAAGTATACTCAGTAGGGAAAACCAAAATCTCTCGTGCACAATTGGGGAGGAATTCTAATGCCCTATGAGAAAAGAGATAACCTAAAACACCTAGAAATGAAAACTGCCCACCCAAGCATCACCAAGGCACACTCCCTAAATAACGCATATCAAGAAATATAATAGTAATAACACATCGATGTTTGGGTACCCCGCGCCACTTCACATCTAGTTATTGAAGACATCCTACGCATCGAACCTCTCCATCCATTCTCACCATAGTCCAACTAGCACACCCCACCCGCACACACCTAGGCCACAACCACACATTCCCACCCGCAAACACCTGGGCCACAACAACCACGTGTAATCAAGCCTGTAAATACCTAGGCCAGAACAACTACTGCCACACCTGAAGACACATGGGCCTCATCCCGATGACACTTGGGAAACAACCTGCCCGCACACACTAGGGAAACCACCACAACTACCCTGCCTGAAAAATCTTGGGCTTTAATGGACCTCAGGCCATCACAACCTACCCGATGAGTCTTGGTCTATTCAGGAAAGGGAGAAGAAAAGGATCTAATAACCAGCCACTCATAGTAGTGTTTGAAAAAAAACTCTTCCCCATGAAATGGGGGTGTTCGGCACTAGGTTCTCAACTAAGGAGGGGTGTGAATAAGAAACATAAGAACTACAATTATATAATATATATAACCAGCACTCAACCCAACATAGGAGTTCCAAAACCAACTTAAGCACAAACACCCTCATTACTATTCATTCACAAGAAGCACCAAACCGATGACCATGTCACCACTCATCCTAGAAAACAATTTCCCATGGATCCCATTCTTTATTTCATGTTCAAGTGATCCCATTTAAGTAAATTCTGCACTACTGGGAAACTAACAGGCATAACGACATGAAAGAGAAAGACAAACAGCCAAACATAAATTTAAGCATTCACACCCGATTCTCTTGTAATGTCACAACAACAACAAAGGGATCTCGGAGATCCTACATAGTACTGGAAACAAACCAAGCCAAGAGATACAACCCCACATGGATTCAGATTCAAAACCAACAATTTTTCCACAACAGAGGATCCCATCCCCATCCACATCACCCCATAAGCATCTAGAAGAACAACACACCTACTACCAAAACAGAGTAGGGAAACATCCATATTCAAGAACATCATTCATTAGGTTCTTCTATCTATTGGTTAACCAGGGGGGACCACACAATGATTGATGTTCATTGGGCATCCATTTAACCAACCAAGTTTTTGAGATTAACTAATTTCTATGTTACAGTCATTTAATCATGTAAATATCCGGAGGCACAGAGGTTCATTAGTGCACAAGGATAAACCACCAATGGCCATGATTTTCAGTGGTCATGAGCCCGTACAGTTAACAAATCATAATTAAGAATAATAAATACAACAAAAACATTGATCGCACACCCCCCCACCTCCTTTCATTGAGGGTCTATTTATTATCTTCATTTAAATTTTGGTTTCATCCATCCCCATAGAAACAATAGCATACCCACCCTACATGATACACAGTAAGAGAGACGAAGGAAAAACCATACCCGGATGATCAAATATTGATGTCCCTCTCGATGCACCAAGAACTATTGACGTGCAACTTGCAGGGGAGGAGTGTCCGGGACTCCAAGGATGAGCAGTAAGGGCTCCAATATATGCACACCACTTCCCTCGAGAAGGGGACTCCAAACGCTCCAAGGGAAGAACTAACCTGTCCAAGAAGAAGAAAAGGAGAAAAGCCAGTGTGACATAAAGATGAGCCTGAGCGTTATTGGATATCATGATCTTCAGTATTTTTAAAGTTGGATCATGGTTTGACCATGCAGTTGGGTGGTTACACAAGAAGGGATTAATTGTTATTTAATAACTCTCATTGGAAATTGGTGGTAACAGCTGTGACTTTAGAGGATTTTACATAAACAGAATAAAACGTTACACAGACACATAGTTGGGTCCACTGAGGGTCTCCCCACTCATAGGAATTTAAACATTGATTATGGGGCTAAAAATGTCCTCTAACCACTTCAAAAAGTTTAAAAAGATTTAAAAGTAGCGTTATGGGAAAAACTGTAAAAGAAAAACTCGACAAGGTTGTGTGACACCGATCTTGTCGCACTGATCGGTGATACACCGACCGTGTCTCAAAAATCATGTCACACTGTTCGTGTCACACCGATCGGTGACACGCCAATCGTGTCACACCGATCAGTGAGAAATCGATCGGTGACACTCCAGTCGTGTCACACCGATCATTCGCACCGATCGTTGACACGCCGATCATGTAACACTGATCGTGTCGCACCGATCGGTGACACACCAATCGTGTCTCACTGATCGGTTGCACACCCATCGGTTGCACCGATCAGTGACATGAAGATCGTTTCCCATCGATTGTGTCACATTGATCGGTGACACACCGATCGTGTCCCACCGATCGGTCGCACTGATTGGTGACACACTGATCGTGTCCCACCAATCGGTCACACACCGATCGGTCACACCAATCGGTGCCACATCGATCATGTCATACCAATCGGCCACACACCGATCGGTCGCACCGATCAGTGCCACGCCGATCGTGTCCCACCGATCGATGAGACACCGAAATGGCATCCTACCACCGAGACGCCACCCTTAGGATTCGGAATTTGGAAAACGGATGAACCATGAGGGTCTGGTCCATTACATTAGATAACTCTCAAACTATTATCATCCTCGAGAATCAAAGCTAGACCTGAAGAGAAGAAAGGGGTCTTAAATCCCCCCTTGAAAGATACCTCTTGGGGAAAAATGCCCCAAACAGCCACGCTGAAATCAAGGTCCCTATTGTCCTGACACATGGTTCTGGGAGTTCTTTCCACCATGTCAAGATACTATCTACTTTGTGTAGAACTGACTCACCCGCATGGGTTCAATCACATCCACCATAATGCATCTTGATTGGGGATCAATTCTTCCCTTCACCATATATGATGACTTTTCATAACATTCACAAGTTCGGGAAACAAAACATCTCATAAACCAAGAAGTTCAGCATTAAATCACAAACAAGTACAAAATGAAACAGAACAAAACTCAAAACAACTCTAGGTTTTGGGCGCACATGTGTGCCTCCCGTTCCCAGGTACTCTCCTCGATCCCACCATGCCTCCATAACAGACGAACCAAAGGGATGGTTCGTCCACGGAGCATCTTCTTCTCGTGATCCTCGATCCTCACCGGTCTTTCTAGAAACATTGTTTCGGCCTAAATATCTAGATTTCCCTAGTAGAGGATGTGTGAGTTGATGTGTAGATACCGTCAGAGCTGAGATAGATGGAAGAAATATTGCATTCTTAGTAGTGGCGGTGGTACCGCTAGATGATAAGCCACTTCACTGACCCGCCATAGTACTTCGAACGGTTTGACGAACCTATGAGAAAGCTTACTCCCCCTATCAAACCTCTCTTTCCCATACTGAGGGGAGACCTTCATAAATACATGGTCCCCAACCTCGAACCCCAAGGGTCTCCTCCAATTATTGGTATATGACTTCTTTCTGTCCTTGTCCACCTTCATTCTCTCTCGTATAAGATGAACCTTCTCTGTCGTGCTCTGAACCACCTCCAGGCCAAGAACACCTACTTACCCAACCTCGGTCCATCACACGGGTGAGAAACATGGCCTCCCATACAAGGCATAGAACAGAGACAAGCCAATGGTATAGTGATAGATATTATTGTAGGAAAACTATACCAGAGGCAAGTGTCACACCCAGGATCCCCCAGAGTCCAAAATACATGCCTGTATAATATCCTCCATTGTCTGGATGGTGCGCTCGGTCTGTCCATCTGTCTGGGGGTGGAAAGCACTACTAAGATGTAGCTAGGTGCCAAAGCATGCTGCAATCCTCTCTAGACTCTTGAGGTAAACGGTGAATCCCTATCTGATACTATGGACCTCAGAACTCCATGAAACCACACCACCTCATCCATGTACCTCCGTGATAAGGAATCAACTACACCCGACTCCTTGATTGCCATAAAGTGGGCCGATTTCATCAAATGGTCCACCACTACCCAGATAAAATCACAGCCTCCTTGAACCATGGGTATTCCTATGACTAAATCCATCGAGACGTCATCCCACTTCCACTCGGGAACATCTAAAGGCTGCAACAAACCACCCGGAACACGGTGTTCAGTCTTCAATTGCTGACACACTAGGCACCTGGCCACAAACTCTGCTGCCACCCGCTTTACCCCAGGCCACCAAAACCGACTCCTCAGACCCTGGTACATCTTGGAAACTCCTGGGTGCACCGCTAGGGGTGAGATGTGTAAATCACCAAGAACCCTCTCACGCATCGCCTCTGGGAAAAACATCTTCCCTCAAAAAAATCTTATTCTGATCATCCTCCGACCACCCTTCTGTAGCATCGCCTTGGTTAACCCGGTTACACATTAATTCACTCTCTATGTCTCCCAATTGAGACTCCTCCACATGCCGTAAGAGAGGGGATTTCACTGTCATCTGAAACAGACAACCTCTACCACCATCCTCTCTTACTTATAGGTGCAGGGCATCCAACTCCTCCATCACCTTCCAAGCATCTGTTGACTCTCGAACCACATCCTTCTACAACTTCCTACTCAAGGAATCAGCCACCGCATTCCCTTTTACTGAGGTGTAGAAAATATCGAAGTCGTAGTCCTGAAGGAACTCCATCCACCTTCGCTGCTATAATTTCAGGTCCTATTGGGAGAAGATATACATCAAGATTTTTTGATCAGTGAAGACCACGAAGCGCTCCCCGATGATGTAATTCTGCCACAACCTTAGTGCGAACATGACTGCCACAAGCTCCAGATCATGGGTGACATAGTTAACCTCATGGGGACATAACTGTTTAGATCCATAATAGATCACCCCTTGTCCTTGAATCACCACACACCCGAGACCTTGTCATGAAGCATCACAGAACACCTCATACACCGCCCCTTCTTATGGAAACCTCAGCACTTGGGCACTAACCAACTTCTCTTTTAGATAGCTGAAGGCTACCTCACACTGCCCATCCCATACAAAAGCCTGGCCCTTTTTTTCAAGGCTGTCAAAGGTGCTGAAACTCGGGAGAAGTTGGGCACGAACCTCTGGTAGTAACCTGCCAGACCTAGGAAACTACGAACTTCTGTCACGCTCTTGGGAGCTGCCTAAGAAACAACCGCCATGACCTTCAATGGATCTACCGCTATTCCCTACTCGGAAACCACATTCCCAAGGAAGTTCACTTCTCACGTCTAGAACTTGCACTTGGACAATTTCCCATAGATTTGGTGTTGTCGGAGGACCTCTAAAACTGTTCTCAAGTGCTCAGTGTGATCCTCCGCTAACCTTGAGTAGATCAGGATGTCGTCAATAAACACGACTATGAACCAATCTAGGTATTCCTAGAAGATAAGGTTCATGACTCAGATGAACACAGCTGGTGTATTCGTAACACCAAATGTCATGACTACAAACTCAAAGTGTCCATACCTACACCTAAAGGCAGTATTTGACATGTCTCCCTCCTTCACCCTCAACTAGTGATATCTAGACCGAAGATCGATCTTAGATAACCGACATACTCCCCTTACCTGGTCAAAGAGATCATCTATACTTGGGAGAGGGTAAAGTTTCTTGACCGTTACCTGATTCCGTCTCCGATAGTCTATGCACAGCCAGAGACCACCATCCTGCCTTCTTTGCAAACAAGACAGGATCACCCCATAGTGATGCACTTGGTCAAAAAAACCCTTCTTCATCAGATCGTCAATCTAAATCTGCAACTCCCACAACTTAGAAGGCAACATCCGGTAGAAAGCCATCAAAATCAAACGGGCACTCGATTACAAGTCTATCATGAACTCAACATCACTTAGATGGGGTAGAGTCGCCACTTCTTTAGGGAAGATGTCCATAAACTCACTGATGATCCATGGGACTTGTACCATTTCTGCATCCACCGACTCCACTGATAGTTCAGCTAACAAGGAAAGGAGGGGCTCCTCTCGCCTTCTGCTTTTATGCCAACCCGCTCGCCGATTAAATTTACACATCGGCCGCCCAAACTCGAAAACACGATCCTTATTCAGAATCAGTCAATGAAGGAACATATAGATAACAACCATTCAATTACTAGGATGACATTGTATGGTTGTATCTACAACATTAGAAGTTCCTTAATAGGCTGATGTGGCCCTATCATCAGTCTACACCCTCAGAAAACATAAAACAAGTCGGTCTGATCTATGACTGGTGTGCTCAGTACCAGGGGAACTGGAAGTCTCTCAGTGTCTAAACCTAGAGCATGTTCTAGACTAGGTTTAACAAAGGAGTGTGAATCTCCTGTATCAAACAAGGAATATGGAAGAGTACTAAACAAACTGATCATACCTTGAACGAATTTCGGCCCTGCTGGAGCTGCTGCCTCCGCGGCGTGTAACTGCCCATGCCCAGCTCTCCTACCCCTCGACTGTCGGCCGCCTCCCCAACCTCACCCTGGTCAAGGTCCCTAAGAAGCTCCCTAAGGTCTACCCCCTCCTGTGATGTCTTCCCTTGGAGGAGCGGGAGCTCGCTGTCCCTTCTGCTGTTGCTGAAAGGGCCTGGCTGGAAACTGCTGCGGCTGGGGCGGGTGCTGCACCGGCCCACCCCAATTGTATTGTACTCAGTCCGAGCACTAATTCTGAAGGTTCCCATGGATTCCACATATGAAGAATCTCAGTCTTGGTCCTGATAGAAAGGGCGAGGACCGGGAGATCGGAACTGGAACTATTGAGGCATGCTCCCTACTGGTCGAAACCTAGAGGGCCCTGATGCTGGAGGCCTATTGCTGACGGCCTTCCCTTTCGATGAGCCCAACAGGATTCCCTCTCGTGATACACATCCAAACGTGTGCATCCTCTCCACCACTTCAGTATTCTTCTGGACCTCCAAGTATATCCGTAAGGTGAAGGGAGTAATAATATACTGAAGAGAAGGTCTAAGTGCCTCTTCCAAACATCTTTCCTGAGACTCCACATCGGGAAAGAGGTCCAAAGCAAAGCGGAGGAGATCCTTGAACTTGATCCCCAACTCTCTCCCTGAAAAGCTCCCCTATTGTAGGGAGAGTAGCTCCTACCTCTTCTAAGACGTCATCATGGAAGAGAGAAATTCCACCCGAAACTCCTTCTCAAAGTTAGCCCACATAAACTCATCCTCCCTCTTCTCCCCATGATAAAGCGTTCACCACTGACGAGCTTCTCCCCACATATGGCTTATATCCGGAGGAACCCAGTATTCCGTCGGGGCCCGGATTAAGCTAAATGCTATTACCATATCCTCTAGCTAGCTCTCTGTCTCCATGTATGAGATGCTACACTTCTACTTCCTGAGGGTCTGCCGCTGAAAGGCATGAAGCGTCCTCATCCACTAGTCATCCTCCTCCTTTCGGTCATCCCCCTATCGATCAGCCAAATCAACCACCGGGGCCCCGATTGGTCGTACAACCCTTGGTCATTGTCCGGGTGCCATAACTGCAAGGTAAACAAGAAATACCTAAGTCCAAGTAGTGTAGAAGATTGATTTTAAATTTTCTACGACTTCTTATTCATTTTAAATCCCAAAATACCCATGAAACAAAAGAACAAAAGTCATTATGATGCATGTACCTTCCCTAGGGTCTCTACACTGCAATTTTTGTAGCCTTACTTGGTCGTTCGGTAGGCCCAGAGTCCTTGTATCGGATCATGGGGGCCCTAAAATCCCATGTCCTAGCTGGTCTTCTCTGGCCTATTTCATGAACCAAGATAACCCAACACTATTTCCTTACCATCCCATGCAATCCTCACTATGCCTAACCCCAAACTCCATCCTATCTCCCAACCTTCCTCTGATACCATTCTTTCACAACCCGCCTTCACCAAGATGAGAGAGGGGACAACAGGTTTCCAGACCCTTCCTTCTTCAAGTTGAAGGAGAGTTAATGACCCCTAGGACCCGCCTTCAATAGGTCCCAGAGTGGTGACTAGCACCAAGGGTATAGAATCAAACAGAAGATGGAAGGCATTACACTTTTTATTTAATAGGATCGGGAGATAAGATATTAAATACCAACAACACTTAAAGTGGAAGTATAGGTAAATCCAAGACAAACCATTCTCATATGAATGTTTCCAAAGTAAATGATACAAAAGTAAAAGAAAACTCCAAAAAGGAAGTATCAAAAGAATGAAAAACAGCAACAACAACTGTCGTAATGTCTGAACTAGTATGACCCTGCATGATCCCTGAATTCCTCCTGGAATCCTAAAAACAGTTTTATATACGTTGGGTGAGAATACAAGTATACTCAGTAGGGAAAACCAAAATCTCTCATGAAAAAGTGTGGAGGTATTCTAATTCCCCATGAGAAAAGTGATAACGAAAACACCTAGTAAGGAAAACTGCCCACCCAAGACTCACTAAGGCATGCTCCCTAATTATCACAAGTCAAGAAATATAATAGTAATAACACATCAATGTTTGGGTACCCTGCTCCACTTCCCCACTGGTTATTGAACACATCATATGCATCGAACCTCTCCTGCCATTCTCACTGCAGTCCCACTGCCACACCCCGCCCGCACACACCTGAGCCACAACCACACATCCCGCCCACAAACACCTGGGCCACAACAACCATGCATAACCATGCCCACAAACACTTGGTCCAAAACAAATACTGCCACGCCCGAAGACACATGGGCCTCATCCCGAATACACTTTGGAAATAACATACCCGCACCCACCTGGGAAACCACCACAACTACACTGCCCAAAAAATATTGGGATATAATGGGCCTCAGGCCATCACAGCCTACCCGATGAGTCTTGGGCTATTCGGGAAAGAGAGAAGAAAAGGAGCTAATAACCAGCCACTCATAAGAGTGTTTGGAAAAACACCCTCCCCCATCAATTGGGGGTGTTCGGAACTAGGTGCTCAACCAGGTTGGGGTGCGAATAAGAAACATAAGAACTACAATTATATAATATATATAACAAGCACTCATCCCAACCTAGGAGTTCCAAAAGCAACTTAAGCACAAACAACCTTGTTACTATTCATTCACAAGAAGAACTGAACCCACGACCATGCCACCACTCTTCTTGGAAAACAATTCCCCATTGAGCCCATTCTTGATTTCATGTTAATGTGGTCCCATTTATGTAAATTTTGCACTATTGGGCAACTAACAGGAATAACCACAAGCCAGATAAAGAGAAATAGCCAAAAAAAAATTTAAGCATTCACACCTGGTTTTCTTTTAAAGTCACATCAACAACAAAGGGATCACTGAGATCTCTTAAAGTATTGGAACCAAACCAAGCCTCAAGATACATCCCCACACGGCTTCAGATTCACAACCAATAACCGTTCCACAGCAGGGGATCCCATCCCCATCAACATCACCCTATAAGCATCTAGCAGAACAACACACCTTCTACCAAAATAGAGTAGGGAAACTTCTAGATTCAAGCACATCATTCATTAGGTTCTTCTTTCTGTTGGTTAACTGGTGGGGACCACACAAGGATTGATGTTCACTAGGCATCCATTTAACCAACCGAGTTTAGGTGATTAACCAATTTCTATGTTATAGTAATTTAATCATGTAAATATCCAGAAGCACAGAGGTTCATTAGTGCACAACAAAAAACCACCAACAACCATGATTTTCAGTGGTAATGAGCCCGTACAATTCACAACACATAATTAAGAATAATAAATACAACAGAAACACCGATCACACCCACTCCTTTCTTTAAAGGTGTGTTTAATATCTTCATTTAATGTTTGGTTTCATCCATCCCAATAGAAACAATAACATACCCACCCCGCATGATACATAGTAAGAGAGACAAAGGAAAAACTCTCCCTAGATTTTCAAATATCGATGTATCTCTTGATGTGCCAAGAACTGGGGATGCGCAACTTGCAAGGGGGGAGCGTCCGGGACTCCAAGGACGAGCAGTAAGGGCTCCAGAACATGTGCACCACTTCCCTCAGGAAGGGGACTTTAAACACTCCAAGGGAAGAACGAACTTAGCCAAGAAGAAGAAAAGGTGGAAATCTAGTGCGATATAAAGATGAGCCCGGGCGTTACTGGAAATCAAGATCTTCATCGGTTTTAAAGGAGGATCATGATTTCACCACGCAGTTGGGTGGTTACACATGAAGGGATTAATTTTTATTTAATAACTCTCATCAGGAATTGGTGGTAAAAGCTGTGACATTAAATGATTTTATATAAATAGAGGGGAATGTTACACAAATGCACAACTTGGTCCGCTGAGGGTCTCCCCACTCTTAGGAATTTAAACATTGATTATGGGGCTAAAACAGCCTTGAAACACTTCCAAAAGGTTAAAAAGTCTTATAAGTAGTGTTACAAGAAAAACTGTAGAAGAAAAACTCGACAAGGCTGTGTGACACCGATCGGTGACACACCGATCGTGTCACATAGATCGTGTCACACTGATCGGTGAGACACCGATCAATGACACACCATTCTTGTCACACTTATCAGTGACATGCTGTTTGTGTCACACCGATCATGTCACACCGATCGGTGAGACACTAATCATGTTGCACCGATCGGTGACACACCGATCATGTCACACCGATCGGTCACACCAATCAGTGACACATCGATCATGTCCCACTGATCATGTCACCCTGATCAGTGACACACTGATCTTGTCGCACCGATCGGTGACACACTGATAATTTCACACCGATCAGTCACACACCGATCGGTCATACCGATCGGTGACATACCAATCATGTCACACCGATCACGTCCCACCGATCGGTGACACACCGATCCTGCCACACCGATCAGTGACACACCGATCATGTCACAGCGTTCGGTCGCACTGATTGGTGACACACTTAGCATGTCACACCGATCGGTCGCACACCGATCGGTCGCACTGATCAGTGACACACTGATCATTTCACATCGATCAGTCACACACTAATTAGTTGCACCGATCAGTGACACGCTGATCATGTCACACCGATCAGTGAGACACTGAAATGACGTCCTACCACCGAGACGCCACCCTTAGGATCTGTAATTTGGCAAAGGGATGGGCCATTAGGGTCTGGTCTATTACATGCTATCCCCGTAAGCCCTCGCTTTGTAAGGAAATTGGCACCTCTAACTTCACAACCTGAAGACTCTGATTTTAAGGAAATCACACCTCTACACGAACCAATTATGCCTAAGAAAAAGTGTGAACTATCCATTCAAACTTTCTACACGATGATTGAGAGTTTATAAGATCCTCTCACTCTAGATCAATTCACTTTTAAAGAGATGAACTCCAAAATTCAAACAAGTGAACTCATGAATTGTTATCAAACTCATCAACTGAGGTAATATTTATTGCTTTCAAAATCTACCGGTCGGTTCCACTCCAAGGGTCGTATTTCCTTAAATCTCAGATGGACCTGGACACATAGAAAACATACAACAGTTAGTTTATAACAGAAACGATGACATCGTTTTATTTAAATAACCATAAATATAATGATCTTACACCTGAAGTGTAAGGAACATGGAATCTGATAAAATTGAAATGATATGAATGAAATTATAAATTTCAGAATTCTAAAGAAATAAAGATTTTTATAATAAATTCCAGAATTTTAAATTTCAGAATGGATTTTCATAAAAACAGTACGAGTAAAGTATAAGGAAATATTTTATCAAAGAATAGTTTTACAAATTCCGGTAATGGTATCATGATTTAAAGCACGAGAGAATATAACCAGTATTAGATTATAGAAGACAATGCATAAGGAAAATTGAAATAGGTTTTTCGGTATGGCATAATAACGTTATAAGGATTTTGGTATTGGGATTTCTGGTATCAGTATGAAAAATATGTCTTAAGGAACTTCAGTACCTATAACCAGGAAGTCGTAGATTAAGAAATTTAGAAAACCAAAAAACTGTAAATCTAAGTATAAGGAAAAAATGATATCGGATTTCATTCTAGATGGAAATTGGTATCGGAGTGTAAACAGAGAACGTGAAATAATGTCTTAAGGAATTGCGGTATGGTATAACCATGAACTAAATTTGAGAACGTTAAGAAAATTTCTGATATGGAAATACAGATTTCTAAATACCTTAATAAAAATATATTTAACTCAAAAGTCTAAGGAAAGTTTGGTTATAAGGAAATTTATATAAGTGCAAGGAAATGTATGGAAGTGTCAAGAAAATATGTTTATGAAGAAAGTGTTTGTGATTTTCAAAACAAAATATTAAGGAATTGAGAGTTCATATAGACCTAACAATCTCCCTCTTTTTGGAAATCACAAATAACAACGAATAAATTGAGAAAGGAATAAAATAAAAGCTTAAAGTTAGAAATACTTATCTCCCCCTTAAGTGTATGACTTTGGGTTATTATTCTTACCTTTTGTAGATGTTTTTAGAGTATGTAAATCTCCCCCTCATATATATATTCTTCTATTTAGAGACACCCCCTTATATATATAACTCATCCTTATAGACTAATGTTAGAAAATTTATTTTCCCTTAGATTTTACCCAAGGAAAATTTTCCTTTATAAATTTTTCTTCCTTCAAATTCTACCTTTGATAGAATTATCCCCCTTTGTGATTTTAAAAATGGAATAAAGAGGGACCTGTAAGGTTAGAAAGAAATATAGACAAGACAAAAAATATAGAAAATATTTTCAGTGAGTTTTTCATTAATTTTCACATGAAAAAAATACAACAAAAATTCGGCATGGGATAAGAAATGTATCAGCCCTCTTTCTTCTTCTATGAAAGAAGACATTTCACAAAGGACTTAATCTTTTTCACCTCCTTGTGATCTTCTTGAATCTAATTTATCAAGGCATCTTGCTCAGCTACCTTCTTCTCCAAATCTTAGATCCAAAATTCTTGGGATTGATTCTTATCTTCATGAAATTTGATGACTTCCTATTGTGAATTTGATTTCTTCACAAGACCAGTATATATTCATTTTTGATAATTAACAACTTCAGCTATGGTATTCATTTTTTCATGAATATTTTTGAGTTCATTTTTCCTCGCAACTAACTCAACTGAAAATTTCTCTAAGAAAGAATTTTGTACATTGGTCAGCTCATTTGCTAAATCATTGAAAGCTCCATTTTTCGATTCCATGAAGTCCAAGAATTATAGATCTTTATCTAATAAGGTTTGGGTCTGTCTCATCAATTTCTGACATGAATCTTTTTGAGCTTTTTAATCAACCAGAAGATTATTATGATCGACTTCACCTTTCACCACCATGTCTATCAGCATAGATGTTGAATCCATCTTTTGGTTTCAGGTTTTCTACATCATTTGACTCCGGGAATCTATGTTAGCAAGTACTGGAATGGTACTTACTAATTTACTTAATGAATATTTTACAAATTCATCACCCATAGATGACGAGGACTCGGAGTCATATTCTTCTTTATTGACCTTTAGAACATAAGATTCTAGATTCTCAATATTTTTAGGAGAGTCAGCATCAGAAGGGGAAACCATAATGGACTTCCATTTATCAACTTTCGGCATTGCAGAGGTTTTGGAACCCTGAGGGACTTTCTATTTTTCTATAGCCTTATCAACTATGGATCCTCCTTGAATCTCTTCTTCTTCTTTCTATTCATCACTTCTTCTTCTTTCTATTCATCACTTCCAGTATCACTATTTCTGGATTCATGGATTTCATCTTCGTCTCCGGTTACATCAATCTCTTCTTCTACCTCTTCTACTTCTTCATCTTCGGTATCAACTTCTTCTTCTTCTTATTCCTCATTAGAAACTCCTAGGGTTGCAATAATCATCAAATTGTCTAATCACATCATTTTATTCTTCTTGAATGATCTCATTCTATCCCTCTACTTCTACTTGCAGTTCCAAAATAGGGTTCGGTATCACTACAGGTTTCTTCACCTTTTTTAGGTTCTGGAATGATATCCACAACTGGTAGCTTCTTAGAGGGATTTTCTACATCCTTCAGCAAGGATTGAATAATCTCTGTCTCAATTACCTTTATTTTCTGCTTCTTCTACTTAGCTTCTTTCTCTAACACATTAGTAGTTTGAATATTCAAATCCTTTGCCTCTGTCAGATTCAACCCAAATGTCAAATCCCCTTCCTTCCTGGATTCAGATAACTTACTCCATCTAGTTACAATATCATCTGAATAAGCCTTAGGTTTACTTACAACTAGTGTAGTTTAAATCGGTGCTACTGAGATAGGATCGTCATGAGAGATCTCATCTGACTTTTTCTTCTTCTGATCACTTTTTGAAGATTTTGGTACTGACATTTTCGGTGTTGCTTTGGATGATTATGGAATAGCTTCCTTCAATACCAGACTCTGAACATCTGGTGTCATGACTTCTTCAAACTTCTTAGAGTCTGAATTATAAGAAACTTTCATTCTCTTCAGCATATCTTCACAAAGAAACATAATCTTACAAGATTTCAAAGCGGTCTTGCATGCAATTTTGATTTCGGCTAAGACCATAACAATTATCTTTCAGATAAGGGAAGGGTACATTAGGATTTTGGATTTGATGGTACTGGATTTCACAAAATTAATCGTAATAAATATATAATTAACAAAATTGAGATTCTTGAGGTTGATGATACAGTCTAACAAGATAATTTCACACATCATTAAGGAATATTTATCCCCTTTTCTTAGGATAAAGAACCCATGCATCCATAATTCCACCAACCTATGGTCCACTGATAAGTTTTCAATATTTGGTGTCTTAACTCCCCTGATGCTGAGACTTTCTAAAGCACGATTCTTCTCGAAAAAACCTTCCTTATTCGAAATTTTGTAAGAACCAATGAGGGCCTCTCCTTCACATGGAATATTCAGGATTTAGGCTCCTTTCTGGTATGAAACAGTCTAAGACTTTTTATAAGCCTTAAACCTGAAATACTCCTTGTCCTTCTCAATGAAATTGATAGAGTCATAAAACTTTATAACCAGCTCTGGATATACAGGATCTTGAAACATGTCATTTGTTATAAAAATACTCTCCCAATGATTACATTTGATAATAAGAGAGGTGAGGGAATAAAGCCTATTGTAAAAGTCTGAAGATACAAGTCTCTACTGAAAAATCATCTTGTATTTATTCTCTTTGACTACCATCTGGTCGGAACTTCCAAACATTTGGATCTATAAGAAATATCTGATGAAATCCAAAATGAGAAACTCTAAAGCAACAGAACTTCGACTTGAAGACTTAAGGAACTGGTGGGGTCCTAATGAATTGGGGTGGAACTTATATAGACAAACTATGACCTTTAAACTTCCAAAAGGATATCAAATTGCTGAGATTTGTCTAATATTATCTAACAGTTGAAGATGGTTGAAAATATATATACATACTAAAATCTTAAGGTTTTAGAAAAATAAATGTCGGGTTCTAAGGAAATATGAATCCGATGAAATATTTCTTAAAAGACAGAAATACCAAAAATAGAACTGTGAGAAAATAACTAGAGGTAAGAAAATGTACCTTTAAGGAATCTCTGAAGAAAGTATCAGTATTGAAGGAAAAAAAATTATTGGGTTTAGAAAAACTAGACACCAGAAATTTGACTCTGATAATTTCAACTCTGAAAATATGAATTCTGGGAATTTCAAAATAGTCAGAAAAGTTAAAAAGAATGAAAAAAAATCCTTAATGTTATTTTAACCTAAGGAAAAATTTTGTTAAGGTTAATTTTCATTAAAAAAATTATTCAAATTTCAAAACTGATTTTTTTTAAACTGTTAAATGATTTATAGAAAACAAAAAAATTTAAAAAAATTCAAACATATGTACTCCCCCTAAATTTAGGAGTAATTTAATGTTAGGATATGCTTATACAAGAATTATATATGAATTATTATCTTACAGATATCATTTCTATCTTCTGTTTAATGTATTCAAATCTATCGGATTGTAATGGTTTGGTAAATATATCAGCAAGTTGTTCTTGCGTTCCGATGAATTGAAGAATTATATCTCCATTGAGTGTGTGATCCATAAGAAATTGATTCTTAATATCTATTTGCATAGAATAAGAGTGATGTTCTGTGTTTTTAATTAGGGCTATGGAACTAGTTTTATCACACCAGATTTTAGTTTTGGTAAAACTCAGGCAATAATCTGTGAGTGTGTGTTGCATCCACAACACTTGAGCACAACAACTTGCAGCTGTTACATATTCTGCTTCAGCAGTGGAAAGTGTTAAAAAATGATAGTTCATGTAATACCAAGAATCTAAGGAATCACCTAAGAAATTACAAGTTCCAGATGTTCTATTTCAATCCATTTTACAACTAGTAAAATTAGCATCGGAAAACATTTTTAGTTCAAACAAATTTCTAGAAGAATAAAAAAGTCCTAAATCCAAGGTTCCTTTTAAGTATCGGAAAATTCTTTTCACAGCCTTAAGATGGTATTCCTAAGGATTTTCTTGATATCTTGCGCATAAGAAAATAGAAAACATTAAGTCAGGTTTACTTTATATTAATTAAAGTAAACTTCCTATCATTCAACTATAGGATGTTTGATCCACATGTTTCCTTGTTTCATCAATATCAATAGTATTATAAGTTTTTATAGGAGTACTTATACTCTTAGTGTTATCATACCAAGCTCTAGGGGATTGTTTAAGGCCATATAAATCTTTGATAAGTTTATATACATGATAATGATGTTTTACATCTTCAAAACCAGTAGGTCAATCTACATATACTTATTCTTGTACATATCCATCAAGGAAAGAACCCTTTACATCCATTTCATAATGTTTAAAATTATATAATTCTGAAAAGGCTAGAATAATTCGGATAGATTCAAGTCTTTCTATAGGTGAATAGGTTTCTTCATAGTATATGCCTTCTTGTTGTTTATAAAATTTAGAAACCAATCTTTCTTTATTTCTAACTATAATCGAATTTTAATCACATTTATTTCTGATGACCCATTTTACACTAATAACAGATGTATCCTTAGGTCTCTCTACCAAGGTCCAGAATTGATTCTTTACAAACTCATTGAGTTAATATTTCATAGCCTTTATCCAATCTTCATCTCCTAAGGCTTCCTAAGGATTATTTGGCTCGAATTGGGAAAGAAAAGAAACATGTTCAATTTCATTCCTTAAGGAACTTCTAGTCTTTAAAGGTTAATTGACATCTCCAATGATATTTTCAATAGGATGATTTCTATGTAACAACTGATTTGGGATTTTTAAATCATGATCATCAACATATGGTAGAAAATATTTAGGGGTAAATGTTTGAGGAATATTTTCATGAACATTTTCCTTAGATTAATTTTCAACTATAGGTTGGTGATCATTTTTAGAAAATATATCTGGATGATTTTAATCAGGTTGATTGAAAACAAAAGGATCAGTTTCATCAAATTTAATATGTACTGTTTCCTCCACAGTACAAGTGTTTTTATTGAAAACATGATAAGCCTTAGAGTTAGTGTAATTGGCTAAGAAAATTCCTTCATCGGATTTTGGTGAAAATTTATGTAATTTATCCTTAGTATTAAGGATAAAAACATTACAACCAAAAACCTTGAAGTAATAAACTTTTGGTTTTCGACCAGTCCATAGCTCATAAAGAGTTTTAATAAGAAAAGGTCTTATCAAAACTCGATTTATAGTATAACATGCAGTACTTACATCTTTATCCCAAAAGTGTTTTGCTATTGAATATTCACTCAACGTGGTTTTAGTTATCTCTTGAATTATTTGGTTCCGACTTTCAAAAAAATCATTTTGTTGAGGAGTTATAGGAGCTGAGAAATTATGAGTAATAACTTTCATACTACAAAAATCTTCAAAATCTGAGTTTACAAACTCACCACCATGATCGCTATGAATAGTTATCAATGGTAGGATTTTCTCATTTTTTTAATTTAGCTCGAAAAGTTCTAAAATAAGAAAAGGCTTTATATTTTCTTAATAGAAAATAGAACTATTTATATCTTGTGTAGACATCAAAAAGAAAAAATAAATAATATTTAGCTCTAATAATTCCAGTTTGTGTTGAACTAAATAAATACATATCCACTAACTGTATGGCATTAGATATTGAAACATGACTAAAAATTTTAAATCTAGATTTTTGTTTCTTGCCAAACTGACAAGGGTCACAAATTATTGAAGAATCAAAACATAGAACCAATAGATACTTAACTAATCCTTTCATTGAGAGATTACTAAGGTTCCTAAGGTTGCAGTGTCATAACCTTCTATGCCAAAGATAATATTGATCTTCAATTTCACTTAATCAAGGAATATCTTGACTTATTAAGTCTTCTAAGTTCAAAGTGTAGACATTCTCATTCCTATGGATAGTAATAATATGTTCATCATTGGAATTGTGAACTAAAAAATTATCTTTCCTAAAATTCACAAGGTAACCTTCATTGAATAATTGACTTATGATTATAAAGATTTTCTTAAGACTATTGACTAATAAAATAGTAGAAATTAAAACATTTCCAAGAAGAATGATATTACTTATACTGGAAATATTTCCTTGAGAATTATCCCCAAAGGTTACTTTTACACCTTTTTCTTCGAAAATCTTATGAAAATAACTTTTGTTACCAGTTATATGAAAGGAACATCTGCTATCCATATACCAGATATTTTTAGTACATACTTCATTCTCTTGGAAAAATAAAAGTTAGAACTTCGGAATCCAAACTTATTTGGATCTGGGATTAGACAATAAAATTTTAGGAACCCACATTTTTCTGAAAACAAATCCTTGTGAAATCCTAGAGATTGATTTTTTTAATGAAAATTTTTTCCTCCAATGTCCTCCACTTTGAAATTTTGTATAGAAGGGAGCTTTGGATGGAATAAACCAGTAACTTTTGAAAATGGGTTTTTTGTGAGTATAACCTACTCTAGAAGTATTTCTGTGAGGTCTGTTTTGAGAATACATCTTGTCAAAATTTTCTTTACCAGAAGTAAAGTTGGAAAGAAGTTTCTTAAGGGAATATATTTCAGATTTTAGTCTTATGACTATATTCCTATCCTCAGTAATTATTTCCTTAGAGTTCGACTTTTCTTCGAAAACAATTATTTTTGAAATATCATTCTTAAGATCTTTAGATAGTTTTTCTTTTTCGTAATTTTATTCCTTAAGGTCTTTAACAATTTGTTCTTGGAGCTCATCCTTATCTTCATGATCATTAGTGATATCTAAAGTATCTTTTGCAATAAATTATTCTCTATTATTTTCCTTTTCTAGTTTTTTTGAAATTTTATAATTTTTTTCTTCTAATAACTTGGAGAATCTCGATACTTCTTCATATGAAGGTTTTTCTTCAGTATCTGAATATGAAGTATCTTCATCAGAAGTAATATCTACATGATAATAATTCTTATCAAGAGATAAATTTTTTAAAGCCTCGGCAGAGCATACCTTGTCCGTAAGATAAGTATTTTAGAAAGAATTAGTAGCAATGAATCTGATATTATTCTATGATGATGATTCATATTCAAAAGATTAAATTTATGAAGAGTCTCCACAACTAGCACTCCATGTTTCATTTTATTTATGACTTTTCTTGTTCTTAGAATGGTAGAACATTATCTTGTTTATCTCTGAAATCATTTCCTTCTCATCTTTCTTTTTCAAAAGGGGGCAATCAGGTCTGATATGACCTATTCTTCTACACTCTTATCAAGTAACTTCCCCATATTTCTTTTATTTATAGTCCCTCTTCTTAAACTTATTTTTATAGTTCTTCTGAGCTACTATCTTGTTCATTCTCCGAGAAATATTAGCTAACTCATTCTTAGAATTTTTTGTATCACTAGATTCTGACTGAATAGTAACTTTATTTGACTTTGATCTTGTAATTCATTCTAGTGTTTTGGATTTCGTATGGTTAGAAGTTGTTGTGAATGCAACAATTACATTTCCATTCTTTTTATTAATATTATCTGCATCTCTCTTCATTTTAGTCTCATGTTGAAGAAGATTTCCAAAAATATCATATAAGAAAATCTGGGTGACTTTCCCATTCTCATGAATTGCTATCCTCTTGGACTCCCATTCATTAGGCATGATGAATATGATATTTTCAACAATTATTTCATCATCAAGACCTTTTTCTCCCATAGACTGTAATCTATTCTCAATTGTCATGAACCTTTTTTGAACTTTTCTTATGGGTTCTCTATAAAGAAAGCTAAAGCCATGATATTCAGCTCTCAACATAGCTCTTCTTGCCTCTATATCTTTAGAAGTTACAAAATGTGTAACTTCCAATTTATTAAAGATACTATATGCAGCATCACATGAGTATATTTAACTATAGAAGTTCCTAGTCAAGGAACAAAGAAATTTATTTCTGACTCTGAAATTAGCTTGATATTCTACTCTCTCTTGATTAGTTAAATTTCTCAATTCCTTATCACGAATCTTATAATCTCCTGTCAGCATCAGGTAGTTATCCACTCTAGAATTAATAACGAATTTCTTCATACTATCTCTTCAGTACTCATAATAGTTTCCACAAAAAATAGGAGGTCTCGTAGGATTTAGAATTTTTAAAGAACCAATGTGCATGGATCTTTCCATAGAAAAAATATACCTTTCTCAGACAGAAAGGTTAGTAGCACTTCTTGAAAATATAATAATGTTCATAAAGAAAACATTAAGAAAAATTTTAAAGTCTGAGAAAAATAAGAACTAGAGTATCTGTAATAAAATAATGAGTCCAGAATTGTGAGTCCGAAATTATGATTCTGAAAATATGAAGATGATGATGATTTCCCTTCTAAATCTAATCGTGAGATTAATTCAGATTGAACCAACAATCTG
Source organism: Viscum album (assembly GCA_963277665.1). Classification (NCBI taxonomy): domain Eukaryota; kingdom Viridiplantae; phylum Streptophyta; class Magnoliopsida; order Santalales; family Viscaceae; genus Viscum; species Viscum album. The sequence continues at coordinate 1,100,022,270 of OY728162.1, read as the reverse complement.
AAACAAATTGATAAATTGGTTCAGTGTATGAGGTAACCTCCTCTTATACCAATTGATAGGTTGGTATGGAGTATGATATTCTACTATATACCAATATTAGGATCACAATAGCACTGAATATGCACAACATACAAGAGGGGGTGAATTGTATACTTTAAAATTTTCTTAAGGAAATTTTGTATAAACATAATTCACAAAACCTCTAATAAGAATTCACCTTCTCAAAGAAATATAATGTTCTTAATTCTAATCCTTAATAAACTTTTCTTACAAAGATATTATACCATAAGGTGTATAGAATCTCTTATAATCAGAGATACATGTTTAGAAGATTATACAAAAAGAAAACTTCCTAACTTTCAAAAAGTAGTGGAAATTTACAATATTCTTATTACCCAAAGAAGAGGGTATCCAAAAACCTTGGATAATGGTCCCTTTTTTTATACATTCAAGAAAGACTCTCTTACCCAAACTTAGGTAAGACCTCAAACCTAATATCAGTATCTGTCTTGCAATCCCTGCAAGACCTAGATTTGTAAGGAAATAGAAACCTCAAACTTCACATCCAAAAGTCCATAATTTTAAGGAAATCGCACCTCTTCACGAAGCAATTTTGCACAAGGCAATGTTTGACCAAGCCATTCAAACATTCTTCATGAAGCCTGAGAGTTTATAAGAGCCTATCACTCTATATAAATTCACATTTAGAAGATGAATTCCAAAATTAAAACAAGTGAACTTGTGAACTGGTATCGATCTCATCAACTGAGTTCCTATTTATAGCTTTCAAAATCTACCAGTCGGTTCCACTCTAACGGTCATATTTCCTTAAATCTTGGAGGGACCTAGACATGTGTAAAACATACAATGGTTAGTTTATAATATAAACAACGACATCATTTTATATAACTAACCATGAATATAAAGATATTATACCTCACGTGTATGGAACATGGAATCTCATTAAATTGAAATGATATAAAAAAATTATAATGTTCGTAATTCTATGGAAATAAAGCTTTGTATAATAAATTCCAGAATTATAAATTTTGGAATGAGTTTTCATAAAAATAGTATGAGTAAAGTATAAGGAAATATTTTATGAAAACACGATTTTACAAATTCTGGTATTGGTGTCATGATTTAAGGCAGGATAGAATATAACCGGTATCAGATTATATAAGATAGTCTATAAGGAAAATTGAAATAGGATTTCCAGTATGGCATAAAAACAGTATAAGGATTTCGGTTTTGGGATTTCCGATATCGGTATGACAAATATGTCTTATGGAACTTCAGTACTGATCACCAAGAAGTCATAGTTTAAGTACTTTAGAAAACCGAAAAACTAGAAATCCTAGTATAAGGAAAAATGATACCAGTTTTCATTCTGGATGAAAATAATTATCGCTATGTAAACAAAGAACGGGAAACGAGGTGTTCAGGAACTCCGGTATGGTATAACCATGAACCAAATTTCAGAACCTTAAGAACATTTTTGGTATGGAAAAACGTATTTGTAAAAACCTTAATAAAAATATAATTAACTCCAAAGTCTAAGGAAATTTTAGTTATAAGTAAATTTATGTAAGTGCAAGGAAATGTATGGAAGTGTAAGGAAAATATATTTACGAAGAAGGAGTTTGTGATTTTCAAAAAAAAGCTTAAGGAATGGAGAGGTCTTATAGACCTAACAAAAGGTGGTTCCCAAATCTTGTTATCTTTTAAAAGGAATAAAAAAGGTGTTATTTTATTTTTCATTTTTTGAAAATATTAATTATATTAATGGAAAAATATTTTTTGAATATTTAGATCATTTATGAATATTGAAGAAATGATATTAATGTCTGAAACATGTTCATGGATGTTTGAAGAAGAAATTTTTTTAGCAACATTAAAAAGTTGAATTAAATGTATTATTTTTTTAACATGTTAATTGGATTATATAGGAAAAATGAAATTGGATGGATTATAATAGAATAAGGTCTCCATATTGAGTCTAGCTGATAAAGGTGGTCAAATAAAAGACATGCCAAATTTTTTTCTTATTATATTCATTGTTCAATCAAAAATATATGTTTAGAAAAAAGAAAATTTTAGGCAATGTTTTTTCTACTAAATTTAAAAAACATCGTGATAATTAAAATCACACATGATTCATGTTGATTTTATATAATTATTTAATGTTTTATCAAACAAATATATATTTTAATTCCATTAGTTGAATTGTGTGAATCCACCGAAAAATCCATCATATAAAGAGGTCTTAATGATTAGACAAATTTGTTTAAGTGAAGTCATAGGAGAGTGGTTTTTGAGAAAAATAATTTGATAAATTTTTCCTATTAATGTCATCAAACAAAGGCTTTCAATAGATGTCATTAGACAAATGTGTTTTTAATTATTCGATAGAATTTTTAAAAAAATTCATCTGATATAGTTTTTCAAAATAATTCATGAGATAGATTAACATGAATATATTTTGATAGAGGAAACATATAATGTATACCAGATGGTTAATATGGGGATTATTTGAAGGATTGTTGTTGAAAAGTAATAATTCTATGAATTTGTTCTGGATGATTATTTTTAGATCTTTGAAAAGTTTTTATGAAGTCATAATTTGTAACAATGTTGAGAGGCCCATTCAAAGACTCAATAATAATGATGAAAAAATCATGATTATATATATGATTTTAGGATGTTTTAAATATTTTTAATGTGGATATTTTAGTAATATTCATATAAAGATTTTTTACTCCAATATATTTGGAGGTTTAAAGGTGGACAACTATAGAAATACATGAGCATTAAATTCAAATGTGTAATAGAACATTTTAATTTAAAATTTTCACTCCAATATTTTATGGAATAAATATGATTATATAAAGGGGAAAAAGTGTGTTTTGGTTTTTATTAATGCTGTAATTTTTTATTTGAAGAGGTTATGTGTTGGTCACAAATCTTGAGAGATTTTTTTCTTCTTTTCAAAGTACCACTTAGAGAAAAATCAAAAAAAATAAGAGTACCAAAAATAGGGTACTGGTCCGAGGATACCGAACATAGGGTATAAAATAGAGTTACACTAGTTGAAGGATATCATATGAACATGGTACTAGAGAGATGTAGCATAAAGAGGATGTATCTGATAGAGAGTATTGTATAGATGGTATTGGACATAGTGTACCCAAAAGAGAGGTATCAGGCGAATCATAAGGTACTTGTTGGGAAAAAATCTCTCAAGGTAACATTGAAGCATTTTTGGGTTGATTGTGTTTGTTAACAAAGAGGGTTTCCTTGGTTAGTTGTGGTGTTTCAAAGATATTAATTAAAATCTATGTTGAAAAATAACCATGACAAAAGATTTTATGATATGAAGGTTGTAAAAAATTAACAGATACATGGGGGCGTCATTTTTCAGAATTTGCCAAATTTTTGGGCCTCAAAATTGGGAAAAAGGATATATGTGTTTGTGGTAATGGAACTTCCACACAAGATTTAAAATGGTAGGGAAGATTTCGTGCAAGGTATGTTTCAGGATCAGAATATTAAAAAATGGACTCATGAAGTGCATGAAAGAATGAAAAATTTACATGAAAGATAAGTTTGTGGGATAGAGACTTACACACCAAATGTGACATCAAATGTGGTTTTGTGTGCTCGAACTATATCATGCGTGACAAATAGAATCTTTCACACAGGGGTCGGTGATGACAATAAATATGAGGTTCCCCCCTCATTTGAGGTAGCTCAACATTTAAAGAGAATTTGAGATCTGGATCACATATGATTTTTAACTAAATGGAGTTGCATGAATGAATTATAGTTTCATGCAAGCTACATAATTTTCATGTATGATTTGAGTAGCATGTCAGATTGAATCTATGTGTAAGAGGAGTTTCACGGCAATAGTTGAATCTTGTGCACAAGGCATTAAAGTTGTGTGAAAGATGCAATAAGGGTTTCATGATAGAATTGGAGTTTCCCATTACATCAATGGTAATGTGGTATTCATTAATGGACGAATGTGGGTCATCAATAGAGAATCTACATACACTGGAGGATTCATTAATTAGAGATAATTAAGGTAAATACATGTCTATAAACTGTGAGTGGATCTTCTGAAGAAGTAGTGAGAACACCTCAGTTGAGAGAGAAGTTAGATTTCAAATTGTGATTGGTTATAAACTAGGAGTGACAGTGAGTCTACTTCAAAAACTGTAAACATAAGTGCACTTTTAATGGATTATTTACATCATCAAATCTCCATTGTATAATCCTTATACATATCCCAATGAGGGTGAACAATGTAAAATCAATGTGTCCTATGCAAGCTTTAATTTTTATTCATACCTTTCTACATGAGAGAGATAGAAGAGAGTTTTGTTTAACAATGAAACAAGTTCATGGAGCAGTTGTTTTAATCAATAATATGTTTATTCACCCCCCCCCCCATCATGGTATTTGACCTAGTGGGCCTAATAGTACTTGATAAAGAAGTATGGCATTGGATAGTGATTTGAGGTACTTGGTGAAAAAAGGTGATAGAAAGATAGGTATCATATGACTAAGTATTGGATGGATAGATACCAGATGAATAAGTATCTGATAGATATATAATGGATGTAGATGTTTCATATGGAAAATTACTAGATGAAATAGTATCAAATATATAGGTATATAAGAAGGAGGTTTCATAAGAAAAAGAAGAGGAGGAGGGGGATAAGGAAGAAATAGGAGAAGACAATAGTATTTTGTAGTTCTATTACACACGAAGAAGGCTGAAGGAAGTAATTTGTTGTATATTTTAGGTTGTAAAGATAAAAGTGGTCTTACAAATACTGAAATAGAGGAAAAACAATAGAATATTTCTTGAAACAAGTGTAATAAAAGTAATAGTCCAGTTGCTACTATGAAGAGGAATAATGTTGTGTAAAATATTGTGTAGACAAGGGAAGAATGAAAAAGGTTACTTGAATACTATTGTGAAAGCAATAGTAGAATAAGAAAGAATAAAAGAACAAAGAAATATCGTGACATTAAATATAAGTCACATTCTGGGAATAATTTCTTGGAGTTGAAAATAATCTGAAGAAGTTGAATACTGTCAACATAGGTATTTTAAAGAACCTAAAAGTATTTGGAATAGGACTAAGAAATAAATAGTTTGGGGAGTCATGATTTTTATCCATTCCTCCTCCTAATGTATAGGGAACTACACTTGGGTTCAAGATTGTTTCCAAGTCAAACTGTTGTAATTGGTAAATCGTTATTGTGTAGAATTTGTGTACTAGTTACCACTATATATAGCAAGGACTAACTACTCTTATTGGTTTGTTAACCTTATAAAAACATAACTTTCCATAATTTACTCTATTCCGTCTACATACATGTTAAAATGGAAACAAGAAAGTAGAATCAAAATTCTAATTGATCTAAGAGGTAATGGGATAAAAATTATTAATTAGTTTAAAGTCCCAAAACACTGATTCACCCCATCTCAGTACTAATCAAATCCCAAAGTTATCCCAACAAATTTATTTTTGTTATGATAATTACAAATCTACACTTCATTTGTTTGGTTTTTTTATTTTCAATTTTATATTAGTTTCCTAATTGGATAATTATAATTTCTCATATCATTGTTCTCTTATTTATTTCATCATATTTTATAAATTATTTATGGTTCAATATATTTATTATATTTGATTTTTTTATAAATAATTTGGTATATAAAATTATTTTTTAGTCACCTATGTTCTCTGATTATTTTATAATATTGGATTCATAATTTTCATTTTTCTTTTGAACTAATTTCTAAGAGAAACACATTTTCATATGAGTTGATAAATGACTCGTATAACTCTATTTTCTTGATAATTTTTCAACGAGTTAAGGAATATTACATATGTATTCTTCGTATATATGTATAAATTTATACTTATATAGAATCAAAATGATTTTTATAAAAAATTAAAAGTGATTCATATGTAAAAATTATTCTTTATTTTTTATATCATATGATTTATTCTTATTAATAATGATTATTTATCTCTTATGAAAAAATTTATATCTTACAAAAACTGTTTTATATATTATTAAAATTTTATCTTATGATATTTCACTTATTATGAATTTTGGTTTTATCATACACTTATATGTATATTATGAAATCTATATATTAGTAAATATTAAATCTTATGAAATTATATATCTTATAAGATTTTATATCTTTTGAAATTATGTTCCATATGAATTTTTGTATCTTAATAGGATATATATCTTATGAATATAAATTTATTAAAAAAATCAAACTTATTAATTGATTTTTTGTCTCTTTATTTTTAATTATTATGTTTTGATATATATTTTTGAATTATTTATTTTATTTAAAATAATTAATTATGATTGGGTTTATGGGTATTTTTGGAAAGTATCTTAAATTTAAAATCTTTTAAAAGGGAAACTAAATGAAATATTTATGGGATATCCTTGATTTATTATTTTAGATATTTTTTATTGATGGTTTTTATAATTTTGAACAACTCTCAGTAAATTATTTATATTAAGGATGATAATTTGGGAAGTTTTGAATAGGTATTCACAGTTTATTATTAGCATCGGAAATTAATAAAGATATTTTGGTGTCTTCTTTATTATTATTTTTAATTAAACTAACCATTGTAAAATATTGTGTATCTGTTATAGATCCGATTTAAGATATGTTGAATCTAAAAGAATGGGATAATAACCATGAAATATATACCTTCATATTGTTTTAGAGAATAGAAACATGAACTTTTTATTACAATTGTGGGATAATTTCTCAAACTACTAGATGGATCTCAAGGAATAACATGATCTATATAATCCATATTTCCATGAATATAAAAACTGATTCATTTCATGAAGATTGGTTAATGTGATTTAACATTTCTATTCTTTCTTATTTCAACATGGTCTTTTTTATTCAATACTTATTTATTTCTATATTTTTCACCAAATCTATAATGTTTATGTGTTATCCTTTTCCCTTCCAAAATAATATTTCTCATTGGGTTATAATACCTTATATAAGGTTGATTTTGGTTGCAGCTCTTACTAAAAATTCAATGTTCTAATGGGTTGTGAATTCCCTTTAAAAGGTAGTGTCGTAACTGTGGTAGTGCCTACCCTTTTAAAGGTATGTTTTAATAGGGTTGTGACTCCCCTTAAAAAGTTAGGATTTTAGTGGATACATTTTTTATCACTGATTAAATAGAAATAAAAAGAAAATTTATGATCCCTTTTATTCAAAATATTATAAAAATATCTTGTGTTATTTATTTATTTTCACTAATCTTGTATGTACATGTTTAATTTAATTAAAATTACTTTATTTTTTAAATTGGTATATTCCCCCCCTACTCTAGAACTTATTCTATCACCTTTTGAGACCTAAAAATTGGTATTAGGACATTAGATCTATTAGATATATTTGTGATTATAAATATTCACAAAACATAACTATCTAAGGGAATGATCCTTAAGATATTATAACAATATTAAAATGATAGATTTATTTCACAAAAACCACCTCACTTTGATAGAAAAAATATGGAAATTAGAAAAAACAAATGAAAACCAATCTTAAGAAACAGATGATTGATTATTAGAAGAATATTTTAAAACATTATAAAATACTAGATTCTAATTCCAAATATCTTATAATAAATGATTCATGTAAACATGTTTCAATTTATAATGTTATAGATTTTCATTGTATCTCTATAAATAGAAGTGTTTTTATACATATTTTTTTATTGTAAAGTAGAACATAAATTTGAATATTTTTTCAATTTACTCAAATTTCCTAATATAACTTAATAAGAAAAACTCATGGAATGATTCAGTCTTAATATCAATATTTGAAGATGGTTGGTTATAAAACATTCAATCATATGCTTCATAGGTTCACTAGAAATTATAATATGGTGATTTCTCTTGGATAAACCATAGAAAATATTGTTCTTTTTGAATGAGTCTTGAGATATCTTACCAGGAAGTGGCATACTAATATGGGTTTCATTTATGAAATAAATAATTTCAAAGAATAAACTTCTCATGAACATATTATTTGACTACTTCAATATGAAATAGAATATAAGAACATATATAAATAAGAAATTACAAGAAATAAATTTCTATCTTTCAAATTTTTTAATAATGTTTTTTCTTTTGAATATTATTATTATTATATTTAGTAAAATGAAAATGAATATATGGCTCTAATTTTCACTAGGGATTAAAAATGAATGAAATTTGATGGTTTAAAAACCAACCATGAAGGAACCTTCATAATAATAATCAAATTAGTGAAAACAAATGTAATAATAACTTAAATTAGAATACATTAGATGTTATTTTTTAGTTTAGAAATAATTTGTTAATTAAAATAGACTTCCCAAGAATTATAAAAATAAAGAAGGATGACAAGCATAGAAATCAAGATTAAAATTATTGATCCAAAATCATGATTTATACTTCAAACTCCTTTTCATTTAGAGAACCATGAATTGAATTTATTGTCAATATAGATTTTTTCAATGTGTATTCATGGATGAAGAGAAGACTGGTATGTACCATGAAAAGGAGGATCTATCTCATGATATAAAAGATAATGATGTGGTTAGATAAGGTTTAAATAGGACTTAATCTATTTTTTAATGTTTGGAAAATGTGGAATTATCCATGTTTTTGGTATGCATCATTCATGCATCAACAGAAACATAATCTCCCTTAATAAGGAATCTTTCTTTGAGATACCTAAAAATTAGTCTTTCCCTTTGTAAATATCTAGTTTTTTAAGTATTGTCTAGTTTATCTAAATTGAAAATAGAGAAGTCTTCTGGTGTGTAAACATCATCAAAACACTTCATAAGCCTGAAGTTCAACTATGTAAACATAATTTCCTTGGTGTAAGAAGTTATTTCCTATATATGTATTAATCACCTACTAAGGAAAGTATAAAATTATAATTCTAATGAAAATAAAATTTAAATATTCTAATGTTGTGCCTTTGAGTTATGAATATAATTATCTTATCTATATCTACGATTCAAGATGTATATAAAGGGAGATGAGATTATATCACTGTTCTATTATTCAATGAGTTTCAAATTATAAAAATTGAGACTCATCACTTAGTGACCAATTTAGAATATGATATTATCTATACTTTAGTGAAAATAATACCATAGAGTTAATATGTGATTCAATATGATAACAAAAAAAATATAAAGATCAAGAAAAGAAGAGTTGACATGGTAGTGATTATTTAAAAAACAACCTTTGATTTCATGTAAGACATTCATATAGTTTTGTAGATTTAAGAAAATGGGGTGATTCAGTTTTTAGGAAACGATATTACACCAACCTCAGAGAGTAAAATATTATTTGACCAATATATAAATTAACGAGGAAGTGAATGTTAGAGATGGTGTCTTAGAAGCAACTATTTGTACTTTTATTTCACGGATATTTAATGTATTTAAATATCAAACATCTTATTACATATGTTTCATTTTTCTGCATGACTAAGAAGTAATAATGTCCTAGAGTATTTGTTGCACTGATAAGGTCATGGAAGTTCCCTAATATGATGAGAACCTTTAAATTCTAGACTGATATTATTAAATATAGTTCTATGGGTGGATGAAATACTATAATGAGACACATAGTATATAAACCATCAGGTGTGAGTACTCATAAGTAGATGAGACTTCCTCTCATGAAGTTCGTACTTGGTAATCTATAAGATTGGAGATTATGAGACAAGACCCCCCCCATAGGAATTTCACATGTTTTGGTGTCATCGTATATTTCTATCTTTGAGTGTGTGTAATGGTACTTAGACTTTAAGATTATCATTAGTATGTGTCACGACTCGTGTACTTTGATTTACTGATGAAAACCATCACCCAGATAGTTGGCAGGAAGTAGAGTACTTTTGGTGCATCAT